>NC_069477.1:6527407-6562407 GCF_026875155.1 Cherax quadricarinatus | reverse complement strand
GGGACAGGAGTGCTATGTTTGCCCTTGTAAGTAATCCGAAGGCCTGTTGGAAAAGAGAATCTTCGAAGGGGAAACAGACGTGCAGAACACGAGATATTTCAGTATCCAGAGTTTTAACCAAATTAATTCCAACGCCTCGAGACGCAGCACTCAACTGACGTCATTAATCTTTTTGTTCATTCCTCCTGCACCACTAATAACGTCAACGCAATAGTTCCCAATTTTTTTTTTACTGTTTCTGTATTAGACTTATAAAACCCCCGGTGGTCGAAACGTTGCAACAATAGAGACTTATATTAATGAGGAGCAGAAATGGATAATTAGAAAAATGAAGGGAAGTTCAAACACCTGTTGAAAATATTTAACCAAGACGGAACTCGCAGCACTGAATTTCTTGGACAGTGTTTATATACACAGAACTTTTGGTCATATGACCGAGACCACCTGCTGGTTTTCTGGCCCACTATGAAAATAAAATCACGTTACGAGATGTGATGGTAGGATCACAGATCAGTGTCCCAGGAAAAGAAATATACTCTAAAGTTATATCTTATTTTCTTTGTCTTTATTTAAGACAGTTTAATGATTACATAATTCTATAACGATTTTTTGGAGTTCTGGAAACGTTCGTAAACATGAAAATCAGACGAAGCGTAACACTTAGGCATCGTTATTAAAGAAACTGTTCATCTGCGCAGCAAGCCTCATCAGACTTATTTCCTACGTCTTAATCAGTCTTATTTGATATATCTTGCTCAGTCTTTCTTCTTATGTAATTACTCATAAATTTTCTAGTGTTATACACCATTTATTATTAATACAAAATAGGTATTTAACATTGTTTTTGTTAATTCACAAAAACTGGCCTTATGTGCTATATGACCCTTGTAGGTTTAGTGCTTCTTTTATTATAATAATGATGTGGCCTTATATCTAGCAGTACTGGTGGTTTCCTGTCGTTCGTTAATTAGAGCTCGATTCTATAACGAGAGACAGTTGTGAAAGTCATTAGCGAGACAGTTTCCTAATAGTGCTAACCCACATCCAAATTATTTTCCACTGGTCCTGACTTCTATTCATAAATTTGCTGGATTGTGACCTGTACTGATCGTATATGCCTAATGAGTTTTTCCTCGAATTGCATTAGCCATGTTAGAGTACGTGTGTGTGGTGTGTGTGTGTGTGTGTGTGTGTGTGTGTGTGTGTGTACTCACAAATTTGTACTCGCCTATTTGTGGTTACAGGGGGTCGACTCGTAGCTCCTGGTTTAACGTTACTAGATCCATTCTCTCCCTGCTCATTTCTCGGTAGTTTAAAACTACACTGACTCTACTCCCAGCTATATTTTGCAGGCTTGATGGAGTTTCTCAGTTCAACCTTATTGATGCATAATTCCTACGGTCTGAGGCTCCCCGATAAATGTAATCAGATGTATTGATAATATAACGAAAATAATAATCATTATCAGTAATAGTAATAATAATAGTAATAATCTTCAGAGCAGACATTAAGGTGTTCACGTACAAGTACTGGCTGGTAGAACGAAGCAGAGAGGCAGCAGCAGCCTTCATGGATTGGCTAGCCAGGCGGAGTGCAATAATTCGATTCACAGTGAAGCGAGTAATTGTCATTATCGTATTTTGCTTCTGGTGAGATTGTCTTCGACGGCTCCAGAGAGAACTTGAGGAAAGAACAGAGAGAGGGAGAGGGGGGGAGAGAGATACGAGAGAGATTAACGAATGGTGGGTGGAGAGAGTAGGGGTAAGAAGAGGAAGTTGTGGGGAAGATGGAGGAAGATGAGGTTAAGGAGAGAGGCGATATGAAGGAGGGACAGAAGGGAAAGTACGAACAAAGAACTACTGAAGAGAGAGACTAAAAGAAGAATGGAGGAGGGAGTAGCTGAGGAAGGAAAAGCGGAGGGAGGAAAAGCAGGAGAAAGGAATTAGAAGACAGAGGAGGAAAGAGGAAGAGAGAAACGTGGTATTCTTTGTTCAATTTGTTCAAAATTTTCTCTGGAAATAAAATTACAGTAAGTGACTATATCTTTTTGATCATATTTTAGCATCTGATGAAAAAAAAAAAATCTGTTATAGATTGTTTTAACAATATTTTATATTATGCTTTTGACTTACATTGCATTTATTGCTGAATTTTATAAATGCATAAATTTGTATGAATATATAACCTTTGCTCTTTTACTGCACTAATGGATTGAGTTCTCCAAAACGTGTGTGTAATTATATATATATATATATATATATATATATATATATATATATATATATATATATATATATATATATATATATATATATATATATATAATGTCGTGTCGAATAGATAAAATTGGTCAGTTATTAAGAATTCTTTTAAAATTAAGTCTTTTCTAAAAATTTCTCTAGCACGTTTAAAGATATATTTTCTTCATTTATGGTAATGTAAAAAAATAATAATTTTGTACCAAAACAACCTTAGAAAAGTTACATAACCTTATTATAACAAGCGCAATTTAATTTAGGTTAATCCAGCTAATATAGTTTAGATAATTTTACAATAATTTAATAATAACGAAAAAAAATATATTTGTGTTTGTTCAGAATGATTTTTTGCGAAATTATTGCGTACACAAATTATCACTTGCCTTATTCGACGAGGGCAAATCACACATTTTGGTTCTGTAGACCTCGCCCTGTGCAGTCGCAGAAGCACTGACTTCTCTTTCCAGTCTCCTACGATCCCCATTGGACCAAACTTGCCCTTGCTGCCGCTGTAAAGACCTGCTTGCAGCTAAAATTTACAGTTATCCACTCGTTGAAAGACTCCTTCATTGTCGTCTGTACTGACGATAATGAAGCTTCGAAACTTATAGACGACACCGCAATGAAGATACTCAGTGACCGACAATTCAATGTCTTCACCTTTCCTGCTGGCAAAGTGTTCTGCTTTTGTCAAACGGTTGGACGAGATCACTTCCCTATCAACTGCTGACCTGAAGACCTCTATAAAGGAACAAAACACTTGGGCCTCTATTGACATGACCAAAATTCCAAACGCTCCTTCAATGGTCAGACTCATTTTTTTCTAACATCGATATAACTAGCCATCTACTAGCCATCCACGACACATCGAACCAGAACATTTTGCTCGTCTCAGCCTGCTGGAACTGTTATTCTTATCACCATTCGACGACTGACTGTCTCATTAAAAACAAGAAATTATGTTCCAACTGCGGAAAGGACGGTCAAGATTCCCAAGCATTCTCGAGGCTCACTGACGTGCCCGGGCTGGGAAAGAAACATGGCTTTTGAGCCAGGTTGCCCAGTCTGTGTGGCATTTGTGTAGCCGAGTGGACTAGAGCACTGCCTGGGAATCTTGACCGTCCCCAGTAGTAGTTTCGAATCATGCTAACAGCGATCTTTCTGCGTGGTGCATTGATGTATATATGTGTATTTATTGTATGCACCACGATGCATAAACAGTGAAAGAGAGAGAGAGAGACTCCTGGGGAACAAGCAAGCCAGATACGATCCAAGGAAGAGGAAAGTAGTTCAAATTCCCTGGATCAGATGCTCCTCACCGGCATCAAACCACCTCCCTTTTAGGATTACTCTATTCCTAAAGAAATCAAGTTTTGGAACACAAAATCTACGATGCTGTGAGAATCCATGTTGAGAGTTGGTAATTAATTGACGACCCTATAAATGTCGCAGTATTTTATATTGAATGAATATTTTTATGAGTTTACCAAGTACTGAAGTTAAGCTAATTGGTCGATAATTACTAGGAAGCGCTGATGATGATGAGGAAGGGGAGAGAAGAAAATATAGAAGAGATATGAGAAGATTATGAGAAAATGGGTGATAAAAGCAGCAGTAGTAGTAAGAGGAGGAGGAGGGAGAAACGGGATAATGAGAAGGAAAAGGTGTAGCAAAGGAGAGGAGAGGGAGGTAGAGAAAAAAAAAAGAAAGGGAGGGAGAGAAGGATGATGATACGGAGGGGAAGAATAAGAAAAGGAAATAACGTAAGAGTCTTAAAGGTGAACAAGGGCAAGGCAGATTGCGTAAGACTTGAAGAGTCTTCATCGAGGCTCTGTCTAGAAGGATTATCTACCGCTACTTTAATTAAGGAGTATCAACTATTATTGGGATAGTTAAGAGCAAGAAAAATAAAGCAAAAGGCTCTCTCTCTTCCCTCCTCTCCCTCTGGCTACTGCCGGCATAAAAAAAAAGGCAAAACATACTATACCGTGCCACAGAATAAAAAAAGCATGGAATTTATATGAGAGAGGAATTATTTGAAGAAATTATCTATACGCTTCGTCTATTGTTCAGTTCTATTCCTTCTTTCGCTTAGTTCTACTTGTTTAATCTAATAGATATATTGATAACCATAACTTTTAAAAGGGTGGAAGAATAAGCCAGTGGAAGGCCTCTGTCAGATGACCAAAAGCTCCATTGGATCATCATATAACTAAGACCAGCGTCAGGAAACACTTGTCCTGTTTCCTGATGAACCTTACTTAACCTAACCTGAAAGAGAACAGGTTGAGTGATTTACTTCTTCAGATGATTTGCTAAAACAAGCAAGAATTTTGTTTGTGTTCTCAGTACTCTCTCAAGTTTGTCTAGGGGGAAGGAGGTCTGAAATGGATATAGTGTTTTAGTGCCTGATGGGCGTGTTATACAGTGTTAGTATTGATTCCAAGTACCTCGCTATGAAGTATCCTGTTGACTCTGATGTTTGCAGCAAGAAATTGTCTGGTGTATTTCAGATCGCTGCTTATAACTTCACGCAAATCTCGGAACTGATGCTATGACCTAGCCTGATGTGATCCTGGAGCTGGAAAAGCACTTAGTTACCTTGAGTCGATTTCGGGAGTAATTGCCCTGTTGGCCCGATCACAGGTCGAGCCACCCGGTTGCTTGGCCTGATCGACAAGTCTGTTGGAGCCAGCCACACGCACTTCAGCGTATGCTATAAATCAAGGCCGATCAGGAACTGATTTAAAGACCTTTGTCCCCTTACACTTAATGAGTTTTCTCTTAGTGTACCCATCGAACACCTGCCTTTCATTAGAAGTATTCTGCACCAGCTAGCAAGCCACATTGGTCTGGAGTGATTTCAGGAGGTGGAGACGAAGTAACCAAGAAGAATGAGGCAACACACACACTCCACACTTGCAGTAAACTGCAGCCACGTTGTTGTAAATTATTCTCAATGGATGGAGAGACGAGAGATAGCGAGAGAATGAGAAAAGGAGAAAAACGATAAAAGCTCGTGCTCAAGCGGTAGCGGCTTCAATTCCTGAACAAGTGGAAAGATCCCTGCACAAGTAGAGATGTTGGGCATGTTTCGATGCACCTGCTGCCCTTGTTCACCTAGCAGTCAATAGGTACCTGGATGTTACCCAAGTATTTTGCATCGCTTCCCAGGAGGATGTTAGTGTCGTAGCAGGAAAATGAGCTGAGACAGAATAACAACTCTTAGCCTGTGAATTCAACATTTTGTGTTGAAAATGATATAAAATACCGATGTTTCAGCAATAGACGTACCCAACAGTTGCACTTGTCTATTATTCAATATTTTATAATGATAAGAGTCGTGATTTTCATTCCCATATGAAATATAATCAAATAAGTGTTTACAATTATTCAATACATTCATTCTTTGCAATATTATGCTTGCAGTAAGAAAACAATATAATTTTATAACAATTCATTACATATTCTCGATCATTATATTCTCTTCTGAAGTAGACAGAGATAAAAAAAAAATAGAAACTTAAAAATAAGACAAAGAAAACGTCTCTGTGGAATTCTATTTATCCTCCACAAGTTGGTCCATTAAGTAAGATGTTCTAAGTTTGAGGAATAAAAGTCACAATAACTTGGCTCCAACAATTTTCACCTAATACCCACTTTGGAGAGGAAGCTGTAGACATTTCAGTCTGTACAGGACCTTTATCAAGTCACTGCTGCTGCCACTTGATAATGTTCAGAGATGGACCAAAGTGTCATCAATATTCGGAAGATGACGAGACCTTAACAAAGTGGTGAGGAAATATGTTAATCAGAGTAAATCATTATTTTAACATAATGGTTTACAGTTAATGACTTGATAATTTAATAAAGATAACTTGATCAAAATGGCCCTTGCAGGTAGCCTACACGGTGCTAGAGACCTAGGTAACACTGGAGAGAATAGACAAAACAGTTAACATGATTTAAAACCGAATATGTAAAATTTATGGAATCGCCGGCCAACAGATGGCTCCAACTTCATCCTGTTCCCTATTTGTACGTCTCATAATAAAAGGGCTTTCGAATGAGCTGATGTAGGTAACAGCTCTTAGCTTGTAAATAAAGTTAGGAACTTTAACCTAACATTGTAAAACACTGTAAAAAATTAAATAACACTGGGGAAAGGAAAGATAAAAGACGGGTCCAAGAACTGGATTAATATTATTTCCATAGGGAGCTCGAAACACGTAGGGATTATAGTCTCTGGGGGGGGGCAGGGGAGATGGAAGACATTCAGGCTCAATTCTGGGAACCAGAGCACAGATCCAATTCTCTAGATCAAGAGTCCCTCACCAGCATCAAGGAATCTCCCTTGCGGGATCAAGAACTGGAACTCAGCATATCACTAGCCTGGCTAGCTAGCCAGGCTAGTGGGAGAGCAAGGAAAATAGTGTTTCCATGGGGCTCAATTAAGAGTAATGGAGTATCAAATTACTTACATAACCACTTTATATTCTACAATGCAATTATTAAATTATAACATTTGAAAATGTGTGATGTATCCATCCACACACACACACACACACACACACACACACACACACACACACACACACACACACCCACACACACACACTATATATATATATATATATATATATATATATATATATATATATATATATATATATATATATATATATATATATATATAATGTAAAAAACCATGTGAAAAAATAGTGAACTTCTAATCGCTTTCGTGATGCCTCTCGAAATGTGATAATGTGAGAAATCACGAAATCGCTTGGAAATTCACTTTTTCTTCATATTGTGATGTCACCTGTTTACTGTTACCTTATACATGCATATGTATTGATTTTGTTTGTTTATTTAAAGACTGAAGTTCCAGTGTATTACATGAAGGTAGCAGGAAAAGCTCTTTACTCATACATGCACATTTACTGTTAACGTTTTGGTGAATCAATCACCAAGAAAAAATCCACAACTCTTATACAAATGTACATGACAAGAACTGTGGTCAATACCATTATAATAAAACAAATTAGAGACAGATCCAAATTAGTGTCGGTGTGTTCGGATATTAAGTAGTTCAAACCTAAGCTTAATGGCCCACACACACTGTTTACATTGTAACAGTGGTGTGACCGTCGTGCCAGTGTTCTCTTGGTGTTGACCTCGGTCTGACCACAGTGGAGCTGGGTCAGTTTCACTCCAACCTTTCCTAAAGTAGAACACAAACTGGTTCCTCTCTGGTTTTTTCATTATTTTTAATCTGGTTTGTTATTTGTAACTCATCATAATTTCTGTTGATTGTGATTGATTCATCGAAACCTTGAAAATTAATGTAATTTATGAGAAATGAGTTTTTCCTGCCACCTGTTATTTAGCGATTTATTTATTGAATATTTTAACGGTTGACTTCATATGCTAAATTTATATTTGCCCCTAAAACATTTTCCATATATAAATATTTTAAAAAAATATATTTTTTTTCACCTTTTCTCAAATTTCTCTTTCTGTCCATATGTCTTTCTCTCTGCTTCCAAATTTCCTTCCCTATGACATCCTGACATCACTCAGAATCGCTTCTTGTATCTGTCGTTTTTACTTCACTCTTCCTCTCATCTCATGCATACGGGAAATATGAAATTCGCTGGGCTAAGAGCGTCTCTACAGAAGAGGATGAGACCCTTGAGTGTTGAGTTGTTGGAATGGTACGGGAGGATAAGAGGATGAGGAATGATGGGACCAAATGAGAGAGGATTGTGTGTGTGTCTGCTTATTGATTTGGGTTTAAAAATCTGTACTTGTAGATTTGTCTTCGTTAATGTTCCAGACACTTATGCAACACTTGGTTGTCTTTATTTTGGAAACGTTTCGCCAGTTAGTGGTTTCCTCGGTCCAATACAGAGAAGAATGGTTGACGATCAGGAGGAGTCGATGTGTTCATCCCAGAAAACTCGACACCAAGACCAACAACGTGGAATTATGTTTTGACTTCACACTAGAGGACAGTGAAGTCTCATTCCCGGACGTCCTCCTAGGCACTGGAGCGAATACACTGACCAGTTTATGCAAAAATCCTGCATACAAACTACAGTGTCTTCAGGAACCTTGATCGAAGTATTTCACACAATCCATCAGAAGTCAAGACATTTTAGCATTTCAGGAGTCCTTGTTAAACTGATTCTATCTCACTACACTATACATGGTGAGGTAGCTTACGCACCAGCACCTGATCTTACAGGTCAGCACCAGCACTTGACCTTACAGGTCAGCACCAGTACCTGACTTTCCAGGTCAGCACCAGCACTTGACCTTACAGGTCAGCACCTGACCTTACAGGTCAGCACCTGACCTTACAGGTCAGCACCTGACCTTACAGGTCAGCACCTGACCTTACAAATCAGCACGAGCACCTGACCTTACAGGTCAGCACCAGCACCTGACCTACAGGTCAGGTGGTGGTGTTGATAGTCCCTCAATGGTTTAAGCGTCTCCTTATAATATACCCTAAGAGTGGCATACTTTTTATAATTGAAACAGATTATCAGTATGTAACAATATTTATCTCGTGTATGGCTCTCGCAGCTCTCACTGAGACGATACATACTTTTTGGGGGGCATAAAATCAGTGTTGTTATTAACACCTAGAGTAAGATATGGTATTATATGCAAATATATATATATATATATATATATATATATATATATATATATATATATATATATATATATATATATATATATAATATTGAAAGCATGGGTAATATTATGATATTTATTGAGATATTTCACTTATATGAACTTTATCTGTCCACTGATTGCTAAAACTTTAAAAATCTAATGAAATGAAAAAACCTCGACAAACATCCAGGTATTATATATGTGCCTTTTTTTTAGAAACATTAAGGAAAATAAAATGTTCGTCAGACTAGTTGACGGATACACTTGCACACACACACAGGAGCTATGAATCGACCCCTGCAACCACAATTAGGTGAGTACACACACACACACACACACACACACACACACACACACACACACACACACACACACACACACACACACAGGTGAGTATAACACCAGGCACATCTCCTGAAGCGCACATCAACCAAATAACTGCTGCAGCATATGGGCGCCTAGCAAACCTCAGAACAGCATTCCGACATCTTAATAAGGAATCATTCAGGACCCTGTACACCGTGTACGTTAGGCCCATATTGGAGTATGCGGCACCAGTTTGGAACCCACACCTAGCCAAGCACGTGAAGAAACTAGAGAAAGTGCAAAGGTTTGCAACAAGACTAGTCCCAGAGCTAAGAGGTATGTCCTACGAGGAGAGGTTAAGGGAAATCAACCTGACGACACTGGAGGACAGGAGAGATAGGGGGGACATGATAACGACATACAAAATACTGAGAGGAATTGACAAGGTGGACAAAGACAGGATGTTCCAAAGATTGGACACAGTAACAAGGGGACACAATTGGAAGCTGAAGACACAGATGAATCACAGGGATGTTAGGAAGTATTTCTTCAGCCACAGAGTAGTCAGTAAGTGGAATAGTTTGGGAAGCGATGTAGTGGAGGCAGGATCCATACATAGCTTTAAGCAGAGGTATGATAAAGCTCACGGTTCAGGGAGAGTGACCTAGAAGCGACCAGTGAAGAGGCGGGGCCAGGAGCTTGGACTCGACCCCTGCAACCTCAACTAGGCGAGTACACACACACACACACACACACACACACACACACACACACACACACACACACACACACACACACACACACACGCACGCCTCGCTCACACTAACACATCACACGCGAAGCATTTTACATCGCATTTTATAGGTGTGTAATCTAATTTGTTCGTTGACGAACGTGCACTGTGTCGGACCACGGAAATAGTTGAACAACACACGGCACTAAATGGAATGTAAGTTACTATTATTTCTCGTATTCCTTCTGTAAACCTTGTAAAGGTCTCAATTGGCTTGGAACTTTTTCTCGAAATAGGTGAATCGTCGAGAAAATAACATTTTTATGCTTTGAGACTCTTTGATCGCGAGTTCTATTCCCGCCCGTGGTATGGTTTATTTTTATGTACCTTGTGTCTATTTTATTATGCATTTTTTACACGAATTATCCACTAGTGCGTTAGTGTGTTGATATATTTGTAAAATGTAATTAATATGAAAGAACGTTATTATTAAAAAGCCGGAAAGCAAGAAGAATAGGAATTAGAAGAAGAAAGATGAAGAAGGCTTTTTCTGGCTTATTATCCCCAAAAGACACATTAAGCCCAGGATAATTCAAGATAACCAAGAAATGTGGCTTAATTCCATCTAGGCTCTTTGGTTTCTTCCCAAGTAAACATTAAATGTTATAAACATGAGCTTTTGTTAGTAAACATTAATGTTACAAACATCAGCTGGTGTTGGTGAGCTCATGGGCGAACTAAGCTTTGGATGAACATTGTTGTGGTCGTGTAAGAGACATACCGCCACTCATGAAGCCTTTGTCCAGCTCATTTAGGCGTGCTGGCCTCCAACAATGGTGCTACTTCCCTTGTAAATGTTATGTGGAGTTCTCTCATACGATTTGCAGCATTTTTTTTCAATTTACATTATTTAGGCCAAGTTACTTAACGCTTGGTTAGTTACGCTAAGTTAGGTTTAGTTAGATTAAATTTGCCTTCTGTCTTTATAAAAACTAAAAGTTTTAAAACCCCCACAAAGGAATTAAATGAAGTATGAGATAAAGGAAATAAAACGTTCTTCCGCACGAAGAGAAAACAAGAACCAACCCACCGTATTAGAAAAAAAATTATATTTTATTTTCTCTCTTTAAAGCACCTTTAGCAGTCACCCATTTAACTGTCTTTGCAACAGTGAAATGCAGTCTGTTATTAAGAGGAAGAACTGGGTGCTGTGAAGCAACATTGCTTCACTTGCACCTGCAACTCTGTTATGATAATAAAAACAAAGGTACACAAGTGGTACACATGTGTCTCATTCATCTACTTGTTGGCATTGTGTACCACAGTTATAATGACACCAGTATGACACAGCAACACAACGGCATCTTGGTACAGAGGACATCATGCACAACTTTATTGCTAAATCAATACACAAATAACCCGCCCATAGGAGAGATGAGCTTACGACGATGTTTCGGGCCAACTTGGACCATTTACAAATCACTAGTTATGAGCAAAAAAGGTTAAATTTAAGAGGGTCACTTGGCTTCCTGTATCACTTCTCAATTTCCCGAGTCCTATCTTCGTCTAGTGGAACCTGCCTGTTGTGACTTCATCTAGATTTTCGACGATTCACCTTGAGCATTATTAAAGGCTCTGTCCTCATGGTTCAGCATCACACTGTTCAAGACTATGGATCAGAACACCTCTCCAGGCTGGGGGACTGATCCCCCTCTAAACTTCTTCAAGGTTGAGGGACTGACCACCTCCAAACTAATTCAAGTTGAGGGACTGATCACATCATGTTTACCTCTCCACCGCGTCTGCTGTCTACTCTCTATCTGACTGAAAAAACCTACTGTGTAGGCGAAAAGTTTCGAAAATATAGATGTTTTATTGATGCACATATTTAAATCTTCCCTACTACTAACTTAAACCAACACCAATGTATCACTTAACCCTACCACTCTATTAACTTTAACGATCCCCACTTTATTTAAAACCGTATCAGTTCTAATTTAAACCAGCAAAACTACGCTACCTAACAAAACATTAACACTGGTTTAATTAAATAAAAATATAATTGAATTAGGTGACGTCTGATCCCTGTAGATTTAACCTTATCAATTTGTGTCAGCTGCCCGATGATTTAGGTGTCACCTGCAGTGTTTGTGTCACCTGCAGTCTTCATGAGTCACCTGAATGGCTTATGTGTATCACATTTCTTTGACTCTACTTCCGGTATCTCCATCTTAGGCCTCTACTTCCGGTGTCTCCATCTTAGGACTAGTGCTGATAACATTTCACAATAATTCGATTGATTTTTTCCCCTTGATTCTTTTCTTGGATATTAATCTGAATAGTTAATAAATCTTAAAAAATAGTCACAATACCGAGACTGGAACAAAACACAAATATCCCCCGCACAGAGGAACCCATGACGACGTTTCGCTCTAACTTGGACCGAAACATCGTGAATATCTTATGTAGGAGTTATTTGTGTAATTAAGTTATTTACATATTGTGTAGGAACGGAGAGGGAGAAAGCAAGAGAGGGTGAGGGGAAAGGAAGAAAAAGAAAGAGGGGAAGATATAAAGTTATAGAAGAGGAGCAGAGAAGAGAATGGGAGGACAGAGGAGGAGAAACAGTGAGGAAAGAGAAGGATAGAGGGGGAGAGGAAGAGAGTGAAGAAAGAATGAGGCAGATGGGAAGAAAAAAGTAGGAATGGAACAGAAGGATAAAAGTTATGACAAAAGGGAAGTGATGGAGCAGAGAAGGATGGAAAGGAAGAGAAGACTGATATAAGAAGAGAGGAAACAGAGAGGAATGTAGGTATAATAGAATAAGAGGGTGAATTTGCTTGTAGATACGTTGTGTGTGTGTGTGTGTGTGTGTGTGTGTGTGTGTACTCACCTATTTGTACTCACCTATTTGTGGTTGCAGGGGTCGAGTCACAGCTCCTGGCCCCGCCTCTTCGCTGATTGCTACTAGGTCCTCTCTCTCCCTGCCCCATGAGCTCTATCATACCTCGCCTTAAAACTATGTATGGTTCCTGCCTCCACCACATCACTTTCTAGGCTATTCCGTGTGCGTGTGCGTGTGCTCGTGTGTGTGTGCGCGCGCGTGTGTGTGTGTGTGCGTGTGTGTGTTTGAATGTACGTGTGGAGGTAAGTGTTTACGTACCAGGAAGTGTGCGTGAATGTATATATGCGTAAAATTGTGCTTCATTAGGTTTTTGCATATTTAAATTGGCGCATAATTTTTTTATTCATGAAGCTGTCAACTGAATAATTATGATGAAGCTTACAAATGAATACTTATGTATATTATTTATATTTACTTTATACATCACAAATTTTATGCATATATTATCACAGAAAATAAGGCGATATTTGCGATCTCTCTCTCTCTCTCTCTCTCTCTCTCTCTCTCTCTCTCTCTCTCTCTCTCTCTCTCTCTCTCTCTCTCTCATATATATATATATATATATATATATATATATATATATATATATATATATATATATATTTCAAATTCCTATTTCTCTGCATTATTTTCACACCACATATTGCTCTCAAGCACAATATCTCTACTACCTCCAGACGCCTCCTTGCTGCAACTTTCAAAACTCATGGCTCACACTCATACAGTATTGTTGTTACACCTGCACTCTGTTACATTTCCCCTTTTACTCCATGAATAAAGCTCTTTGAGTCCACAGATGCCTCACTGCACCATCCACCTTTCTTTTCCTTCGTCAGTTCAATGCTTCACCTTGCCTTTTATAGATTCATCCTTCGAGAAGTTTAATCTTAAGTATCTGATCACATTTACTGCCTCAAGACTCCCTCCAATCTGTCATCTAATCTTTCATTGCCTAGATTTTTGTTACTCTCCTCTCTTTGCTTTTTTTTCCTATGTCCACTCTAAATTTCTTCTTTTCAATATCCTCCCAAATTG
The DNA here is from genome assembly GCF_026875155.1 of Cherax quadricarinatus. Taxonomy (NCBI): domain Eukaryota; kingdom Metazoa; phylum Arthropoda; class Malacostraca; order Decapoda; family Parastacidae; genus Cherax; species Cherax quadricarinatus. The sequence continues at coordinate 6,548,480 of NC_069477.1, read as the reverse complement.
GTCCATAGTCTTTGTGTTACAAAAAACGCGATTCTAAAAGCTTAGAGATCTCCAGTGAATACTAGAGAGGACTGCCCTTCTAGCATCCAGCCTGTTACTGGGTTTTCGTAACAAGAAGTCAGTATCCTTGTCCAATTATCCATTAGAATTCAGTATGAATTATTAGTGCTTTAGGATTACAGCAGGTAGGTTACTAACTAGAGAAAATAAAATTTAATAAATTTATTGAGTATCGTCTAGAGGTATATTATCAAAGTAAATTAAATTAATAATCAAAATAATAATAATCACTTCTCTCGAGTACAGTATTATTGTGCTGAAAACACATATCGCATTTATAATTCTTAAGTACCGTCTGGTACATTAACATTTAATAAGATATTACAAATATGTATAAGTAAGTGTGTATGAGTGTAAGTGCTCTTAGTAGTTCGCTATTTCTCACGACTCGACTAGACTTAAACAAGTGACTGAAAAAGATCTCGAATAAACTAAATTCTTGACCAACTGGCAGTCAGAACAGTCTGCTTGAACAATAAAAAGAATGCTAAATCCAATAGCAATACCACAAGCAACTGCGACACAGAATCAGGAACCAGGAGATAATATAACGACACTAAGTAGGGACCATCTGCAGATCCTCCACAAAAGTCACAAAACTCCCATACTACTAAATCTAAGTTCAGCATAAGAAAATCCCCGACTGTGATAATACACAGATACCAGTACAAGTTAGGTCAGAAGCTACAGCTCAGGACCAGAGTTGCTCAGAGTGTCTATGAGACACACAACCTCAGTACAACGTCGAAAATCACTAAGTCTATACAATGTTCTGTGAACAGTCTCTCCAGAACTAACAAGAATAATGAGACAGACGATCTGTCCAACCACCAAGAGAGAGTAAATCAGACTGAATACTTCAGGCGAGGTGAGGACACCCCCCCCCCCTCGATCACGTGATAGCTCCGTGGACAGTTGCTGCTCAGTAACTGAAGCCGGCAGAGTAACAAGCAAAGAGCGATAATTACAGTAGTTAGACAATCAAGACTTGAACTGAGCACATAATATGTTACATCCTGCCTCACAAAAGGAAGCTAAGTCAAATAATAATATAAAGCAATACATTTACGATTTAGCTATTATCGCAAATATAAGCAATATAAAATTATATGAGAAGGTAATATACATTATATTCATAATCATAATATACATTATATATATTGCAACCCATTCAGGGGTTGCAACACTTTGCAACCTCTTTTCATTATCATTCCAAAGAAATATCATCAGCAAAAAGCAACTGTGACAACTCGCACACTGTATTAGATTCGTTATCTTTTACTCCCGCACATCGCCCCACCACATAACTATTCACTCATTACTCATACGCAACATTATATATATATACATTAAACACACGCTCATTGTACATGCATTATACATTATACTTCGCTTTCCTTGAAATATTGATTTCACTTCTTGTCAACAGACGTGAAAATGAATGTTCTTCAGTACGGAGACTAATGTTAGTGCACTGAAGGGTCATCATAAGATGCCCGTCACCTGTGCACCACCAGTCAACACTTCCAGACTGCAAGTATGACTTTAGGCGAGTTCTTGTTTATATAATGAGAGAAATTCATCTAGCATGAATATATCTGTCGATGAACATACACTTCGTGTATACACATCTCTTAGCATATATGCAGCTGTTGCTCAGAACTTTCATATTGGCTAAGAATACATAATAATAATAATAATAATAATAATAATAATATATTATTATTATTATTATTATAGGAAGGTTAAACCTGTGGTAGTTTTGTCATTAGATTCCATGTTATGGTTTTCGTTGCTGCTTCGTTAAGATGGTCATCTAGGTCGTTGTCTAGGTCGTTGTCTAGGTCGTTGTCTAGGTCGTTGTCTAGGTTGTTGCCTAGGTCGTTGTCTAGGTCGTTGTCTAGGTCGTTGTCTAGGTTGTTGCCTAGGTCGTTGTCTAGGTCGTTGTCTAGGTCGTTGCCTAGGTCGTCTATCACTATGCTTCACTGTTGTTCCCGTTGCGATCCTAACAAAAACGAAGCCATGCAAGGTGGTGGACCGAACACGCACATGCACACTGAAGTGAAAATACACACACACACACACACACACACACACACACACACACACACACACACACACACACACACACAGTGGTAGTAAGCGGATTACCCTAAACACGCTACCAACACCATTATACGTTTACAAGAAGCTTGACTAAACACAGCAATGACACCTACCACCACACTCCCTGCTACCACACTCCCCGCTACCACACTCACTCCCTGCTACCACACTCCCTGCTACTACACTCCCTGCCACCACACCCTGCCAAAACACTCCTTGCCATCATGCTCACTGCTATCACACTCCCTGCCACCACACTCCCTGCTACCACATTCCCTGCCACCCCACTCCCTACTAACACTCCCTATCACAACACCACTACTGCCACTGCCTACCACAGCACCACTACTAACACAACCTACCACAGTCCCACTACTACCACTACCACCACAGCACCACTACTACCACTACCATCGCACCATTAATAATGCTTTTAACATCCCTATCCATCATTCAGAGTGCAGATACTCTACTTTCCACCTCCAGACCCACAACATCGCCACACGTCTTTCAATATTCGCTATAATGCAACAAATCCCACCTGGAATCGAACCCTAATATTTAACTCACCTGTACAATAACAAACATACTTGAACAGTAAAGGATTTGAAAGTTATGTACAGGTTTATCTTCGCATCTTTGGCACAATTTGAGTATTCTTATCGTTGCAGTATTAATAATAATTATTACTATGATAGTTATTAATCGTTATTATTATAGTTATAATTGTTATAGTTATTAATATATTAAGTTATTATTATTATTATTGTTATTCTTTTGGGAAATCGTTGAATCTGTAGGGGTCATACATTCTTTAAATCAAGAGCATTTTACCGGCATTAAGATCCTTCTCTGAACGACCTCGTGATTATTTTAATAAAACATAACTAGTGTACAGAAGTAGCCTTCATTTGGACAAAACTGAACAACATTCATGAATAACTGTGAATTATGTTAGCCAGACTGTTGTAATGTTCTCCTTCCTCTAACTGGTATCGTGTACATGAATGTGGGCGTGTACAGGGTACTGGATACAAGATACTTAATACAGGATACTGGGTACTAAATACAGGGTATTGGATACTGGGTACTAAATACAGGGTACTGGATACAGGGTACTAAATACAGGGCACTGTTGAGGGTCATCACTGGTTCGGTATACTTGGTATAGTTCATGGGAAACAAACCCAGGATCAATATCTTGATGGTCTCCAGAACTTCATACAAGCCTTAGAGGCCATCAAAGCGAGGGAATCATTTTAGTTTGAAATCTAGTTTGGTACCATCGTGCGGACCAGCATGAGAGGCTGGATCCGTGAGGAACACTCTGGACCATTTTTTACAGTAAACCAAATTGCATTTATCAGCAGTATTCTGCTGCTACTCTACACGATAGTTACACAGTAAGGGAACAAAAGCTAGCTATGAAAGGTAGTTATATGAAATATTCACACTGTGTTAAGGTAACACAAATGCAGTTACGTGAAAGTTTTACTGATAAATAAAACACACAGGCAACACTTCGGCATCTTAACTGACGAGACGGTTCGTCTGCGCATTGGGCTTTGGTCCAATACAGAGGCGACTGTTACTTGTTAACCTGCCGATATAGTATACTCTTAGTGTTATGAGGGTTTACTGACGAGGTTTCCCCCACACAGTAGGCTTTATCAAGTCACAAACACACATGTGAGGTGCGACTTAACACAACCAGCAGTGTTGGCGTATTCCATCACACAAAACGGCTTCCTTCTATCAATTGATGAAATCTATCCGCCTGAGAGGGAAGACTTCCGCTGGGCACTCTATTCTGTTTGGTCTGGGATCTCTAAATCTACGACTGACTTGTCTGAATTCCTTGTATATAAGGTTTATTTAGTCTGGGATTCTTATATAAAGCAGGAATACAGAAATTTCGGACCATTTTAATATCTAATGCTGAATGATCCGAAATTTCTGCATTTAAAATTTATTGGTCTGTGGTATCTATATGTAAGAGTGGTCCTCGACCAACTCAATATTCCCATCTATTTCTATCTACTTTAATTTGACTGTTGTTTTATCATAAGTTTTAATGTGAATAAAACTCCCAAATCGAGCTGAAGTTTTCGCGTTTAAATTCTGAAAATGAATTCGAATTTTTACTTGGACTGTAACAAGCAGATCCGTTGGACAATATTGATGGAGGGATGAGAGGAGGAGGGGTGTGGGTTAGGGGGAGGGGAAGGGGGCAGAGGGAGAGGGTGAGAAGGGGAAACGTGCGCGAAGGGACATGTCATTGTTAATATATAAATGGAGAGCTCTCCCCCTCTCAACCCTTCCCGTGCATGAGTGCGCGAGTGAATGAGGGAGTGCGCGAGTGAATGAGGGAGTGCGTGAGTGAATGAGGGAGTGCGTGAGTGAATGAGGGAGTGCGTGAGTGAATGAGTGCATGAGTGAATGAAGGAGTGCATGAACGAGGGGGTGAGTGCGTGAGTGAGTCACAAATTAAAATAATGAAATAAGTTAAAACATTATGGCTGGTACAAGAACATACAGTGGAGAGAGTTACCTCAGGTGGAGTCAGTCAGGCACTGACAACAGCCACACACTGGACCAAACAACAGCCACACACTGGACCAAACAACAGCCACACACTGGACCAAACAACAGCCACACGCTGGACCAAAACACCCCACACACTGGACCAAACAACAGCCACACACTGGACCAAACAACAGCCACACACTGGACCAAACAACAGCCACACACTGGACCAAACAACAGCCACACACTGGACCAAACAACAGCTACACACTGGACCAAACAACAGCTACACACTGGACAAACAACAGCTACACACTGGACCAAAACAACAGCCACACACTGGACAAACAACAGCCACACACTGGACCAAACAACAGCCACACCTGGACCAAACAATAGCCACACACTGACCAAACAATAGCCACACACTGGACCAAACAACAGCCACACACTGGACCAAACAACAGCTACACACTGGACCAAACAACAGCCACACACTGGACCAAGCAACAGCCACACACTGGACCAAGCAACAGCCACACACTGGACCAAACAATAGCCACACACTGGACCAAACAATAGCCACACACTGGACCAAACAATAGCCACACACTGGACCAAACAATAGCCACACACTGGACCAAACAATAGCCACACACTAGACCAAACAATAGCCAGACAGTGGACCAAGCAACAGCCACACACTGGACCAAACAATAGCCACACACTGGACCAAACAATAGCCATACAGTGGACCAAACAATAGCCACACACTGGATCAAACAATAGCCACACACTGGATCAAACAATAGCCACACACTGGACCAAACAATAGCCACACACTGGACCAAACAATAGCCACACACTGGACCAAACAATAGCCACACACTGGACCAAGCAACAGCCACACACTGGACCAAGCAACAGCCACACACTGGACCAAACAATAGCCACACACTGGACCAAACAATAGCCACACACTGGACCAAAAAATAGCCACACACTGGACCAAATAATAGCCAAAAACACTTGACCAAACAATATCCACACACTGGACCAAACAATAGCCACACACTGGACCAAACAATAGCCACACACTGGACCAAACAATAGCCACGTACTAGACCAAACAATAGCCACACACAGGACCAAACAATAGCCACACACTGGACCAAGCAACAGCCACACACTGGACCAAGCAACAGCCACACACTGGACCAAACAATAGTCACACACTGGACCAAACAATAGTCACACACTGGACCAAACAATAGCCACACACTGGACCAAACAATAGCCACGTACTAGACCAAACAACAGCCACACACTGGACCAAGCAACAGACACACACTGGACCAAACAATAGCCACACACTGGACCAAACAATAGTCACACACTGGACCAAACAATAGCTACACACTGGACCAAACAATAGCCACACACTAGACCAAACAATAGCCACGTACTAGACCAAACAATAGCCACACACTGGACCAAACAATAGCCACACACTGGACCAAACAATAGCCACACACTGGACCAAGCAACAGCCACACACTGGACCAAGCAACAGCCACACACTGGACCAAACAATAGCCACACACTGGACCAAACAATAGCCACACACTGGACCAAAAATAGCCACACACTGGACCAAATAATAGCCACACACACATTGACCAAAACAATATCCACACACCTGGACCAAACAATAGCCACACACTGGACCAAACAATAGCCACACACTGGACCAAACAATAGCCACGTACAGACCAAACAATAGCCACACACAGACTAAACAATAGCCACACACTGGACCAAGCAACAGCCACACACTGGACCAAGCAACAGCCACACACTGGACCAAACAATAGCCACACACTGGACCAAACAATATTCACACACTGGACCAAACAGTAGCCACACACTGGACCAAACAATAGCCACGTACTAGACCAAACAACAGCCACACACTGGACCAAGCAACAGCCACACACTGGACCAAACAATAGCCACACACTGGACCAAACAATAGTCACACACTGGACCAAACAATAGCTACACACTGGACCAAACAATAGCCACACACTAGACCAAACAATAGCCACGTACTAGACCAAACAATAGCCACACACTAGACCAAACAATAGCCACACACTGGACCAAACAATAGCCACACACTGGACCAAGCAACAGCCACACACTGGACCAAGCAACAGCCACACACTGGACCAAGCAACAGCCACACACTGGACCAAACAATAGCCACGTACTAGACCAAGCAACAGCCACACACTGGACCAAGCAACAGCCACACACTGGACCAAGCAACAGCCACACACTGGACCAAACAATAGCCACACACTGGACCAAACAATAGTCACACACTGGACCAAGCAATAGCCACACACTGGACCAAACAATAGCCACACACACTTGACCAAACAATATCCACACACTGGACCAAACAATAGCCACACACTGGACCAAACAATAGCCACACACTAGACCAAACAATAGCCACGTACTAGACCAAACAATAGCCACACACTGGACCAAACAATAGCCACACACTGGACCAAACATAGCCACACACTGGACCAAACAATAGCCACACACTGACCAAGACAAGCAGCCACACACTGGACCCAAGCAACAGCCACACACTGGACCAAACAATAGCCACACACTGGACCAAACAATAGCCACACACTAGACCAAACAATAGCCACGTACTAGACCAAACAATAGCCACACACTGGACCAAACAATAGCCACACACTGGACCAAACAATAGCCACACACTGGACCAAACAATAGCCACACACTGGACCAAACAATACCCAAACGTACTAGACCAAACAATAGCCACACAATGACCAAACAATAGCCACGTACTAGAACAAACAATAGCCACACACTGGACCAAACAATAGCCACGTACTAGACCAAACAATAGCCACACAATGGACCAAACAATAGCCACGTACTAGACCAAACAATAGCCACATACTTTACCAAACAATAGCCACACACTGGACCAAACAATAGCCACACACTAGACCAAACAATAGCCACGTACTAGACCAAACAATAGCCACACACTGGACCAAGCAACAGCCACACACTGGACCAAGCAACAGCCACACACTGGACCAAACAATAGCCACACACTGGACCAAACAATAGCCACACACACTGGACCAAACAATAGCCACACACTGGACCAAACAATAGCCACGTACTAGACCAAACAATAGCCACGTACTAAACAAAACAATAGCCACGTACTAGACCAAACAATAGCCACGTACTAGACCAAACAATAGCCACGTACTAGACCAAACAATAGCCACGTACTAGACCAAACAATAGCCACGTACTAGACCAAACAATAGCCACGTACTAGACCAAACAATAGCCACGTACTAGACCAAACAATAGCCACGTACTAGACCAAACAATAGCCACGTACTAGACCAAACAATAGTCACACACTGGACCAAACAATAGCCACGTACTAGACCAAACAATAGCCACACACTGGACCAAACAATAGCCACGTACTAGACCAAACAATAGCCACACACTGGACCAAACAATAGCCACGTACTAGAACAAACAATAGCCACACACTGGACCAAACAATAGCCACGTACTAGACCAAACAATAGCCACACACTGGACCAAACAATAGCCACGTACTAGACCAAACAATAGCCACGTACTAGACCAAACAATAGCCACACACTGGACCAAACAATAGCCACGTACTAGACCAAACAATAGCCACGTACTAGACCAAACAATAGCCACACACTGGACCAAACAATAACCACGTACTAGACCAAACAATAGCCACGTACTAGACCAAACAATAACCACGTACTAGACCAAACAATAGCCACGTACTAGACCAAACAATAGTCACACACTGGACCAAACAATAGCCACGTACTAAACCAAACAATAGCCACAACCACATGGACCAAACAATAGCCACGTACTAGACCAAACAATAGCCACACACTGGACCAAACAATAGCCACGTACTAGACCAAACAATAGCCACACACTGGACCAAACAATAGCCACGTACTAGACCAAACAATAGCCACACACTGGACCAAACAATAGCCACGTACTAGACCAAACAATAGCCACACACTGGACCAAACAATAGCCACGTACTAGACCAAACAATAGCCACACACTGGACCAAACAATAGCCACGTACTAGACCAAACAATAGCCACACACTGGACCAAAACATACAAAAGCCACGTACTAGACCAAACAATAGCCACACACTGGACCAAACAATAGCCACGTACTAGACCAAACAATAGCCACGTACTAGACCAAACAAGGTCAAGTAAAGATGAAAACCTTTGCTTTTAGGCACGAAATAATTTCCTTGTGTCTCATATAACTGGAATTGTATCATTGAAGTTAAATGAAGTTCAACTGTAACTACAGTTAATCTTCAGAAGTGATAATTAAACGAATCTCTTCTTGTAACATCAGTTATATTTGTACAACTCAGTAATTCTAACATAGTCTTACTCTAACCTAACCTAGTGTTATTCTAACCTATCCTAACCTAGTCTTACCCTAACCTATCCTAACCTAGTCTTACCCTAACCTAGCTTAACCTATTCTTAACCTAACCTAACTTAGACTTTCCCTAACCTAACCTAGCCTAGTCATAATCGCCCTAACATAATATAACCGAACATAACCTAAACTAATCTAACCTTACCTAAATTAAAAAACCTAACATAAAATAATTTAACCTAAACTAACCTTGATTAACATAATCTATCATAAAATAAAAAAAACTAGTAGAGTTACAGGCAATATTAGAAAAATGACTCGGGTCCTCGTAAAAAATTAACATCCTTAACAGAGGAGACCATTCAATAGGAGAGTGACAGCACGTAATGAATGATCGATGGAATCGTGGAACAGTTAGATTCCAGGTAGTGCCAGTGTCGTGGCACCCCTGGCAGTGGCACATTAATGTGTGTGTGTGTGTGTGTGTGTGTGTGTGTGTGTGTGTGTGTGTGTGTTATTGAATCCATTGGTACTACTCTCCAAATCTGGAGTCAAGGTGCGATATTAGTTAAAGAACACATACAATGGAAAAACTTTATTGGTAAAACGAGTCACCTACACAATGTTTTATTACGAAGGTGAAACCTCGTATTAATAATTTTTTCCATTTGTGTTGTCTTTTTTTGCTTTGGTCAGAAGAAATAAAAGTTAAAACAAGAGCAAGAATTACGTAGGACTTAAATTAACGATTGCCATGATACTTCTCCTCCCGACCCCTATCTTAGTCACATAATGACCCAGTCATCGCAGCTTTTAGTCATATGACGCAGACCTTCCGCTGGCTTACCGAGATTCTACTTAAAATAAATTAATTAATATCACATTATAATGTGTGATATTAAAGTTTTTCTCCTGTGCCATTAAAACTATAAATCAACACCTTTATCGAGCCCTAAAATGAAAAAAGTATTTGGCCAGTTATTGGCTGGTAGATTGTGAGGGAAAGTTCTCTGTTTTGAGCTCTAGGAACTAATACACACACACACACACGCACGCACACACACACACACACACACACACTGCAAACAGACCTAGTATCTATCGACAGGTTCCTTTGACAACTAGTAACTACTACTACCGCTACACACACACACACACACACACACACACACACACACACACACACACACACACACACACACACACACACACACACACACACACTGCAAACAGACCTAGTATCTATCGACAGGTTCCTTTGACAACTAGTAACTACTACTGCTACACACACACACACACACACACACACACACACACACACACACACACACACACACACACTAATTCTCCATCAACATCTATCAACCGTTGGATGAGGCGTCAAACGAAGATATTACCCAGCGAGACAGCGTGTTGATCAACCAGGTTGTTACATGGCCTCCAGCATAGACTGACACTTTCACCTCTGCCACTACTCCAGGTGTGGCTGATGGCAATGTTGGCACATCCCTGATGACTGGCACTGAGCCAACCTGCAGAGCCAGGCACTGAAATTATGAATAAATTAGAAGTAGAAGATGGACACTGATTAGAAGTAGATTCAGTGTGTGTGTGTGTGTGTGTGTGTGTGTGTGTGTGCGTGCGTGCGTGCGTGCGCGAGCGTATTCAAAGAGGAAATAATTTCTTTGGCAAAAAGAAGTATTTTTATTTTAATTTTTCAGCCAAGTCTGAGTCTCAGCAGTTGTACAGGAATAAAGAAAAACACTGTTGTATAAGACATACAAGTACCCAAGGTATTGAAGTTAATTCTTGGATAACTTTGGTAAAAGATTGGCAAGAGGGTGGGTGGGATTGGTTGGTTTTGAGGACGACTTGCCTAGTATGGGCCAGTAACCCTGAAGTTGTGTTCCTCTATTTTTATGTTTGGGTTTAAGTAGGATATTCCTAGTATGTTCCAGTAGGCCTGCTACAGTGTTCCTCCTTATGTTCTTATGCGAGAGAAGGTATAGGTGATGTTAGAGTAAGGTCAGAGTAGGCCAAGGGGAAAAAGGTGATAGTTTTATAATTCTTACAAAAATCTTGGATAATGTGGGCAATGAGTTTAGCAAATATTTCCATTCCATTCGGTGTTTGGTGGCGGTGATGAGGTGGATCATCGAGGCGGCTTCTAACACACTACTGTTACTTCTGTCGTTCCGTTATGTATAAATTAAATCACGATGTACTACGCTTACCTGTTTTTCGTTATCTATCCTGCAAGCTTATTTGTCACTGAAGGCATGCTTGAGGTCTCAACCTGTCTCCCTAACATGTCGGGGTGTTGGGTCTATGGCTTCTGGTAAAATCTTTGGTAATTTTGGTGGTAATGGCTGCCATGTACATGCTGGTTTTACGAAAAAGCAATGGGATGGTTATAGTGATATTTTGACGGTAGAGGGATATATTTTCTTCCAGAATAACGCCAAGAGTCAAAATGAGATAGTCGCTTTAAAAATCTGGGCGCCAAACACACCCTCAGCCAACCCACAGTTGAGAGCTGACCACTTGTACACTTGACGACCCACATACCTGACAACCCACACATCAGATAACCCACATACCAGACAGCCTCAAACCAGAAAACCCACATACCTGACAACCCCATACATTTCACAGACAATGTACCAGACAACCCCCACACCAGTCAACCCCCACACCAGACAACCCCTACACCAGACAACCCCCACACCAGACAACCCCCACACCAGACAACCCCCACACCAGACAACCCCCACACCAGACAACCCCACACCAGACAACCCCCACCCCAGACAACCCCCACACCAGACAACCCCCACACCAGACAACCCCCACACCAGACAACCCCCACACCAGACAACCCCCACACCAGACAACCCCCACACCAGACAACCCCCACACCAGACAACCCCCACACCAGACAACCCCCACACCAGACAACCCCCACACCAGACAACCCCCACACCAGACAACCCCCACACCAGACAACCCCCACACCAGACAACCCCCACACCAGACAACCCCCACACGTCTGATAACCCACACGTCTGATAACCCACATACCTGACAGCCCGAAACCCACTCACCTGAGAGGTTAATCAGTTCAGTCTTCTGCCGTGGATGTGTGAGGCTGCATCTCCCACTCAGAATATGCTGCCACTGGCAAAGCTGATTTATTTTGCGTGTAAATAGAGCAAAGTTATTCATCATGTGTATTCAGCAAGCAATGAAGCGCGTGTGGAGGCACTGGGCGGAAGACCGTCTCTTTGACTCTTGTGTGTGCCAAGTGAATACAGTTAGGAAGTGTATCTGTCTCGAGGTTTGGATACAGAGGATCGAGGCTTCACCTCTCTTTGAATGACTCATACGAGTTTAAAGCTGTGCATTAAGTGTATCAGTAAGCTATTACAAAAATTTCGTGCTCCTTTCAGCACATTTTCATGTAAATAAAGGAACTAAATACACGGATATATATATATATATATAATATATATATATATATATATATATATATATATATATATATATATATATGCAGGACAAGCCACGGAAAGGGGTGGAAATCTTTAGCTCAAGTACTTTCACACGTCTCAGTGGGTCATCAGGAGCTGTGCAATGTTGCAAGGGAGCAACCAAAGCAGGGAGAGAGGTCTCAGAGTAGCGTAGGTGTCACCGTCCACGATGACACCTACGCTACTCAATATATATATATAATATATATATATATATATATATATATATATATATATATATATATATATATATATATATAAATAATTGTGTGTGTGTGTGTGGACTCTTGAAGTGATTCTCTTATTTTCATATGTTTTTGAGTTACACTTTTATCTTATTTATCAGCGTGTTGCTATAGTATACAACACATGTCGTTCAAAAAGTTCAAAAATAGTTTTCCAAACAATTATCACCTTCGACGTTGGTTAACTGAAGTTCAAAATAGTCCTTTGATGAGTGCTAATAAAGAACTGCAGAAACTTTGAAGACGAAATGTAGAGAGAGGATCGAAACATCGTCCAAAGTTTCCTGAGGGTGGGTAGTTTAAATTGTCCTCTTCATGGTATTATGACGTTAATTCTTCTTAGAGGAAGAGAAATGGAAGGAGAAATATATAGAGAATATGATAGGAGAGAGGATAGCTAAATGGGAAGGGTTAGGTTAGGTTAGGCTTGTCAGGAAACAAGACAAGTGTTTCCTGACGAGGGACTTAGTTATATGGTGACTCCGCAGGTGGAGCTTATGGTCATTTGACCGAGGCCTTCCGCTGGCTTCACGGGCCATCCCTTTAAAAATTTAGGTTATATTTTTAACCATTTATTTTGGAAAGGGTTAGAGGCATAATAAATATGTTAAGTAAAAGGACACAAGTGCAGCTAATGCGACATTTTATTGTGGCAACGTTTCGCTCTCCAGGAGCTTTGTCAAGCTGTTACAAACAATACATGGACACAGTATATATGGGTATTAGAGTGAGGTGGAAAGTGAAATATAATTACAGTAGTAATGAATAAATATTATAAAATGGAAGGGAAATGGTGATACAAAACTGACAGAAATTTAGATTCCTCTCTCTTGAACCTGTTTCCCACCTCCTCACCTCCTCCCTCCGCTCAGTCCTCCACTCCTCCCTCACTACTTCTTTACTATCTTTCTACCTCCCTCCTCCTTCCCGTCCTTCCTCGTGGAGGAAGATAGCGAGAATGAAGAGTGTCACACAGCCTTCCATCACAAGAAGATAAGCCTGAACTGTAGTCAGTGTCAACACCACCCCGACCTCTCAATAATCCCTGTTGATGACGTGTTGATGACGTGTTGATGACGTGTATGATGACGAGTATAGCGTGCAGATAAAATGAATGCGGCCAAGATAATACACGATAGTTCATAAGCTTGATGGAAGTGGATATTTCTTCTCAGCAGACAGCCTTGGTGTGGATTCCCAGGTCCTCTGTAATCTATCTTTCTCATGTACCCCCATGTACATGATGTGTAGGGGATTGGTGCTGGGGGTTGGGGCTGGGGGATGGGGCTTGGGGGCTGGGGGATGGGGCTAGGGGACTGGGGGGCTTGGTTTTCAAGCACAAGAGATAATCTGGTGAAAGATGGAATTCTCTAATGGATTGAGCGTCTCTTTTCCTGGGGTGACTCAACGCTGCTGCTGCTGCTGTTTTTCCTCCTCCTCCTCCTCCTCCTCCTCCTCCTCCTCCTCCTCCTCTCTCCTCCTGTTCCTTCTCCTTATCTGCCTTCTCCTGCTCCTTTTCTCCTCCCCTTCCTCCTAGGATAGAAACGTCAATAATCTATGATGTATCGCAGGTAGGCAGACGACGGTCATGGGGGAAGGAAAGTTGAGATGAAGATTGAGTCCCCCTCTGGTGGATCACTCTGGTGGATCACTCTGGTGGATCACTCTGGTGGATCACTCTGGTGGATCACTCTGGTGGATCACTTCGGTGGATCACGGCCCACAAGAAAGATATGAATATCCAATATTGAACATGAGATTATTCGTGAGATGAGGCGAGGGACAGTGAGGTGAGGATGTCATGTCAACAGGTTATATCTGTCGACACATTCCCATGTGCTAACAGACGTTACTCATGACCTCCTTGTGTATACAGCAATAATGTATGTCATTTTTGACCCCTCTAACTGGAGTCTAGTTACCTGGAAGGTGTTTCGGTCAACGCCCCCGCGACGTAGTCTCTGACCAGGCCTCCTGGCGACCCTGACCGTGTCGTGTTTTGAGGCAAAAGCCTCAAGGAAAAGACAAGTGAATACGCGTTTTGCTTCCGTAGTCTCATAACTCCAAATTTATTTTATATATTAAACTTCGCTTGAAATAAATAACAGACTTTTTGAGTTGGCGTAAATAATATTTTTTACCGATGCGTTTTTGTTTGAGGTTTTATTGTTATGGGTATCAATTCTTGTTTTTGTTTTTTTTTGACTGAGGTCAGCTGGAGGTGAGATATAACACTTAATAGGAATGAATAAGAATGTATTTCTGGGAGTAATTGTGTCTCCCTGGAACAGTTCCAGTTATGGAATATTTGAACAACTGCTGTCAAAGCCAAGTTTCGAGTATTAAGTTAGAAATTCAAGATATTTAAAATAATCAAAATGCTCAGATGGCTCGGGGAGAGAGAGAGAGAGAGAGAGAGAGAGTGAGAGAGAGAGAGAGAAAGTAAGCAAGCATAAACAGTCTGTATGAAAAGCAGGAACCGAGCATAGAGAAACAGATACAAAATAAATCGCAGGAAAGCCACGAATTAATTGGTGAATCTAAAGATGGTTAAAAAATGGAAACGCCTAGATAAGGAGGTTCTGGAGGTAAACTCTGTACACAGTTTGAAGAATAAGTATGACTGGTTCCAAAATGCCGTTAAATTAGTGTAACCAGTTATGAGAAACTGAGAGGAGATGCGACGAGCAGACACACAACCCTGCAATTATAACTAAATAAAAAGCTTTTGCATGGTTGCAAAAGTTCTCGCTTCACACTGTAAGTGTCCAGGTTCGATTCCCGGCGAGGGTTGAAACATGTTTCCTTACACCGGTTGTCCATGCTCACCCATCAGTAATAATGTGTACCTGGGTCTTAGTTAACTGGTGTGGGTCGCATCCTGGGACAAAACTGACTAATTTGCCCGAAATACTCAGCATGACAAGGGGCTTTCTATATAGTAGTATGTCACTGATGTCAGCTGTGCCTGTATACTTTGTACAAATCCTTGTAGAAATAAAGATATCATTATTATTATTATTATTTATTGCTGTTGTTGTTGTAAAAGAAATGTCTACAGTTTCCGAGTTCCAGTGAAGATGAAAATACTACTGAACGACACAGAGTAAAAAAAAAAAAAATACTTCAGTGCTTCTAATAACGATACGGCAAATGCAGATAGTCAGCCAGCAGAAAATTAAGAGGCGAGACCAAGAGCTGATGTTTAACACCCTCAAACTTAACCTAAGATATTACACACTTTCTATACATTTCCATTACTACTTTACGAGCAATACCGTCACTGCTCAGCGGGTTAATATTCAGTGGCTTTGAATCCCGCAATTCTGAACGTCAGGACAACCCATTCCACAAGCAGCCATAAGACATCTTTGCATGATAAAGGAGTTAAACTTGCGCGGCCATTGACGCTAATACGGTTCAGAGCCAAGGTTGGTGGAAGAGAGTGAAGGGAAGTGGCTTCGTATATTCCTGAAGCTGGATTATACCAGCGGCTTTCCTGCCAGGGTCAAAGTATAGATTAACTGTGGCTGCTTCCTGAGCACGCAGGTCGTGGGCGCTCTGAATGGGAGTGAAGAGGATGAAAAACGAGCGAATAAGTGAAGGAAATGGAGAAAGTTACGAATTCACTTTGAGACTCGGGATGTAAACAGGGGATTCCACCTAATCGCCTCAAGATGAGAGGACTCCACAGCACACCACTTTTGGAAGTACCGGTCTAGGGCTCATGATTATCTGTGGAACTGGATACGCAATATCCTAACAGACTCGTTTACCCACCCGACCTCCGCCCGTCAGTGCGCCGGAGGAAAGTGAGACGGGTAACCTTGAAACCTCAACAGCTTTGGGAGATCTCCTTGGACTTCATTTATGCTGATATATCGAGAGGCTTAAACGGGAGAAAGCAGTGGAAGTGGGTGGAGAGTGAGAAAGGCTGTGAGACTAGTACATCATTGGAAGAACAATGATAAACAAAATCACGTTCTTCTCGTGTCTCACAGGATGAGAATTACGAAAGCTACTTAGCGTACATAATTACCTACTAACTTCACCTTTGTAATTCCAACAAACTTTTAAGGGAAAATCACTATAATAGGATTTATAACTATCAAAGCATTAGGATAAATCCTTCCCAGGCGGAGAGACTTTGACTTAGACTCTCTTGAGCTTTGCTTTCAATAGTTGAGAACTACTGCACGTCACCAGCATTTAATGGGGTGCACTGATCTAGAAACTGGAATTATCCTACTTTCTAGGATCGCGCCTGATTACCTCCCAGTGTGTAGGAGCTCTATAACCCCAGTCTATATGTCATTTTATCATGTATAAAATAATGATCATGGCTGTTATTGCTATCACTTAAAGTACTGACTAAATTGCCACCGGTAGCTTGTTTATCCAGAGAGGAGTGCAGAGCAAGTTTTTGTTATGACAACGTATCGCTCTGTGTACAGATTTATCAAGACACTGACTTAGTAAAGAACTAAATAGAACAAAATGTTGTCTTCAAGGACATTGATATTCCTGGTATTAGACAAATAACGAAAAGTATCCGAAATTTTCCGAGAGAGAGAGAGAGAGAGAGAGAGAGAGAGAGAGAGAGAGAGAGAGAGAAAGAGAGAGAGAGATGGGAAATGTTCCGCTAGAGAGGAACCAGTGTGTGAGACATATATCTCTTGGCCGGCTGCATTTGGTGGCTGCGTCGGTGATTGCAGGGCTCTGCTGCCTCTACTGTGAGCTACAGTGCTCACCAGAATTCTCTGTGTGGGTACTCTTCGTGTTGTAATGAGTAAGACACATGTGCAACTCTTTGGGATCTGTAAGTATCAACAACAATGACACCTAAGTAATGCACATATGTCTAACTCACCATATTGTTGGTACTGAATACCACTTATAACAGTCACAGAGTTGTGTTTGTAGGGGCCGATGTTCAACTCCTAGCCCCGCCTTTTCAGATAGCATAACAGATATTTCTTCAGTTCTGGCTGTCATGCTGACTCTTAAGTTTGTGGCTGATGGTCACTTCCATCACTTTCTTATCTAGTTAATTCCACTTCCCTACAACTCTGACATTAAAGTCTTCAGCTTCCATCTGAATTCCAGTATCATCTGAACTTCAAAAATCATTTCTGTAGAGAAACAGATCATTTAGGACCACCAGAAACAGTACAGGCCCTAGTCATGAAACTTGCGGCACACCATCTCATAAAACTAATGAGAATCAAATCCTCACCGAGTCATTCCCAACATTAGGAGCCAGTGTATACCCCGCTCGTTACACTCTCTTACTCTTCTTCCTTCCCCACTACTTCTTTGTATTCTGCCAGCCAGGGACATCTTGATTCGGTTGAGCACTTTTTCCCTATATTCCTGTCTGTGTTTTTTTTTTTTAGCTTGTGGATAAATATCTAGTAGGGTCGGTTTCAAAATATTTCAGTAACCTGGTAAGGTGCAGTCCTCCCAGCTGTGTGTGTGTGTGTGTGTGGTGTGTGTGTGTGTGTGTGTGTGTGTGTGTGTGTGTGTGTGTGTGTGTGTGTGCTCACCTAGTTGAGGTTGTACTCACCTAGTTGAGGTTGCGGGGGTCGAGTCCGAGCTCCTGGCCCCGCCTCTTCACTGATCGTGTGTGTGTGTGTGTTAGCGCGTGTTATGGCGCTCTCTCTCTCTCTCTCTCTCTCTCTCTCTCTCTCTCTCTCTCTCTCTCTCTCTCTCTCTCTCTCTCTCGGACCCACTCCACTCCCATCCAACGTTTATATTCACACAAGTCTTTCCTCTTAAAATAAAAATCAGGCCAAGGATGGACATGGTTGGTGGGGGCTGCTGGAATCCCGCCACCAAAACACTCTTGTAAAAGCCGTCAGAAATGCATTCCCGCTAGCTGCTTCTTGACAATAGAGCAATACAAACGCAGTCTTTATTTCCCTGTCACTCAAATACCATCCCTAATTCAGGGGTAACCAGGAAAGACTTTAGAAGGCAATCTTTCCCCGTTGGCTTAAAATAACATGTGGATGCTGGGAAAAAATTTAGCGAATTCTGGGTTGGCTGCAGGAGACAGCCTCGCATTTATAAGCAGTAGAAGACTGTCCTCGCTAGTCGTCTCCGAGGTCACAGGCATTTCACCTACCACTTGACTTCCAGCCTGAAAGTCCACCCCACCTTAAGCTAATTCCTCCTTGCCTCTCCTTCTTCTCTTGATTCCAACGGCAAATCAGCATAATGGAAGTCCAGGTTTAGCTTCCCGGGTGGAAGGGGGTTGGGATGGGGTGAAGCGGAGGCCTCTCAGCGAAGATAATCAAGGCGCCGAGTATAAAATAAGAGAAGCGCGAGGCGATTTTGTAGTCCTTACCCGGGTCTCATCTTCAGGCGAAATGTCTGGGATTTCGACTTGCGGCCTCGAAGTGGCTATTTTACTTTCTCCGTTTTCTCTTCATTTGCTTTCTTTATTCACCGCGTTTGCTTTTCCTCACTTTCATTTCACTCGGTGCATCTTAACCGTGATCTGGATGAAAATAAACAGCAGTGCAAAATCAGAGCTCTAAGCTACAGGCGAGAACTGCCTATATTGTGATCTTTGCTACGGAATATGCGAAGGCACTTTCCACGTGAGCTCTGAACCGTATTACAGCGCGTGGTCCCCTGGATTTGGCTCCTTTCTCATGCAAATGTATTCTATGAGCGCTGGTGAAATTCCTTCTCTGTATTTTTGGTAAATTTTGTGGCGCCGTGAAATTTATAAAGTTAAAAAGAGGGGGAACCTAAAGATTATTTGTCCTGGTTAAATTTTACCAAACACTGCATGCATATATATATATATATATATATATATATATATATATATATATATATATATATATATATATATATATATATATATAGTTCCTTGATAATGTGAGTAGTCACGAAAGCGCTTGGAATTTCTCTATTCTTTCAGAGTGGTTGTTTTGCATATATATATATATATATATATATATATATATATAATATTATATATATATATTATATTATATATATATATATATAATTATATATGCGTGTTTATATACACCTTGCGGCAACACTACACACTATGTAAACACGCTTAAGCACGATATGTAGAGTTGGTGGTGGAAGTAAAGTGTATACACAGTTTTAAGAACAGAGCAGATACATGGTCAGGTATTCGAGGCCCGAAACAGAGACAGCAGTCCATAAGAGAAAAGATGACGGGCCATGCGGTATGATTCGACCCCTGTCAACACAGCTAGGTGAGTACACATGTGTATATTCCCATGTTTATAAACTTTTGTAAATGTATCTATGCACACGTTTCCAAAATACTAACACCCATATACACACACGCAGGCATATATACACTCCTGTACACACAGCTATCGTATATTCAGAGGAGTATCAGAGTGACAGGGCCGGGCTTCACTCTCACTAATGTTCACTGTTGAAACATTAACATCACCATGACTGCTGCCGCAAACACTGCTGCTGCCGCTCCTGTTGTTGCTACTGCTGTTGTTGTTGCTGCTGTTGCTGCTGTTGTTGCTGCTGCTACTGCTGCTTCTGTTGTTGCTACTGCTGTTGTTGTTGCTGCTGTTACTGCTGCTGCTGTTACTGATGCTGCTACTGCTGCTCCTGTTGCTGTTGCTACTACTGTTCTTGTTGCTGCTGCTGCTCCTGTTGCTGCTGCTCCTGTTGTTGCTGCTATTGATGCTGATGATGCTGCTGCTGCTCCTGTTGTTGCTGCTGTTGCTACTGTTGTTATTGTTCCTGTTGCTGCTACTGATGCTGCCTCTGTTGTTGCCGCTGCTGCTGTTGTTACTGCTGCTGCTGTTGTTGCTGCTGCTGCTGCTGCTGTTGTTGCTGCTGCTTGTTCTTCTGCTGCTACTGCCGCTAGTTACCATTTGCCAGTGGTCACTTGGCCTGTTGAGTGTGTGTGTGTGTGTGTGTGTGTAATCAGGGGTTGGTTAAAAGCTACTGGCCCCATATGTGTGCATTTGTATGTATGTTTACCCACGTACTTGTACTAAACTAATTGTGGTTCCAGGAGTTGAATTT
>NC_069477.1:6509907-6522407 GCF_026875155.1 Cherax quadricarinatus | reverse complement strand
AAACTCACTACATGATACTTCCGTCCCTACCAGAACATTATCCAGTTCCGAGTAAAAGAGAAAGGGGGATTTGATAATGATCTAGGGCGGATGAACAATTATGAACATTTCGTTAGTCACTGGTGTTGCACATATACAACAACTTATCGGTTTTGAATATCATTAGTTAAAAGATTCAGTCGTACATTTTCTTCTCCAGCTTCGCCCCATCATCACCTGTTTATCCCCTACTCTCCGTTCCTCCCTCAGTCTCCCTTCCATCCTTATCTTCCCGACGAGGTCGTGTCCTCAAACAATATCACAGCATCAGTGGCATTTATCCTTCCACCTCTGAGAAACATAAACCTTATGTTTACCAGCAATTAACCTGTTCCAACAACTGCCACCAAAAGGTAGGTCTGTGAAGCATGTTGTTGCAATGCTTTTATGGCTCTCATTGAAGTATATGACGTGTTGGTTAAGACTGGTGTGTGTGTGTCCTAACCTAATTGTATTTAGGAAGGTCGAGTCCTAGCTCCTGGGTCTCCCTATCAACCTTGTTTAACTAATATATCTATTTGGATTTCGTCATTCGCAACTATCATACCTACTTTTCCGAGTATGTATGAAGTCAAACATCACCGGATCTGCTCCTAAGTTCCATATTGTGCTGAATAATTTTACGGGTTTAACGATTCACAAATAATAATTATAATTTTAATAATCATAATTTTAATTATAATTTTAATTATAATTTTAATAATTATAATTTTAATAAAAACTCAGGGACCAGCTCTGTTGCAAATCTGGAGCTTCTCCAGCTTCTTCTCTAGAACAGGTCTCATACTCGTGTTTATAATATAAATATAAAAAAAGGGGACCTACCGAACAGAGTGAATAAGCAATACCTACCTCAAAGTACACAGAAAAGACAAACAAGAGAGAATTTGGAAGTCTACTCCGAGGATATCTTTTTAAGAGAATCATTTACTTCTATGTAAGATAACTCAGTGACGAAGTCGAAATGAAAACCGTCTTGGAGCTTAGGATGTATCTTGAATATATACATAGTTAGGTTCCTGAATGGCAGTCATTATTGTTGCTAGCTTTGACTCGACTGTTGAGGCGTTTATACAGGTACAGGTAGACAGTGTACCTCTCTTAATTACACACATCATTTCACTGTTGTAATGACAGTCAGCTGGGAGACTTACGAAGACTCGACTTTTATCATCATATTTTTACATTTTACCTTCGTGCTATCTTGCAATTGGTATTTTTTTAGTTATAGAGGATAACCCAACCTAACCTAACCCAACCTAACCTAACCTAACCCAACCTAACCTAACCTAACCCAACCTAACCTAACATAAACCAGAAATTTGCTGCAAACTGTATGTGAGAAAACCACACAGATACTTGAGGGAATTAAAAGGATGGAGTCCGTACAGACGGGCCTTGCTTTACGGCACTTCGCTTTACAGCGTTTCGCTAGTGCAGTGGTTTTCATTTATACCCATTTTCCATTTATTCAGACTTCTTACAAAAAATATATTCACCACTCGCTATAACCTAAGCACGAAAATGTTTTAAGGTAAGTAATGTGTGTACTGTACTGTAAACATTTTTTCGGGCTTTAACAAACATTTGAAAGTGAGAAAAGGGCTATGTTTCACTTTACAGCAGTAACCCAGAACCTAACCTGCTGTATAAACAGAGCCCTCCTGTATACACACAGTTTCACCCCACTAGCTTCAACAGTGCTGAAGAATAGCATGGTACTCGTGGCTTGAGTATGCCAATAGTACTCTATGATAAGGAGTACCTTGCTTCCCAAGCCAAGAATAAGACCAGTCTGTCAATGTCACAAGCGCTCGAGCATGGGGGACAAGAAAACTAAATATTAGTACTCTATAATCCGGCCTAACACTGAGGTCCTCTTCAGCAGACTGCTTTATTATCTGTGTGTGGAGTCACACTGTACCATTACTAACCATGTCAAAACGGCGTTTCTTTATTGTGCTGAAAAAACGGACATAGAGCTAAAATAGTGAACATTATTTTCTCAAAAGAGTAGAACTTATTTTACCAAAATAGCGGGATGCTTTTGTGTCCAAATTGTAAATATTATTATGTCAGAATAATAAATATCAGTGTTTCATAATAGTAAATATTTTGTCAAAACAAACATTCCTGTGTCAAAATATTGGACATTTTTTGTCGTATAAACAGTGAATGCTATTGTCAAGAGAGTAAACATTATTGTGTCAAGACAGTGAATTTTACTGAGTACAAATGGTAAACATTATTGCGTCAAATCTGTACTTATTGTGTCATAACAGAGCTGGTAGATATTATGGTGTTCAAACACTTTGCTAAACACCTCAAACTACTGACATGTCACCGGTCATACCTGTAATAGTGTCATTTCTTCGTCTGTAAAACACTGCCACGTTATTCAGTCAAAACCATCACCAGACATTGACGTGTTACCAGTCATATCAACACTGCCATTATATTAACAATGGAGAAATAAATCTAGGTTAAAATTAATCTGGAAACCATGAGATAACACTGACCTTGTCAGAATTCACTTCGTCTCGGCCACATTACACCCACGTCTCTGAAAAAAAAATTGTATATATTTTTCAACTTGAAGAAAAAAAATGAATATATGGTGACCTGTCGTGACCTCTCTTGTCCCTCCTACCTTCCACCTCCTTCCTTCTTCCTACCACCTCCATCTTTCCGTTCTCTTCCATTCTAATTCCCTTATTGTTCCTCTACCTTTTTTCCTTTTCAATCCCACCTCCATTCTCTTTATCTTCCAGCCTCTTCTTCATCTGGTTTCTTCTCTCCTTCCCACCATCCTCGAATTTGCTCTCCTTCCTTCACAAATTCATGTTTAGATCACATATTCACATTCAGAACACACATTTATGATACGAATGTGAAGAAAGGGAAATGATACAATTAAAAGAATGAGAGGGAGAGGGAGGACACAGATGGTAAAGCATGGAAAAGAAAGAACAGATATAATAAGAAAACCAGAGCTGGGAAGAAATAACGAGGAACGAAAAGCAAGGAGAGAGAATAGTGTGTCAACACACATGTCAACACACATGTCAACACACATGTCAACACACATGTCAACACACATGTCAACACACATGTCAACACACATGTCAACACACATGTCAACACACATGTCAACACACATGTCAACACACATGTCAACACACATGTCAACACACGTCAACACACATGTCAACACACATGTGAATCATTAAAGTCACTGAGACTAAAACTTTGCGTACAAAATTTACATAAATAAAATAATGACAATAGGCAACAGAATGCAACTGTTTATCCAGTTCAGAAGCCAAATTGGTCGGATTAAGCTAATTTTGATGCGCTGATTACGACTCAGAGTTTGTTTAGTCTCTATCACCTAAGATTTTCTTGAAATAATTGGTAAAGAAATTAGTATCCTACTGCGAAATTTTTATCAAAATAATACAAAATCACTATACCGTGACTGGAACGACATACAGATAACCCGCATTTAGGAGACTGTAATTTACGACAACGTTTCGGTCTGACTTGGACCATTTACTAATGCAAACCGGACCGACACGTCGTCGTAAATTTTAGTCTCCTAAGTGAGGTTTTTTTGTGTGATTTTTCTTAGCTTTGAATAACGAGTGGAAACTCTACCATCACATCTTATGATGTGATACTTTTACTGAGGGACTTAAGCTAGCGGAAGGTACTTGTAGAAGTAAAGATTATTATTATTATTATTATTATTATTATTATTATTATTATTATATGACCAAGAGCTCCAGTAAGTGGTTATCACTAAGTCAAGAGACACAATAACTTGCGCGTTTCTCCTTACAAATATATTACCAACAAGGAATTAGAAGACGTGGTGGGTTGAGAGAGATAATTCACAGAGCAGAAGAGGGGCTGTTGAAATGGTATAGCCATTTAGAAAGACTGGAGCACAATACGATGATTCAAAGCGTATATAAATATGGGGTGGATGGAAGGAGCTGTAGGAAACGACCCAGAGAGTGTTGGAAAGAGGATGCAAGAGAGAGAGAGAGATTGAGTGGAAGTTGCTTGAGACTACAGCAGGTATGAAATGTGTTAAAATGGAGTGGAGACAAGTAATTTTGTGGGGATTTCATGTGCTGTTGGAGTGTGAGCAAGGATATATCTATGAAAGAATTCAAGAAAACCGACTTGATAGAATCTGGCTTATGTACAATGCCTGTAATTTGTAAATGGGGTAAGAATTTTACTGTATGGTAAGCTACACAATTAGGCGAGTACAATTAGGTGAGTACACACACACATCAGAAGCTGTGACTCGGCCCCTGTAACCACAACTAGGTGAGTACACACACGCCCGCGCGCGCCTGTGACAAGCGGGGTTCCACAGGGGTCAGTCCTAGGACCAGTGCTATTTTTGGTATATGTGAATGACATCACGAAAGGGATAGACTCAGAAGTGTCCCTGTTTGCAGTTAATGAGAAGTTAATGAGAAGAATTAAATCGGATGAGGATCAGGCAGGACTACAAAGAGACCTGGACAAGCTGGAAGCTTGGTCCAGCAACCGGCTCCTTGATTTTAACCCCGCCAATTGAAAAGTCGTGAAGATTGGGGAAGGGCAAAGAAGACCGCATACAGAGTATAGGCTAGGTGGGCAAAGACTACACACTTCACTTAAGGAAAAGAATCTTAGGGTGAGTATAATACCGAGCACATCTCCTGAGGCGTACATCAACCAGATAACTGCTGCAGCATATGGGCGCCTGGCAAACCTGAGAATAGCATTCCGATACCTCAGTAAGGAATCGTTTAAGAGTTTGCATACCGTGTACGTTAGGCCCATACTGGAGTATGCAGCAGCAGTTTGGTACCCACACACCTGGTCAAGCACGTCAAGAAATTAGAGAAAGTGCAAAAGTTTGCAACAAGGTTAGTTTCAGAGCTAAGGGTAATGTCCTACGAAGAAAGGTTAAGAGAAATTGGCCTGACGACACTGGAGGACAGGAGTGTTAGGAGAGACATGATAGCGACATACCAAATACTGCGATGAATTGACAAGGTGGACAGAGACTGGATGTTAAAGAGATGGGACACCGAAACAAGGGGTTACAATTGGAAGTTGGACTCAGATGAGTCAGAGATGTTAGGAAATATTTCTTTAGTCATAGAGTTTTCAGGAAGTACAATACTCTGGCAAGCGATGTAGTGGAAGCAGGAACCATACATAGTTTTAAGACGCGGTATGATAAAGCTCGTGGAGCAGGGGGAGAGTGGACCTAGTAGCGATCAGTGAAGAGGCGGGGCCAGGAGCTATGTCTCGACCCTTGCAAACACAAATAGGCGAGTACACACACACACACACACACACACACACACACACACACACACACACACACACACACACACACACACACACACACACACACACTCACACACTCACACACACACACTCACATACTTAAGTTCCTTTTCCCCTGTTGAAAATATTGCGTAAGTTTGGGGATGAACTTAAGGGCCACCAAACTCATAAGAGTCCATTACCTACCTTCCCTAACAGAGGCCCCTCACGTGCTCTACCTCACCCTGCGCTTCCTCACCAGCTTTCCCCTCACTCAGGGTCTCACCAGCTCTCCCTCACTCTGCATGTTCAGCACGAGGTGCAATTTGTCTCTCACACACACACACGATCAGGCGTGGAAAGCGATACCTTGTGTCCGCAGCAGAATTGTAACAGTTAACCCAACAAATGCTGGAGTAACTATAATATTATTATTTTATTATTATTATTATTATTATTATTATTATTATTATTATTATTATTTTGTTTTGTCTCTATATGGGTTCATTTATACTATAGCCAAATGTGTTGAAATGTTAGTTTACTCTTTTCATAATTTACTGTGATCTTCCCAGCCTTAATACTGTGTTACTATTCACTGTCCTTTAGCATACCGTTAACTGTCCTTTAGCATACCGTTAACTGTCCTTTAGCATACCGTTAACTGCTAGCACACTGCTTCATGATCCTTCAGACAGAGCATCTTTGTCCTTGATGGGAGAGTCATCCCAGGTGTAGCACATGTGGAAATGGGTTAGGAGAGGAAGTGGTGGAGACCATTTTATAATCAGTTTAATAATTGGATGAAAAGACCGTATGGAAGCCAGAATCGAGTGAATCACAACCCACCAAACTCAGGAGCCAGTAATGAAAATTTTCGATAGGTAAGGTTTGTCAGGAAACAGACAAGTGTTTCCTGACGAGGGTCTTAGTCATATGATGACCCGCCGTTGGAGCTTTTGGTCATCTGACCGAGGCCTTCCGCTGGCTTACCGGTCCACCCGTTTAAAAGTTATGGTCATAGTTATAACCATTTCCCTTATGACGAAAATCTTAGTCCTCCATACCCTCTACTTCGCATATATAAATCGGTGAATAATATACACACACGCAGGGAGAGAGTGATCTAGTAGCGACCAGTGAAGAGGTGGAGCCAGGAGCTAAGACTCGATCCCTGCAACCACAATTACGTGAGCGCGCGCGCACACAAACACACACACCAAATCGGTGATTGCCCACACATGCAAGTATTCTGCATTCACGTACACGTCCAACAGCAAAACATCACCATGGCTTGCCCCATTGAGTATTGTGGTCCTTTGGTCTTATCTGGTCCGTGATTGAGGATATCCGGCAAGGACCAACATGAGCCAGAAGCGTGTTCCCGTCCTCAGTGGCAGCATAAACAAAGCTTGGCCTGCCGGAGGGTGTCCAAGGGTATTGGTTATTGTCAAGAGCTGGGAGAGGGAGAGGGAGGAGCATGTGAGTGGGGTATTGTGTGTGAGGGGAGCAGGTGAGAGGGGTGGTGTGAAGGGAGCAGGTGAGAGGGGTGGTGTGAGGGGAGCAGGTGAGAGGGTGGTGTGAGTTTAGAGGCGTAGGAGGGAAGTTGTGTATTAGGGGAGCATGTGGGATGGTTGTTTTGTGTGAGGGGAGAATGTGAGAAGGGTGTTGTGAATTTGGATAAGGTGTGGGAGGGAGGGTAGTAATTATTTTTGTGATTTGTAGCAACAGAAGCATACCTATGTAAGAAATCCTATGCGAGGATCATTGTGAGTTTGGGGAGGATGTGACTGAGAACTATGAGAGTAAAACAGATGGAATGAGGATCAAGTGAGAGAAGAGTTACTATGGAGAGAGTGAGTAACAGAGGAGAGAGAAAGGTGCAGAGGGGGGAGAGAGTTACAGAGGAGAGAGAGAGTTACAGAGGAGAGAGAGAGTTACAGAGGAGAGAGAGAGTTACAGAGGAGAGAGAGAGTTGCAGAGGAGAAAGAGAGTTACAGAGGAGAGAGAGAGTTACAGAGGAGAGAGTGAGTTACAGAGGAGAGAGAAAGGTACAGAGGAGAGAGAAAGGTACAGAGGAGAGAGAAAGATACAGAGGAGAGAGAAAGGTACAGAGAAGAGAGAAAGGTACAGAGGGGAGAGAAAAAAAAGAGAGGTACAAATGAGAAAGATTAGCAAATGAATAGAACCCATAGAGTTAACCATATATATAAATTAAACATTTCAGTGTGAGGTTGTGGAGTTTGGTGGGGAAGGAAGTGTTGAAGCCAAATACATGAATGAAACCAAAGGTAACCCCTGGTTGTCTTCAAGAGGGAGTTGCACAGATATCTAAAGTCGGTGCTGGATCAGCCGGGCTGTTGTTCGTACGTTGGACCACGTGCGGCCAGCAGTAACAGGCTGGTTGATCAGGCCCTGATCCACCACGAGGCATTGTCATGGATCAGGCTGAGGGGGCGTTGATCCCCGGAATTCCCTCTAGGTAGACTCCAGGTATGTAAACACACACACACAAACATTCGCATAAAACACACACACACACAAACATTCGCATAAAACACACACACACACAAACATTCGCATAAAACACACACACACACACACACACACACACACACACACACACACACACACACACACACACACACCACTAGGGAACCATATCATAAATAAGCGTATTCAACTCAAGCTCCTGCATCATACATGAGGATCTGTTCAGACGATAAAATATCTTCCCAGATGTAGACATGCATAAGAAAAATGACGACATGAGTATATAAAACTATATATGCATTATACATTAACTTCTGTGTTTGTGAACTTACCTAGTTGTTATTTTCGGGGTCGAGTCTCGGCTCCTGGGTATTTAAAACCTTTTACTTTATTATTATATTTTTAAACTTAAAGGTTACACCAGATTAAAGGTCAGAGCTACAACACCTCAGTTCACTGTTATTCTCTTGTATTATATTTAATGAAAAAATTGTTTCTACGTGTTATAAAGTAATATTAATGTTACTCCTCCTCTCTCCCACTCTACCCTGACCTATTACATTCTTCTTCACTCCCACACACACGTCGACAGCCGCCTCACTTGTTCACCTCTCCTTTTATATATATATATATATATATATATATATATATATATATATATATATATATATATATATATATATATATATATATATATATATATATTGCAGAGGACATCACATATATCGTTTAATTCCTGTTCAGCTCCTGCTCTTCCTTCTGCTTCTCTTCATCTTTTTATTTTAGTACTGCTGCTGCTCCTCCTATTACTGTTGCTCCTGCTTGTCCTCCTACTGTTGTTGCTGCTCGTCCTGCTTCTCCTATTATTGCTCCTCCTACTGCTGCTGCTACTGCTCCTCCTCATTCTTCTCTTCCTCCTCCTCCTCCTCCCCTCCTCCTGTTCCTCCTCCTCTTCTCCTGCTCCTCTTTCTGCTCACCTTTATCACCCACTCTTCCACTTTCCACACACACTTATGGATCTCTCACCTAGCCAATTACTTCTCTTATGTCCTTATAACTCTTCCGTGCCATAACCTTCATTTATCCAATTATCTCTCTTACATTATCACATCTCTCCCTATTTCTTTCCTCTTACTCCACTTCTTTTCCTCAACATTCTTTTTCTTCCTTTTCTTATTTGACCTCTTTATCCTCTTCTTCCTTGCCATCCTCTCTTGCTATACTACATTTGATCTTCCAGTAGCTCCTCTGTCTGTCTGTCTCTCTCTCTCTCTCTCTCCCTCCCTCTCTCCCTCTCTCTCTCCCTCCCTCTCTCTCCCCACCTTCCTGACATGCTCAATATGGGCAAATATAAACGCTTCCCCACTACACGTTAAACCCCCACCTGCTACACAACACCCGGATTTATAGAGCCCATAAATCCTTTGTTGCACGAATAATCCCGGAGATGCTATGGAGTAATGACGCATCACCTCTGAACACCTACACACGAATGGAAATGAACTGAACTTCGTAGCTATTGTTTCAAGATATCGAACGGCATTGCTGAAGATTTCGAACAAGGTTCGGGAGCAGTATTGATGAGAGAGACTTTCAGAAAAATTGAGAAGGATTGCAATATTGAAAGAGAAAATCTGAAGGGCATCGAGGAATATCCGAGCGATTCTGAGAGAGAATTTTTGAGCGATATTTATTGATATAGGAGATTTTAAGCACAACTGAAGTTAGTTTGAGAGATATTAAGGGAGATTTTGAATGATATTGAGATTTTAGTAGATATTATGGGAAAAAACCAACAATATCACCGCCAGCAACAAAAATATTAACAAAACCAACAACAACAATAACAATACCACAAAAAACGTAAAAAACCAGCAGCAATAACACCACCAATAACAATAGCACCAGAAACACCAACTCCAACAACAACAACAACAACAATACCATTCCCAAACAACACAAAACAAACAAGAAGAAGAAAGAAATAAAGAAAAATTCCAGTTTAATTCTTGTAAAATTCCCTTAACAACCAAACAGCCTGTTAAATAAACAATCTACCATAGCAGTGTTGCACACAGCCGGCAAACAAGCAATTACCACCAGGGAACTTTAAATACGTTTAACTGCCATTTACCATTTTAATTAGAATCAGTTTTCAAGCTTCGCATTTTATTGCGGAGAGGAACATGACATGAATTATTTAGCAGCAGTTGCTAAGCCAGTCATAACATGAGGCATTTGTACTCTCTAAGTGCAAGTGTTAACCCTGTTGTGTTGGCTATGTTCAATACTACTACTACAACTACTGCTAAAACAACTGCTACTACTACTACTACAACTGATAATAATAAGATAATATTTTTGATCGTGGGACATATTCTCAATTTCTAATTCTAATCTGCCCCACAATACAAAGAACTTTGAGGAATAATTTTGATAAAGGCATCCTCTCTGTTTCACCCCCTCCTCTCGTCAAAAACCTTTTTCCTTTGTATCTCTATCTCTCTCTCTCTCTCTCTCTCTCGTCTCTAGATCTGTATTTAATACACAGACGACTGTGCTCCGTATGGGTTTAAGATATCTATGAGAACTATTGTTATTATTTACTTTTAATTTATTAACACATCGGCCGTCTCCCACCAAGGCAGGGTGGCCCGAAAAAGAAAAACTTTCATTATTCACTCCATCACTGCCTTGCCAGAGGCGCGCTTACACTACAGTTATAAAACTGCAATATTAACACCCCTCCTTTTTATTATTAGTATTATTATCATTATACTTATTGTTGTTATCATATCAGGGTCGTACAGGGCCTGGTGAATGGGAAGTAAGGAGTTTTGAAGGGATGTAGAAAAACGAGTAACTCCAGTTCCTCCCATCAAGATCCCTCCACCAGCATCAAGTACCCGTCTAGTAGGGCCTTGAAGCAATAAGAAGCCTCAGAACCGCTGATAACTCACATTAAAAGTAAATTTGAGCAAATGCGAAGGGAATATGATGAGATTAAGTGAACATTGGTGGTGACTCAGTGAACATTGGTTATGATACACAGAACATACGTGATATACGGAACATTGGTGGTGATATACTAAACACTGGTTTTGAATGTTCAAGAGTGAAGGTAACAATCCATAATATTGGCCATTATATGCAGGTCTGTAATGGCTCACTTCATCGCGTATTTCGCCTCTAACTTTCTGCCACTGATGGTATAAGTAACTCGTGCTTACATTCACAGTAAACAAGCAATAACAGACGTGAAACAACCAGAGGGGGAACTTAAGTGATAGCTCTTGGCCTTCAGAAGCACCTAGAGCTATTATCCAACTGTTACACTGAACTGGGCCAGGACCGTAGTGTGACACTTAGGGACGTATGATGGAGTGGAACACTGAGATATGCACAGGACCGTAGTGGAACACTGAGATGAAAAGGGTGTCGTGGGACACTGAAGATGGCCTGGTTGTAGTGTACACTGAATAGTGTCATGTGACTGGCCTCGTGTCGTAAGAAGCAGTTGATTGTAATTTATTATTATACAAATGTTATTTATAATTTATTATTTTAGCATAGAGATATATATATATAGTGACACAGCAGTGTCAAGAAAGTTGTGCCTTGTGTAGGGTTATGAATTATTTATTATTTTAATAAAATGCTAATTATAATTTATTATAGTAACATGTACATATTATATCATAGTTCCAATACCTCTAGACCAAAGATTTTAATGTGTGTATTTATGTATCCCGAACTCTTTATTACAAAAGGAGTAAATCTTGCTACCATCTTCCTTAAAAAATTACTTTTTTGTAATACCAACCTTCCTCTGTGGTTTTTTGCAAAAGACCATTAATTTACAGTACCACGATATGGTACAAATTTATGTACGTTGGTGTGACACTGAAAGCTAGCAAGTGACCTCGGCTGATATGACCCAGGAGAGCTTCTGCTCTATTCTTCTCGATTGTTACTTCTCTATTAATCAGCATTTTAGATTGATGGTTCTTGGGCGCTACTGGTATTGAAGTTGTTGTGGATTCGGCTCATAAGCACAAGGACCCAGGCTCGATTTCTTGTCCGGGTTAGGTTGTATTACCCTGGTGGGTTTAGCGCTTAGTTGTGATTATAATATAATTGTCTTTGTGAGGTTCTTTTAATATCTGTTGTTCCTGCTTACCTAGCATTAAAGTAACTGGGTTTCTAATTCAGCTATAGAAACAACTTCAGAAGTAATGGAACTACAGCAACAGCAACTGCAAAAAAATCTTAAAAAAACTAAAAAACTAATAAAATTTGGAAAAAGCTGTGTAAATTACTTAAGCGAAATCACATGCGCTTAAAGAAGTTCCATCAACAAGCGCATAAAACAAATAAGCTTAGAGGAGATGGGATAAAATAAGCTGATTAAACTGAATCTAAATAACTTTCCTTCGCATCAGCTGAAATGAGTGTGTGTGTGTGTGTGTTTACCTCGTGTGTGTATATATTTATGAGATATATATATACATATACATATACATATACATATATATATATATATATATATATATATATATATATATATATATATATATATATATATGTCGTGCCAAATATGTAGAACTGGTCAATTAGCAAGAACTCAT
>NC_069477.1:6497407-6504907 GCF_026875155.1 Cherax quadricarinatus | reverse complement strand
ATAACGAAATAAACGGGAAAAAATTGATAAGTGTTACTGAATGCTTGTGGAGGTTCGCAAGACTTATTTGTTATCTTTCATGGTCATAAGACAAAGAATTTAGCAACAAATTTGTCAAGAGTGGAAAACTAAACACGCTTCCGTTTCACATTTATATGAGATAACGGTAGTACATCCCAGTGTGGTTGCTGTGGAACTTACGTGATATTTATTAAGGTTGGCGCTCCAGCTTTTGGCCTCGGCTCATAACTATTTCAGTTGTAATCGATCTGTTTCGTATTTTTAGGTGATGGGATATTTTGAGGCTCAGGAAAAATGGGCAAATTCCTGGTGTCTTGGTGCCTTGGACATTAATAATAATAATATCTTTATTTCTACAACTACATGTACAAGGTATATAGGCCTAGCTGGCATCAGTGACATACTACTATATAGAAAGCCGCTTGTTATGCAGAGCATTTCGGCCAAATTAGGTTAATTTTGTCCCAGAATGCGACCCACACCAGTCGACTAACACCCAGGTACTCGTTTTACTGATGGGGAACATAGGCAACCGGTGTAAGGAAACACGCCCAATGTTTCTACTCTCGCCGGGAATCAAACCCGAACCCTCACCAAGTGAAGCGAGAGCTTTAGCCACCAGGCCACGGGGGTACCATGTGACGACTCTCTCTCCATGATTGTTTTGTTAATACGAAGCTCTAAGCCAGAATGGGTCATTCAGGGCAAGAAGTGGTGAGGACTCGGTCTTCTGTTTAGTAATTGCGAGACACGCTACTCTCTCAGCCAGACTTTCCCTATGGCCCATTGAGTTTACAATCAAGTGATCGATCCCTTCCTTTATGTACTTGGCCACAGTGGAAAAATAAAACATTTGCCTTGTAATTTCTATATGTTTTTTCGTCAATTTAAATGCCAATGATCAAATTTGCATATTCTGTTTAAAAATTTATTATTCATAGCCTCTACTGTCCTTAGGTTTGGTCTACGTCGCCACAATTGTATAGACGGTCTGTCTAACTTGTCTTTTTGTAGTAATTTATATGTCGTGATCATGTCTCCTCTTCTCGCTCTTCCAGAGAGGCAAGAAAGCGTTCAATCAGTCTTCATGATATTTCTTTCTCATTTCTAGAAAAGGCTTGCTGATGAATCTCTACATTTTCTCTAATGTCTTTCTGTATTTTTCTGGATGAGGGTTCCATGCTGCAGTTGGTTACTCAAGAATCACCCTGCAAAATGTGACGATTGGGGCTTCGAGAGTCTCTTTGACCACATTTCAAAATGGCATCTCATTTATGCCAGCCTGGCGTGTACTGCTGATTATATTTGACGTGTGTGGTTAAGGAAATATGTTGTTGACGTGTGGTGGTGGAAGAGCTTGTCTGGTGCTGCTGTTAGCCACAAGGCTCAATACTGTAGCAATGGTGAATAGTTTGTCTGGCTGGCTGGTGACTATCTGGTTGGCTGACTGGCTGGCTTACTGGCTGGCTGACTGGTTGGCTGGCTGGTTACACTGTCCTAACAACCAGGGTACCAGTGACAAATAACATATTTGCTATCTTCCTAATTAACAGGCCATTGTTGGGCCAGGGAGCAGGGGTTATATTAGGGAAGGAGGGAGGAGGGAGGGAAGAGAAGGCGGGGGAAGCAAGAAAGAGGTGGTAGAGAGGTAAAGAGAGGATAAAGAGGAAAGAGACGGTGGAGTGGAATTTATATGTACACACTAGCGTTCGTGTGCGACAGGTGTGTATACACATTTGTTTTTACTCACTTACTGAGCTCAAGCTCCCGAGCCTTGAATCTCAACCTTTAATCAGCTGTCAACTCGTGCATTTAATTCGTAAGCACGACGGGCCTAGCGCTATCATTTAACTCCCCATGAGGTTGTTTTGCATCTTTATCACGTGTTCGCGATTGTGTGTGCGCGCGCGCACACACACACACACACACACACACACACACACACACACACACACACACACACACACACACACACACACACACACACACACACACACACACACACAGACGCAAAATACTGCGAGGAATTGACAGGGTGGACAGAGACAGGATGTTCCAGAGATGGGACACAGAAACAATGAGTCACAATTAGAAGTTGAAGACTCAGATGAATCAAAGGGATGTCAGGAAGTATTACTTTAGTCATAGAGTTGTCAGAAAGTGGAATAGTTTGGCAAGTGATGTAGTGGACGCAGAACCATACATAGTTTTAAGACGAGGTTTGATAAAGCTAATGGAGCAGGGAGAGAGAGGACCTAGTAGCGATCAGTGAAGAGGCGGGACCAGGAGCTATGACTCGACCCCTGCAACCACAAATAGATGAGTACACAAACATTATATATATATAATATATATATGTATATATAGAATGTTTGTATAATCTTCATATATATTTGTAAGCTCACGAAAGGCTAATGTTCTTGTATTCTTATATATTCCGCTGTGTAAATTTTATGGCTTCTTGATAGATTTTTGTTCATTCTCTTTTGGTCTGCATTAAGCAACTGTGAGTACATTCTATGTCTTGTTATTCTCCCATTCTTTTTCTGCTTCTACATATTAAAAGAATCTGGCTGTATAACCCTTGTGGTTTAGCGCTTCTTTTTGATTATAATATTTACAAGAATCTGACGCAACGTCAGCCACCATCTGTCTTATCTTCGTCCATCTGTGTGTAATAGTGACGCAATCGACGACAACTTGACAATAAGAAGGACGAGTGCAACGACGAATATTAACATGACCAAAACTATCCCATCAACATTAAAAATAAGACCAGCTACTGAAATGCCGCCACTCTGAAACTGATATGAGGACCGAGGCATTTTAATGGCTTCCACTCTCAAATCAAATTGCTCTCAGAAATAGTAAATATTGAACTAGCTCTCTAATCTCGAGCTTGCCTCTCTCTCTCTCTCTCTCTCTCTCTCTCTCTCTCTCTCTCTCTCTCTCTCTCTATAATTCTTCATTGCATTTCCCCGGTTTATCTATGTATACTCGCCTAGTTGTGCTTGCAGGGGTCGAGTCACAGCTCCTGACTCCGCCTCTTCGCTGGCTTCTATTAAGACACACTTCCCGCTCCATGAGCTTTATCATACCTCTTCTTAAAGCTATGTATGGATCCTGCCTCCACTACATCGCTTCCCAGACTATTTTACTTCTCGACAATTCTGTGACTAAAGAAATACTTCCTAACATCCCTGTGATTCATCTGAGTCTTCAACTTGTGTGTCCCCTTGTTGCTATCTCCCATCTCTGGAACATCCTGTCTCTGTCTACCTTGTCGATTTCTCTAAGTATTTTATATGTCGTTATCATATCCCCCATCTTTCCTGTCTTCCACTGTTGTCAGGTCGATTTCTCTTAACCTCTCCTGGTAGGATAAGCCCCTTAGCTCGGAGACCAGTCTAGTTGCAAACCTTTGCACTTTCTTTAGTGTGTGTACTCTCGTCTCTGCCTCTTAAACATAGACTGAAGCGCTACAGTTCCCTCATATATATATATATATATATATATATATATATATATATATATATTATATATATATATATATATATATATATAATATATATTGTAAGTTTTTTAATTCTCCAATTTTAAAGAAAACTTCCACTACGTTCTCGTTCAGTTCATGCCATTTTTTACCAAACTAATTTTGATGAAATGTTTTGTGACATCAGTGTGGCTTATATTAGAGAGCATAATTTCCAACTTATCCTCTCATTCTTGTTCCATCACACACGGAGGGCCCGGGTTCGATTCCCGGCGGGTGGAAACATTTCGACACGTTTCCTTACACCTGTTGTCCTGTTCACCTAGCAGCAAATAGGTACCTGGGTGTTAGTCGACTGGTGTGGGTCGCATCCTGGGGGACAAGATTAAAGACCACAATGGAAATAAGTTAGACAGTCCTCGATGACGCACTGACTTTCTTGGGTTATCCTGGGTGGCTAACCCTCCGGGGTTAAAAATCCGAACGAAATCTTATCTTATTATCTAACCTGGCGGGATAATATACCTGTTGCATTGTACCTTAGGTGATTTAATATAGACCGGTTAATTATTACCTTAATTTCTAAAGGGGTGGACTTGTAAGCCAGCGGAAAACCTAGATTAGATGACCAAAAGCTCCAGTGGCGGATTATCATGTGACTAAGACCAGTTTCAGGAAACACTTGTCCTATTTTCTGACTAATCTTACCTAATCTAACGTTGGTTATGTAATGATCAGATCTCTCTCTCATTCTCACATCAGGTATAATCGAACCTTCACCAATTAATCCATTACTTTTCATTCTGCAGTTTCATTTAGGCTTTAAAAGGTGAGGGGGTTCCACTCAGGAGCTGCATACTCAAAATAAGCTACAAAAATTGTGAACGTGTACTTGTACAGAGTCCTGATACCTAATGTATGCCACCTTAGCCTCTGCTGTTGGTGTTATTCTCTTTATGTCCTTCATGGGACAAATGGATATTCTTTTTCGTTAACAGTTTCACCAACTTTATTTCCAGAGAGATACGGAGAAAAGGAGACAGAGAGACAGAGACAAAGAGTATTTGTGGAGGCCCCAGAGGACTTTGGAGTGCACACTGAGGCTATTTACCGAGAAAAAGCTATCTACTTGTATCTACATTAAGAGCTATAGTATATTATCTAGGTTTATGAGTCAAGGATAGATTGAAAATTGACAAGTTTAAGTGCTTTGAGCTCTCCTTTATACTTCACTTTCTGAGTGATGGCTGGAACTTGGCTCCTCTTCTCTTTACCCTCTGCAGTTCATCGTCTTTTGCAATATTTTGGAAACTAAAACTGGAGAGTATATCCAGTATGCGATCTAACAAGTGCTTTTAGTGTCAGTAAGATGTCTGGAAGTTTGTGCTTAAAGCTGAATGCTAATATTGTGTTAGCTTCGTTGCTCCCAGATGGGAATTGCTTATTACGTTTGAGGTCGTTGCTTACGGCTACTCCAAGGTACTTTTTTCTTCAAGTTTTTTTGTTATTTCGTTGGAAAACATTTTGTATTTATGTTAATGACTGTTGTACTTAGAATTCGCTACCTTGTGCTTGTCTACTATGAAACTTGTCTTCAAGTTTCCGTCAACAGTGCCAACCTGACCAGAGAGAGAGAGAGAGAGAGAGAGAGAGAGAGAGAGAGAGAGAGAGAGAGAGAGAGAGATGGGAGTCCAATTTGCCCTTTTTCCCTGTACGAGGCATAACTCTAAATTAGTCCTGGGCTTGGGCGGGCGTTAGCCCAAAGTTTTTAATGATTCTGGCAGAGAAGTCACAGTGTGATGTACCCCAGGCGTGCCCGACCAATAGCAATGTACAGAACCTTGGTTATACCAGACAGGAGGAAGTGTGGGAACACCAGAAGAGTGAATGTGTGGTTTAATGAGAGGTGTAAGTGTAGGAATACCAGAATAGAAGCGGTGTGGGTGTCAAAGGGAGGAAGAAATCTAGGTACACCAGAAAAGGTGGTGTAACAGGGAGGAAGTGCGAGTATTCCCAAATAAAGGTGTGAATATACAAGAATAGAAGAGGTGGAAGTATACCAGAATGGAAGAGGTGAGGTTAAACTATAGGAGGTGTAGTTATATCAGAGTATAGATGTGCATATGTTAGAATATCTGTTTCTTATTAGTTTTCAAAGTCTGACAATTTACAAGGAGTCTTCCTATGTAAATCTTTAACCAATATATATATATACATATATATATACATATATATGTATATATATACATATATGTATATATATATTTTACATATATATATATATTTATATATATATATATATATATATATATAATATATATATATATATATTATATATATAAGTATGTATAATTTCAGAAACAGACTCGTGAGAATATACAGGGGTTCAGAGATAACAAGGTCCAATGTCTTTGATGGTTCGGTCAGAATTGTGAGATCCTGGGTTGTCAGAGGATATTTGTTCAAGAGACTACAGAATTAGATCGTTTAGAAAAAGAAAGGCCAGTGTTGAGTGATCTACTTACATGTGAAATGCGCTGTTGAAAGTTACGTAAAGTACTCTCCACGTATAGTAGTGAAGTACTCTCCACGTATAGCGTAGTGAATTTCTACGTATAGTGAGGTACTCTTCACGTATAGTGAGGTACTCTTCACGTATAGTGAGGTACTCTTCACGTATAGTGAGGTACTCTCCACGTATAGTGAAGTACTCTCCACCTATCCAGATTTATAACGCAACAAAATATAAACAACAGAGGACCATTACCCCTCAGTATTACTGGAGGGAAGAATAAAAGCCACTCTCACAAGAGGTAATTTAGACCCTCATTAGGCTAAATATATCTATATAACACCAATATAACTCTCAGGCTATATTACCGACGGACGCCACTCTCAAGAAAATGCCGGAGATAATATCTCCATCCTTGGAAGGCCATTTGAGAGAGAACTGTCTTCATTAACACTGTTATTAACGTTTTCATCTTTTACACACATGTATAGCTTGATTACTTTTAATAATTACCTTGCGTTACTTCATTTGCATAATTGCAGTCAAATAGCTAATGTAATTTTGGTGGAATAATCGTATTAATTTTAATGGAATATGTGCCTTAAAGGATAATTGGAGGCATATAATTGGCCAAAAGCCTTTGATCTTTGCTATAATTAGTAATCAGGAAATACTCCCCCGTGCAGATATCACATGTAAAAAACCTTAAGAATTATATTATATATATATATATAATATATTTTTAATTTATATATAATTAAAATATATATATATAATATATATTTATATTTATATT
Organism: Cherax quadricarinatus; assembly: GCF_026875155.1. Classification (NCBI taxonomy): domain Eukaryota; kingdom Metazoa; phylum Arthropoda; class Malacostraca; order Decapoda; family Parastacidae; genus Cherax; species Cherax quadricarinatus. The sequence goes on along the minus strand of NC_069477.1, from coordinate 6,498,085 downwards.
TTTTTTATATAAATATTAAAAATTATATTAAATTAATATATTAATATATATATTATATTTTATATATTATATATATAATTTTAAAATATATTATAATATATTATTTTTTTATATTATAATTTTATATAATAATTATTATTTATATATATATTATTTTATTTTATATATATATATATAATATATAATTTTTATATATATTTAATTTTATATATAAATATTTAAATATATATATATATATTATTTATATTTTATATTTATATATATATATTATATATATATATATATATTTATATTTATATTTTATATATATAATATTAATTTATTTAAAATATATATATATAAAAATATTATATTTTTTATTATTATAATATATATATATATAATATATATATATATTAATTTTTTATATAATATTATATTTATATATATAAAATATATATATATTTATATATTATAATTTTATATTATATATATAATATATATTTTTATATATATTTATATATATTTTATTATATATATATATTTTTTTATATATATTATTATTATTTATTAATATAAAAAATATAAAATATATATAATAAAATATATATATATATATATATATTTTAATATTTTAAATATATATATAAATTATATAAAATTTATATTTCTTTTAATTTTAAAATTAAAATTTATTAA
>NC_069477.1:6467407-6492407 GCF_026875155.1 Cherax quadricarinatus | reverse complement strand
TATATATATATATATATATATATATATATATATATATATTAATATATATATTATAAAACTCCTTCTCCTGTACACATTACTAATTTTAAAAAAAAAGCTTTCGTTTTTCTTTTTTGGGTTACACTGCCTCGGTGGGATACTGTCGGTTCGGTGAAAAAAAAGATATATTTGTTTGTTGTATTAATGTATTAAATATAATTCAACTTCTAAAAAATATGTTGAATGAAAATTATACGTTTATATTAAGATGTAGAATTAACGAGAAATTTAGGAGGAAGAGAATAAATATTAATATTAAAAACAGGACAGAGAGAGAAAGAGAGAAAATTCACATTCATAATTAAATAGAGAAATTGAAATAATTTTTTAATTAACACTACTAACGATTTGCATAATTTTTTTTAGTTTTGCATAATTTTATGTGATAAAAAATACATGTGAAAATTATATGGTCGTGCCCAGTATTATTGACATTATTTTCCATTGATGGTCGCAGTGGGCGAGAAATAATTGAAATGGACAACGATATATTTCGGTCGTATTTCGTTGGAAATTGGACGTTCTGCACAGTGTGTTGATTTATATGAAATTCATCGTATATATTCGCACGTATTAATTAAAAGCACACATGCAAAGTCCCCCACATACGTTCTCATGTGAAATGTACACATACTGGTACACATGTACACCCAAAACACACACGAGGACAGGTACTCGCATACCCAGACATTCATACAAGAATAGCACACCCACCTTAGCTTCAATGTACTCACTCAAAACGTACATAGGTTTAGTCTTACAAAACACACACACACACACACACACACACACACACACACACACACACACACACACACACACACACACACACAACACACAGGCTCCATACATAGCATTAAGAGGAGGTACGATAAAACTCATAGTTTGCCTAGTAGCGACCAAGGAAGAGGCGGGGCTGTGATTCGACTCCTGCATCCAGAAATAGGTGAGTGCACACACACACACACACACACACACACACACACACACACACACACACACACACACACACACACACACACACACACACACAAGCTTCCACTGCTAGAGTGACACATTTGTAATTCAAATGACTGTTCTGTCCTTCCCCAGCGAGGCTCAAGTTACTGATGTTTTACCAAGCTCTTCCCCAAGTTGGGAACACCATGAGGGGAAGTGAAAGTTGGGAAGAGGGGAAATAGGGGTGATGTAGAGGGAAAGGGGGTTAAGAAGAGGGGAAACGGAGAGGTTGGAAAAGAAAATGGACAATGTGAGATTTAGAAAAGTCTAGGATTGACAGGATGAAGGGAGGAGGCGGGTAAAATATATGGGATGAGGGGAATTATGATTTATATAGGCAAGCAAAATAGTCATGATCACAGGAAAGAAAAGATAACTCTATTTCTTAGTGAGAGAGAGAAAGAACTGGAAAAAATAATAGGAATGATGGGAAGAAAAGGAACAGGTGAAATGATAAATAAGGGAATATCATGGGTTGGGAGAGGAGAAGAAAGAAGCAAAGATATTCTATTTCTCTTGTTAACACTATTTTGCTGCTACTACTACTTTAATACAACTACAGCTGCTACTGCTATTTCTACTACTAATTATTCTACCACCACTACTAGTACAACTACAATAACAACAACTACTACTACTACTACTACCACCACCACCACCACCACTATTCTCTTCCACTGTTCCCCTCCCTCAATATCATCTGACATTCTCTACTTCTCCAGCCTCATCTGTAACTCCAACATCTTCCTGGACAGACAAAAAGTCTTCATAAAGTTCCTCTCCTAAGTGCGTTTTTTGGTAAATATTTTCAGAGGAAAAATGTCAAGTAACAAAAGAGGGGGAATCAGATAATACATATGGGGAAAAGAAAACCGTGAAGTTGGTCAGAGATGAAAACCCATTTCCTTCATTACTAATGGTTTTACTTCCTCCAAGCTGCTGGATCACAACCTCACGCATCAATTTCTTCAAGATCTTCAAAGTTTTGAGTCAAATTTCCTCGTAGTCTCAGTTTCCTAAAAGAGGAAACGAAGCCTTTTCTAAAAACAGAATTTCGCTCGTCAGGGGTTAATTTTTAATGTTTGTTTTAGTTTAAGTGTGTCTGCACGCTCTGTAATATATCTTCAACTTTTATGTCTAGTGCTTTGGCACATGAATTGTTAACCATATTCAAGATGAGTTCTGAGTAATGGGTTGTACAGATTTAGTAATGTCTTGCGTAGAGTTATAATTGTTTCTCGCTAGAGTTGCTTTATGAGAGCCTGGTTAATGAGTTGTGTTGAGTTAGCATTGCTTTTTGGCACTCTGGCTAATGAGCTGTGTAGAGCATTGTCAACTACGTTGAACGGTGCTAATATTTGTGAATAAGTTGTATATAAATAAACAGTTAAGTGTTAGACCTTGTATCTCACATAACTGATATTTTATTCATCTGAATGTGTGTGTGTGTGTGTGTGTGTGTGTGTGTGTGTGTGTGTGATTAATGAATTGTGTAGAGTTAGCATTTTTTTTTGGGGGGGGGCGGGTAATGAGTTGAGAAAAGTAAGCACTTTTTTGGCACTCTAGTTAATTATTTGTGTAGAGTTAGTAGAGTTGATAGTCTGGCTAATGAGTTGTGTAGAGGTAGCATTGTTTCTGTCCTTTTATTAACAGCAAGAAATATAACTTTCACACAATATTAATTCATCATTATATATCTAATCTTTTTCTTCTTGTCTGTCCCTCCTAATCTACCTTTCTTAATTCTACTCTTAATATTTTCTTTCTTCCTGTTTTACCTCCTCTTCTTCATCTTCTTCTTTTCTTCCTCTTGCTGTTCCACCTCCGCTTCTTAATTTGATGCCACATACTGCTGAGCCCAAAGTTCCCATCCTGTGATAACTCCCACTAATTTCTAAAGTTCCGAAAATAAGTAAAAGAAGCAATTTCTGCCTAAAATAAAGACGAAAGTTATTCACATGAACGCAAATTTTCCTCTTCTAAATTTTCTTTTTCGTTTTTTTTCTTTTTTTACGAGGACTTCTAGAGAGAGTTACCAGCGGCGCCACTCTCTAAAACACCCCACACTGCTGTCTGACTTCTTCACTCTTATCAAGGGAGGTGCCTAGAAGCCGGCGAGGGCTCTTCATCCAAAGAATCGGATCCATCTCCCCTAGGAGCTTTGTTCCCTCTTTTGGGTTTATATATTGACATGTTACTAATTTTGATATTTTCGCTTCATAATTTTTCTGTCTTACTGAGTTATGCTTAATCTTTGAATTATTTCTTGTAATTGTGATTTTTTTCATCACGAAAACGTAGTTAAATTCTCATAATTTTGGCAGGCTGGTGGGGAAAATCGACATCAAGGAAGAAATAAAATATCGTGGTTTTAATTAAACAACTTGAGAGCAAATGACACCTCGTGTGCGGCTCCTCCCGACGCCAAATGAATCTCATTTAAAATAAGAGTTTAAATGCAGTAGATCCCCAGCGTAACTTCTCTTATTTTTATTAAACTTTTTTGTTTCTCTCTCTCTCTCTCTCTCTCTCTCTCTCTCTCTCTCTCTCTCTCTCTCTCTCTCACACACACACACACACACACACACACACACACACACACACACACACACACACACACCCATATTGGAGTATGCAACACCAATTTGGAACCCACACCAGGCCATGCACTTCAGAAAAGTAGAGAAAATGCAAAGGCTGGCAACGAGACTAGTCCCAGAGCTACGGGGCATGTGCTGCGAGGAGATAGTAAGGGAAATCAACGACACTGGTGTATCTTATGATACACTTAATAACAATAAAAATTTGCGCCTTACTAAAGCAGACAAAATAAATGCAATAGTAATTATGAAAGAAAATGATAACCAAGAAAAAATGAATAATCTCTTAGATGATACTGAAACCTATTCTAAACTTAGGAAAAATCCCCTAGAAACCGTTAACAGCAATTTCAATAAAACAATAAAACTTCTACTGAAAGGCAAAGATGAATTAGTCAAACAATTTACTTCCACTAATCCATCTTTACCTTACATGTATGGACTAATAAAAACACACAAACCAGGGAATCCAGTCAGACCAATTATTAGCTCCATAGGGTCAGTTTCATATAAATTATCTAAATGGCTTGTTGATATTTTGAGCCCTATTGTTGGCAAAATTTCTAACTTTAATGTTAAAAACAACATAGACTTGGTTGATAAATTAAGCTCCTTGACTGACTTAAATGATTTTAACATGGTTAGTTTTGATGTTACTTCCTTGTTTACGAAAGTTCCTGTTGATGATTTATTAAGTTTCTTATCTGAAGAACTCGTTAACTATGATTTACAATTGCCAGTTCCTACTATCATTAAACTTATTAAACTTTGCATTGTTGATGCAAAATTTGTATTTAATGATAAGTTTTACACTCAGAAGTTTGATATGGCAATGGGAAATCCTCTTTCACCTGTTCTTAGTAACCTATACATGGAATTTTTTGAAACAAGGTTGCTTAACACAATCCTCCCTAATAGAGCTAAATGGTTCAGATATGTTGATGATATTTTGTGTCTTATGCCCAAAAATGTAGATATACACCATTTCCTTGGAAAATTAAATAGCTTAGCCCATTCTATAAACTTTACTGTTGAGTTTGAAGAAAATAACTCGTTGCCTTTTCTAGATGTTTTAATTATTAAGGGTAATAATGAATTCAAATTTAAAATTTACAGAAAACCTACAAATAACTGTTCCTATGTCCACTATTATTCCTCGCATCAAGATAGAGTCAAACTGTCTGTTTTCTCATCAATGTTTTTGAGAGCTTTACGAATTTGTAGTCCTGAGTTCATAGATGAGGAAATATCCAAAATTTATGAAATAGGTAATGATTTAAAATACCCAAGAAATGTAATTGATAAATCTTTTAAAGTTGCTAGAAATAATTTTTACAATCCAAAAAGGGACAACCAGCCTTATTCAACTAAAAATATGTTGGTTCTCCCTTACCATGAAAACTTGGTTGATATGCCTTCTCTTCTTAAGACTTTTAATATTAAAGTTGTATTCAAAAATCTTGATACAGTAAAAAAAACTTTTGATAAAGAATTCCCCCCAAAATGCTGATGGATGTGTCTATAAGATTCCTTGTAAAATTTGCGATAAAGTTTATTACGGTCAAACTGGTAAAAATCTCGAACTAAGATTAAAACAATATAAATATAGCATTAGAACTGGACAAGATTCCAATGCTCTATTTATTCATGTAAGAGATTTTAACCATCCAATTGATTTTCAAAAAGTTGAGAAAGTAGTATCAAGGAAGTCCATGGTCGACAGGAATATAATTGAAGCTTGTGTCATAAAAAGCAGTTTTGACAATAATATGAATATTTCCATTGGTTTATATAAATTAGATCCATTTATAATTAATAGAATTTGGGAAGAATTTAATAATACACTGGACAAATAATAATTTTTAAATTTTCTTGGGTAGAATAGTTTGTGGGTGAGTTGTGCAAAGGACCTATCCAAGTTGGGTCGGCGCGCGTCAGGTGTTTAACCGTTGTGGGATCTGATAGTGAGGTGCTGGCCAGACCCCTTATATAGCTTCCTTGGATGCTTTACTTTCATAGTTCCTTGATAATGTGAGTAGTCACGAAAGCACTTGGAATTTCTCTATTCATTCAGAGTGGTTGTTTTGCAGTTGCAGTTTAAAAACTGTAGTGTAAAGCACCCTTCTGGCAAGACAGTGATGGAGTGAATGATGGTGAAAGTTTTTCTTTTTCGGGCCACCCTGCCTTGGTGGGAATCGGCCGGTGTGATAATAAAAAAAAATAATAATATATATATATATATATATATAAATAATGCATACAAGCTTATAGTGGTTGTGTTCCACAATGTGTCTGAGAAATGAGAGTAAGTCTAGCAATACTGTTCCTATTTCTCGCAACATGGTAGAATATGCACGCATTAATACACGCTTGCTATAATATGTATGAACACATGTTTTCCCTAGTTATTCCCGTGTTATTCTATGCTGTGTGTTTGTGTATGTCTGTGTGTGTGTTCAAGATGTGAGGTCAGAAACTGTGACTCTACTCCCACAAACACACACACACACACACACACACACACACACACACACACACACACACCCGCATAATACACATACATATATCTGAGTGAGAGTTGCGGGTGTCAAAAATATATCAAAAACTGATTGACCAGTTTTAATTAAACTTGGCAGATGACTTTGCTGTAGCAAAAATCAACAGATTTAACTTTTGAAAAATCTGACCAAAATTTTATTTTAAAGTTCTAGTCTGGGCAGAATTATGTGTTGAGATCTGCTGCTTTTTATGTATAATTTCTGCTGTATATTATCATAGAATATTTTAATGTGGTGAGTTATATTTCAAAATGGAGATTTATTATTATTATTATTACTATTATTAAAAAATGGAGATTTATTATTATTAAAAAATGGAGATTTATTATTATTAAAAAATGAAGTTTATTATTATTATTATTATTATTATTATTATTATTATTATTATTATTATCATCATCATCTACGTAGTGCAGCCAAGTGATGGTGGATGGAATCCTGTGCTGTACTGCAGCTCTTCTATTGACTTTGTTAAGATTTACGAGAACTGCGCTGATTGACGATCTTATAACCAGAACACTGATGTCTGAAACCCTGCATGGAGTCCGCTTTTGCTGTGGTATCCACTTTTGCTGTGGTATCCACTTTTGCTGTGGTATCCACTTTTGCTGTGGTATGCACTTTTGCTGTGGTATCCACTTTTGCTGTGGTATCCACTTTTGCTGTGCTACTATCCAGTTCTGCTGTGTTACGTTCCAGTTTTGTTGTGTAACTATCCAGTTCATTCCACTGCATTGCTTCTGTCGCTACGAAAAAGTTTTCTCTGGTATGTCTGTGACGAAGTCGGAAAAGTAATTTCCATATGTAGCCACTAGTTTGAATTCTTTATCCTAGTATAGGTTATTTATGCCCTTGCATATTTTGCATCGTGTCATAGCTTAGGCTATGAGTACTGTGTGTGTGTGTGTGTGTGTGTGTGTGTGTGTGTGTGTGTGTGTGTTCACGAATAAATAAAATCCGGCCGCGCCCACCTGTACTTTACACAGGAAGATTTTCGTCTTTCAAAACTCAAACCAAGAAGCGAATTCATAAATTTTTCCAGAAAAGCAGAAGTTGATCTCCTCAACTAACTTGGGTCACGCTCCCTGGGGTGTCTGAGGGGAAGAGGAGGAGGAGAAGAGGGGACGCACGGAAGCGTAAGAGGGAATGTAGAAAGAGAGGAGCGAAAGGGAATAAACGGATGGGGAAGAGACGATGGGAAAGGATGGAAGGAAAGGAATTTCCGGGGGTAATGAATGGGGACCGATGGGGGATAAGATAAGCACAAAGTAACGGGTAAAAATATAATAAAAATTATCGGAAGAGGGATATAAGAAATGTTGGCAATATTACATTAATTGTATTTAAAACCAACAGGTAAGGTAGGTTGTAGTGGTGGTGTTGTGGTAGTGATGGTAGGTTGTAGTGGTGTTGTGGTAGTGATGGTAGGTTGTAGTGGTGGTGTTGTGGTAGTGATGGTAGGTTGTAGTGGTGTTGTGGTAGTGATGGTAGGTTGTAGTGGTGGTGTTGTGGTAGTGATGGTAGGTTGTAGTGGTGGTGTTGTGGTAGTGATGGTAGGTTTTAGTGGGTTGTGGTAGTGATGGTAGGTTGTAGTGGTGGTGTTGTGGTAGTGATGGTAGGTTGTAGTGGTGGTGTTGTGGTAGTGATGGTAGGTTGTAGTGGTGTTGTGGTAGTGATGGTAGGTTGTAGTGGTGGTGTTGTGGTAGTGATGGTAGGTTGTAGTGGTGGTGTTGTGGTAGTGATGGTAGGTTGTAGTGGTGTGTTGTGGTAGTGATGGTAGGTTGTAGTGGTGGTTTTTGGTAGTGATGGTAGGTTGTAGTGGTGGTGTTGTGGTAGTGATGGTAGGTTGTAGTGGTGGTGTTGTGGTAGTGATGGTAGGTTGTAGTGGTTGTTGTGGTAGTGATGGTAGGTTGTAGTTGGTGGTGTTGTGGTAGTGATGGTAGGTTGTAGTGGTGGTGTTGTGGTAGTGATGGTAGGTTGTATTTTGGTGTTGTGGTTAGTGATGGTAGGTTGTAGTTGGTGGTGTTGTGTAGTGATGGTAGGTTGTAGTGGTGGTGTTGTGGTAGTGATGGTAGGTTGTAGTGGTTGTTGTGGTAGTGATGGTAGGTTGTAGTGGTGGTGATGGTAGTGATGGTGGGTTTTGTAGTGGTGGTGTTGTGGTAGTGATTGGTAGGTTTTAGTGTGGTGTTGTGGTAGTGAGGGTAGGTTGTAGTGGTGGTGTTGTGGTAGTGATGGTAGGTTGTAGGGTGGTGTTGTGGTAGTGATGGTAGGTTGTAGTGGTGGTGTTGTGGTGGGTGATGGTGGTTTTTGTAGTGGGTGGTTTGTGTGGTGTGTTGTGGTAGTGTTGGTAGGGTGGTGTTGTGGTGTTGTGGTAGTGATGGTAGGTTGTGTGGTGTTGTGGTGGTGTTGTGGGTAGTGATGGTAGGTTGGTAGTGGTGTTGTGGTAGTGATGGTAGGTTGTAGTGGTGGTGTTGTGGTAGTGATGGTAGGTTGTAGTGGTGGTGTTGTGGTAGTGATGGTAGGTTGTAGTGGTGGTGTTGTGGTAGTGATGGTAGGTTGTAGTGGTGGTGTTGTGGTAGTGATGGTAGGTTGTAGTGGTGTTGTGGTAGTGATGGTAGGTTGTAGTGGTGGTGTTGTGGTAGTGATGGTAGGTTGTAGTGGTGGTGTTGTGGTAGTGATGGTAGGTTGTAGTGGTGGTGTTGTGGTAGTGATGGTAGGTTGTAGTGGTGTTGGTTGTGGTAGTGATGGTGGTTGTAGTGGTGGTGTTGTGGTAGTGATGGTAGGTTGTAGTGGTGGTGTTGTGGTAGTGATGGTAGGTTGTAGTGGTGGTGTTGTGGTAGTGATGGTAGGTTGTAGTGGTGTTGTGGTAGTGATGGTAGGTTGTTAGTGGTGGTGTTGTGGTAGTGATTGGTAGGTTGTAGTGGTGGTGTTGTGGTAGTGATGGTAGGTTGTAGTGGTGGTGTTGTGGTAGTGAGGGTGGTTGTAGTGGTGGTGTTGTGGTAGTGATGGTAGGTTGTAGTGGTGGTGTTGGGGTTTAGTGATGGTAGGTTGTAGTGGTGTGGTAGTGATGGTAGGTTGTTGTGGTGGTGTTGTGGTAGTGATGGTAGGTTGTAGTGGTGGTGTTGTGGTAGTGATGGTAGGTTGTAGTGGTGGTGTTGTGGTACTGATGGTAGGTTGTAGTGGTGGTGCTGTGGTAGTGATGGTAGGTTGTAGTGTTGTTGTGGTAGTGATGGCAGGTTGTTAGTGGTGGTGTTATGGTAGTGATGGTAGGTTGTAGTGGTGTTGTGTTAGTGATGGTAGGTTGTAGTGGTGTTGTAGTGATGGTAGGTTGTAGTGTTGTTGTTGTGGTTAGTGATGGTAGGTTTGTAGTGGTGATGTTGTGGTAGTGATGGAAGGTAGTAGTGGTAGTGATGGTAGGTTGTAGTAGTGTTGTGGTTGTGATGGTAGGTTTTAGTGGTGGGTTGTGGTAGTGATGGTAGGTTGCAGTGATGGTGTTGTGATAGTGATGGTAGGTTGTAGTGGTGGTGTTGTGGTAGTGATGGTAGGTTGTAGTGGTGTTGTGGTAGTGATGGTAGGTTGTAGTGGTGGTGTTGTGGTAGTGATGGTAGGTTGTAGTGGTGGTGTTGTGGTAGTGATGGTAGGTTGTAGTGGTGTTGTGGTTGTGATGGTAGGTTGTAGTGGTGGTGTTGTGGTAGTGATGGTAGGTTGTAGTGGTGTGGTAGTGATGGTAGGTTGTAGTGGTTTTGTTGTGGTAGTGATGGTAGGTTGTAGTGGTGTTGTTGTGGTAGTGATGGTAGGTTGTAGTGGTGGTGTTGTGGTAGTGATGGTAGGTTATAGTGGTGGTGTTGTGGTAGTGATGGTAGGTTATAGTGGTGGTGTTGTGGTAGTGAGGGTAGGTTATAGTGGTGGTGTTGTGGTAGTGATGGTAGGTTGTAGTGGTGGTGTGGGTAGTGATGGTAGGTTGTAGTGGTGGTGTTGATGGTAGTGATAGGTTTTAGTGGTGGTGTTGTGGTAGTGATGGTAGGTTGTAGTAGTGGTGTTGTGGTAGTGATGGTATGGTTGTAGTGGTGGTGTGGTGTGATGGTAGTTTGTAGTGGTGGTGTTGTGGTAGTGGTGGTAGGTTATAGTGGTGGTGTTGTGGTAGTGATGGTAGGTTGTAGTAGTGGTGTTGTGGTAGTGATGGTTAGGTTGTAGTGGTGGTGTTGTGGTAGTGATGGTAGGTTGTATGGTGGTGTTGTGGTAGTGATGGTAGGTTATAGTGGTGGCGTCGTGGTAGTGATGGTAGGTTGTAGTAGTGGTGTTGTGGTAGTGATGGTAGGTTGTACTGGTGATGTGGTAGTGATGGTAGGTTGTATTTGGTGGTGTTGTGGTAGTGATGGTAGGTTATAGTGGTGGTGTTGTGGTAGTGATGGTAGGTTGTAGTGGTGTTGTTAGTGATGGTAGGTTGTAGTGGTGGTGTTGTGGTAGTGATGGTAGGTATAGTGGTGGTTGTTGTGGTAGTGATGGTAGGTTGTGGGGTGTTGTGGTAGTGAGGGTAGGTTATAGTGGTGGTGTTGTGGTAGTGTGGTAGGTTATAGTGGTGGTGTTGTGGTAGTGGATGGTAGGTTGGAGTGGTGTGTTGTGGTAGTGATGGTAGGTTGTAGTGGTGGTTGTGTGGTATGATGGTAGGTTGTAGTGGTGTTGTGGTAGTGATGGTAGGTTGTAGTGGTGTTATGGTGTGATGGTAGGTTGTAGTGGTGGTGGTGTGGTGGTGATGGTAGGTTTTTAGTGGTGGTGTTGTGGTAGTGATGGTAAGTTGTAGTGTGGTGTTGTGGTATGATGGTAGGTTGTAGTGGTGGTGTTGTGGTAGTGATGGTAGGTTGTAGTGGTTGTTGTGGTAGTGATGGTAGGTTGTAGTGGTGGTGTTGTGGTAGTGATGGTAGGTTATAGTGGTGGTGTTGTGGTAGTGATGGTAGGTTGTAGTGGTGGTGTTGTGGTAGTGATGGTAGGTTGTAGTGGTGGTGTTGTGGTAGTGATGGTAGGTTGTAGCGGTGGTGTTGTGGTAGTGATGGTAGGTTGTAGCGGTGGTGTTGTGGTAGTGATGGTAGGTTGTAGCGGTGGTGTTTGTGGTAGTGATGGTAGGTTGTAGCGGTGGTGTTGTGGTAGTGATGGTAGGTTGTAGTGGTGGTGTGTGGTAGTGATGGTAGGTTGTAGTGGTGTTGTGGTAGTGATGGTAGGTTGTAGTGGTGGTGTTGTGGTAGTGATGGTAGGTTGTAGTGGTGGTGTTGTGGTAGTGATGGTAGGTTGTAGTGGTACTGTTGTGGTAGTGATGGTAGGTTTTTAGTGGTGTTATTGTGGTAGTGATGGTAGGTTGTAGTGGTGGTGTCGTGGTAGTGAGGGTTTAGGTAGTAGTGGTGTTGTGGTAGTGATGGTAGGTTGTAATGGTGGTGTTGTGGTAGTGATGGTTAGTTGTAGTTGTGGTGTGGTAGTGATGGTAGCTTGTAGTGGTGGTGTTGTGGTAGTGATGGCAGGTTGTAGTGGTGGTGTTGTGGTAGTGATGGTAGGTTGTAGTGGTGGTGTTGTGGTAGTGATGGTTGTAATGGTAGTGTTGTGGTAGTGATAGGTTGTAATGGTAGTGCTGTGGTAGTGATGGAACGTTATAGTGTTGTGGTCGTGATAGGAGGTTGTAATGGTAGTGTTGTGGTAGAGTGGATGGTATGTAATGGTAGTGTTGTGGTAGAGATGGAAGGTTGTAATGATAGTGTTGTGGTAGTGATAGGTTGTAATGGTAGTGTTGTTGGTAGAGATGGTAGGTTGTAATGGTGTTGTGCCAGTGATGGTAGGTTGTTTTGGCTATGTTGTGGTAGTGAGTGGTAGATGTGGTAGTGATGTTAGGTTGTAGTGTTGTGGTAGTGATGGCAGATGTGGTAGTGATGGTAGGTTGTAGTGGTGTTGTGGTAGTGATGGTAAGTTGTGATGGTGTTGTGGCAGTGATGATAGGTTGTAGTTGTGATAGTTGCAATATTTGTGATAGTTGTAATGGTTATAATTGTTACGATAGTTGTAATGGTTGTCATATTTGATAGTTGTAGTGGTTGTGATAATCGTAATTGGTATCTTTATGGTGGAGTCGTTTACCTAACCAATCACTTTATCAGTCCAGTACAAAGATTAAACTATGGTAGACGTGAAGGTTTAATTCGAAGTGTCCAGTTGCTCAGTCTTAATAAACTTAATCAGAGTGTAACGTTGTCTGCACCTATGTCATTCTTCATTATAAGGGCGAGAGACCTTTGCTGAACGTACTCCTACGAATTTAATTTGTGCACCTTGAACTACGACACGAAAGCCTTGTAGCCAGCTGCAACGAAGAGAAGGAAACGAGATTCATGTTCTTTAATAGGTTTTACTGCAACTTGTTTTACTGTGATATATATATATATATATATATATATATATATATATATATATATATATATATATATATATATATATATATATATATAGAGAGAGAGAGAGAGAGAGAGAGTACAAGGGAGTACGTGGAAGAGACAGGCATCAGACGATTTTTAAGTCCACACTGGGACTACCTGCTGAGATCTATGTCGACCTAGATTAAGAACCATTGTGCATTATGTAAATGTGAATGAAGGATAGAAAAATCAGAAGAAGAAGAGAGAAAGAGAGAAACAGATAAAGAAAGAGATAAGTTTCACAACAGGCACATAAACCATATCTTGCAAATACATTTTATTACACGATTTGTATTCATTTTTTCTAGTGTAGTGTGAACAGATGTAGAGAATAAATTGTCGGGTGTTAAATGTTATACTTTCATGGGAAAAAATGTCACACAAATATGAGGCAAAAAATAATATATGTCAAAGTTATGCATGTTAGCTCTGACAAAAATATTAATATTATTCCCACACAACTAGAGTAAGATATTGCGTTTTAATATATGTTTGTTTTAAGGTGTTAGTCCTTTCAAAGGCGTTGCCTTGATGCTGCTGAGGAGTTCTTGATCCGAGGAAATAGAGCTATCCCTCTTCTTTCAATTGGGTTAAATCTAATTGCTCCCTCCCGTAACTACCAATTTTAAGGCGTTGTATAACCCTCGGATGATTTAACGTTTCAACAATAATAATAATATTTTAATATTAATATATTAATACTAATAAGAAGGAAAAAAATAAAATATTATAAAAGTATTATTATTATCATTAATAATTATAGGCAGTATTATGAAAATGTTGATAAAAGTACTGTAGGTTAGCCTCCTTAAATGTATTTATACATTTCAGGAAGCCGAACACCAACTGCAGCAGTTTACTAGAGGATAAGAGGAGGATCCAGGAGCTACAATTCAGCCCCTATATCGTATCCTTCAATTTCACAGCCATGTAAGCAAGTAGGACCTGCGAATCGACCCCTGCAACCACAAATAGGTGAGTACTCTGTTTACAGTGGTGGTGGGGGAGCTACTTGGTAAGCTCTACATGATTATTCGACTTCGTTGTCGTTATTGTCCTTGTCGTTCTTACTGCTGTTGTTGTCTTTGTCGCCCTTTTCTTTGTTGCTGTCGTCGTCCTTAGAGCAGCAAGGAGCTTCCTGGAACCTCGACGCAGCTCCAGAAATCATTCCTTCAGGCAACCAGATGTGGAAATAAAAATGTATGGAACTTGTCGTATCACTGGACAGACTAATCTCATTATACCGCCTGACCGACGCTCATCAGACGTGGCTCAGGCCTTCATCATGACTGTGGTGGTGGTGGTGGTGGTGGTTGTGGCGCTGATATTGACTGTTATCATGGTGTTTATTGGGCTTATGATGTAAGTAGTTTCTGTTGTGGGAGTGTACCGTTAGTACAGGTAGTCATGGCAGTGACTGGTAGTAGGTGGCTGTGCTGTTTCCTGATGTGGGTGATGACCCACAGCTGGAACTTTTGGTCATCTGACCGAGGCCTTCTGCTGGCTTACCGCCAGCGGAAGGCCTCGGTTATGATCATAATCCCATTAGGAATTATATCTACTGATTATGATTATAATCATAACCATTAGGAATTATACTAGGTTGTGAGTCGTGGGCCTTTGTGATGTTAGTGTTGGTGAAGCCATGATTGTGGTGATAGTGAATTATATGGTGGTGACTGACACTAGGATAGACAAGGTAGTTAGACGTAGCATCACATTAATAATAATTTGGATATAAAAAAAAACTTTTACTAATTAAATCCAGAGAAACAATTACTATAGTGTTGAAATCATGTTGAATAAAATTATCGCATTGTCAACAGTACAAAAGTAAAGCCACATGTGTGGAGCCAGCTATTATTGTGACATAAACCATACCACGGGTGGGATTTGAACCCGCGGTTCAAATCCCACCCGTGGTATGGTTTGTTTGCAATCGTGTCATTACGATTTCGTGAGTCATTATTGTGACATATTGTTCTGAGTAGAGCTTCATCAAGTTATGACTTGATAAGTCTCTACACCGAGTGAAACTTTCTCCAAATAACACTTTGCTTTGCAACATTCGTCTCTTCTTCAACACAGACTTGACAGACCTCGTGTTGGTGAAGAAATCAATCCAAACATCAAAATCAATTCCTTTTCCTTAGTGTCTTTTGGCTACCATAAGAAAATTCCGTTTAACGGGAGGTGCAGACACTGGTAAAAGTTCTTCTATAAATCAACTGGAATTAAAAACCCTTTCTTCAGATGAAGCCTGATTACCTCTCATTCGTTAAAGGTTCTATAACACCTATGGTTTTAGCGTTTCCCGTGGATATAATAATGCTGGCATCCTCATTAAGTTCTCGCAAAAATTAAAAACATTGGCATTAGTTCCCTTGTTCTAAAAGTTCTTATTATCCACCCCGTCATCCTCCTTGCTGCCGTGACCTGGATCTTATTGTGTTCTTTGAAGGAAAGGTTACCTGACGTAATTATTTTCAAATCTTTCCCGTTCCTTTCCTTCTATTTGACGATCCTTCTGAATTCTGAATTATGCCTAAAAAAATTTCTTAATTTTGGGAACAAGCTTTTACAGCTAAAAAATGTAGCTGACTTTCCAGTTTTTATCAGAAATGAGTTTCCAGGCAATGGTCTTTTCAGAGAGCAAGAAAATTTCATCCATATCAATTCCCTGGGAACACGCTGGCGTAACAAACAGATGATAACATGTAACAAGATATCTCTTGTGTCAACATCAAGTCTATAAATTGCCTTCGCAAGAAGAGGAACTCGGAGGCGCTTCTCAGAGCCTCAGACAATCAGGCATTTCTAGTCTAAATTAATGCTTACTAACAATTATTTTTAAATTTAGTGAAATTACTTTTAATTTCTTACAAATTGCTAGAAAAACCTCAAATACTGCGATATAGTAATATGAAGTAATATAAAATAACAAAAATAATAGCAATACTGTCAATAACAACAATAATAATTATAATAATAATGAAGCATTGGATATCTTCAGTAATATCAGTAGAAGAACTAACTCAAAAGGTCAAAGTTGGTCTGGTAATCTCATAGCTTCAGCTGCTTCATCCTCGTCACGACTTCCTGACAATACACCAGCAACTGCAGGCAAACTTCCTCAGCCAAGATTTAACTTTGTGAACTGAACGATACCAGAAGTAAGAAGACCAGTTGCTTCATGGGAGCTTACTCCAGTATTGAAGCGTGATGACACAAGCTCTTGGGCCTTGTTGGGAAGCTGATATCTGGTGTTTGGAATACCTAGTGTTTCTGATACCTGGTGTTCCTGATGCCTTGTGTTGAGCATGGAAAGTGCGCCACAACAATAGTAACAAATAGCCAATGCTTTTGTTTTTATGTGATTTGTGTTGTAAGATAAATTTTTCAGAAAGAACAAGAATAAGAAATGACTAATAATTTAAGAACAGCTATGCTTGTTAAATAATGATATAATGATATGTACAGTTAACTGATAATTCAAAACAAATAATAGCAACTCACCAAACTAATTAAGTTAATTATTGTTACGGTTTGACACAAATACTGTTTCTGTTGTTTTTATCTAAATATATAAAGTTTCCGTCATGGTCACTAATAAAAAAAATCATCAGTTAATCTCTAGTTAATTATTTATAACATAATCTGTATTTAAATAATTTTAAATTATATTTCGTGATGTTTTATAACTACTGATAACTTTCCTGAAAATCATTAACAACACGTTAAGAGTTTTCTGTTTTTCATGAGAAAAGTTATTTTATGTGAAGTAAACACGAGAATAAGAGGCAACTGGACTACAGTTGTTGTTTCTCAGCACATCGCTTCGATATGGACCTGGAAACTCCCATTATCTATCCCATTATCTATCCTTTTATCTATCCTATTATCTTCACGGTGATCATTTGGCTTTTGCCTTTCGGGAACGTCTTAAAATCTCCAAAATGTGGATCAGTTTCCAGCGATGGGTTGGTGAAAGCCTTTTGACAGGTTAGTTATGTGCCGTCTGGCCACCCCTTCATATCCTGTCCTGTCAGACAGATTTTCACGGAACTCTATTAGATTCGTGAGACAGGGTTCTCCGACTCTACATCGAGTCAGGGGCTCGTGACTAGGTCCCTGTCCCCTCAGATTCACCAGTAATCTTGCTATTATTATCTTCTCCATCACGGGGCATGTCAGGAAGATACGTCTGTAGTAAGGCGTTCTGTCTCGCTGTTTTCAAGATTTGTACAATGTCACTTTTGTTGTAACTGTGTGGTGTGTGTGTGTGTGTGTGTGTGTGTGTGTGTGTGTGTGTGTGTGTGTGTGTGTGCGTGTGCGTGCCTGTATGGTGTAAGTACCCGGGAAGTTACTCAGGTATAATATTCAACATACCTAGAGAGATCACACTCAGATTCTGGGTCAAGGATATACATGATGAAATTCCTCATGCCAGTCACTTAGGATCACGCTAGTGTGTGTGTGTGTACTCACCTAGTTGTACTCACCTAGTTGAGGTTGCGGGGGTCGAGTCCGAGCTCCTGGCCCCGCCTCTTCACTGATCGCTACTAGGTCACTCTTCCTGAGCCGTGAGCTTTATCATACTGTGTGTGTGTGTGTGTGTGTGTGTGTGTGTGTGTGTGTGTGTGTGTGTGTGTGTGTGTGTGCGTGCGTGTGTGCGTGCGCGCGCGCGAGTGCGAGACAAGAATAAAGCGTAAAGATTTTGTCTGCAATCTGTTAGAGACTTTATAGTTTGGAGGGCAGTGACAGGGGTACAAACCCTGCCGCATTTGTCTGCCTCTCAATCCCAGGAATACCAACCAAAAACAGAAGATAGAGTGAAGCTTCACGTGCTTGAATAGAAGCCTCATTTTCGAGGTTTGACATCCTTGAACACGAGCTTTATTTAGGAAGGTTGAAACACTCGATATAAGTAATTAGAAGAAGCAATTAAATTAAAATAAACTGCAACAACATATTCTGAATCTAACGAAAAAAATATATTTCTTGTTTTTTATTATCAAATTATTGTAAACTTATCTAAAATACATTTAGTTGGATTAGGCTAAATTAAATTGCGCTTGTTATGAGGTTAGGTAAGTTTTCTAAGGTTCTTTTGGTCCAAATAAACATAAAGAGAATATTTTAGAAAGGACTTAATTTTAAATGAGTTCTTGCTAATTGACCAATTTTACCTATTTGGCACTAATATATATATATATATATATATATATATATTATATATATATATATATATATATATATATATATATATATATATATATATATATATATATATATATACACACACATTAACTCAACGGTCGTCTCCGCCAAAGCGGTGTGACCCAAAATAGTAGACACGATCAGCAATATTCACTCATTTACCATCTTTCCAAAAGCGCGCTGACAACACAATCGAATTACCTTTCGATGGCAGCATCCTCACCCCCTCACCCCTCCTGAAAGAGAGGGATGAGTCCTCCAGGACTCAAGTCCAGTAATACATCCAGAGGGAGAGAGAGAGAGAGATTAACAAATCAGCATCCCGTGTCCCAAGCCATTCTTATCTCCCACACACACAGTGCCACTACCACTTGTGCATCCCCCGGGGTCCCTTCAAGGAACGTGTCTTGTTACTACCAAAGGCCTCTTTATCCATGGAACTGAAGCCCTTCTCCTATGGCCTGGGATCGCTCCTGATTAGCACTCCTAAGCCCCTGGAGCCGTATAATGCATACTTATTTAGCGCTTCCCACGACGAAAACTATAGTGTCTTCGGGTCTTGTGTCTCCTGCACAAACGACTTCCGTCACTTGTCGCTGAGGAGAGAAAAATTCGCGACTGACTTTCTAAATGGAGATTGTGAGCGAGTTTCTCCTCTTGTGTTGACGGAGGAACTAACTGAATGGGAAAAGTGGGAAAGAAAACCTTGAAACGTGGGGAAAAAGTGGGCGAGCAGTGTGGGGGGAAGAGGAAGGTGAGAGAGAGAGCCTGAGAAGTGGAGGAGAAAGCCAATGTGAGAGAAAATAAAGAGAGGAAGAGGAGAAAGCCTGGGAAGTTGGATAGAAAGCCGAGGATTTGAGTGAGAAACCCAGGAAAATTATCAAGAAAGCCTGGGATGTGTGAAAGAGAGAGAGAGAATCATTAAGAGGGGAGAATCCCTGAAACGTGGGGCAGTATTCGCGAGACGAGGTAAAGAGACGCCGATAAATAGAAAAGAAAACCCAGGCTGTTAGAGTGAAAGTATGAGCCATATGGAGAAAGCCTTAAAACTGTGGGAAAACCGGAGTGACCTCTGAGAAAGACACGTTATTTAACGACAAAAATCGGTAGAATTGTGGAATTTGTTAACTTATATGGAGAAGAAACGTTGGACATGACGAAGAGCATTTGGCGTTAGGAAGACCTGAAACTTAAGATGTTACGGAAAAAAATGTAGAGCGTGAGGGAAAAAAGCCAGGTGCGGGAAAGAAACCCATTAGACGTGGGATGACGGCATTGTGTGTGTGAGTGTACTTACCTATCTGTGGTTGCAGGGGTCGATTCACAGCTCCTGACTCAGAAACTTTGCTAGCTGCTAATAGCTCCACTCTCTGCCTGTTCAAGAGCCTTATCGTACCTCTGTTTAAAGCTGCTTTAAACAGAGGTACGATGACGCATACGATGTATGCGTCATGCCTCCACTACTTCACTCTCCAGACTGTTCCCCCACCTGCCAACTCTAAGGCTGTGAAGTAAGTGTGTGTGTGTGTGTGTGTGTGTGAGTGAGTGAGTGAGTAAATGATAGAAGCACCATTCCAGTATGCAAGTTATAGCACAGCAAAATAAAGTAAGAGAAAACACACAAACACAGACCAAATATTGAAGATAAAACTGGACGACTTTTCGGTCTTTCTTGACCCAGCGAGTTAGGTTAGGAAAGAGTCAAACAACATGTGTTCTAAACAAAATGTTATGTGATGTCGCCTCAGGTCTGTGGTTTAGTTATGAACCGAGGCCTATGAGGCGGGGGTCTGGGGAAGAACCAGCCTCTCCTGGACTATGAAAACAAATCTGGGCGAAAAAATAAGTATTTTCAAGGCGCAAAAAGAAAGTTTTTATCAAGGGACATTCTTTGATAATCCAGTGATAATTAGTGTTTAAAATGGGTTAACTGATTTATTTACTTATCTAGAAAACGACTTAAGCACATGTTAGTTTTCGTTCCATCACAGATGGAGTTACCATCACCTTGACTCTGCTGTAGCTGATGAACCCTTAACGGAATACTTGATGATATCCTTATAAGAACATAAAAATGGAGGAACACTGCAGCAGGCCTACTGGCCCATGCATGGCAGGTCATTATCATAACCACCGATGTATTTATCCAACCTTTTCCCAAAGCTACGCGTATATATGCTTCCGTACCCCCAGGCAATAGTCACACCCAGCCCCTACCACTCGTATATTTGTCCAATTTCTTCATAAACCTACCCAAGGTCTTAACCTCTATTACCCTACTGTAGTGTCTCCGCTCACTATGGCAGATTTCAACCTCTAGTACGAGCCTCATCCTGCATAATGGAATATGAGAGGGAACCATAGTTAGCTTTCGCCCCCACTGTATAACTAATAAATATACAACTAGGTATCATCACACAACGTATTATCCTCCATAGAGTGCTAATATGGAATTCAAAATACTCTAAAAAAAAAAATAGGCATTTTTTTCTCCGCTCCCGTGTAAAATAATGCCATCTCATACGCATATAGTTACAAATTGTTCCAGTTACGATACACTGAATTTTGTCTTTCATAACACAGGTATGTAATAACCAAATAACTCACTGGATGGTAAAAAAAAAAAAAAGAAAAAAAAAGACATGCAAAGGGAAGAACAATTTGTCAAGCAAATTGTTTGAACTTCAACAAGAACAATATCTTCCATGGATAACGACCTTCAGCAACGTCTGACGAGCAAACAGATTAACTTAAAAAAAGACTTAACAAGATCATTACGTCCGAAATTCAAACTCCTTTTCGAAAAACGTGAGTGGAATACACTGAATATTTTCTCAGTGCTGGAGGATAATATTGCAGAGACAGTAATAGCTCTCACTGGGCGAGGAGCCAAATAAGCAGAAACTATATTGCAGCGAGAACACGATCAGGAAGATAATGAAATTTTTAAGTCTAGGACATATTCTTACGAGAGGTCTTAGAGACAATGGCTAAGAAGTGAGGGGGGTGAAATGGGGGGAGGGCGAGTGGAAGGTGTGTGTGTGTGTGTGTGTGTGTGTGTGTGTGTGTGTGTGTATGTATGTATGTATCACTCAAGCCCTCTCAAAGATCCAGCAAGGACTGGGCCATTTTCGTTTCTCGAGGCGCCCTAACCATGAAAAAAGACAAAAACAAAAGGCATCATTGAAAGTGAGACATAATTTTAATTTTATAATAAATGATAAAAAACTTTCTTGCCTTCTTCTCTGAAGGCGCTGTAAATATTAGTAAAATATAGGTTTTGTACAGTGTTGCAGTTGCACGTTGAGCAAAGTGCATTCAAACATTCTTGTGACACAGTGGAGGTGGAATAAATAGAAAAATAAAAGAATGGACAGGGATATGAACCGTAGTCCAAGTAATAACTTGTCGGTTCAGAGAACCGACAAGTTAATGAATTAGCTCTTGGGTATCTTTACTGAGAAAACGTTTCGCTACACAGTGGTTTCATCAGTCCTATACAAAGAAGAATGGCTAAGATGAGTAGTAGTTTGAGGTAATCAGTCCCTCAGCCTGGAGTCGATGTAATCAGTCCACCAATCTTGAAAAGAATACAACATATGCACGTAGAAGTGTCTTATACACTGTAGACAGGTAAGGTGAAGCAGTCGTAGGGGATATCAAATTAAAAGTTCATTTAAACCATACCACGGGCGGGGATAGAACCCGCGATCAGAGTCTCAAAACTCCAGACCGTCGCGCTAGCCACTGGACCAGCTAGCTTCAATAAGATTCATCCAACTAGGTATATTTTTACACCATAGGAATGTTAGCATAGGCACCACTGTGACCACAAATGCAAGTTTTTACAGACGAATCTCCAGTGGCTAACGCGTCGGTCTGGAGTTTTGAGACTCTGATCGCGGGTTTTAACCCCGCCCATGGTATGGTTTGTTTGCAATCGTGTTACGATTTCGTGAGTCAGTAAAACTTCATTTACCTGAAGCCACAGTTGTTGGTAAACTGACATTAATAAAAAAAATTGATATTTGGAAAACAACTGAGAATTCAAGTATTTCCTTAAATAATTTCTCTCTTCTTATTTCAGTTTAAAGTTTATGACCTCTTCACTGAGTTATTTTAAGATTTCGTTGCTGCTCTGTTAATTTAATAATTCAACTTTGAAAGCAAATCTTCACTAACAAGACAAAAGAACTCAAAAAGTGTAAAAATTCGTTAGTGACTCAAACTTGTAAGGCCTGAAATAATAGAATCAATGTTGACAAAGAGAGATGAATGCATAGTTGAAGACTTTTATTGAGGAAACGTTTCGCCAAATGTAAAAAAGCCACTTGTAGCGAAACATATCCTCAAAATAAATGTTCTGAACTGTGTATATGTGTTAGTATCAACATACTGTCAGTATAACTATACCTCTCAGTAGGCTTAATGATTACAAATAGCTATTAGACAAATTGCTATTGATCGCGACAACTCTGAGTCTTTATTTATTCAACGTTTCACTCAGCGTTGATCTTTTTTTAATACTTAAAAAAGTCCAGTGATGTGTGAAACGTGGTACAAATAAAGGTTTTCACAGCCAATGGTAACATATTTCTGGTCGGCATCGTATTCAGAGTGGAAGACGCGATTTGTTGAAAACTCTGATGACATTCCAGTCCTCAGTCAGCATTGTATTTCAGTGTTCCAGAATTTGCTGAATCTCATTTAAAAGACATTCAGTTCTAACTCATGGTACAGGTAGGATTCCACCCCATGGCAATTCAATAGTAAACTAGCAAGTCAGTGCTGTGTGTTGTATTTCCCAGTCTTCTGCCTGGTCAACCAGGCTGTTTGTGATGGTAGGCCGTAGGTCCACATACCCATCACAACCCGGCTGATCCAGCATTTTCAGCTTAATCTTCAAAACTCCTATTTTCATACCAGCAATATTTCTGATACCTGTTGGTATCAGAAATTCGAGAACAAACAGTTCTCGAATTGAACCCATGACTCCACTCTACTCACTGGGTATATGTCATTTTCTCCCATATCTTTCACTCCTGTAGCTTGCCATAGCAGTCTGCAGTTTAGGGATCAGGCATATAAGCATTTTCCATGTATATATTATCAGATTTATCTCTTCTCCATGGTAGGAGAAGAATATATTCAAACAGTTCCTAGGAGAACCTTGAGTTTTCCCTGAAGTACGTTTATCCTCTGCTCTGAGAATGAGGGTCCCCAGTCCAGTTCTAGAGGTGGTACCTTTTGAAAGGTTATATATATATATATATATGTAATATATATATATATATATATATATATATATATATATATATATATATATATATATATATATATATATATATATTATATATATATATTAGAGAAATTATATTTCCTACTCCAACTGTATTATCAACAGTTTCGCTTACAATATTCAAGAAAATCGGAGCAGCAGGAGCTAATACATAATGTTACATTGCGATATCCAATTAGAATGTCGCACAGTTTACGAGCTGAAGTTATCATAGATATGCTATACGAGGCAATACAACCAAGGCTTTCCACGCATCGCAATCACATTAACTCTGTCTCATTTAATAAGCACTCTTTGTAACCACTTTAATATCTGACACGAGCTGTTGAGGTGGAGGAATTGGAGCTACCTTTCCCCTTCCTTGGATCAAATGGATTGTCTGCCATTCCCCAGGCTCTGTGTGACCTCTTTGCGTTTTCCCTGATTCGAGCCCTGTCAGTTTTTTTTAATTAAATGCTGCTAAATAAACATAATTATATAAACAATTAAGTGGATAATTTTATTTATTAAACTGGAAGCGAAAATGGAGTTAAATTAAACAGGAATTTTGATGGTCGCTTGTTAAGTATAAAGTAAAGACTGAGTGTTTTACAAGCTGTGTCTAGTGTAAATATTATGATGGAAGTCATTAGCAATGACATATATTTGCAGACCATTATCTTCTTGGTTGACTTTTATATACACCTTCTGAATGGAAGGGGTGAATGGTGGAGGGAGAGGGATGAGAGGTGAGTAGGAGAAGGGAGAGCTGGGGAGAAGTAACTTGTAGGGAAGGAGTGGAGGGTCGAGGGTAGGGGTATGTCAGAGGTGAAGGTGCGTGTTAGGGTGTGGATGAAGGGTAGGAATGAAGGGGTCATAACTAGGAATGAAGGGATAACGGGAAGGGATGACGAGGCCAGGAGCCGGAATGATGGGAGTCAGAGGTTTGAATAAAGGGGTCAGAGAAAGGGAATGAAGTCAGAGGAAGGAACGAAGAGGTCCGGGGTGGGAATGAAGTAGTCAGGGGCAGGGACGAGGTGGTCAGGGGCAGGGACGAGGTGGTCAGGGGTCCCAGTGATATATCAAAATAATTCATTAACATACAAATACACACACATGGTAGTGACGGACTCATGGTAGTGACGGACTCATGGTAGTGACGGACTCATGGTAGTGACGGACTCATGGTAGTGACGGACTCATGGTAGTGACGGACACATGGTAGTGACGGACACATGGTAGTGACGGACTCATGGTAATGACGGGCACATGGTAGTGACGGACACATGGTAGTGACGGGCACATGGTAATGACGGACACATGGTAGTGACGGACTCATGGTAGTGACGGACTCATGGTAGTGACGGACACATGGTAGTGACGGGCACATGGTAGTGACGGGCACATGGTAGTGACGGACTCATGGTAGTGACGGACTCATGGTAGTGACGGACACATGGTAGTGACGGACTCATGGTAGTGACGGGCACATGGTAGTGACGGACACATGGTAGTGACGGACACATGGTAGTGACGGACTCATGGTAGTGACGGGCACATGGTAGTGAGGGGACTCATGGTAGTGACGGACTCAGGGTAGTGACGGACAATGGTAGTGACGGACTCATGGTAGTGACGGGCACATGGTAGTGACGGACACATGGTAGTGACGGACACATGGTAGTGACGGGCACATGGTAGTGACGGGCACATGGTAGTGACGGACACATGGTAGTGACGGACACATGGTAGTGACGGACACATGGTAGTGACGGACTCATGGTAGTGACGGACTCATGGTAGTGACGGACACATGGTAGTGACGGACTCATGGTAGTGACGGACTCATGGTAG
>NC_069477.1:6454907-6457407 GCF_026875155.1 Cherax quadricarinatus | reverse complement strand
AGGAGCATCACAAAGCAGTAAAAGAATTCTTAGTTTTCTCTTCACTGCTAGATGAACAGAGGCAGTAGTTGTAAAGAGATTTGTCTATTCATAAGAGGATACAAGTAAGAACAGGGAACACTGAGGACCAACTAGCCCAAGCAAGACTAATCTTTCTCATACCAAACCCTTCTCAAATTCTAAAATATTTTTAAATCTGCCAAAAGTGCTAGCTTCAATTATTCTACTTGGCAGATTGTTCCACTCGTTAAAAATTCTATCGCTTAACCAATATTTTCCTATATCCTTTCTAAATCTGAATTCAGTATATCTAACTTAACAACTGGTCCGAGTTTATTTTCCATAGATATTCATGGCATCCTATTTATCTCTTCTTTTAAACCTGTTTTCCACATATATACTTTTCATATTTCCCATTATTCTACATCCTTCAGGGCTCTTGATCTATCTTGGTATGTAAAATTCCATATAAGATTTTAATGGTGTATAAACACCGGTAACGATGCGAATAAAACGCAGTAATTTTAGAACATTTATTAGGGAGATATTTCCCCACCAGGAGGATTTTCAATCTAGTGCAGAGATATGAAGTAGACGCTGCATATAGTGGGTTCACGGTCAGGTGCTGCATGTGGGGACAAGAACTAGTGGATGACTGCGTCAGGTCTGGGCAAGGCGACCTTGGCGAGAACATATGAAATGATAAATCTGCCAGAATTTTGTGTGTTAGCACCACAGGCGCTGTTTAGAATCTGCTCTTATTGACGCCACAAATATCATGACACGAAATTCTTGATGATTTATGATGCCAGAAGTTCTGGCCAGGGTCATCCTACCTAAATCTAACAGTAGTCAAGTAGCCCAACTCCAACATGAAGCACATGACCGTGTTCCTATTATAAATACTCCTTCATTTCTCCGCACTGGATTGCAAAAAGAAAGTCCCTGCCGAAAAAACGTCTGAATAGATATCATAGTACGTTTTTCGTGCTTTACAAGATTTCTTGTAGAATTGATTAATTTTGTCTTCTCTGAATGTTGTTCAGTATATTTATATCCATTCTCTAATATGGAGACCAGAAGTGGGAAGTATAATGTAAGTAAGGCTTTACCGATAATGCGTTGGCCCATAGAGAAACCTAGGTTAGGTTAGGTAAGGTTCGTCAGGAAACAGGACAAATGTTTCCTGACGCGGGTCTTAGTCAGATGATGACCCGCCTTTGGAGCTTTTGGTCATCTGACCGAGGCCTTCCGCTGGCTTACCGGTCCACCCCTTTAAAAATTATGGTCATATAGAACCATTTTTTATTGTCAATAGAGAAATCTTTGGTCTTCTGCTACTTATACCTTCTTGATATATAGCCTAGTTTGCTAACCTTATTACACAGACTTAGGCACTGCTGTCCTGCTTCAGATTTCCGCTTACCATGCCTCACAGGTTTTATTTTATTTTCTGTTATCATATTCAGTATCATCTATTTTATAAGTGTGAAGGGTTAGTTTTTTTTTTTTTTTTTTTTAATTTCCATTTGCTCCTGTTAATTAAATTACATTTGCTTCATGCGGACCACAACAGTTTGTCCAAATCTTCGTGACTCTATTATATACCTCTCTCAGTATATTATTTGATGTATTTTTGTACCGTCAGAATATTTATTCATGTTGCTCTTTATTCTCTCATCCAGGTAATTAATATATATTATGCACAAGAAGCCCAGAACTTATTCTTTTGGAACACGACCCATGAGAAATATTTTCCTCCTGTATCATGTACTGCCAATTTCTTTAGCATTTTGTGTGTGGGACTCTGTCAAAAGCCTTACAGAAACCAAAATAATTAACATCGTATTCTTTACCATAATCCTCTACCTCAAATGCTTTATTTAAGACTGTCACTAAATTTGTTAGACAAGAATGACCCTTTATAAATCTGTATTAAGACCCATTAATCAAATTATGCCAGTTAAGGTAGCCTTTTATTATATTGGCTATTAATGGTTCTAATAATTTGCCTACTGCTGAGATCAGGCGTTTTGGACGGTGACATGATGATACGGACTTATCGCTGATCTGAAGAAAGGTATTACTCTAGTTATCCTTCTAAATCTCTGAGACCAGTTTCCAGTAATATGTTGAACAATGCTAGTTAATAGCTCTCTAAATTCCATCATTCTTTAAAAACCCTTGAAAAAAGTTCGCCGGTGCTTGGGATTTATTATGTTATAACCAGTCTAATTCTTGATATTCATGTCCCTAGTGACTGATATTCTTACTCTATTTTCTCCAGACTGGGATATCATTTGTCTTCTTGTGTGAAGACAAACAAGAGATACCTCTTAAGAAGAGAGCGCATTTCCTGCTCATTATCAGTAAGCTATCTTAATCTATTTTTACGTGGGACCATTTTTGTCTAATTTTTGTCGTGTACACTTGAATCCTTCGAATTCTTTTTGGATTCTTGGATGTTGGCAGTTGTGAGTCATCTTTGCATCTTTGTTTA
>NC_069477.1:6439907-6449907 GCF_026875155.1 Cherax quadricarinatus | reverse complement strand
CAGTGGCCGGGGTGAGTGAAGAGTGGGGAGAGAGCCTTCTAATTTTCTATCCTTGCCTCAGCCACCTGTAAGTATTACATAGTTCTCTAGTGAGATAATAGTTAATGGGCCTCCTCTGTAGATATCAATTTGATCTGAAAAGTCTTCTTCTGTCGGTACATTCCATGTGCTGTCATGTACCAACGGGTCTCTATACTTCCTTGATATCCCATGTACGCACTGTGTGAGTATGTATTCGGTCTCGGGTTTAGTTTTAAATAAATGGAAACTAAGATTCCATTACATGACATTCTAATAAACATAGTAATGGTATTACTGCACTGAGACTAGTGTATAAATAAAACATATATGCATAAATATACTAGCTTGTATACATATACTTTTGCGCAGTCACACAGCTGAGTATTTATCCGCTAGAATGACTAGACTGTATATCCCAGTGTGTGTATATGTCATTCTCAGTGTGTGAATGATCTCTTAATGGGGCAGACTTTTAATAAATAAAAGGCTCTCTGACATAAATGCCTTTGTACTTCCATTTACAGATACATAACCACGTAAAGTGCAACATCTTCCCACATATGTATTACTCAGAGGATTATTTCAGAAGCGCATTTTTGCAGCCAGAAAATCTTTTCACCCAGTCCAGGCCTCCATGTAATCGACCGTTTTATGAATGATGCAAATACAGTTTTTCGTATACTGAGAGATGAAAATAAAATTCAGAACTAGTATACCGAGGGAGTATCAATGAACTTTGTAAAGCGAAGAGATATACACAGAGTGATATGTCTCTCTGTGTGTATTTACATCAAGAAGTCTGTATTTCCCACTATACTTACGCGATTTGTATGTCTATCGGTGTATGTAAGTATATATCAAGGAAGACACGTATCTTTCAGTGTATATGTAACATGAAAGGTGTGTATCTGTGTATACAAAGAGGGGTGTGTTTCCCCAAGTGTATATCTAATGAGTAATGTATCTATATTATATGTAGTGTGTGTGCGTGCGTGCGTAAAGAGTGTATATTTATGTATGTATGACATATACACACCAACACCATCCCCTCTAGTGTGTAGTCCGGCCTTCCTTCTCGCTTCAGTGGAACTTGTCAATGGGTCAAGTAAGACCGAAATGTCGTCATTTCTTTTGTTCTCCTCAGTACCAGTTATTTGTGTATTGCTCTAACCACAGTATTGCGATTTTTTATTCTTTATATACCGAAAAGTGTGTATATTTGTGTATTGCTTGGGGCTGGCTATTATATCTTCTGATTTCCTAATACTGTACTTGACATCTCAATAAACCTCATACCCCGTATGGGAAGAGGGGAATGGTGGTGGTGCAGGGTTAGCACCAACTGTTGGCCCAAATTTTGAGAAACTGCACCAGGTGACAGACCTGCACTGCGCTACTCTGAGAAAACTTCCCCTCACATCTTCAGTTGCTGCCTTGCAACATTGCATAGCTCCTAATGACGCACTGAGAAGTGTGAAAGTACTTGAGCTAAAGATTTCCACCTCCCATAGCTTGTCTTCTATAGTTAAGATCTCCAGTTTGCAATATATATATATATATATATATATATATATATATATATATATATATATATATATATATATCGTGCCGAATATGTAAAACTGGTCAATTAGCAAGAACTCATTTAAAATTAAGTTCTATCCAAAATTTTCTCTTATACGTTTAAAGATATATTTTTTTCATTAATGTCAATGCAAAAAATATCACTTTTGCACCAAAAGAATCTTATAAAACTTAACTAACCTTGTTATAACAAATGCAATTTATTTTAGCCTAACCCAACTAAATATATTTTAAATACGTTTACAATAATTTAATACTAAA
Source organism: Cherax quadricarinatus (assembly GCF_026875155.1). Taxonomy (NCBI): domain Eukaryota; kingdom Metazoa; phylum Arthropoda; class Malacostraca; order Decapoda; family Parastacidae; genus Cherax; species Cherax quadricarinatus. The sequence goes on along the minus strand of NC_069477.1, from coordinate 6,448,041 downwards.
CAAACACAATCAAATATTTTTTTTTTTCGAAAATTTGTGAATGCAATAATTTCGCAAAAATCATTCTGAACCTAACGAAAAAAATATGTTTCATTGTGTTTGTTTAGTATTAAATTATTGTAAACGTATATTAAAATATATTTAGTTGGGTTAGGCTAAAATAAATTGCATTTGTTATAACAAGGTTAGTTAAGTTTTATAAGATTCTTTTGGTGCAAAATTATATTTTTTTACATTAACATTAATGAAAAAAAATATATCTTTAAATGTATAAGGGAAAATTTTAGAAAGGACTTAATTTTAAATGAGTTCTTGCTAATTGACCAGTTTTACATATTCGGCACGACATTATATATATATATATATATATATATATTATCGTGTGCCTGATAAGTAAAACTTGCAATTTTGGCTTAAATAGCAACGCTCTTCTTGCCGAATAAGGCATGCAAAAATTTGTGTATGCAATAATTTCGCAAAAATCATTCTCACTCTAACGAAAAAAAATATGTATTTCATTGTGTTTGATTATTAAATAATTGTAAGCTTAATTTATTTTCACTTGCCTTATTCGGGAAGAAGAGCGTTGCTGTATAAGCCAAAATCGCAAGTTTTACCTATTCGGCACAACATATGTATGTGCGTTACTTACATCTTTCCATAAAGGGATGTGTTTATCTCTGTGTGAAACAACGAGAGGAGCACCTCTTCAGTGTATACTGGAGAGGTATGTATATCTTTCAGTATATATACATTTTTCCCCTTTTTTTAGAGACTGAAGATTTTATAAAGATGGATTACTTGTAAAAATACAGCTGCAAGTTCCCACATGCACGTGATAGACTTTAAAACCAACACGCTAACTACAGTACTCTCTTTTATTCGCATTTGTAAAATGCAGAACACCGAGCCGATTAGGAACATGCCCCAAAAAAGTGCATTTCTGTCGGTTATACACTGAACATAATATTCTGGAATCCGCTCTCACAAAACATGAAGCTCAGCGCATTGTGAATAAAAAGTTCTGGTTTATTTAAAAGATACTTTTTTTAGTGCACAATTTAGCTCACAGCTTAAAGGGGGATGGTGTTTTCAATCAAAACTTGTATTCTAGGACAAATAGACGAAAATAACAGGAATGCAGCTGGTATGCAATATTTAAAAGAGTGCTAATTTATGTGTTTATACACAAAATTACATTAAATATCTTATCTATAAACGTATAACAGATAACATTTCAAATATGTCTAAAAATGCTTCGAGCCTTTCTGAAACGCTGAGGTTTGTTGAACGTTTGTTGAAAGAAGGGTTAACCTGGAAGGTTAATAACCCTGATAATCAAACTGACTCACGAAATCGTAATGACACGATTGCAAACAAACCATACTACGGGTGAGGTTAGAACGCGCGATCAGAGTCACCAAACTCCAGACCGATGTGTTAACCACTGGGCCAGCCAGCTACAATAAGATTGTAGCTAGTTGGCCTAGTGGCTAACGAGTCGGTCTGGAGTTTTGTGACTCTCTGATAGCGGGTTCTAACCTCACCCGTGATGTTTTTTTTTTCAGATAACCAAATAAAATGAATCAGACTTATTTTCACTGGGGTTCGTCTTGATCTCTTTCCCAGGATGCGATCCACAAGAGTCGACTAACACACAGGAACGATTTTATGGCTGAGTGAACATGTTCAGCATGTGTTAGGTGAATAAAAGTAGCAGGTGTTAGGAGACTTGTCAATACGTCTGTTTACTCTTGGATATCGAACCCGCGATCTCTTCCGTTGTTAGCTGAGCGATGTACCATCTGCATTATCCACATTTGGACGTAGGTTAAGGTACTTTTGAATGTTTTATCTCAAATTGTTTTACAACTAAATACTCTCAAAGATTAATCTTAGAAAATAAATGCATTGATAATGCCTTTTTCATTATTTTGATCTGTGGTTAGGGATGAAACCTCAAGAAGTGCCATGCATATTATTTTTTGTAATATTATGAGGACATACTAACATCTCATATATTAAAGACATTCAAAGATTCCTTATATAACTCGTATTAAATTAGCTGTGATTTATGCTACAGTTTATTTTATATAGAGCTGTGTTTATAGCTGTGTTTATAGTGGGACAAAGTCTAGTTAGAACTGGTGTCCGTGAAGTTCACCTACGGTTTGTGACATTTTTATTCTCTTGTCGTAACTAAGCATGGAGAGTGTGCAGCTCTGCTGATCACATGAATTCTTCTTCTTCTTCTTCTTCTTCTTCTTCTTCTTCTTCTTCTTCTTCTTCTTCTTCTTCTTCTTCTTCTTCTTCTGCTGCTGCTGCTGCTGCTGCTGCTGCTGTTATAACTAAGGTTTCTAGCATCACCACCTTCTGTTGTCATGCCATTAACATACACAACTCTACCAGAGGTACGACAAGTATACATGACAATTGCTTTAACCGCGACACTCTCCGGTAACATGTACGACACAAGTTGCTGCTCCCGGCACGACCTTCTCTCTAACGACAACCCCCAGGCTGAGGCACGATAATAGCCGGCAGTGAAACATAGCCTTGATAAATATACCCGTGGTTATGAGACTGCAACCTGACATCTACTAACCTCAGCTCACCTCACTGGCTTTACTTTCTCCTCTCTCTCTCTCTCTCTCTCTCTCTCTCTCTCTCTCTCTCTCTCTCTCTCCTCTCCTCTCCTCTCCTCTCCTCTTTCTTTCAATTTACCTAAGTGATTGTTGGTATTTTTATACCCTTTTACTCTCAAGATCTGATTATATTACGTACGAGGGTTTCCTGGGTTGCCACAACTGGTTCTAGCTTTTGCCTCTATTCGTTTGTCAAAAACTTCTTCAGAAAAAGTGTGGATTACCTCTAGACGAAGTCGCTGGACTCTGCCTTCCAAGTCAAGGAGTTTCAGTCAAGAAGACTCAAATTATAATCACTAAGAATTACTGTAATTTCGTGTCTCAAGCCCTAATTAAGCCAGAAGGATATACCAGAGCTCTTCGGCAGCTGTCTTATTTTAGAGAAGAGGTATAACTTAAAATCAACTTTTCATATACTTCTAGAAATTTTACCTAGACGGATTCTGTCAGAAAAAGGAAAAAATAAACACTCAGACATTACATAGGGAAACGATCCTAGAATCTTGGTCACGCCATATCTACCCGTTGGTGTGACTAAGGTCCCAGGACCCAAAAATTCATTAAAATGCCCTAGTGTTTGCATTTTAAGTTTTTTTCCCCAGCTACTTGTCGATTTCACGGGTTATTTTTGCCAGATTCCGGTCAGTTCCTTTAGCCTCTATATTGTTCTTGCAGCTCTTCAAGTATTCTGTAATATATAGCACCATCCCACCTTCATCATTATTTATGCCAAAGAGGAACAATTTAGACTCTTGTGTGTGGCGTTCAGCAGGTGTGTCCCGACTCTTCAGATTAAACCATTTCTCTGCTATTGTAACAACAACGATGCTCCCTGCACATGCAGTTAGTGTTAGCCCACTTACCTTGTTTCTGGTTTCATGATTATTTATATAGTAAATTCTTAGAAAGTTTTTCTCCTGTATTAAGATGAAATATTTAAAATTCGTAATATTTTCAAGGATTTTCATTGCCCATATTAATTGATTTCACGTGATCATTAATTACTACATCTGAAGACAATAGCAAATGCTCGATACTACGCTATAAAGTATAACGTGTGTCATCGTACGGCCATTGACGCGGCGTACAGACACAATACCACAATCAGAAGATTAGTAGTAACAACGGAGCCCATTGACAACATTGATAATTGTGTGTATTTCCTGCACTAAAAGAAATGTCAGTGAACAAATATATGTCCGTGTATGTATGAACAGTAAAGGTATAATTAAATAAGGAAATATAATTTATCTAATGGTAATTAAATTTTTGCTCGAAAATTAGCGCAAAGACAATAATCACTTTAATAACATGCTTAGCAGTAATATGGCAAGAAGGGAAACTATTTGGTGTCAAATGAAGCAAAGTCAGTAGTTACCAATTCATGGTCAGGTCAATGTATATTAGATTATATCTCTTCATGCTGACAGTTAACTCATGACTTATTCCCCATGAGAACCACGTGTTATTTCGCCATGATACTGGTTCCTCGTCTTCGCCAAAATGAGATTTTTCTAATATATGTTATATATATATATATATATATATATATATATATATATATATATATATATTATATATATATATATTTTATCACACTGGCCGATTCCCACCAAGGCAGGGTGGCCCGAAAAAGAAAAATTTTCACCATCATTCACTCCATCACTGTCTTGCCAGAAGGGTGCTTTACACTACAGTTTTTAAACTGCAACATTAACACCCCTCCTTCAGAGTGCAGACACTGTACTTCCCATCTCCAGGACTCAAGTCCGGCCTGCCGGTTTCCCTGAACCCCTTCATAAATGTTACTTTGCTCACACTCCAACAGCACGTCAAGTATTAAAAACCATTTGTCTACATTCACTCCTATCAAACACGCTCACGCATGCCTGCTGGAAGTCCAAGCCCCTCGCACACAAAACCTCCTTTACCCCCTCCCTCCAACCTTTCCTAGGCCGACCCCTACCCCGCCTTCCTTCCACTACAGACTGATACACTCTTGAAGTTATTCTGTTTCGCTCCATTCTCTCCACATGTCCGAACCACCTCAACAACCCTTCCTCAGCCCTCTGGACAACAGTTTTGGTAATCCTGCACCTCCTCCTAACTTCCAAACTGCGAATTCTCTGCATTATATTCACACCACACACTGCTCTCAGACATGACATCTCCACTGCCTCCAGCCTTCTCGCTGCAACATTCATCACCCATGCTTCACACCCATATAAGAGCGTTGGTAAAACTATACTCTCATACATTCCCCTCTTTGCCTCCAAGGACAAAGTTCTTTATCTCCACAGACTCCTAAGTGCACCACTCACCCTTTTCCCCTCATCAATTCTATGATTCACCTCATCTTTCATAGACCCATCCGCTGACACGTCCACTCCCAAATATCTGAATATATTCACCTCCTCCATACTCTCTCCCTCCAATCTGATATCCAATCTTTCATCACCTAATCTTTTTGTTATCCTCATAACCTTACTCTTTCCTGTATTCATTTTCAATTTTCTTCTTTTGCACACCCTACCAAATTCATCCACCAATCTCTGCAACTTCTCTTCAGAATCTCCCAAGAGCACAGTGTCATCAGCAAAGAGCAACTGTGACAACTCCCACTTTGTGTGATTCTTTATCTTTTAACTCCACGCCTCTTGCCAAGACCCTCGCATTTACTTCTCTAATACATATATATAATATATATATATTATATATATATATATATATATATATATATATATATATATATATATAATCATGTATGTATTATTGTAACCACTAACAAGTAGTATTTAATCAATAACAACACTGCGACTAGCCGGCGGATCGAACCCACGTTGTTTTAGCCCGCCTCATGGTGAGCGAAAATTCACGACGCTCTAACCCACTGGACCATACAATCCTACAAGAATAACGTACCCAGCAGAGCTAGGTGTTGTACCGTGATCCGAGGATATACGATGGTGTTGGTGCCTCAGAGCTAATTTCATTCTCTTCCCGGTTTGGTGTACTAGCCTCCACAAGCAGTATATACAGTATAACCACGAACAGGTTGTATTTAATCAATAATAACACTGCGACTAGCAGGGGGATCGAACCCACGTTGTTTTAGCCCGTCTCATGGTGAGCGAAATTTTTCGAGACACTAACTCACGGTCAGAGAGTCGTGAATTTAGGTATTTACTCTTATTCTTCTACGTTTGTGTTAAGATTTTCCTTCTTTCCTGAAGACGGCCTTCTATTTTCCTGCTGACTTTCTTGTATTATAAGTTTTAACTTCACTTTGAAGCCTTAAATGAGTAAGAGTCGTATAGGATCTTGGGAAAGGGAGATGATCAGGCTTGATCCGAGCATCGGTTCCTCGGATCAAGAACCTTTCACAAGCTTTAAGGCCCCACTGTCGCAGAGAAATAGTCCAGTAGTATTGACTGGGTGAGTTTCATCGTATCTGGGTGTCTGGTTCTCTTATTCCTTGTGTGTGTAAAAAGTGCATTTCCGCCCAGCGCGTTGATCCCGACTCCTCGATGAAATATTCACTATATCCTGACGTGCGCTCACCGTGATGCAACACCAGCCACTGAGATAACCTCCAGCACCGTCCTCTCTGCTTCTCGGTCTTACTTTACAATAATTTTCATGTGTGTTTAGGTAGGTCAAGAGGTCTTTAGATATCCTGAGAATCAGCTTTCTAGTAGTTGCTAGCAACTGTCTGCGAAGCCTAAGCTGCTTGTCTTCACGTCATTAAAATTGATTCAGAACATGTCTAGAGAAAGAAAGTGAGAAATGGAATAGGGAAAGAGAAGATAAAAAGAGCATAGGAAAGATAAAAATACAGTGATATAATGTGTTACCTTACTGTAATATACAGGGCTAGTATTCTCAAAATCACTCGGCTCAATTACGCGGACAGCTATAAAACAGTACGCCGCAAGACGGGCAGCCATCGATATAATTAATTTTACTAAGCTTTCATATGGATATCACATTCCTCCCGTGACTTACCTTCAACTGGAACATGCTCCAACAGTTTAAACATCCAGAGATGTGGACACGTAGTTACCTTCGCATTTATGGTTTGACAGACACCGAAAGGCAGAGACAGAGATAGAGAGACACGAGTAGGAGAAAAATAGTGAAATTGATGCTGGGGGAAGGAGAGGAGAAGTGGAGAGAAAGAAAGCAAATGAATAACATGCACTGAAAGTGCACATGACAGCAGAGGCTGAAGTGTGGTGAGGAAAGGTGTGAGGGAAAGAAGGGAGGAGGGAGAGAGGGAGGGAGGGAGGGAGGAAGAGAGGGAGGGAGGAAGAGAGGGAGGGAGGGAGAGAGGAAGGGAGGGAGGGAGAGAGGAAGGGAGGGAGGGAGAGAGGGGAAGGCTACAAGAGGAAGGAGAGTTAAAAGAAAAGGATAAAAATATTCATGGTGAGATACGACCTTCTCTTCCAGTTTATGAACTAATTCTGCCATTTCTTTACTTCCTGTTTTACTAAGTTCCCACAAGAGCACCTCTGTGAGTATATCACCCAGGTATGATGGTATATCACCCAGGTATGATGGTACATCACCCAGGTATGATGGTACATCACCCAGGTATGATGGTATATCACCCAGGTATGATGGTACATCACTGAGGCATGCTGGTATATCACCCAGGTATGATGGTATATCACACAGGTATGATGGTATATCACCCAGGAATGATGGTATATCACTGAGGCATGCTGGTATATCACCCAGGTATGATGGTATATCACCCAGGTATGATGGTATATCACCCAGGTATGATGGTATATCACACAGGTATGATGGTATATCACCCAGGTATGATGGTACATCACCCAGGTATGATGGTATATCACCCAGGTATGATGGTACATCACCCAGGTATGATGGTATATCACCCAGGTATGATGGTATATCACCCAGGAATGATGGTATATCACTGAGGCATGCTGGTATATCACCCAGGTATGATGGTATATCACCCAGGTATGATGGTATATCCCCCAGGTATGATGGTATATCACTGAGGCATGCTGGTATATCACCCAGGAATGATGGTATATCACTGAGGCATGCTGGTATATTACCCAGGTATGATGGTACATCACTGAGGCATGCTGGTATATCACCCAGGTATGATGGTATATTGCTCAGGTATGATGGTATATCACTGAGGCATGCTGGTATATCACCCAGGCATGATGGTACATCACTGAGGCATGCTGGTATATCACCCAGGCATGATGGTACATCACTGAGGCATGCTGGTATATCACCCAGGCATGATGGTATATTGCTCAGGTATGATGGTATATCACCCAGGCATGATGGTATATTGCTCAGGTATGATGGTATATCACCCAGGCATGATGGTATATCACTGAGGCATGCTGGTATATCACCCAGGTATGATGGTATATTGCTCAGGTATGATGGTATATCACCCAGGCATGATGGTATATTGCTCAGGTATGATGGTATAT
>NC_069477.1:6387407-6427407 GCF_026875155.1 Cherax quadricarinatus | reverse complement strand
TAATGATAGGTGAAAAGTACAGGTGTGAACGATAGGTGAAGAAATGTTGGTGATAAGGATAGGTGATAATAACATGTAGTAAGGATAGATTATAACTACAGGAGTGAAGGATAGGTGAAAATTATGAGTGGTAAGGCTAGGAGATACTAAAATGTGAGAAGGATAGGTGGACAGATGCAGTTCCTTCTTTTTCTCTTTTGTCTCTTCCACGTTTCTCTATCCGCTCACTTGTTTAACCCTCTGTTTCCCTTCCACGGCTCTTCCTTCCCTCTCCTTCTTCTTCCTCTCTCACTTTTTCACCTCATTCTCTCTCTCTCTCTCTCTCTCTCTCTCTCTCTCTCTTTTCATCCAAGTCTTTTTAGCTCTTTCTTGACTTCATATTTTCGCAATTCCTTCAGCCAATTCACATTCTTTGATTCCAGTTGTCACTTCGTTAATCAAAGATACCTTCCAACCTCCTCTCTCTCTCTCTCTCTCTCTCTCTCTCTCTCTCTCTCTCTCACCACTATATAGTCTCGTCTTGCACTCTGCCGGGATCCCAGAGATTCTATCAGCCAGGGATCTCTGCGGCTTTCTGCTTTCTGGCATTTTGGATATTTTAAAATTTGGAAGATTCGCTCCTTTCAGCCTTCATATTTTTTGAGATAAGACAGTTTTCCCATAGGATTTTTTTCACAAATACGTTGGTTTTTACTTCATAAATTATGGTAATATTGGTCCTCTTCGTCTAGCGACATGAGAGGAAAATCTAACTTTTTTTTAGTTGAATATTTACTGGTTATTTTGTTGGATTTGTGGATCATTGTGTAGGGATTGTGGGTCATTGTATAATTTATGGGCCACTGTCCATGATTTGTGGGGCGTTATGGAGGATTTGTGGGTCCTGTGTATAATTTTGGGGTTATTATGGAGGATTTGTGGGTTACTGTATATGATATGTGGGTCATTATGTAGAATTTGTGGGTTATGGAAGAATTGTGAGTGAATATGTTGGATTTGATGGGTCATTATGTTTATTTGCGTTTGAGAAGATCGTTCACTGGAGGAATTTATTAGATAAAACGACACAAGTGCAACTAATGTGACATTTTATTGTGGCAACGTTTCGCTCTCCAGGAGCTTTATCAAGCCGTTACGTTACGATCGCTGGAGGAGTTCGTTCACTGGAGGAATTTGTTCAGTGGAGGAGCTTACTGGTTTGGCGATATTTAGAGAACATTCTCTTTAAGTCGCTCGTCAGACAATATTTAAAGATTTGAGTCATTACAATGAGTTCCTCAGATAATTTATTTAAGTGACTTCACGAGACAGTGCTACTTTAAATTACACACACACACACACACACACACACACACACACACACACACACACACACACACACACACACACACACACACACACACACACACACACACACATATACAAACAGCGTTCCGATATCTCAGTAAGGAATCGTTCAAGACTCTGTGCACCGTGTACGTCAGGTCCATACTGGAGTATGCAGCACCAATTTGGAACCCACACCTGGTCAAGCACGTCAAGAAATTAGAAAAACTGCAAAGGTTTGCAACAAGGCTGGTTCCAGGGCTAAGGGAAATGTCCTACGAAGAAGGTTAAGGGAAATCGGCCTGACCACACTGGAGGACAGGAGGGTTAGGGGACACATGATAACGACATACAAAATATTGCGAGCAATTGACAAGGTGGACAGAGACAGGATGTTTCAGGGATGGGACACAGAAACAAGGGGTCACAATTGGAAGTTGAAGACTCAGATGATTGAAAGAGATGCTAGAAGGGTATTTCTTTAGTCATAGAGTTGTCTGGCAAGTGACTTAGTGCTTATCTGGATTATAACTGGAAAGGGATTCGGGGGTCAAAGCCCCCCCTGGCCCAGTCCGTGACTAGGATTCGCTTGTACACATTCCAAAAGGCTGTCTTTAAATTCAGCAATTTTCTTTATGGAGCCGATGTTGATCTGTTTCCACACCAGAAGAAAATTTTGTCGTGGTACTCACCCAGTGGGATTTTTTAAAAATATTTAAAATATTTATAAATATTAAAAAATCATCGAAAATCATATTTCTTAGCATACTTCGACGAGTCTAAGATTTGTTGAAAAACTTAAATTTTTTTTTTTACTTAAAATATGCTTTGACAAAGTATTTTTAAAAAAAAAAACTCATAATTTAGCTGACTTTTATCATGAAATTTAGTTGTTGCAGAAGTTCTATTAAAAACTGAGAAATTCTATGTATTTTAGCAAAAAAATGTGTTTTGTCAAAAAAGCATTGTTTTAAGACGAGGTATGATAAAGCTCATGGAGCAGGGAGAGAGAGGATCTAGTAGTGATCAGTGAAGAGGCGGGGGCCAGGAGCTATATCTGGACCTCTGCAACCACAGGTAGGTGAGTACAAATACACACACACACACACCAATCCAATGCACGCAAGCTCTGGACATTTAAACCTCTATGCTTCTGAGGCATTTAAACCTCTGTCCTGGGCCATTTAAACCTCTATGCTTTTGGGCCATTTAAACCTCTATGCTTCTGTGCCATTTAAACCTCTATGCTTCTTGGACATTTAAACCTCTGTTTCTGGGACATTTAAACCTCTATGCTTCTGGGCCATTTAAACCTTTATGCTTCTGGGTCATTTAAACCTTTATGCTTCTCGGCCATTTAAACCTCTATGCTTCTGGGACATCTATAACACTGCGTTTATGGAATATTTTCACCCGTGCTTACCTAGTTTATTACAACTAGATTGGTCGTCTACCTTGTGCTCATGGAACTGAGAATCGAGCCTCCACTACTCATTATGTTGAGTGTTCCACACGGGTTTAACTCCTTACTAAATATAATATGAGTAAGTTTACTGGTTAAAGAAATTTATCTTTTGTGTTCGTGTCTGCAAGATTATCCTCGTTGCTAGCTTGACCTCAGTGATGCAATGATTATTATTAAAAAGAAGGGCAAATCTACAAATCATGCAGCCTCAGACATACAATGGAAATCTCATTATTGTCTACAATTTTTCATCCAGGCGGAGACTTCATTAAGTCAGTTATTGACCAATAAAGTACACTTAGGGGGGGGGAGGGGTCGCTGTGGTTCATAAGCATCTATGAATGATTTCTTCCGGCTCTGTCTTCTCCACAAGAAAATGTTTTAGCCTCTTTTTCAACCATTTCAGATCATTTTTATTCGTCTATATTTCTCTAAAGGGAATATATGTTCTTTGGGGAGCTTGAATAGTGGTTAGAGAACAGTTATAATGATAGTTATCTTTACCCCTGTCTACACACGACAATTGTTGACTTACATGGCCTCCTTATAGGGATTTACCCCCTAGTCAGCACCAAGTTACTGCAACATCAGTTCGTAGCACTTCCCTGCGTGTTGCAAACTATCGTCACACACCAACTTTCTCGATGCAACACTGTTCCCAATGACAAGCTTCCACACAGCAACACCACTTCTATGTACGGTCGTGCGTGTTGCAAGCCTCTCATGCACCACCTTCCACGCTGCAACAATACTCCCGTGTTTGCTGTCAGGGCGGCAGTCAAGCGAGCGAGAGAACGCGATATCACACTCAAAATTGTCAGGGGAAATAGAGGCAGACCCGGTTGGAATAAAAATGTAGCTTATGTCAAGAGTAAATCCACTTTTAAAACACTCTTCGGATGGAAGCTGGTTGTCAAATAGAAGGATGTTAGGTTGATACATATCTGGTAGTGAGATATCTGGAAGAAAAGAAGAAAATCGTCTCGTAAATAAATGTCTTGTATAAAAGTGTTTTGTACAAGAATGTCGGTAGTGCGAAAGGTGTATTTTATATATAATATATATTTATATATATATATATATATATATATATATATATATATCTTTCCTCCGTAAGCCATGCGTGTCGTATGAGGCGACTAAAATGCCGGGAGCAATGGGCTAGTAACCCCTTCTCCTGTATACAATTACTAAAAAAGAGAAGAAAAAAAACTTTATAAAACTGGGTTGCTTAAATGTGCGTGGATGTAGTGCGGATGACAAGAAACAGTGATTGCTGATGTTATGAATGAAAAGAAGTTGGATGTCCTGGCCCTAAGCGAAAAAAAGCTGAAGGGGGTAGGAGATTTTCAGTGGGGGGAAATAAATGGGATTAAATCTGGAGTTTCTGAGAGAGTTAGAGCAAAGGAAGGGGTAGCAGTAATGTTAAATGATCAGTTATGGAAGGAGAAAAGAGAATATGAATGTGTAAATTCAAAAATTATGTGGATTAAAGTAAAGGTTGGATGCGAGAAGTGGGGTCATAAAAAGGGCGGGGTATGCACCTGGAGAAGAGAGGAATGAGAGGAGAGAGAGAGATTTTGGGAGATGTTAAGTGAATGTATAGGAGCCTTTGAACCAAGTGAGAGAGTATTGTGGTAGGGGACTTGAATGCAAAGTAGGAGAAACTTTTAGAGAGGGTGTGGTAGGTAAGTTTGGGGTGCCAAGGTGTAAATGATAAGGGGAGCCCTTTGATTGAACTTTGTATAGAAAGGGGTTTAGTTATAGGAAATACATATTTTAAAAAAAAAGAGGATAAATAAGTATAACGATATGTGTAGGGCGAAAGACAGTAGTTTGTTGGATTTTTGTATTGGTAGATAAAAGACTGTTGAGTAGACTTCAGGATGTACATGTTTATAGAGGGGCCAGTTTATATCAGATCACTTTCTAGTTGTAGTACACTGAGAGTAAAAGGTAGAGGGGGATACAAGGAGAATAGAAGCATCAGGAAGAGGGGTGAAGTTATAAACAAAAAGAGGAGGCAGTTAGGGTAAGATTTAAACAGCTATTGGAGGATAGATGGGCTAATGAGAGCATAGGCAATGGGGTCGAAGAGGTATGGGGTAGGTTTAAAAATGTAGTGTTAGAGTGTTCAGCAGAAGTTTGTGGTTACAGGAAAGTGGGTGCAGGAGGGAAGAGGAGCGATTGGTGGAATGATGATGTAAAGAGAGTAGTAAGGGGGAAAAAGTTAGCATATGAGAAGTTTTTACAAAGTAGAAGTGATGCAAGGAGGGAAGAGTATATGGAGAAAAAAGAGAGAAGTTAAGAGGTGGTGAAGCAATGTAAAAGAGAGCAAATGAGAGATGGGTGAGATGTTATCAACAAATTTTGTTGAAAATAAGAAAAAGTTTTGGAGTGAGATTAACAAGTTAAGAAAGCCCAAGAGAACAAATGGATTTGTCAGTTAAAAAAAAGGAGAGGAGAGTTATTAAATGGAGAGGTAGAGGTATTGGGAAGATGGAAGGATATTTTGAGGAATTGTTAAATGTTGAGAAGATAGGGAAGCTGTGATTTCGTGTATAGGGCAAGGAGGAATAACATCTATGTAGGAGTGAGGAAGAGCCAGTTTTTGAGTGTGGGGGAAGTTCGTGAGCAGTAGGTAAAATGAAAGGGGGTAAGGCAGCCGGGATTGATGGGATTAAAGATAGAAATGTTAAAAGCAGGTGGGATATAGTTTTGGGGGTGGTTGGTGCAATTATTTAATAAATGTATGGAAGAGGGTAAGGTACCTAGGGATTGGCAGAGAGCATGCATAGTTCCTTTGTATAAAGGCAAAGGGGAATAAAAGAGAGTGCAAAAATTATAGGGGGATAAGTCTGTTGAGTGTACTGGTAAAGTGTTGGTAGAGTTATAATTTAAAGAATTAAGAGTAAGACGGAGAATAGGATAGCAGATGAACAAGGAGGCTTTTGGAAAGGTAGGGGGTTTTGTGGACCAGGTGTTTAACAGTGAACATATAAGTGAACAGTATTTAGATAAGGCTAAAGAGGTCTTTGTGGCATTTATGGATTTGGAAAAGGCGTATGACAGGGTGGATAGGGGGGCAATGTGGCAGATGTTGCAAGTGTATGGTGTAGGAGGTAGGTTACTGAAAGCAGTGAAGAGTTTTTACGAGGATAGTGAGGCTCAAGTTAGAGTATGTAGGAAAGAGGGAAATTTTTTCCCAGTAAAAGTAGGCCTTAGACAAGGATGTGTGATGTCACCGTGGTTGTTTAATATATTTATAGATGGGGTTGTAAGAGAAGTAAATGCGAGGGTCTTGGCAAGAGGCGTGGAGTTAAAAGATAAAGAATCACACACAAAGTGGGAGTTGTCACAGCTGCTCTTTGCCGATGACACTGTGCTCTTGGGAGATTCTGAAGAGAAGTTGCAGAGATTGGGGATGAATTTGGTAGGGTGTGCAAAAGAAGAAAATTAAAGGTGAATACAGGAAAGAGTAAGGTTATGAGGATAACAAAAAGATTAGGTGATGAAAGATTGAATATCAGATTGGAGGGAGAGAGTATGGAGGAGGTGAACGTATTCAGATATTTGGGAGTGGACGTGTCAGCGGATGGGTCTATGAAAGATGAGGTGAATCATAGAATTGATGAGGGAAAAAGAGTGAGTGGTGCACTTAGGAGTCTGTGGAGACAAAGAACTTTGTCCTTGGAGGCAAAGAGGGGAATGTATGAGAGTATAGTTTTACCAACGCTCTTATATGGGTGTGAAGCGTGGGTGATGAATGTTGCAGCGAGGAGAAGGCTGGAGGCAGTGGAGATGTCATGTCTGAGGGCAATGTGTGGTGTGAATATAATGCAGAGAATTCGTAGTTTGGAGTTAGGAGGAGGTGCGGATTACCAAAACTGTTGTCCAGAGGGCTGAGGAAGGGTTGTTGAGGTGGTTCGGACATGTAGAGAGAATGGAGCGAAACAGAATGACTTCAAGAGTGTATCAGTCTGTAGTGGAAGGAAGGCGGGGTAGGGGTCGGCCTAGGAAGGGTTGGAGGGAGGGGGTAAAGGAGGTTTTGTGTGCGAGGGGCTTGGACTTCCAGCAGGCATGCGTGAGCGTGTTTGATAGGAGTGAATGGAGACAAATGGTTTTTAATACTTGACGTGCTGTTGGAGTGTGAGCAAAGTAACATTTATGAAGGGATTCAGGGAAACCGGCAGGCCGGACTTGAGTCCTGGAGATGGGAAGTACAGTGCCTGCACTCTGAAGGAGGGGTGTTAATGTTGCAGTTTAAAAACTGTAGTGTAAAGCACCCTTCTGGCAAGACAGTGATGGAGTGAATGATGGTGAAAGTTTTTCTTTTTCGGGCCACCCTGCCTTGGTGGGAATCGGCCGGTGTGATAAAAAAAAAAAAAAAAAAAAAAAAATATATATGCAAAAAAACCCACTCTGAAAAAAAAGGGAAAATTCCCAAGCGTTTTCTATTCTTTCAGAGGGGTTGTTTTGATATTTAAAATCACCTGTTTACTGTGATCTTTTGCTAATATTATATATATTATATATAATATATTATATATTTTATATATTTTTTAAAAAATTTATATTATATATAATATATATTTAATGCTGAATGGGTTTTTAAAACGGGTCAATTAGCAAAAACTCGTTTAAAATTAAGTTTTTTTCCAAAAAAAAATTTTCTCTATTGGGTTTAAAAGACGTTCAATTGCCCCAGCTACATAAGGGGGATTCCCAAATAGCCCTGGTGTCTTAAAGAAGGCACTAGACAGGCCCCTAGATCGTACCTGCCCACCGGACGGGGGTTTTCGTATGTCAGCTTGCGTGGGGCCCATAGTAAAAACCTGGTTGATCATCCCTCTCCACCATGGGGCCCCTGGTCTCAGACCGGGCCGGGGGGCGTTCCCCCCCGAAGCCTCCCCGGGTAAGCTCAAGGTTATGTAAAATTAAATTTAATTTTTTCCCAAAAAAGAACATTGAGAACTTACCTAACCTTTGTAAAAAGCGCAATTTTAATTTAGCCAAAATGCAACTAAAATATATTTTAAAGTTTTCAATTTAATAATAAACACAAAAAATACTTTTTTGTTAGGTTCAGAATGTTTTTTGCGAAATTATTGCGTACACGTTTTCACTGTAAAATTAGTAGTGTGTTTTCTACAGGGGGGCTCTTCCGGTTTTGGGGCCTTCAACAGGGAGGTTTTCCCCCGGTATAGGGTTCCCATGGGGGTCTTTCCGGTTTGGGCCTTTCCACTGAGGGTGACCCGGCCCTAGGACCACAGCTGGAGGGTCCCCCTTTTCCCCCCTAGGTGTTATTTCCGGTTTTGACCATGACCTCCCCCCGAGACTACCCACCCTTGCCCCCCCAACCAATACCCCCCCCCCACGACCCCCGCCTTGCGACCCCGCCGTCGCGCCGCGCGCCCGCCCGCGGCCCCCCCCCCCGCGCGCCCGCGCGCCCGCCGCGCGCCCGCCCCCGGCCCCCCCCCGCCCCCCGCCCCGCGCCCCCCCCTTCGCGCGCCCCGCCCGCCCGCGCGCCCGCGCGCCTTCTTGCCCCTTCTGGCGTCGCCGGATCGCCCCCCCCCCCCCGATTTTTTTTTATATCCCCTTGGATCCGGTTTTTGGATTCCCCCCCTTGGGGGTTTTCAAATTTTTTTTGAATTTCTTTTCTTGTGCTCTCCTCCCTCAGATAAAATTTTTAAGGTTCCCCCCCCACTTTCCCCCCCCCAATCCCAAAATTTTTGAAAATCAATTTTTGGATTCCCCCTATGGGGTTTTAAATTTTCTTATGACCCGGGGAAATTTTTTGGATTACCCCCCCCATTTCACCACCCCCCACCTAAAAATTTTTCTCGATAATAAAATTTTTTGATTCCCCCCTAGGGGGTTTTCGAAATTCCCCAAATTTCCCTCGGATCAAGTTTTTTGGGTACCCCCCCTTTCACCCCCCATCCCCAAATTTTCTCGTAATACAAGTTTTGGATTCCCCCCTATGGGTTTTCGAAATTCTCCAATTCCTCGGAAAGTTTTTGGGCCCCCTCCCCTTTCCCCCCCCCCACCCCCAAATTTTCTCGATTACAATTTTTTTGGTTCCCCCTATGGGGTTTTCGAAATTCTCAATTTCCCTCGGATCAAGTTTTTTGGGTACCCCCCCTTTCACCCCCACCCAAATTTTCTCGATAATCAAGTTTTGGATCTCCCCCCTAGGGGGTTCTAAATATCAAAGTCTCCACTTCCTCGGATCCCCTCCCACTTTCACCCCCACTAAAATTTTCTCGACAATACCAAGACTCCATCTCCTCGGGTCAAAAATTTTTTTGGGTCCCCCCTAGGATTTTTGAAATTCTCCATCTCCTTGGGTCAAATTTTTGGATTACCCCCCTCACTTTCACTCCCCCCCAAAATTTCTCGATAATACCAATTTTTGGGGTTCCCTCCTATGGGGTTTTTGAAAATTTTCCTCGGGGTAAAGGTTTTTTGGATTCCCCCTCTGGGGGGTAAGCATTCAAAGACTCCTCCTATGGGGCATGCTTACACAGGTCTAAACATCTTCCCCTTATTATTTTAAAAAGAAATAAAAGTTTCCCCTCTTTAAATCAAATGAACTAAAAGTTTCCTCTCATTAAGTTAAATGAACCAAAAAAAAAAAGGTTTCTCGGCGGTCGTGACGTCATTATTCCTCTCATTAATGGTTTTTACTCACGGTCTGGCGTCACTGATGACCCCGCACCAGGTTTAATCTTGTTACCCTTTTTACCCACCCTCCCAAACCCTCACACTCCCAAACCCAAAACCTCAAATTTTCCTCATAACCCCCCAAATTTTTTTCGTTTTAAACCCCTTTTGTTCATTAAATTAATAAGGGGACAATGCTCAGAAAGTCACCACATCCACTTTTGTTAAATTCCCCCCTCACAATTTTACATATTACGAAGTTAATACGCACTTTACTTTGAAAAATTTCAAAACACTCAAAATAAAATTTTAATACTCACAAAAAAAAAAAAACCTTTTTTTACACTTTTCCAAACAAATTGAAATACTCCAAAAATATTCGAAAAACCCCCAAATCACCTCTGAATCTCCAGAAAATTCATAAGTACTTTTTTGCCATCTTTTTAAAACCCAAAAGTACCTTTAATCATTTGTATTAAAAAACCCCAACCCTTCAAAATTTGATCACCTTCAAACCTTTGAACCCCCAAAAACCTTTTGAAAAACCTCCAAAAATTTAATACCTAAAACACCTTTTTTAAACCTTTTTAAAAACCCTTTGAAAAAAAAAAAATTTGAAACCTTCAAAAAACCCTTAACCCTTTATCAAAAAAAAAATTTTTAAAATAAAAACCCTTTTGCATTTAACCTTCCCCCAAAAAAAATTTTTTTTTTTTCCCCTTACACCCCTCTCTAAAACACCCTTTTTAATCCAAAAAAACCCCTTTCCCCCTTAAACACCCTTGCAATCAAAAAATTCAAACCCTTTTAAAAAGAAACCCCTTAAAACACTCTTGCCCCTTTAACAAATTTAACATTTCAAAACCTTTTAAACTCCCAAATTTAACCCGATTATCAAAAAAACCCTAATTTAATAAAACACCCCTTTAACACCTTTAAAAAACCCCCTTTTAAAACTTTTTTTTAAACTAATTTCCCCAAAACCCATTTATTTATCTTTTTTTTCGGTATTCTAACGCTACAAATTCCCACACCCTCATCAAACCCAATTTTTAATTTTTTTTTTTTTTAACTAAAAATTAAAAAAAACCCCATACCCCTCTTTGTATCACATAATTAAATTTACTCCCTCAAATACCCCCAATTTTTAAATTTTTTTTTCCCCCCCCCTTCTTTTTCCAAATTATAACTTTTCCCAAAACCCCTTTTTTTTTAAAAATTTCCAAATACCTTTATATTGTTTTCCCGGTAGGTAGGTTAGGATAAGTTAGGTAAGGTTAAGGCTAGTTCGGTTAGGTAGTTAGGGTTATGTTGGTAAGGTTAGGTTGTGGTAGGTTAGGATAAGTTAGGTTAGGTTAGGGCTAGGTTAGGTTAGGTAGGTTAGGTTAGGGTAGGTTAGGTTAAGGTTAGGTAAGGTTAGGTTAGGGTAGGTTAAGGTTAGGTTAGGTTAGTAGGTTAGGTTAGGTTAGGTAGTTTAGGGTAGGTTAGGTTAGGTAAGGTTAGTTAGGTAAGTGTTAGTTAGTTAAGGTTAGGTTAGGGTAGGGTTTTTAAAGGGGGTACAAAAAGTTAGGTTAGGTAAGGTTAGGTTAGGTTAGGTAAGGTTACGTTAGGTAAGGTGTTGTGTGTGTTGTGGTGTGTGTGAATATCTTGGTTGCAGTGATTTTAGTGGATTTGAGATGCAATTTGTGGATGTGAAATGTGTTTTTTTTTTTTTTTTGTTGTGTGTGGTTCAGAAGAGGGGTGTTGGGAGATGGGTGAAGTGAATGTGAAGAAAATGCGGGTGAGATGGAGAGGGGTTTATGGGAGGGTTGTAATTAGGAAAATATGGAGAGATTTTACTGAATATAAAGGTAATGTGTGATTATTTAAAAAGAATATAGAATTGATGAGTTAAGATATCTTGGAAAAAGATTGGCGGGGGTGTGAAAACATATGCAATAGTTGAGGTAGTTGATGCGAGTATAATATTATTTATGTGGATACAAGGAGATGGGTTATGAGAGAGGATTTTATTAGAATTTTTGTAGTAAACGAAGGAAAAAAAATGTGAATAAATTGGTAATTGATGAGGGATGTGGGTAATGTCGGTCGAATTAGAGATACCGAAAAATAAGATTATATAAGTGGGTTGTGATGAAATTAGTTAAAAAACGATATTTCAAAGGAGTTTTGAAGAGTGTTCAAGGGTGTTTTGATTGAATTCAGCGGTGTTTTAGTAGTAATCAGTGGTGTTATTGGGAGTACTCAAATTAGTGTTTTGAAATGTTCAAAGGTGTTCCAAGGTGTTCAAGAAGTGTTTTGAGCGATGTTTCACGGGTGTTTGAAGGTGTTGAAGGGTGTTTTGAGTGTGTTCAAGGGTGTTTGAAGGTGTTGAAGGGTGTTTTGATGAATTCCGCGAGTGTTTTAGTAGTATTCAGTGGTGTAATTGCGGAAGTACTCAATTGTGTTTTTTGGATGTGTTCAAGGTGTTCAAAAAGGTGATTTTGAGTGTGTTAAAATCTTGTTTTTTGAAGGTGATCAGGTGTTCAAGGGTGTTTTGGAGGTGTTCCACAGGTGTTTTGACGGTTATTCAAAGGTGTTTGAAGGTGGTTCAAAGGTGTTTTGAGGTATTCAAAGTGTTTGAGGTATTCAAAAGGTGTTTTGAGGGTGTTCAAGGGTGCTTTGAAGGGGATCAAAGGTGTTTGAAGGTGTCAAGGGTGTTATAGAGTGTACAAATGATGTGAAGTGTACTTTGAAGGTGTTTCAATGATGATGCAAGAGTACTATGATGTGGTCTGGGAGTATTCGAGGTGTTTGGGGGGGTTCGAATGATGTTTTTGGAGTATTTCATGTTTTTGGAAGGATGTTTAAAGGTATTTTTTTTTTTTGTGAGTATTCAAATGATTTATAAGTGTTTTGAAGATGATCTCAAGTAAAAGTGCGTATTAACTTCGTTAATATGTAAAATTGTGAGTAGTGAATTTAACGAAAGTGGATGTGGTGACTTTCTGATGCATGAGTCCCCTTATTAACTTTAATGAACTAAAAGGGTTAAAACGAGAAAATTGGGGGTTATGAGTGAAAATTGTGAGGTGTTGGTGGAGGTGAGTGTTTGGGAGGGTGGGTTAAAAAGGTTAGACAAGATTCAACCTGTGTGGCGCGGTCATCACGTGACGTCAATGACCGTCGAGTAAACACATTAATGAGATGAATAATGACGGTCACTGACCGCCGAGTAACGCTTTTTTAGTTATTTACTTATGAGAGGTAAACTTTTAGTTCATTTGACTTTAATGAGCGGAAACTGTTTAGTTCATTTTAAAATAATAAAATTTATTTTAAAAAAAAACAAAAAAAAAAAAAAAAAATGGGGAAAGATGTTTAGACCTGTAGTAAGCATGCCCCATAGGAGGAGTTCATTTGAATGCTACCCCCCTGAGGGGGGGGGAATTCCAAAACCTTGATCCGAGGAAATTGAAAAACCCCATAGGAGGGATCCAAAAACTGGGTATTATCGAGAATTTTGGGTGGGAGTGGAAATGTGAGAGGGGTATTCCAAAAATTTGATCCAAGGAGATGGAGAATTTCGGAAAATCCATTAGGAGGGGATCCAAAAAATTTGATCCGAGGAGGATGGAGTCTTGGTATTGTCGAGAATTTTGGGTGGGAGTGAAAGTAGGGAGGTGGATCGAGGGAAGTGGAGACTTGATATTTGAGAACCCATAGGTGGGAGTATCCAAAAACTTGTATTATCGGAGAAATTTGGGGATGGGGGGGTTTTTGGGGGTGGAAAGGCGGGTACCCAAAAAACTTGTTCCGAGGAATTGGAGATTTCGAAAAACCATGGGAGGGATCCAAAACTTTGTATTATCGAGAAAATTTGGTGATGGGGGGTTTGAAAGGAGGGGTACCAAAAAAATGATCCGAGGAATTGGAGAATTTCGAAAACCATAGGGGGGAATCCAAAATTGTATTATCGAGAAAATTTGGGGATGGGGGGATGAAGAGGGGTACCCAAAAAAAACTTGTGATCGAGGAATTGGGTGAATTTCGAAAACCCCTTTAGGGGGAATCCAAAACTTGTAATATCGAAGAAAAATTTGAGGTGGGGGTGGGTGAAAGTGGGAGGGGTAATCCAAAAATTGATCCAAGGGATCATAAGAAATTCAAAACCCCCATAGGGGGGAATCCAAAAACTTGTATTATCACGAAATTTTTGCGGATTGGGGGTGGAAAGTGGGATGGGGAACCTTAAAATTTTGATCTGAGGAGTTGGAGAGCACATCGGAAAATGAAATTCCAAAAACAATTCGAAACCCCACTAGGGGGGGGGAATCCAAAAACCTGGATCCAAGGAGATCATAAGAAAAGAAGCGGGGGGCGGTGGGCGACCGGACGACGCTGCAGAAGGCGCAGCAGAAGGGCGCGCGGTATGCGCGCGGGCGGGCTGGGCGCGCGAAGGGGGAGCGCGGTAGCGCGGAGTGCGGGGCGCGCGGGCGGGCGCGCGGGGGGCGCGCGGGCGCGCGGGGCGGGGCGCGCGGGCGGGCGACGCGGCGGCGGACGGCGGGGCCGGTGGTCGCAAGGCGGGGGGTCGTAGGGGGTGGGGGTATTGGTTGGGGGGTCAAGGGGTGAGGTAGTTCTCGAGGGCGAGTCATGGTCAAACCGGAAGAAGAGTAACACTAGGTGTGAAAAGGTGGACCCTCCAGTGTGGGTCCTAGACGGAAGGGAGGTCTCTGTAGGAAGGCCTAAACCGGAAAGGGTGCGCCCAGTGAAGGCCCTAAACGGAAGGGATGCCCTGTAGAAATTATGAATACTTATATTATATATATATATATATATATATATATAATATATATATATATATCTATAATTTATATATTATATATTATATAAGCAGCATAATTATTTGTTTGTTTGTTCCTTACTGAAGAAGCTTAATTTAACTTACAGCTTTCAGGAGACTAAACAAAGTGGTTGAAAATACATATAATCTTTACTGTGTGTAAAGGTCATTCTGATATTTATGCGATTGAATGGTATATAAATTTTGCATACCAAACTGACTCATCAAGACTATTGAAGTCAGCGAATTTGAGCGACTGATTACCTCAACCTGCTTCTCGTCTTGCACTGGTCTTCCGCAGATTCTTAAGGCTGAAGAAAAAGATCGATACCCCTTAACTCTACTACCTCGTATCTTCCACTCTCTCTGTATTGGACTGATAAAGCCACTGGTTGGCAAAAGATATCCAAAGTAAAGAGGTTAAGTGTTACATATATGTTCTATACAAAAGAAAAGTATATAAACACTTGTTTTTAACAAATACTAATTATAATTAAACAGAATAAGATAATGATTTATGCCTATGATTAATTATTAATAAAGTAAAACTGATGACACTATCACTGCACTCGGGAGGAAAAATTCAATTCCGCTGATGGAAAAAAAATAAAGTAAGAGAGGAAAATGGATAGATAATATTGTGTGATACATATTTCACCCACTCCTTACCAAGGAAGACGATCCTGGATAAAATAGTCGTTGGTCTTCAAATATTAAGTGGTCTGAGGAGGTCGAGAGGGAGGAAAGGGTCGCCTTGGGGAGGATACTGGGGGACGAGAGTATTGAGTTCCTCAGGATAGGGAGTACATAGTGTGAGTTTTTGTATATAGCAACTTAAACCCCGTTACAGTGTGTGCTGGTACACCTTTTTTTGTGCTAGTTACATAGGTGGAATATAGCTATTTTTTCACATTTATATTCCATCAGACAGTATAAGGTTCATACAAAAGTATTGAAGTCTGTCAGCCTGAGCTGGAGACTTGTGTAGGGCGATGATATCGTTAAGGAAACAGGAATCTAACCTGTTTTATGTTGCTTGCGTGGCGCCAGTAGTAACACTGGTTGATCAGTCCCTCATACCCACCATGAGGCACTGGTTCTTCGACCGGGCGCGGGGGGCGTTAACCCCCGAAGTCCTCTCCAGGAATGCTCAAGGTTATGTAAAAATTATTAACCGTTTTTACCCAAAAGAACATTAGAGAACTTACCTAACTCATTGTACAAGCGCAATTTAATTTAGCCTATGCAACTAAATATATTTTAGATAAGTTTGCATTTAATAATAACATAGTCATCTGTATAAGTATAATACTTATGTTTGTCTGTATCGTCTGGTTCAGAATGATTTTTGCTCTCCCGATACTATATGTTAGTGTAGAGAAGACCCACAGAAAGAATTACCTCTTCTACCCGTGCCTACTACGACCTCATCAAGCTAAGTAGCCTAGCGTCCCGCTTTTACTCAAGGGGCCGGCCTCCCTCTGTCTCCCCGCGCTTTGGGCCCACTCCTACAGGGAGGTGCTCTCACTCCGGCTATACCGCCCGGGCCTCCTTTCCTTACTGAGAAGTGAGAGGTCTGACTTTCGTTTTTGCCCGGCTTTACTCGGGTTGTTATGGGCCTGTCGCTACCTGAGCTGGGTGTTCTGTTATCGGTCTAGGACCGCCGCTGTGCACCAGCCGCGTGTCAGATCTTATTTACTCTCTACCACCTAGTGTTACTTCGGTAGTTCTGTCCATGCGCACATAGAATCTAGCCCTCTCCCGCCTCGCATATCAGCACATCTAACCACCTTGATATCCCCACCCACCTTCCACAACGACCCCCCACTCAAACCCCCACACCGTCCCACCCGCCTTGCCGAACCACACGAACACGCTACGCAGCCGCGAGCCCGCCCGCACGCGCCCCGCCCGCAGCGCCCGCAGCGCCCCGCCGCGCCGCACCGCCCGCGCGCCCCGCCCGCGCGCGCTTGCTTAGGCTCCTCGCTGCGCATGCTTGCGGCCGCTAGCGCGGACAGCTCCCCCCGGGCGCGCGTTTTGCACTTGATGCGTGTTCCTTTGCCGGCGCAGCGCTCCCCCCCCCCCCCTGCCCCCCCCCCCCCGACCCGCCCCCCCCGCCCCCGCCGCCCCCACTCCCCGCCCCCCCCCCCCGCGCCCCCCCGCGCCCTCCCGCCGCCCCCCCCCCCCCCCCGCCCCCCCCCCCCCGCCGGAGCGCGCGCCCGCCCTCGGCGCCCGCCCTTCGCGCGCCCGCCCGCCCGCGACGCCCGCGCGCCTTCTGCTGCGCCTTCAGCAGCGGTCGTCCGGATCGCCCCCGCACCGATTTTTTTTCTTATGATCTCTTGGATCCAGGTTTTTGGATTCCCCCCCTATGGGTTTCGAATTTTTTTTGAATTTCATTTTTCTTGGGCTCTCCATATCCTCAGATCAAATTTTTAAGGTAGTTCCCCCTCCCTACTTTCACCCCAATCGCCAAAAATTTCTTGATAATACAAGTTTTGGGTCCCCCCTATGGGGAGGTTTTGAATTTCTTATGATCACCTTGGATCAATTTTTGGATACCCCCTCCCACTTTTCACCCACCCCCTCCTCAAATTTTTCTCGATAATTACAAGTTTTGGATTCCCTATGGGGTTTTCGAAATCTCCAAGTTCCTCGCGATTTCAAGTTTTTTGGGTACTCCCTCTTTCACCCCCTCCCAAATTTTTCGATAATACAAGTTTTGGATTCCCCCCTATGGGTTTTCGAAATCTCCATTCCGCGTGATCAAGTTTTTTGGGTAACCCTCCTTTCACCCCCCATCCCCAAATTTTTTTTCTCGATAATACAAGTTTGGATTCCCCCTATGGTGTTTTCGAAATTCTCCAAATTCCTCGGATTCAAGTTTTGGGTACCCTCCTTTCACCCCCAATACCCAATTTTCTTCAGATAATACATGTTTTGGATTTACTCCCCCTATGGGGTTCTCATATCTAAGTCTCACTTCTGGATCCCCCTCCCACTTTCACTCCCACCTCAAATTTTCGCGACAATACCAAGGACTCCATCTCCTCGGATTCAAAATGTTTTGGATCCCCCCTATGGATTTTCGAAATTCTCCATTCCTTGGATCAAATTTTTGGTTTACCCTCTCACTTTCACTCCCACCAAAATTTCTCGATAATATCCAAGTTTTTGATTCCCTCCTATGGGGTATTTCGAAATTTCTCGGATCAAGGGTTTTTGGATTCCCCCTCGGGGGGATAAGATTAAATGTACTCCTCTATGGGGCATGCTTACTAGGGTCTTATACATCTTCCCTTATTTTTAAAATGAACTAAAAGTTTCGCTCATTAAGTCAAATGAACCTAAAAGTTTCCTCTCATTAAGTTAAATGAACTAAAAAAGCGTTTGACTCGGCGGTCAGTGACTCATTATTCCTCTCATTTATGTGTTTACTCGACGGTCAGTGACGTTCACGTGATGACCGCGCACACAGGTTGAATCTTGTTACCCTTTTTACCCACCTCCCAAACCCTCACACTCCAACACACCTCACAATTTTCATCATAACCCCCAGATGTTTTCTCGTTTTAACCCTTTTAGTTCATTAAAGTTAATAAGGGACCCATGCATCAGAAATTCACAAATCCACTTTCGTTAAATTCATACTCACAAGTTTCATATACGAAGTTAATACGCACTTTTACTTGAACTTTTTCTTCAAACACTATAAATCATTTGAATACTCACAAAAAAAAAAAATACTGTATACACTTCCAAACAACATAGTAATACTCAAAAACATCATTCGGAACACCCCAAATCACTCTCCCCCCCGAATATCCCAGAAACACATTATAAGTTACTCTTGAACATTCATTTGAAAACACCTTCAAAAAGTACTCTGATACATCTATTTGTACACCTTCAAAAACACCTTGATCACTGAAAACACTGTGATTCCCTTCAATGCACTCTTGAACACCCTCAAAAATTCACTTTTGATTAACCTCAAAAAAACACTTTGAATACCTCAAAACACCTTTGAACACCTTCAAAACAACTTTGGTTAACCTCAAAACACTTTGATCACCTTCAAAACACCCGTGAACACCCTTGATCACCTTCAATAAAACACATTTAAACACTCAAAACACCTTTGGAACACCTTTGATCACTTCCAAAAAACACAAATGTGAGTACTCCCAATACACCACTGAATACTCTAAAACACCGCTGAATTCCAATCAAAACACCCTTCAACACCTTTCAAACACCGTGAACACACTCAAAACACACTTCTACACTTCAAAACACCTTGAATCACCTTCAAAAAACAACTCTTGAACTCTTTGAACACCTTTGAACATTTCAAACACTATTTGAGTACTCCAATTACACACTGATTAATACTAATAACAACGCTGTATTCATAAAAACCACCCTTGAACACCTTCAAATCACCTTTGAAATATCGTTTTTTTAAACTAATTCATCCACACCCACTTTATGATCATCTTTTTTTTTCGGTATCTCTAATTCGACGACATTACCCACATCCCTCATTCTCATTACCAATTTATTCATTTTTTTTTCCCTTCTTTTTACTACTAAAAATTCTTAATAAAATCCTCTCCTTACCCATCCTCCTTGTTTTCCACATAAATTAATATTATTACTCGCATCAAATCTACCCTAAACTATTGCGTTATGTTTCAACACCCACTACTTTCTTTTTCCATTATATCAAAACTTTTCAATTCTATAAGTTCTTTTTTAAATATTCTCACTTTACCGTTTTATATTCTCAGTAAAATCTCTCCATATTTCTAATTACAACTCCCCATTTATACCCTCGCATCTCACCGCATTCTTCACCATTCACTCACCCAGTCTCCCAAACACACCGCTTCTGTACCACTCACACAAAAAAAAATAATCACATTTCACATCCACAATTTGCATCTCAAATCCTAGAAAATCTCACTGTAACCAAGATTTTCACACACACACACCCACACCACCCATCCTTACCTAACCTAACTTTCCTACCTACAACTTACCTAACCTAACCTTACTAAACTGACATTACCGAACCTTCCCTATCCTAACTTACCTAACCTAACCTTACCTAACCTAACTTACCTAACCTAACTACCCTAACTACTAACCTAAAACCTAACCTTCCTATTCCTAAACCTTTACCTAAACTACCCTAACGTAACCTTTATCCTAACCTTACCTAACCTACCCTAACCTAACTTAACCTACCCTAACCCTTGCTAAACCTATACCTTACTTATCCTAACCTACACAACCTAACCTTACGAAACATAACCTACATTAACCTACCGAACTAACCTAACCTTTCCTAACTTATCCTAACCTAACTACCCTAACGTACATACCCTAACCTAACCTAGCCTTACCTAACCTAACTTAACCGACCTTAACCTAACCTACCGAACCTTACCTAACCTAACCTAACCTATCATTACCTAACCTTAACCTTTCTAACCTACCCTAACCAACCGTACCTACCTTACTAACCTACCCTAACCTAACCTTACCTAACCTAACCTTACCTGACCTAACATTACCTAACCTTACCTACCTAAACCTACTTAACTAACTACTTACCTATCCTACCTTACCTAACTACCCTAACCTAACCTTACCTAACCTTACCTAAACAACCCTAACCTAAACCTTACCTAACCTAACCTAGCATAACCTATGCTAACTTATCTAACCTATACACAACTAACATAACCTAAACTTAACCTATACCGAAACCTAAACTAACCTTACCTAAAACTTTTCCTAAAAACTAAACCTACCCTAACCTAACCTACCCTAACATAACCTTGCCTAACTAACTCTTAACATTAAACCTCATCCTAACCTAACCTACCGAACTAAACCTAACCTAAACCTAACCTAACCTAACCTACCTAACCTAACCTATCTTACCGAACCTACCCTAACTCACCTTACGAACTAACCTAACTAACCTACCTAACATAACTAGCCTAACCAACCTAACTTTACCTAACCCTAACCTAACTAACCAAACCATCCCTAACCTAACTTAACCTATCCTAACCTTACCTAACTTATCCTAACTAACCTACCTAACCTTACCTAACATAACCTATCTTATCCTAAATCCAACTAACCTAACTTAACCTAACCTAACCTGCCTCTTATCCTAACTCACCCTTGCCTAACCTAAAACTATCTTATCCTAAATCCAACCTAACCTAGCCGAACTAGTCCTAAATAATATATTGGAACACCCCAAACACTATTTGAGTACTCAGAATTACTTTGAACGACTCCATTTTGGATATATCCAATATTAGTTTTGAAAAACTGTATCGTAAAATCGTTCATATTTTCTTGTGTTATAACACACTCAATGGTAGAGAAATATTTATCGATTTCCGAATAGAACGCACTGTACTCGCTCTGAGAGACTCATTGTGGGTAACCCCAACACATGGTGTAATTTGCGCTTCAACCTAAGGTAGACATAAACACCTGCGTCAACTCTGGACAGCAGGCGCCATGTAATGCGGTTCACACCCAAGATTGATTTAAGATAAATCATGCCTTACGAAACACCTGCGTCACTCAGGACTGACAGGCGCCATGAATGCGGGTAACATCCAAGGATAGAAAATCATCTCTTTCCAGACCAAATCTATATCTTGTTCTAAAATTTGGTATTGAGGTCAATGCTTTTTTTAGTTCATTTTTAAAATATAAGGGGAAGATTGTGATATAAACATTGTAATCTACCTCTACCTTTTTTTTTTACATGGTAAGGTTTGATTAATAAACTTCATCATGTCTTACAAACTTTTTTATTAATCATTTCTCTTTTTAATGAATGAACTATTAATCTTGGTGTAACAACACGATCTAACATCATAAATTCCTCCTCTCTAAGTCTTGTTTCTTCAAGTCCCGTCACATCGGTACCTGTAAATTTTAATATAATCATTAGCATATAATGTGGGGAAATTTGCACCATCACCTGTATAAAAGTTATAACCAACTAAAGTTACTTATTTTTTCTCTATCCCAAGCATATTCTTCTCGTTAACTAGAATATCTCCCCATCATGACTTAAAAAAACCATGATCATGATGTAAAGTATTATGGTAGACATTGATTCTCGGTGTTCAGTGTAGAGAAGTCGAAAAAGGTAAGTGTTACAATTTTCATGAAGAGATTAAATATTGAGTTATTAATTCAAATCTATCTCTCTTCAAGTTATAATTACTTCCTCATTATAATTGAAATGGAATGAAAGCACTGATTACAAGGTAAATAATTTTGCTTACCTTTATAAAGTTACTACACACATTAGGCTCAAATGTTTTTAATTATTTTGTTTAATATCTGTGAAAAGGTTCCTCCAAATTTAATTTTTCCACTTCTTTGTGTTGTACCATCTATGCAAGAAATACAAAGATTTTATGTCGATTAATATTTGCTGACAAAGTTTTCAGTATATTGTTTTCCAATTAATATACCAGATCTCACTCACTCGATGCCAATTTCATCAATGAATTTATTGTGAATCAAGTCATTTTCTAAACATTTTTTAACTCGCTGAAAATTCTTTTCACTCAATGTTTCACCATCTTTCCTTATGGAGTTGCTTGGCAGTGTTGCCAAATTCCACCAGGAAGATCTTTCACCCATTTCACAAATAACAAATGAAATCGGCAAGTTTCCCCATATTTAGATGCTTTTATGCGGGTTCCGGACATGTCTGGGGTGAGTAACACAACACTCTCCCATACACATTAAAGAGTTGCTAAATAGTATTAAAATGAAAATTTTAATTAAACTTACCTAAACTAGGATCATGCATTTCAATATCCATTTTCTTAATTAATTTTTTTGGGCTTTGGTATAATAAAAGTTTGTGATAAATGACTACTCATTCACATTTCGTAACAATAAAATTTTCCAATATTTATTCGCTCCATTCGTTGAGTCATGTCTCGTACTCAAAAAACTACAATCTCTTTCTTTTGAGAGAACAGGTTCCGATCAACTCTTTTTTGAATGGGTTCGACTCTCTTAATTTATTAACATGTCTATAAACCCGCACTAGTATGTTTTGTCGCAACACCTCCATATTTCTTCTTCAAGTGATTCCTTACCATTTCACTCCAAATATTTATACCAAAAATTTCAATGTTGTATCATTCGATTATCTTTTTTTTTTTATACAATTACTCTTTACAGGGGAGTTCTCCTTCAAAGCATATATATTATCCATTTCAATTGTGTTCCCCTTATTAACTTTAATGAAACTAAAGTGTTAACTTTCATTATTTTTCAGTAAAAGATTTGTTCAGACATTATTTTCCGGCATCACTTGCTTGTGACGTCACAATCCAGCAAACGCGTTAAAACAGGTGTTAGACCATCTTCCCTTTATTATTTTAAAATGAACTAAAAGCAATGGAGTCCGATACTCATGAACAAAATTATCTTACCCAAAACACTTTTTGTTCATTTAAGTTAACAAGGGGGAAAGTTTCTTGCCATTTTCCAACTAAGTATGCTCCTATCGGTATAGTTATACTATTACCATTGAAGTATTTATGATCCCCTTCCTGTATGACACTAAAACTTCGTGGTGAGTCCTTCACCTATTGTCATGGTGATGCCACGTAGTGTGTTTATGGAACAAATTTCTCTACACATTATAGTTAATAAAAAACTACTAACATTGTCAACCTCGCGGTGAAAAGAGTATAAGAAGACACGTCCATTTGAGTTACAAGAGTATTTAGATGAAGCGTCGGAAGTTACATGTGAAAAAAAAAATATGTTACAGAAGCAAGTGTCTACCACACCATGAATGATAAGAAATGATTAATTCGATAGAGCCCTTGATCAGTCACCTTCCCCTTCGTTGTGGAGGGATGTGATCAATATCTCACGATAAAAGAACTGCTTATAGCAATGGAAGGATTTTGAACGTGAGTTTTTAATGAGATATTAATGAGTAAAATTTCACCCACATTGTAATTTTTAGAAATTCTAATGAGAAATATTTTTTATTTGTTGTGTAACAAACTAATTTTTGGGATATTATACTAACATTTTACTCAAAATTGCAGGTAAAGTGGGGCAACCAAAAGGTGAAGAAAATATCTTTTGGTTAATGCAAGGGAATATTACACAAAAGATTTTTAGTGGCAGTGATAAAATTTTTAGTACACAAGCAAATTGTTGCGCTGTTAAAATTGAAAATAAGGAGGGCTTGCTGATGCTTTAAAGTCAGTTTTACCAAATAGCAATCCTTAATTAATTTAGATCCCACTGGATGTCTTAAAGCAAATCTAGCGAGTGAAGTCACTCGTGA
Organism: Cherax quadricarinatus; assembly: GCF_026875155.1. NCBI lineage: Eukaryota > Metazoa > Arthropoda > Malacostraca > Decapoda > Parastacidae > Cherax > Cherax quadricarinatus. The sequence goes on along the minus strand of NC_069477.1, from coordinate 6,403,752 downwards.
TAAATTTGGAAGCATAAAGTTTGTAAATAATGGAAAAAATAAAACCCCATGATTGTTAATATGTTCGCACAGTTATGCGTGGGGCCTCCACTTAGTATTATATGAACTGTTAAAGTTGTTAGGGCCTACTATAATACATGCAAAATTTAGCTACAAAGAAAGGTCGTGAGATTATGTTCAAAGAGTGCTTTGAATGAACTTGTTAAGTGGGTATTATCAGATTCCAATGGGTTATAATGGAAAGTGTGTTTCCAGAAGGAATTGGGTGTGCTCAGCGGATGATTGGCAGGCATACTTAAACTCATTCTTGATTTTGCAAAGGAATTAAAAAAAAACGTCGTTGAAATATGTTATCATTATTGTTAAAAATATCCAATGAAATATCTCTATATATACTTTTTTGTTTTATTCACAGCATTTTAGTTCATTTAGTTAACAAGGGAAAGTTCTTGATTTTGCAAAGGAACATTAAAAAAAAACGTCATAGAAATATTGTTATCATTATGTAAAATATGTCAAATAAACTAATCTCTATAATACTTTTTATCATAGCAGTCTTAAACCTTATTCGGCAACTGAATAGAGATCATACGTCTGGCATGGAACGGTGACTGAGTATAAATATCTCCCTGTTCTCTGATGGATCGTGCATTAGTACCTCTTCAGCAGGGTGTGTCTAAACCAGATCAAGTAAATGGAGACAGCGTACCAAAATAGGATGGAAATATTGTAAAATTGAAGAAGGAAAATTTTACGATGAAATTATTGGTCGTGACAAACGTCTGCATTGTTTCTCATGTGAATTTGTGTGCTATAAAAGGATATGGTGAAGTTATTATTTGGGTAAGAAATATCCTTATGCTGATGTGTTTATCGAAAGTAGAGAAACCATTTAATTTATTCTTAGAAGAGGGAGTGAAGATCGTGATAACTCCTGGAAATGTTATCGAGTTTGACATTCCACCGGATCAAAGAAAAATGAATATTCCTTATTTACGCAGCCTAATAAGCCATTTGGGTATTGTGGACCATTGGAGAAAATTCCATTCTCAAAATTTAATGAAAATCAAGAGGCTCATTTGGTGTCATGTTTAAAGGAAAGATACTATCGCAGACAGAAATAAAGATATTTCAAGGAATCATTGAGAGATCATAAAAAGTGTGAAAGACAATAAAAATATACGCGTGGGTTTCTTTCTGAAAGGTATTGGGAGGTGTGATGTGAAAACTTCAAATGTTTATATCTGGAATACGCATATTAAAACCTATACTCGAAGATATGATAATGAAATTTAAGGAGAAGGTATTCGATCAATACCATGTTGTCAAGAGAAATGAAAAACGTAACCAAGGTCAGGAATTAGAAGATGATTCGAAGTTATTGTCTTCTAGAATTGAAAGGAAGTGCTTGGTTATCCTCATGAGGTAAGCAAAAAATTTAATTTACCTTGTATCAGTGCGCTTTAATTCATTTAAAATATTATTGAGGAAAAGTCAGTAATTATAACTTGAAGGAGAGATTTATTTGAATTAATAACTCATATTTATCTCTTCATGAAAATGTAACACTTACCTTTTTCGACTTTCTCTACCTGAACACGTGAATCATGTCTACCATAATACTTACATCATGATCATGCTTTTTTAAGTTCATGAATGGGAGATATTTAAGTTAACGAGAAGAATATGCTTGGGATATGAAAAAATAAGTAACTTTTAGTTGGTTATATCTTTTACAGGTGATGGTGCAAATTTCTTCACATTATATGCTAATGAATTATATTAAAATTTACAGGTACCGATGTGACGGGACTTGGTAAGAACAAGAGCTTAGAGAGGGAGGGATTTTGGATGTTTAGATCGTGTTGTTCACCAAGAGTATAATATTTTCATTCTATTTAAAAAGCGAAATGTTTAACAAAATATTTTTAAGACATGATGAAGTTTTAAATCAAACCTTACATGAAAAAAAAATTGTATTGAGGTAGATTACAAAATGATTATATATCAATCTTCCACCTTATTATTTTAAAATGAACTAAAAAAAGCAATGACTCACCAAATTTTAGAATACAGAGGATAGATTGGTCTGGAAAAAGAGATGATTTTCTACCTTGGATGTTACCCGCATTCATGGCGCCTGTCTGTCCTGAGTTGGACGCAGGTGTTTCGGTAAGGCGGTGATTATCTTAAATCTATTCTTGGGTGTGAAACCGCATTACTTGGCGCCATGTCTGTCCCTTGAGTTGACGCAGGTTGTTATGTTTTACCTTAGGTTTGAAGCGATTACACCATGTGGTGGGGTGACCCACAATGAGTCTCTCAGAGCGAGGACAGTGCTTCTATTCGGAAATCGAGTAAATATTTCTACCATTGAGTGTGTTTTACCAACAAGAAAATAATGATCGATTTTACGATAAAGTTTTCAAAACTAATTTGGATATATCCAAAAAAAAATGGAGTCGTTCAAAGTAATTCTGGAGTACTCAAATAGTGTTTTGGGGGTGTTCCAATATATTTTAGGACTAGTTCGGCTAGGTTAGGTTGGATTAGGATAAGATAGGTTAGGTTAGGCAAGGTTAGATTAGGATAAGATAGGTTAGGTTAGGTAAGGTTAGGTTAGGTTGGATTAGGATAAGATAGGTTATGTTAGGTAAGGTTAGGTTAGGTTAGGTTAGGATAAGTTAGGTAAGGTTTAGCGATAAGGTTAAGTTTAGGTTAGGGTAGGTTTGGTTTAGGTTAGGTTTAAGGTTAGGGAAAAGTTAGGTTTAGGTTAGGCTAGGTTATGTTAGGGGAAGGTTAGGTTAGGGTTAGTTCGGTAAGGTTAGGTTAGGGTAGGTTCGGTAAGTTAGTTAGGTTAGGTTAGGTTAGGTTTGTTAGGTTTAGTGTTAGGTTAGGTTAGGGTTGGTTAGGTTAGGTTAAGTTAGGTTAGGTTTAGGCTAGGTTAGGTTAGGGTAGGTTAGGTTAGGGTAGTTAGTTAGGATTAAGTTAGGTAGGTTAGGTTAGTTCGGTTAGTTATAAGTTAGGTTATGTTTAGGTAGTGTTAGGTTAGTTAAGTTAGCTTAGGTTAGGCTAGGTTTAGGTTAGGTAGGGTTAGGTTAGTTAGGGTAGGTTTAGGTAAGGTTAGGTAAGGTTTAGGTTAGGGTTAGGTAGGTAGGTTTAGGTTAGGTAGGTTAGGTTTTCGGTTAGGTAGTAGGTTAGGGGTAGGTAGGTTATGGTAAGGTTAGGTTAAGGTAAGGTTAGGTTAGGTAAGGTTAGGTTAGGGTTAGTAAGGTAGGTTAGGTAGGGTTAGGTTGGTTAGGTTTAGGTAAGGTTAGGTTAGGTTATGTTAGGTTAGGTTAGGTTAGGTTAGGTTCGGGTAGGTTAGGTTAGGTTTTAGGTTAGGTTACGTTAGGTAGGTTTAGCTAGGTTAGGTTTAGGGTAGGTTAGGTTAGGGTAGGTAGGTTAGGATAAGTTAGGTAAGGTTAAGGCTAGTTCGGTTAGGTAGTTAGGGTTATGTTGGTAAGGTTAGGTTGTGGTAGGTTAGGATAAGTTAGGTTAGGTTAGGGCTAGGTTAGGTTAGGTAGGTTAGGTTAGGGTAGGTTAGGTTAAGGTTAGGTAAGGTTAGGTTAGGGTAGGTTAAGGTTAGGTTAGGTTAGTAGGTTAGGTTAGGTTAGGTAGTTTAGGGTAGGTTAGGTTAGGTAAGGTTAGTTAGGTAAGTGTTAGTTAGTTAAGGTTAGGTTAGGGTAGGGTTTTTAAAGGGGGTACAAAAAGTTAGGTTAGGTAAGGTTAGGTTAGGTTAGGTAAGGTTACGTTAGGTAAGGTGTTGTGTGTGTTGTGGTGTGTGTGAATATCTTGGTTGCAGTGATTTTAGTGGATTTGAGATGCAATTTGTGGATGTGAAATGTGTTTTTTTTTTTTTTTTGTTGTGTGTGGTTCAGAAGAGGGGTGTTGGGAGATGGGTGAAGTGAATGTGAAGAAAATGCGGGTGAGATGGAGAGGGGTTTATGGGAGGGTTGTAATTAGGAAAATATGGAGAGATTTTACTGAATATAAAGGTAATGTGTGATTATTTAAAAAGAATATAGAATTGATGAGTTAAGATATCTTGGAAAAAGATTGGCGGGGGTGTGAAAACATATGCAATAGTTGAGGTAGTTGATGCGAGTATAATATTATTTATGTGGATACAAGGAGATGGGTTATGAGAGAGGATTTTATTAGAATTTTTGTAGTAAACGAAGGAAAAAAAATGTGAATAAATTGGTAATTGATGAGGGATGTGGGTAATGTCGGTCGAATTAGAGATACCGAAAAATAAGATTATATAAGTGGGTTGTGATGAAATTAGTTAAAAAACGATATTTCAAAGGAGTTTTGAAGAGTGTTCAAGGGTGTTTTGATTGAATTCAGCGGTGTTTTAGTAGTAATCAGTGGTGTTATTGGGAGTACTCAAATTAGTGTTTTGAAATGTTCAAAGGTGTTCCAAGGTGTTCAAGAAGTGTTTTGAGCGATGTTTCACGGGTGTTTGAAGGTGTTGAAGGGTGTTTTGAGTGTGTTCAAGGGTGTTTGAAGGTGTTGAAGGGTGTTTTGATGAATTCCGCGAGTGTTTTAGTAGTATTCAGTGGTGTAATTGCGGAAGTACTCAATTGTGTTTTTTGGATGTGTTCAAGGTGTTCAAAAAGGTGATTTTGAGTGTGTTAAAATCTTGTTTTTTGAAGGTGATCAGGTGTTCAAGGGTGTTTTGGAGGTGTTCCACAGGTGTTTTGACGGTTATTCAAAGGTGTTTGAAGGTGGTTCAAAGGTGTTTTGAGGTATTCAAAGTGTTTGAGGTATTCAAAAGGTGTTTTGAGGGTGTTCAAGGGTGCTTTGAAGGGGATCAAAGGTGTTTGAAGGTGTCAAGGGTGTTATAGAGTGTACAAATGATGTGAAGTGTACTTTGAAGGTGTTTCAATGATGATGCAAGAGTACTATGATGTGGTCTGGGAGTATTCGAGGTGTTTGGGGGGGTTCGAATGATGTTTTTGGAGTATTTCATGTTTTTGGAAGGATGTTTAAAGGTATTTTTTTTTTTTGTGAGTATTCAAATGATTTATAAGTGTTTTGAAGATGATCTCAAGTAAAAGTGCGTATTAACTTCGTTAATATGTAAAATTGTGAGTAGTGAATTTAACGAAAGTGGATGTGGTGACTTTCTGATGCATGAGTCCCCTTATTAACTTTAATGAACTAAAAGGGTTAAAACGAGAAAATTGGGGGTTATGAGTGAAAATTGTGAGGTGTTGGTGGAGGTGAGTGTTTGGGAGGGTGGGTTAAAAAGGTTAGACAAGATTCAACCTGTGTGGCGCGGTCATCACGTGACGTCAATGACCGTCGAGTAAACACATTAATGAGATGAATAATGACGGTCACTGACCGCCGAGTAACGCTTTTTTAGTTATTTACTTATGAGAGGTAAACTTTTAGTTCATTTGACTTTAATGAGCGGAAACTGTTTAGTTCATTTTAAAATAATAAAATTTATTTTAAAAAAAAACAAAAAAAAAAAAAAAAAATGGGGAAAGATGTTTAGACCTGTAGTAAGCATGCCCCATAGGAGGAGTTCATTTGAATGCTACCCCCCTGAGGGGGGGGGAATTCCAAAACCTTGATCCGAGGAAATTGAAAAACCCCATAGGAGGGATCCAAAAACTGGGTATTATCGAGAATTTTGGGTGGGAGTGGAAATGTGAGAGGGGTATTCCAAAAATTTGATCCAAGGAGATGGAGAATTTCGGAAAATCCATTAGGAGGGGATCCAAAAAATTTGATCCGAGGAGGATGGAGTCTTGGTATTGTCGAGAATTTTGGGTGGGAGTGAAAGTAGGGAGGTGGATCGAGGGAAGTGGAGACTTGATATTTGAGAACCCATAGGTGGGAGTATCCAAAAACTTGTATTATCGGAGAAATTTGGGGATGGGGGGGTTTTTGGGGGTGGAAAGGCGGGTACCCAAAAAACTTGTTCCGAGGAATTGGAGATTTCGAAAAACCATGGGAGGGATCCAAAACTTTGTATTATCGAGAAAATTTGGTGATGGGGGGTTTGAAAGGAGGGGTACCAAAAAAATGATCCGAGGAATTGGAGAATTTCGAAAACCATAGGGGGGAATCCAAAATTGTATTATCGAGAAAATTTGGGGATGGGGGGATGAAGAGGGGTACCCAAAAAAAACTTGTGATCGAGGAATTGGGTGAATTTCGAAAACCCCTTTAGGGGGAATCCAAAACTTGTAATATCGAAGAAAAATTTGAGGTGGGGGTGGGTGAAAGTGGGAGGGGTAATCCAAAAATTGATCCAAGGGATCATAAGAAATTCAAAACCCCCATAGGGGGGAATCCAAAAACTTGTATTATCACGAAATTTTTGCGGATTGGGGGTGGAAAGTGGGATGGGGAACCTTAAAATTTTGATCTGAGGAGTTGGAGAGCACATCGGAAAATGAAATTCCAAAAACAATTCGAAACCCCACTAGGGGGGGGGAATCCAAAAACCTGGATCCAAGGAGATCATAAGAAAAGAAGCGGGGGGCGGTGGGCGACCGGACGACGCTGCAGAAGGCGCAGCAGAAGGGCGCGCGGTATGCGCGCGGGCGGGCTGGGCGCGCGAAGGGGGAGCGCGGTAGCGCGGAGTGCGGGGCGCGCGGGCGGGCGCGCGGGGGGCGCGCGGGCGCGCGGGGCGGGGCGCGCGGGCGGGCGACGCGGCGGCGGACGGCGGGGCCGGTGGTCGCAAGGCGGGGGGTCGTAGGGGGTGGGGGTATTGGTTGGGGGGTCAAGGGGTGAGGTAGTTCTCGAGGGCGAGTCATGGTCAAACCGGAAGAAGAGTAACACTAGGTGTGAAAAGGTGGACCCTCCAGTGTGGGTCCTAGACGGAAGGGAGGTCTCTGTAGGAAGGCCTAAACCGGAAAGGGTGCGCCCAGTGAAGGCCCTAAACGGAAGGGATGCCCTGTAGAAATTATGAATACTTATATTATATATATATATATATATATATATATAATATATATATATATATCTATAATTTATATATTATATATTATATAAGCAGCATAATTATTTGTTTGTTTGTTCCTTACTGAAGAAGCTTAATTTAACTTACAGCTTTCAGGAGACTAAACAAAGTGGTTGAAAATACATATAATATTTACTGTGTGTAAAGGTCATTCAGATATTATGCGAATGAATTGTATATAAATTTTGCATACCAAACTGACTCATCAAGACTATTGAAGTCAGCGAATTTGAGCGACTGATTACCTCAACCTGCTTCACGTCTTGCACTGTCTTCAGCAGATTCTTAAGGCTGAAGAAAAAGATCGATACCCCTTAACTCTACTACTTCGTATCTTCCACTCTCTCTGTATTGGACTGATAAAGCCACTGGTTGGCAAAAGATATCCAAAGTAAAGAGGTTAAGTGTTACATATATGTTCTATACAAAAGAAAAGTATATTAACACTTGTTTAAACAAATACTAATTATAAATTAAACAGAATAAGATAATGATTTATGCCTATGATTAATTATTAATAAAGTAAAACTGATGACACTATCACTGCAATGGGAGAAAAATTCAAACGCTGATGGAAAAAAAAATATAGTATAAGAGAGGAAAATGGATAGATAATATTGTGTGATACATATTTCACCCACTCCATTACCAAGCAAGACGATCCTGGATAAAATAGTCGTTGGTCTTCAAATATTAAGTGGTCTGAGGAGACGAGAGGGAGGAAGGGTCGCTTGTGGGAGGATCCTGGGGGACGAGAGTATTGAGTTCCTCAGGAGAGAGTACATAGTGTGAGTTTTTGTATATAGCAAAATTAAACCCGTTACAGTGTGTGCTGGTACACCTTTTTTCTGTGCTAGTTACATAGTGGGAATAAAAGCTATTTTTTCACTGTTATATTCCATCAGACAGTATAAGGTTCATACATAGTATTGAAGTCTGTCAGCCTGAGCTGGGAGACTTGTGTAGGGCGATGATATCGTTAAGAGAAACAGGAATAGAACGGGGGTAGGGTATTGAGGGCCCCTAGAGAATGATGGTACCTAAAGGAAGGCAGCGGTGGGGAAAGCAGAGTTAGCAACGAGCCAAGAAAGGAGATACACTAAAGGAAAACCAGGAAAAAGTGGATACTGGTAAGTTACTAAGAGGGCAGTGGAAAGATAAGGAAAGAAGAGGTAGCAACTTCGAAAGAAAATGTGGTGTAGCAGCTTTAAGGAAAGGGTGTGGTGGAAGGCTCAAGGGGTGTGGTGACTGCTTTACAGGGACGGGGCAAGCATCTGGTCGCCAGCTGGTCGTCAGCTGGCTCACTGTAGCAGCTGAAGCAGTACTCAACTTCTCACTAGTGACACACGTCTTCTGGAACTCGAGAATGTGACTTTAATGGTACTGGTTAAAAGGTTTCATTGTGTGTGCTCTTGTATACACGACTGACTTTGACTAAAGAAATTTCTTGAAGAGACTTGAGCTGAAATTTTTTTTAATACAAGTTTTTTTTCTTCATTCCCAAATCGCTGTCGTTATTTTTTATTACATTCTTCATTTCTGACAGTGCTAAAACCCCTCAGATTGCCAAATACTTTCAAAGTGCAGGAATCACACCTCCCACTCCAAACTTGAGGCATCTCCAAATTTATACCTCCAAAAGCTCTAAATTTAACTTGTGTCGCCACTCCCCTTTAACATGCTGGTACATGCCTGGTAGGTGTTCAAGCCTCAAACTCTCTAAACCTTCTTTACACTTTCCTTCCAACCTTACTGGGCCTCCATGTCACATTTTTTTTGAGATGATCATATCTTATTCAATCCTTTCTACATTTGCAAACTATCCTCATTTTCTTTGTGCCCTGATAAAGCACAATGTTTATAGGATTATCTAAAGTAATGGTTTCTCGTTCATTACATGTCATTATATCTCCCATCATCAGCTCTTTGATACTTACCTCACATACCGTGACACTGTCTTCCAACTTTACAATGTTGCATATTTTTAAAACACCAGGGGAGCGACGGGAGTTTACCAAACTAGCTTGAGTTCACTAACACTAGATGAGAAAGTAAGTCTCTTCTCTCTCTCTCTCTCTCTCTCTCTTCCCCAAGGAAAATGGCAGATAAAAATCAAGGAAGAGGGCACAGCAAGGCAGGAATCCTGATGATAAATGAGCAGTAATTGAGAGAATAAAAGGGAAGGACCCATGTATGGAAAGAACCAAAATAAGACAGCAAGAAAACACAGAATAAAAGGAAGGATGTCATAAGGACGGGGCTGGCAGGAGCGACTGTACAGGGAAAATTAGTGATTGAGGGGCAGAAGTGATGGGACCAAGAGAAAAGGAAGGGAAAGATAAGGACAGAGAACGAAAGGAGGTAGAAAGGAATAAGGGGGAAAATAGTAGTATTTGGGAAAGGGGGGTGATAAGAATAGTGAAAAGAAGGAAGGGTAGAAGAAAGAGAGAAGGGGGGGAAGAAAGTTTAGAGTGCGATAAAGCCCGAGGTTCGTCACGGGTGTTGGCAGACATATGCAAACACTTGGTGCTTAGTCTTACCTTAAATATATGTGTCGAGTTACGAGTGTGCGCGCGAAGTTATGTTGACGAGTTATGTGTTCCGCTGCAGATCATTGTTGTTATGTTGGCGAGAGTTGGGGAGAGACGGGAGATGGAGAGGAATGGGATGGAGGAGAAGATTGGGGATGGGTTTGTTTTTAGGGTTAGACACTCAGCGCTAACATGATGAAAGTCTCTCTCATCCCCGTTGTCATGTTGGTTCATTAATGCTGTTGTCACTAAGAACACCACTCCTCTCTCTTCTCTCTCTCTTCTCTCTCTCTCCTCCACACACACACACACACACACACCACACACACACACCCCACCAACACAAAACAATTATGGGGAAGCGCTGAACCGTAGGATTATACAGACCATGTGGGGGGGGTGTAAGGTATTCAGCCCAATTCAGGGAACCCGACGCACGATCCAATCCCTAGATCAAAAGCCCTCACAGCGTCAAGGAACCTTTCTTAAGGGGTCTTTTATGTAGAAAATTGACAAAGCTGATAAAGTTTTACGGAAAGTGCAGCATTGTCTAATAAACGTTTAATCTACACTTGTGTCCCACCCTCAGAACTGCGCTAGTATAATAAATTGTGCCCGAGCTAAGGTACTGTTATCACTGATTAATCCTTTGTAGTGGTAGTTACTCCCCTTCATCCGGGTCCACCCCGATTATTATAATTATAATCATTGGGGAGCGCTAAACCCGTAGGAGTATACAGCGCATGTGGGGGGGGGGTAGTGGAAGGTATTCAGGTTCAATTCGGGAAACTGGAGCACAGATCGTCTCTAGATCAAGAGCCCCTCACCAGCGGTCAAGGAACCCTTTCCTTGACGGGGGGGGGTCACCCCCGAGTATGTCATTGCTTCATAAGGTACTGTTATCACTGTTTAAAGACCTTTTTTAGTGGTAGTTATTTCCCATCAACCGGTCACCCGAGTATGTCCCCCGAGTATGTCTTCGTAGAATTCACAGCGTCCGTGAAATTTCAAGTTCACTAAAGCTACGTTGGTGACGGTGATTTTTTTTGGTCTCCGGTGAGGTAGTTTCCCATGTAGAAAAAGTGCACTAAAACCATTTTCTCTCTCCGTTACAGATTTTTAAAAATTTGTTTGTGCATTCTCTTGTTAAAAGGTGAACAAGATTATTATTAGTAGTAGTAGTTTTAAACTATCTTTGTTCGCTAGCGTTTTTATTACTGTTGCTGCTATTTTATAGAGAAGTGTTTAATATTTATTAGATATACATCGCCCGGAAATGGCAATTAATCAAGTTTAATTCTAGCAAAGTAAGAATATCTTCAGTTCCTTAAATCAAGAGTTCTTCACTTTAATCAAGGAGACCCTACCCTTCCCTCCCCATATTCTCTTCCAGTAAACAGACAAAAACCTAATTAAAATTTCCTTAAATGCTATTTTGCTTTTTAACCAAAGGTAATTTAGCCCATTTCATTCCCCCCCCCCCCACATATATATATATGTAGTGCCGAATAGGTAAAACTAGTCAATTAGCAAGAACATATTTATTATTAATTCCTAGAGTTTTCTCTTATACGTTTAAAGATTTAAGGGGGATTTAAGGATTAAGACGACGAGAGCTGTCGTGAGATGGGAAGGAAGAAGGATAAGGAAGGATGGAAATAAATGGAAAGGATGTGAAGGAAAGGAAGAGGAGGAATCAAGGCAAGTGGCCCAACACTTGGGATATGTGGTACCCAAGTACTGGAAACGTAGATGTTGAGGCTTGAATGATGACGTTGCTTGGTTCTCTAGGAGAGGATGGCGAAGGCAGTGGCAGGAGCTGAGCTGTCAGTAGGCAGCAAGCAGGACGAGTTATTTTTTCATTAATTTCTGTTATCTCTGTAGAAGAGTTCGTTGGTTTGAAGTTGGTGGATTATCTGTTCGACTTTAGGGTATGGGTTTCGTTTGGTGGTGTACGTTGCAGTTTTGTCTTTGAGATGTTGGGCAAGTTCTAGGGGGATCCACTGGGCTGGGGCAATGCTTCATAGTGTAGAACATGAGTCTTTTGTGTTTAGCCCCTAGTGGGTTTCCCGGTAATCGACGTGGTCGAGGTGGAGAAGGCGGTGGTGAAGTTGAGGGAAAGGGGATGGTGCTACGTTTTCAGCTTCAGTAGGGGTGAATTAGAAGATGTTTCTGGTGGCAAGGCTTTAAAGATATGTTTTTTCATTTACGTTTTTGTTTAAATTAATTTGTACCAGATGAAAACCCTTTCAAAAACTTACCTAACCTTATTATAACAAGCGCAATTTAATTTAGCCTAATTTTAATGTAGCCTATGTCTACAGTAATTTAATAATCAACAAACACAATGAAAAATTTTTTTTTCGTTGGTTTTAGAATGATTTTTGCGAAATTATTGCATTCACAAATTTTCGCTTGCCTTATTCGGCAAGAAGAGCGTTGCTGTTTAAGCCAAAATCGCAGGTGTCACTACAGCTGTTTGCTGTTATGAATATATATTACATCACTGTAACTCCTACTGAAGCCCTTTGTAACAGTTTCTGTGAATTTTATGCAAGATTATCATTCGTTTTTGTACATTGGAATTATTTTCCTTTGCATTTTGAAACTGGCATGAAGTCGATTTGTTATTATTTAATTTCATCTGGAAATTAACTCTGGGCAGTTGATGCAATATGTTGCAACTCAGATAAGCAACAATTGTGCAACGTATATTAGATTGCAATGCTGAATGGAAGCGATTTACGACCAATTTTGACATATTGTATTTACCTGACTTATATTTATTATACTTTGGCACAAACGAACGAACACGGAAGTATTTAAAACAGAAAATTATATTATATCTGATATTTTTTTAATTTTCAACCATATAAGCTCGTTGATGACACTGATTAGTGCATATTACATTATTCTGATTCTTGTACTGTATTTACATTGACTTTTTTTGTGCAGTATTGAGTAATCACTGTACTTGGCACTCAACTATCTACTATAATATTAATTATACATGCTGTAAGATTCTTAACCTCCGAACTGAAAACGTACTATTGTTAGAAAACCGGTCTAGCGTATAGAAATAATCTCTCTTCTGCCAAGGTTCATGTTACACACTTCAACAATCAGATTGGAAACAGTTATCGGTCGTTTCAACGCCTACCCTATTTAGCATTGCAGGGAGGAATATGAACAGAATTAAGACTAAAGAGTTGGTCAATTCTACATTTTGCTACTTCGTCGGAAATGATATCAGAGAGAGACGTTCGTTTTATTCTCAACAAGGAAGATATTTCTAATATCCTTTCAATGAAACGCAAACACGATGCTGCTCTAGCAAAAAAGGCAAATTCACTATCCTGGGAAAGATAGTGTTAGTTATTAAGACTGCTCTGTCAAGTGCGAGGAAAACCAGTACTTGAATTTACAGTATGAGGTAAGTAGCTGGGAAAACTCTCAACAGTAAATTATAGAACAATAGTCCAGTATTCCTTCTCCAAAACAAAACCAAAAAATACGCTTCGACCAATATCTCTCACTAACTGTTTGTGTAAAATATTTAAGAGGATGGTTCTATATATCCTTATGGTTAGAGTCAATCAATATCTGATACCCGGCTTCATGGTTACATTAACGGTAGGAGTAGTGCGTCATTTCATAAGCACAATTCTCTCCCTGCACACTGGCAGTTGCCTCACCGTCTTCCTTGGTCTAAAAGCAGCATTGATATAACTGACTAGCACGTAATAAACGCAGTGAACTTGCCACAATGGATGTCTGTGGATAACTTCACTGCACTAAACCCTATCATTGCATGATTAGCTTTTCTAATTATGTCATGACTACGGGATTCTTCAGCTCCAAAAACACTTATAATTATGAGGTTGATTTACGATAGGACTTGGAGCTTATCATCTCGGCTGACAAAATGAAGATGCTTGAAAGTCATCTTTCCAGACTGAAAGGAACAGTCCGCAAGATCAGTCGTATGACGGATCTCGGCTCGAATATGTGACTTTTGAGCAAAGTAACATTAATGAAGAGATTCAGGGAAACCGGCAAACCGGACTTGAGTCCTGGAGGTGGGAAGTACAGTGCCTGCACTCTGAAGGAGAGGTGTTGATGTTGCAGTTTTAAGCTGCAGTGTAGGCTCTCCTAGCAAGATTGTGGAGTGAATGATGAAAGTATTTCTTCTTGTTCTGGTCTCCCTGCCTTAGTGGGAAACAGCCGATGTCTTAATAAAAAATATAATACAGATATCCGGACTTGAAGTCTCTCTTCTTGGATTTGTAAACAGACTTTTCCGGCAATACAGTTAAAGGCTGAGAGCACGTAGAACTGTGACTGGGTTTCACCCTGGATATGGTGATACAAAGAGAATTATCCAAGGATGAATCTCACCTCATCCTAAGAACATTTCTCCTAGACATCCTAGGATTATCTTACGATGTCCATGAGTTATTGCAATACTAAAATAAGGGGAAAGAACTTGATATCCCAAGCATCAGAGATGAAGTCACTTAAGAAAACGTGTTTATTAGCGTCAAAATGTGCAGGGAAAAACCATTCACATCTTTTCACAAAAGTCCTACAAACCTTCACCACAGGTGATCACCCCTCTAAATAGACCAAGAAAACTGGAACTGACTTCCGAATGACTCAGATACACTATCTATGTCAAGTAAAGCAATAGCAAATTTACCTACAGAATAGAAAATTTCACTTTCTAAATCGCTCCCAATCAAGCTTCGTTATAAATTTGTCTGTAAAACCACAGAACACAGAGACTGGTGGTACAACTCAACAGTTCTGTGTTCCATTAAAGACTTGAATGATTTACATAAAAACAGATTGTTAGAAAGAAAAGATATGCGGTTTAACGCATTCATACGACTGGTTTTTTAAACTAAATTTGCTCCTTTGCACTTTATTGTTTTGAGATGATCATTTTAATAATTCTCCTTCAGCACGGTATCCAGGTATTGTCTTCTTCCTACAGTCCACTTTTAGAACGTGAGATCTGGTGCCGATTTGTCATTAGGAGTTGAAAATTAACACTAGAGGCGCTGGTCTGTAAGTCAACCACTTGTCTGAACGGAGCGTCATGCCAGAGCCAAAGTTCTCTCTATTAAGGAATTTATTTAATAAGAGAAGGATGCGTTTAAGAGGTCAAATAATCTTTAAAAACGAGTCAAGTTAATTTAGGTATAATTTCTGGCAAACAATTTTGTTCAGGAATATTCGTAATCTCTCGAATGTATTACGGTGCAGAGAGATCAAAAATTCTTTTACTACTGTAGCGTTCACATGCTGTCGAAACTTTACAAGTGTGTTAAGCTGTTGAAGACAGCAGCTGCGTCAAGCGAACAGACCTGAACACTATCCACCACAGAGGACTTTAGCAATATAACTACGGCATTCCACACAACCTCAATCTCCAGAATATTAATAGAGGGTGATGAAGTTCCTTCCCTTGTGTCTGAGACGGCAAGCACTCGCTGCGCTATGGATTTAATTAACATATTCAGTTCCACAACCATCAAACATTTAAAACAATATTTCCCACACTATGAAAATAATGTCTCAGGCCGGCAAATAAATTTACAAGAATAAGACACAGTACAGAAAGTAAAAATTGGTTTGATTGGCAAGTGTGTGCCGATAGTTATGGTAAATAGGCGCAGTTCGCAGAGTTAGTGTTCATTAGTTTGCTTGACAAATAGGCAATTTGTCATTTACCATACAGTAAGTGGAAGTGTTGAGCGATGAGGCCTCAGTCCTTGTGGTTTCACTAACTCCACCTCCTAGGCTTCGTTTCTTGAGGAACACCAGCTACACTCGGGGGACTTCTCCAGCGATATTACAATACATAGCCCGCACATAACCACTATCACTACTACTACTACTACTACCACCACCACTATCACTACTACTACTACCACCACCACCACTGTCCTATTACTACCACCACCACCACTGTCACTATTACTACCACCACCACCACTGTCACTATTACTACCACCACCACCACTATCACTACTACTACCACCACCACCATCACTACTACTACCACACACCACTATCACTACTACTACACACCACACCACTATCACTACTACTACCACCACCACCACTATCACTACCACACCACCACACGAAGTATCAAGCTCTTGATCAGAGCTCAAAGTCCCACTGCAGAGCTACGCCGCTGAATGCCACTATAGAGTTTCCTTGTCGGCATTGCGCTTGGTGATTTCATAGTAAGTTTCATGCTCCGTTGATTCCCTTCATGCTCCGCCAGGTTTCCCTTAATCTGTCATGCTCAATCATACTACATTATGCTCCAGCCTCTGTCTTTACATGTGACTCACTCTCTTCATTATTTTTGCCTCTCTCTCATTCTTCCTTTCTTTCTCTGAGCTTCCAGTGTTCTATACGTTTATCTGAGGTTCTTCCTGATCCAGTAACTCTCTGAATTTAAGCTCTATCACTCCTTTTAAAATAAGTTTTATCAGAGGAGGTTTTTGCGCTTATAAAAGCTAAGCCGCTGGAGAAAAAGAATAAAATCCCTCAACAGGTGTTTGAAGATTTACCTGATGTTCATTTTTTATCCACTCTCTAAGGATTAATGATTAAACACTTGTGCATTTGGTTTTTCCCATTAAAACAAAATTATATTTCGAAATCAAAGAACAAAAAACATTGGAGTTACTAAAAGTCACTTATTGAGAATGAAAAAGAGAGGATCTAGCATCCATGGGATTTTTTAGGAAAGGTAAAAAAGGGGTTT
>NC_069477.1:6337268-6386907 GCF_026875155.1 Cherax quadricarinatus | reverse complement strand
ATTCTTTATATTTTAAATATATATATATATATAATATATATATTTATAATTTAAAAATTTTTATTATATTTTATAAATATATATATATTTATATATAATATATTATATATTTAATATATAATATATTTTAAAATATAATAATATATTATTATATTTATTATATATAAATATATATATAATTATATATATATTTTAAAATATATATATATTATATATATTATATATTAATTATATATATATTTAATTTATAATTATATATATATATATATTATTATATATTAAAAATTTATATATTATATATATATTAATAATATATATATTATATATATTAATTATTAATATTATAAAATATATTAATAATATATATATATATATATTAAAAATTTATATATATATTATATATTAAATAATATATATATATAATATTAAAAATATATATATATATATTTTTAATAATATATTAAATAATATATAATAATAAATATATTATAATTTTATATTTATATATAATAATATTATATATAAATTATTTAAAAATTTATATATATATATATATATATATTAATATATAATATATATATATATTATTATATATATTTTATTAATAATAATTTATATATATATATATTATATTTATATATATATATTAATATATATATATATATTATAATAATATATATTAATAATTTTATATAATATAATTATATATTATATATATATATATATATTATATATATATATTTATATTACACAAAAAGGGCTGAAAAACCTCACTCAAGGGGGAAAAGACCTTGGGGGTGACCATAACACCGAGCACGTCTCCGGAGGCACACATCAACCAGATAACTGCTGCAGCATATGGGCGCCTGCAAACCCTTTGAGAATAGCGTTCCAATACCTTAGAAAGGGAAATCGTTCAAGACTCTGTACACTGTGTACGTCGGGCCCCAAATACTGGAGTATGCAGCACCAGTTTGGACCCACACCTGGCCAAGCACGTCAAGAAATTAGAGAAAGTACAAAGGTTTGCAACAAGGCTCGTTCCGGACCTCAGGGGAATATCCTACGAAGAAAGGTTGAAGGAAATCGGACCAACGACACTGGAGGACAGGAGGGTCAGGGAGACATGACAACAACATACAAATAATGAAAGGAATATAAAAGGGAACAGAGACAGGATGTTCCAGAGGGGACACAGAAACAAGAGGTCACAATTGGAAGCTGAAGACTCAGACGATTCACAGGGATGTTAGGAAGTACTTCTTCAGTCACAGAGTCGTCAGGAAGTGGAATAGCCTAGCAAGTGATGTAGTGGAAGAAGGAACCATACATAGCTTCAAGACGAGGTATGACAAAGCTCAGGAAGCAGATAGAGAGAGGACCTAGTAGCGATCAGTGAAGAGGGGGGGCCAGGAGCTGAGTCTCGACCCCTGAAACCACAATTAGGCGAGAACAATTAGGTGAGGTGAGTACACACACACACCACACCCCACACACACACACACCCCCACACACAAAACACACACACACAGCGCAGAAATGCCTGAAGGGAGGGAGGAAATAAAGAAGAGAAATACCTAAAGGAACGAGTCATCGTTGGAAAACAATGCTACTACTTTAATTGTTGAAAATTACTGGAGATGCTGGTATCAAATATGCGCTCTGAAACTCCTCTTAACGAGAAGAACACTGCAAAATACCCCTAGCAACGGGTGGTGATGGAGTAAGTACACGTAAGAGATAACTATTACAAAGCGGTCAATTTTTTTTAATTAATTTTCTTCAAATGTAAGGGATTTACAGGTCGACTTCCCAAGTTCCTCAAGTTATTCCCAAAAGATTTCTGATTTGCCTGTCACTCCCCCCACAAGCACCACCCTGGCTCCCACAAGCACCACCCTGGCTCCCCCCGAGCACCCACCTGGCTCCCCCCGAGCACCCCCCTGGCTCCCCACGAGCACCACCCCGGTTCCCCACAAGCACCACCCCGGCTCCCCACAAGCACACCCTGGCTCCCCAAAGCACCACCCTGGCTCCCCACAAGCACCCCCTGGCTCCCACGAGCCCACCCTGGGGTTCTACAAGCACCACCCTGGTTCCCCACAAGCACCACCCTGGTCGCACAAGCACCACCCTGGCTCCCCACGAGCACCACCCTGGCTCCCCACGAGCACCACCCTGGCTCCCCACGTGCACCACCCTGGCTCCCCACGAGCACCACCCTGGGTCCCCACGAGCACCACCCTGGCTTCCCACAAGCACCACCCTGGCTCGCCACAAGCACCACCCTGGCTCACCACAAGCATCACCCTGGCTCGCCACAAGCACCACCCTGGCTCGCCACGAGCACCACCCTGGGTCACCACAGCACCACCCTGGCTCGCCACGAGCATCACCTGGCTCCCCCCAAAACACCACCCTGGCTCACCACGAGCACCACCCTGGCTCACCACGAGCACCAAACCCCGGCTCTCCACAAACACCACCCTGGCTCACCACAAGCACCACCCTGGCTCACCACGAGCACCACCCTGGCACTCCACAAACACCCCCCCTGGCTCCCACAAGCACCACCCTGGCTCCACAAGCACCACCCTGGCTCCCCCAAGCACCACCCTGGCTCCCCACAAGCACTACCCTGGCTCCCCCAAGCACCACTCTGGCTCCACAAGCACCATCTGGCTCCCAAAACACACACCCTGGCTCCCCCCAAGCACTACCCTGGCTCGCCACAAGCACCACCCTGGCTCCCACAAGCACCACTCTGGCTCCACAAGCACCACCCTGGCTCCCACAAGCACCACCCTGGCTCGCCACAAGCACCACCCTGGCTCCCCCAAGCACCACCCTGGCTCCCACAAGCACTACCCTGGTCGCCACAAGCACCACCCTGGTCCCCAAGCACCCCCCTGGCTCCCACAAGCACCACCCTGGCTCCCCACAAGCACCCCCTTGGCTCCCACAAGCACCACCCTGGCTCCCACAAGCCCACCCTGGCTCCCACAAGCACTATTTCCCGGCTCCCACAAGCACCACCCTGGCTCCCCCAAGCACTACCCTGGCTCCCACAAGCACCCCCCTGGCTCCCCACAAGCACCACCTGGCTCCCACAAGAACTACCCTGGCTCGCCACAAGCACCACCCCGGCTCGCCACAAGCACCACCCTGGGTCCCCACAAGCACCACCCTGGCTCCCCACAAGCACCACCCTGGGTCCCCACAAGAAAATACCCCGGCTCGCCACAAGCACCCCCCTGGCTCGCCACAAGCACCACCCTGGCTCCCACAAGCACCACCCTGGCTCCCTCAAACACCACCCTGGCTCCCCCCAAGCACCCCCCTGGCTCCCCTCAAGCACCACCTGGCTCCCAAAGCACCACCCCGGGGTCCCCACAAGCACCACCCTGGCTCCCCACAAGCACCCCTGGCTCGCCACAAGCACCACCCTGGCTCGCCACAAGCACCACCCTGGCTCCCCACAGCACCACCCTGGCTCCCCAAAAAGAACTACCTGGCTCGCCACAAGCACCACCCTGGCTCCCACAGAACTACCTGGCTCCCCAAAGCACCACCCCGGTCCCCTCAAGCACCACCTGGCTCCCTCAAGCACCACCCTGGCTCCCCACCAAACCCCCACCCTGGCTCCCTCAAGCACCCCCCTGGCTCCCCAAAAGCACCACCCTGGCTCCCCACAAGCACCACCCTGGCTCCCCACAAGCACCACCCTGGCTCCCCAAAAGCACCACCCTGGCTCTCGCTAGGAGTTCTGGGCGGAGGAAGGGTTACGGGAGCGATGATTCTCCCACCTTAAACACCCTGAATGTGAGGTTAGGTAAAAACCCTTTCCCCAACTAGTACTTTTACGAATCAACACTCACCCAAAATTATCCCTCGATTCTCCACCTATCCCTCACCCACAGTACGTTCTCTCCCCTCCGCTTTCTCCCCTCACTGCCACCCAAATCTCCATCCCTGTGAGTCGGAGGTTCAGGGTTGGCGTGCAAATAGTGGAAACCTGCAGGCGCGCGTGGCCTGCGAAATTGACGTTAAAATTGATGGGAAGTGGAACGCGGGGCGATAACCAGGGTGAAGTTATTCCCTTACGTCTTCTGCTGGTGATGTAAGAGAGGGTAGAAGTGTAGATAGTGGAAGGACTGAGGGAAGGGAGGAGAGAAACAGGGAGAATCAATATTATAAAATGTAATTTTTATGACAGGATGTCTTATTCCTGTCTCTTCTTCCTCCTCACTGTTGATATGTAATATAGAGGCGAAGATTCTTAGTCTTGTTGTATTTCCAGCAGACCAGACGGTTCCATACTCTGTCAAAGGCAGCAACACTGCCTATTAGAACTTCTAAACTTAATTAATTTAACCAGTGACTGGTGCCACATAGTTAAGGGGTTTCAATTGATCAACTACAGAATAATCTTTTCTGAAATATATTGACTCTGAGTAGCAAGTGATAAGAAACAGAAATTTACTTGTCTTACAAATTTACCAGTAACTGACAGCGGTGACCCTTGAACATGCTGTAGTAGCTGTCAGAATTTCTATTCTTCCACCAAAGTTTTCATTTATGACCTCAAAACGCCTTGTCCGACTGACTTCAAAATTTCTACACTGCTGAACTATAAATAACATTATTTTACACAACTACTAAACGGGCCGATGCCCAGTTACCAATTTTATAAAGCCATTCTACACAGTGCACCATTGATGTATTTTTAGAAAACTTTATCCTCAAACCCACTGCATGAAATTTTACTGATGTTTAAAATATCTTTAAGATTTTCATGAATTAAATATATCGTGAAATTATAGAAACCTAAAATACTTTTTCCCGCTTGACTCTGAATCCACTGACAGTATACCCAAGCACTCTGCCCAAAGTATAGGTGTGGAACTCCAGATTCATAAAAAATGGCAAAAACTACCTATTACCTTTAATATCCTTGCAGACGGAGTCCGGGTACAGAGGTCATCGCAAAGTCACTTAAAACCACATGTATGCACTCGGTGGCCACTTTATTAGGTACAACTTACACCTTTTCGTTAGGCAAATGTCTAATCAGCCAGTCACCTCAATGCCTAAAAGCATGCAGACATGGTCAAGAGGCTCAGTTGTTTAGACCGAGTATCAGAATTGGAAAGAAAAGTGATCTAAGTGAATCTGACCGTGGAATGAGTGTTGGTGCCAGACGGGGTGGTCTGAGTATCTCAGAAACTGCTGATCTCTTGAGATTTTCACGCATTTTACAGTCTCTAGAGTTTACAGAGAATAGAGTGAAAAACACAAAAAATCCAGTGAGCTATAGTTCTGTGGGCAAAAACGCCTTGTTAAGGAGAAAAGTTAGAGAAGAATGGCCAGACTGGTTCAGGCTGACAGGCGGCGACAGTAACTCAATAACCACGCATTACAATATTGGCATGCAGAAAAGCATCTCTGTGCTCAAAGCATGTTGAACCATGAAGTGGATGGACTACAGCAAGAGAACACACCAGTTCCACTCCTGTCAGCTAAAAAATAGAAAATTCAAGCAACAGTGGAAACAAGCTCTCCAAAATTGGAAATGGGACAGTTGATGACTGGTCACCTGGTCTGCCGATTCACTGTTGCTGCTGCGACATGTAGATGATAGAGATTAGCAGCATGAATGTGCAGCCAACAAATCTGCAGCAACTGCGTGATGCCATCATTTTAGCAAGGACCAGGATCTCTGTGAGGGGGAAAGCTCATTAGATAGGAGTAGAAGTATGAATGTGTGGAGGTGGTAGTTCGTTGCTCAGTATACTTGTTCTGTTAGGTGTGTGCATCATTACCGCTACTTCCCTGCCCCTTTCTCCACCCGATGGAAGTTGACGTGTGTCCTTCCGACCAGTTGACAGTCACCTGACTTTCGCCTCCGATCAAGTCTGTAAATATTTCCCCTCCACCCTTGTTTAAGACTATTGTTTTAAGAGCTTCAGTCTTGTTTAGGATTTTATTCTAATTCAACGTGACGTGAATTGGACGTACGTAGTGTAACGTAATCATTTTTGTCCTTAGTATTTCTTTTAAAGGTCGTACGCCTATCATGTGAGTGATTTCTCGAATGGTTTGTAATTTTCTGTTTCTTTTGATAGCCTTGATTGTCGGCTCGAGTCATCCGACATAGGCGAGATAACAGGGGCAGCTTAGATTTTTTCCCAGATCTTAGAATTAATCTGGCATCTGTACCTAAACTGGTCCCCTTCCACCCGTAGACTGACACCGTCAAACTACCCACCATCCTACAGCCGTTCTTCAGTTATCACCCCACCAAAGTCTCATTGTGGATCACAACTGACGACTGTACTGCTTCGGAAGGGTTGTCCAAGGATCCCAGTACCTCGGTTCTTCATAACCCCCTACTCATGTTGGGATCACACTATTTACTTAGTGTTAAAACAGTCACGTCCACCTGTGGACCCCCCCCCCCCACGACATCAAGGGCTCACCGTTCCAAACCTCGATTCAAAACTACGTGCCCAGAACATCGGCAGGGCACCGTTGTATTAATTACTTACGTACATATTAGCTTGAGTTACTAATTACTTCATTTTTTGCTTCAGGTAGGATTAATTTCATGTTTTTTATATTCTATACAAGGTCTACATATTAACAAAATTGTTCATTTTGTTACCTTTGATTTTTCTATCTTTCGATTTCCATAAGAAAGAATCAGCCTTATCAAATAATCTTTGAGGGTCTGACTGGGCTGTTGAACTTTCACAATCTCCGACAAATGTTTCCAGCACCGAATTAAATCTATGCCACGAATTCAGAGTGTTAAGGGGCAGAGCAAAAATCACTACCCAGTACTAGAAGGATTTATCTAATAGTCACTGAATATAGGTCCACTCCACAAATGTGGCAAGAAATCCTAAATAATTTAAGTTGAGAACAAGTATCTTCGGCCCCTCACTCGTCTGGATGTTTTTTTCTTTTACCTCATCAATCCTACACCCCTCAAGGGAGGTTCCTTGACGCTGGTGAGGGGCTCTTGATCTAGGAGTTGGATCTGTGCTCTGGTTCCCTGGATTGAACCTGATTACCTTCATTCCCCCGCACATGAGCTATATATTTTACGGTTTAGTGTTCCCCCATAATTATAATAAGTTCAACAAACTGCATAATGGACATAAACAGTTCCAGAAGAGCTCGAGAAATATATTAGAGCAGATGAAAAATATTTTCTTAGGAGTTTGACAATCTTAGGATCTGACACGGACAGAGGGACAAAGCTTCTCACCTTAAGCTATATAAATGCAAATTGCTGGTCTTTACCGTGCGTTCATCAGCAATTATAATCAGTAGGGAACGCATGATGTATGAATTGGTTGAAAAAAGATGGAAAACTGTAACGGGTATAGAAGAACCAGGACATGCTGGGGAAGGGGAGGGCAGATATAGTAGGGCAGGCTGGGGAAGGGGAGGGCAGGTATAGTAGGGCAGGCTGAGGAAGGGGAGGGCAGGTATAGTAGGGCAGGCTGGGGATGGGGAGGGCAGGTATGGTAGGGCAGGCTGGGGAAGGGAGGGCAGGTATAGTAGGGCAGGCTGGGGAAGGGGAAGGCAGGTATATTAGGGCAGATTGGGGAAGGGGAGGGCAGGTATAGTAAGGCAGGCTGGGAAGGGGAGGGCAGGTATAGTATGGCAGGCTGAGGAAGGGGAGGGCAGGTATAGTAGGGCAGGTTGGGGAAGGGGAGTGCAGGTATAGTAGAGCAGGCTGGGGAAGGGGAGGGCAGGTATAGTAATGGCAGGCTGAGGAAGGGGAGGGCAGGTATAGTAGGCAGGTTGGGGAAGGGGAGTGCAGGTATAGTAGAGCAGGCTGGGGAAGGGGAGGGCAGGTATGGTAGGGCAGATTGGGGAAGGGGAGGGCAGGTATAGTAGGGCAGGCTGGGGAAGGGGAGGGCAGGTATAGTAGGGCAGATTGGGGAAGGGAGGGCAGGTATAGTAGGGCTGGTTGGGGAAGGGGAGGGCAGGTATAGTAGGGCATATTGGGGAAGGGAGGGCAAGTATAGTAGGGCAGGCTGGGGAAGGAGAGGGCAGGTATAGTAGGGCAGATTGGGGAAGGGGGGCAGATATAGTAGGGCAGATTGGGGAAGGAGAGGGCAGGTATAGTAGGGCAGATTGGGGAAGGGGAGGGCAGGTATATTAGGGCAGGACAGGTATAGTAGGGCAGGACAGGTATAGTAGGGCAGGCTGGGGAAGGGGAGAGCAGGACAGGTCGGTGCAGGTCAAACAAGGTTATGCTCCGGAAATCGCGACCTAGATTTCGATATTTCATGTTATTAGTTACCAATCCTGTGCTTTTTCTAACACGTGACTAAGGCATCCTGAGGCGGCCTAATCACTGAAACTTAAGAACATTAACTATAGGCATAAAACGAGGCTGTCTGCTCATGCTGATGTGTAGCCCAATATAGAGAAAACTAAGAAATATTACTAAACAGCGGAGAACTTTCAGACATATCCCATCTATAAAAAAAATCATGCAAAACAGCAAACTGTATAAAAAAAAAGAAAGCACTCTATGACTTGTAGGTTTAGGGCCCCTTTTTTTAATTATAATATAAAAAAATATCTTCTGAGAAAATAAATATTGCGAGAAGAAACAGATTGTAAAAATTCAAACACCAGTGTGCAGAAAAGCAATCAAATATGTTAAATATAAAGTGGTTTATGAAAAAGTATCTTGTAAAAAATAAGTTGTATTGAAAAAACCCATTCTGGTGTGAAAATAAAACTACAGTACTCTTCTCTTGCAAATTGCATTTATGTATTGGTGGATTAAGTGAACGAGTGAAAATAATGAAGAGACTAATGCAAAGTAATGGGAAACGAGGCAGTAACATGACTTTTAAGAGAATTAATACTGAGGTATGCAAATTAGCGCCACTTGTGTGTGTACTCGCTTAGTTGTGGTTGTGGGGGGTCGAATTACAGCTCATGACCTGTACTCACCTATTTGTACTCACCTATTTGTGGTTGCAAGGGTCGAGTCACAGCTCCTGGCCCCGCCTCTTCGCTGATTGCTACTAGGTCCTCTCTCTCCCTGCCCCATGAGCTCTATCATACCTCGCCTTAAAACTATGTATGGTTCCTGCCTCCACCACATCACTTTCTAGGCTATTCCATGGCCTGACTACTCTATGACTGAAGAAATACTTCCTAACATCCCTTTGATTCATCTGAGTCTTCAACTTCCAATTGTGACCTCTTGTGTCTGTGTCCCATCTCTGGAACATCCCGTCTTTGTCCACCTCGTCTATTCTGCGCAGTATTTTATATGTCGTTATCATGTCTCCCGCCCCTCCTGGCCTCCAGTGCCCCGTCGGGGCCGATTTCACCTCAAACCTTTTTCTTCATAGGACAATCCCGTAGCTCTGGACTACCCCTTGGTTGAAAACCCTTTTGGGCACTTTCAAAAATTTTTCTTGACGTGTTTTGACTAGGTTTGGGATTCCAAACGGGTGCTGCATACTCCATAGGGGCCCCTGACGTAATGGTTACGGGTCTTAACCCGAACCCCTTACGAGGTATCGGAACACTATCCTATTTTTTGCCAGGCCCCCCGTATGCGGGCAGCATTATCGGATTGATGTGCCCTCAGGAGATAGGGCTCTTTGTTTTACTAAAACCCCCAGATTTTTTTCCTTGAGTGGGGTTTGCAGTTTTTGGGCCATCTAAACTATATTGTTCTGCGGTCTTTTTTTGGGCCCTTTCCCCCAATTTTTCATGATTTTGCTTTTGGCAGGGAAAAAATTTCAAGGACCTTTGTTTGGCCCACTTGTAGCCTTCCAGATCTCTTTGAAACCCGCCTGATCCTGGGCCCATTAAATCTTTTTCTTTAATTTCACATCCCCTGCAAAAAAAGGACACTTCTGAGTCAACCCCTTTCCCGTTATGCCCTTTCCCAACGTATCCCAAAAAACAGCACGGGTTTCCTAGATTTGAACCCTGGGAACCCCGTTTGCCCACAGGCGCCCACTCGACACCTCGTCGCGAAACCATGCCCCGTTGTTTCCCCCCCTTTTCCCAATATTCTCTAAATCCTTTGCAGTCCCTTTTCCTGTTAGGGTTCCCGGGCCCCTCTAGTTTTTTGGCAAACCTCTTTGAGAACTGTGTCAAAAAGGCCTTTTCTTGCACCCAAAAAAATACGCAGTCGACCCACCCCCCCTCTCTCTTGTCTTCCCTTCGTCCCCTTATCATAAAACTCTAGTGGGGTTTGTGACACAGGTTTTTCCTTCCCTGAAACCCGTCCCCGGTTGTAAATTTAAATACACTTTTTTTTTCCCCGGGGTGCCCCACCACCTCCTCCTGAGATCTTCCCCATGACCTTCATACTAAAACACGTTAGAAAACCAGGTCTGTAGTTTTTTTGGCCTCATGCTGTCCCCTTTTTTAAAAATTTGGGACAAAACTTTTGCCTTTTTCCCATCCCTTTCAGGGAGTTCCCAAATTTCAAATGATGTTTTTAAGATCTTTTTAATGCCCCACACAATATCTCTGCTCCCCTTTAAGGACCCATGGAGAGTTTTTCTGGCCCCAAACCCCCTTTTGAGGTGTCAATTTTTCGCTTAGCAGTTTCTTCACCCCCCCTTTGGGTTATATGAAAAACCCCCAAAAATCCAGAAACTTGCGGGTGGGGCCCCCCCTGTTCGATTTTTTGGGAGTCCTACTGGTTTCCACTGTAAATACCTTTTTAAAAATTTTGTGTTGAGCTCCTGCCTACCTCCGGTCTTTTCTTGTAAAATTCCCCCCAACCCCCTTTCCCTCAGTCTGTTTTACCTGGCCCCCTTCCCCTGTTTTTTTCCCCTCCTGATGTGGCTTTACAACACTTGGGGCCCAGTCTTTATTTTTTGATCAAAAGTCATTTTCATATTGTCTCTAGCCTCCCTTCTTATCTGTGCATTTTTTCTTTCCCGGCTCTTCGGCTAAATTTTCTTTTTTTTTCCTTTAGTTCCTGCCCTTCTGTCCCTTTTTCCATTCAAAAAGTAAAACCCCTAGTTTTTGCCTCCCTACACCTTTGGGAACCCAAGGCCCTCGTTCTTTTCTTCCCATTATTTCTTTTTCCTTTTGGGGAAACAAACCTCTCCTTTTCCCCTCCTTGCATTTTTTGCTACATAGCCTTCTTTTCTTGTACTTTTTTTTCCCTGTCATTTCCCTCCCCCAAACTAAATGTTTTAAAAGGAAGTTCCTCATCCTGGTATTTTTCCCCCCCTTTTTGTATTTTGGTTTTTTTTCCCACCCTATTCCTGCTACTCTCTCCACTTGGAGCCAACTATTTTTTTTCGAAGCACAAAACCAAAATGACACTACTCCCGGGGGGCCTTTCATACGGGGATCCCCCTCGATTTCCGAACTACCATGGTGAATAAAAAGGGTCCAACCTTGCGGTCATCCTCTCCCTCCTCCGGGTAGTGCCCTCTAAAAATGTTGATGAAAGATTCTCCGGGTACCACATCCATCATTTTGGGCTCCCCAAATGTTTGGGGAACCCCCAGGGGGCCCGGGTTTTTTCCCCAGTCAATCTCCTTTGATTGAAATCACCCAAATATAATTTGTTTCCCCCCATGTTTCTCTTCCTGGCCACCCCCCAAAAAGGGGGTTAAATCATTCCCTCTGTTGCCTCATCGTTTTCCCTTCCCTCTTGGCCTCCGCAGTTCTGTGGGGGGTTGTACATTACTGCAATTATCACCTTTTCCCCCTTCAGACGGGTTTGGGTTTCCTAAAAAGTATTTTCCCTTTCCCCCATGCCATCCATTCCTTCCATTTTCTAAAAACCCCACGGGTTTTTAAATTAAAGCAGTGCAACTCCTCCCCCCCTTCTCCTCCCTCGGCTTTCCTGAAAATTTGATATCCCGGAGGGAAAATTTGAATGTTATTATTCTGGTGAGTTTTTTTTTCTGTGAGTGCAATTTTTTTTTCGGGGGGATGTTCCCCTTTTGATTTTTTTCCGTGCCACCCCACATATTTGTTTTTTAAACCCTTAAAAAGGGGTTTACCACACCTTAAATTTCTTTTCTAAGACTGGGCCCTGGGAAGTATTTTGGGGTTGGGGAAGGGGGAGACCGGGTTTAAGGAACTATGGGTTGCGGGCGGGGGGTAAAGTTTGTAAGTAGGGGGTGGGGGCATTGGATGGGGCAGGGGTTTTTTTGTTTGGGATTTGTTTGGTTGCCCGGGGGTTGCTGGTTGGGAGGCTTCTATAAAAAATTTGGGAGGGAGGCTGTTTTAGATCTTTTTTCCGGGGTTGGGGATCTCCTGTCTTCTTCTCCTCCCCTCTTTCCTCCTTTCCCCCTTTGTACCATCCTCTCATTTTTCTTCCTTTTTTCTTGTTTTTCTTCGCGGTCAAGATACACCCCCCTTTGTATGCCGTAAATTCCCCCCTTAATCTGTTTTCCCTCCTGCAGAAATCCGGGCCCAAATCGTTTTCCTCCCCTTAAAGGGTCACTCTCACGGGGGGGGGGGCCCGGGGTTTTTTTTTTTTTCAAACCCCCCTTTTCTCCAAAAATTTTTCCAGCGGGGTCATATCGTCTTCTCCTTTTGGGTTTTCCTTTAGCTTTAAATTTTCCCCTTTTTTTCCCCCTTTGTTTCTTCCCTTCATATTTTTCCCCTTTTCGACTTCCTGGAGCCCATACACAAAGACTGACCTCACCCTTTAAATTTCATCCCCCTGCATATCCCTTGAAACCCCCCTAAATTTAATTTGGTTTCCTCCACTGCAGTTTTCCCCTTTAAATCATTTTCACGGGCAAATGTATTTTTGGGCTCATTTGGCCTGTCTTTTTTCCCTTTCCCTCGGTTTTCCTTGGCCCCTGTTTTCTTTTAGGGCCTCCACAAAAGCTTAGCTTTTTTCATTTGCACAGTCCCCCTCTATAGAGCACTCCATGCATTTTGTGCCCCTTTTTTTCCCCTACAGCCCCCCTTTTTTGTGGCTGGGGTAGCAGTCCCCTTTGCCCAACCCAAAAAAAGTTCTTTAGATCTTTAGGCGGTTTCGATTTTTAAATTTCCCCTTTTTCTAACTCTGTACCAGTTTTCTGCTGCTTTACTTTCCCCCCCAAACTTCCTCTTTCCATATCTATCCTCTCTTTCCCTTTCTCATGCTAATTTCTTCTAGTTTCTTTTCCCATTAAATGACCCCTTTTTTATGAGCTCTGCTCCCCCAATCTTCCTTTGCATTTTCCTCCTCCTGCCCCCCTTGGGTTTTTTTTGTTGCTCCTGGAAACCCCATTTTTTTTTTACCCCTGTTTTCCCTTTCAGAGTGGGAAACCTATGTAGTTTTTGTATGTTGGGTTTATTTATTGTGGTGTCAAAAGTGGGGGGGGGGGGAAGTAGTGGGGGAACTGTGGTTTTTTGGGGAAAGTTTAGTGGGGAGGGGTGGGGGGGTTTTGGGGGTGAACGGGGGGGGGAGGTGATCGAGGGGGGGAATGGATCGGGGGAAAAGTGAAAATGTCGGGGGTGGGGGGAGGGGATGTGTGTCTGGATATTTAGTTACCATTTTGTCCCTGGGCCCACATGTCGTTTAAACCCACAAGGCCGGGTGTGTGTGGGGTAGGTTGTAGGTTTTGTTTGGGTGTGTGTGTTATTTTCCCAAATTTGCCCCAAAGGGCACATGTTGTGTTTTGTGTGGGTGTGGGGTGTGTTTGAGTTGTGTTTTTTTTGTGTGTAATTGTTGTGGAATTATTGGGGGGTTTATTAGGGAAACTGAAAGGTAGGGGGGCTTGTGTTTTTAAAGGGTAACCCTCATTGGCCTTGGCTGCCCACCCCTTCGTGACCTACCCCCCCCAAAACCTTTTGGGGACTTCCCGCATTTACAGGTGTGTGTGTGTGTGGTGTGTAATGATGTATGTGGGGGGTGTGTGTAAAAATTTAATGTGTCGAATTATGTGGGGGTTTATTATGGGGCTGAAAAGGGGTTTGGTTTGTGCTTGGAGTGAATGTAATTTCTCATTGTCCCTTGTGTCCACAACCTCTTGTGACCTGACCCCCTTTGCAGTTTTGCCTATATCCCTGCTTTATGAGTTAATCGCCTTTTTTCAAAGGTTTAACCATTTGCAAAACCCTTTTTGAATATTTGATTTCCTATTCTTTACGTGCTTGAGATTAGACCATTAAACATTCATTTGGGGGTTTAAAATTGGGAACCCCTGGACCCCACACCCAAAAAACCCAAATCATAGGTATAAAAAAAACTTGTAGTGAAAGCTGTAGCAGTGTGTTTTCCCCAGTGTGGGGCCCGTCCGGGAAAGTAAAATCCACTCCAAAGTACGCCCCTGGCGTAGATCCCCCCCAATTTTTTCCCTCTTAAATAATGTACCCAAAACACTTTTTTTTCTTTCACTGGTACACTATTGTTTATTTTAAATTAAAAATTTTTGGGTGACACTTGGCAGCCCCCCCCTTCACCCAAACCTGCGCCACAACGCTTTTTTTTTCCAGATCATTTTTCAAAATTGGGGTTTTTCCCCCCACACTTGTGGGGCTCGGGCCCAATTTAAAAAAAAACCTTTCCTAGGATTTTTTGGCAAACCCTGACACATTTTGGGCAACCCTTCCCAAAACACTTAGTAGCCCTAAAAAACCATTTTAACCCCCCCCGGTGGGGTTTTTGTGGGGTGTTTGTGTGTGTGTGGGGGGTGTGTGGGGTGTGGGGGGGGGGGGGTGTGTGTTACAAAAAAAAAGCGATTTCAAATTTAAGCATAAAGATTTTCCAGTGAAAATAGAAAAAAATCCCCTTCTAAGCATCCGGGCCCTTGTTACTGGGTTTTTGTAACAAGTATCAGAAAACACTTTTCCCAATTATCCTTTAAAAAATTTAATTAGTTTCAATAGTGCTTCAAGATTAAAAATTGGGTAGCTACTAACTAAAAAAATTTAAAATTTTTAATAAGTTTATTAAAAATTAATTTTTGTCTAGGCGAAATATAAAAATTAAAAGGGTAAATTATAGTAACCCCATTTAAATATAAATATAGGATACAAGTTGCTACCCCCCCTTTTCTGGGTAAAAATTATTTTTTTTGGGGTTTTAAAGTCCCTTCTTTTTTAAAATGGTTTAAAAATTTTGGGAAAGGGGGGGGGGGGGGGAAATTTAAAAATTATTTTAAAATAAAAAAAATTTTGGTTTTTTTGGGGTGGGGGGGGTTAGGGAAAAACCATAAGGGTATTTTTTTTAAAATTTAAGTAAGAAATAAAATTTTTTGGGAAAACCTTTGGGTTGTTTTTGTGGGGAATTTAAAGGACCCCATTGCCTTTTTTAATGAAAGGGTTGATTTAAAGGATTTTTTGGGAAAAGGGGGAGGGGTTGGGTTTTTAAAAATTTTGGGGGGGGTTTTTAAGGGGTTTGGTATAATTTTTTTGGAAAAAGGGTTTTAATTTGGGGGGGGTGGGGGGTTTTTTTGGGATTTATTTTGGATTAAAAAATTAAATTTGTTGCTTTAAAAACGGGTTATAAAAATGGGATGGAGCAGTAAAAAAGATCTTTTGGGTACAGTTCTTTGAGGGTCAAGAAAAACTAATTCTAGGTTTTAATATACCGACCTATGTTTGGGAAACCACGATAGAGGGGACTTTTTTTTTTTTGGGAAAATTTTTAGGGCTTCGGGACACAGTAACATAGAAAAAGTGGGGGATTTTAAATTTTTGGGTAAAATTGATTTGGAATTCTTGACGGGAAAATCAAGATCCGGGAATTTTATGAAAATTTCAGGACTTTTTTTTTTGGAAACAGATTTTACGCGCCAACCGGGGGTAAAATTTTTGCTAGACCTAGTCTTGTCAAAAAGGAAACACTCGTGAAAAAATCTGGAATACTGAAGATTTGGGCACAAGTGTCACAAATCCTCATTTTTTAGCTTTAAATTTGGGGAAATGCAAAAAAACGATAATAAAGAAAAAAATCCCAATTTTCGTTCGGGGGGTTTAAAAGGGAACTTGGGGAACATCTGTCTAATTTTGATTGGGGTTATCAAGCTAATAAATTTTATTAAACGACAATCATACTTAAATATAAAGGGGAATTTCTGCTTTTGATTGTTTTCTTAATAAAAAAACCCCATTGCCCAGAGTATAAACTTCCCCCAGAGAAAATTAGGTCTAATAATAACGCCCCCAAAGGGGTTTAACAGGGGGCCCTAAAGCATCTTTTGGGGGAAAAAAGGGGGAAATTTAAATTTTAGGCGCTTTAAAGGAAGGGGAGGGGAAACCCTTTTATTTGACCAATAGTTCAGTTTAAAAAAAGAAGAAAAAAGGGGCGATTAGAAAGGCAAAGGGGGACTATGAAATTGAGTTCCCTAATGAATAAAAAAAACTAACCCAAAAGGGGTTTTCTTTAAAGTGAAATAGACGAAGGTAAAGGGAAAAAAAGGGGGCCCTTTAAAATCGGGGAATGGACAGCTGACGGAAAAAAAAAAACTAAAATGTTTTCCTTTTTTTAATGCCCTATTTTTTGTCATTTTTACACGGGAAGATTTAAATAAAGTTTCCAGTAATTAAAAATTATTTATTTTCCTGATAAAATTTAATTAAAAATAATATTACTGTCACAGGGACAGGGTTATTAAACAGATAGAAAAACCCAAAACAAAATAAGCCCCAGGCCCCCATAGTTGTTTTCAAGGGTATTTAAGGAAATGAAAAGAGGGGAGCTTTGTCCAGCCTTTAACAGTGTATTCAATGCGCCCAATCCTTACCAGTGTTGGGGCCAAAAAGTTGGAAAGAGGGCCTAAAATGGGGTTTTCCCTATATTCAAATCAGGGGAAAAAGTCCACTCCCCAAATTACCGTCCAATAAGCCTGACTTCTATAGGGGGCCCAAGTTATTAAACCCTTTAAATAGCGACATTATCAAAGTCACCTTGAAGAGCATAATTTTATAAATAAAATCTCAGCAGGTTTCACGAGGGGGCGTTCCTGCCTGAAAAAATTTACTGACTTTTCTTCAAAAGAAAAATTTGAGGATTTTGACAGTGAAAAGGAAAATATGAAAATTTTTTTATTTGGTTTTATTAAAAAGGGCCTTGGGACAGAGTACCTACAAAAAGACTTTTAAAAAAGTCAGCCCCATGGAAAAAGGGGGTAAAGTTCTAGCATGGATTGAGGCATTTTTTTACCAATAAAAGCAGAGATTTTACCATTAATGGTGAAATCTAAATGGGGATTGTCACAATAGGCTTTTCCCACAAGGATCATTTTGGGCCCCTTCTCCTGTTCAAAATTTACAAAAAGCCCCTTGATAAAGGGGATTACTATGACTTTAGTTTTTTGGGGTTTGATGAAAACAAAGATGGGCCCTTTAAAATTTCACTCTAAAGGAAAATATCAATGAACTCCGGGACGATTTGAAAAAATTTAAATTGCTTGGTCTGAAAAATGGCAGATAAAATTTTAATGGGGAAAAAGTGAAAAGGTACTTGCCCTTGGTAATAAAAATTAACCCTCGAAGGTAAAATTTCTATTTGAAGTAAGTTTGGGTTTCATACAGAATTTGAAAAAGATTTGGGGAGTCAGGTAAGCAGAAATCAAAAGCCAAGACAGCAGTGCCTTATTTTTGCCAAAAGGGCCAACAGTTTACTTGGATTTATCTCAAGAAGTATAAGTAACAGAATTCCAAAAGTTTTTTTAAAACAGTTTCAAATACATCACTAGTGGGGCCCTCTTTTGATTATCTGCTCATTTTTTTCCCCAAACAAACAGGATGGAAAATAGACTCTTTAGAAAAAACATACAGAGAAGAATACTAAAATGATTTTACTGGTAAGAAACCTCCCTTTGAAAAAAATAGATTTTAAAACCCTTAAATCTCCCACCTCGGGAGGGCGTAGAATGAGGGGAGATATCATTGAAGTGATAAGTGGTTGACGGCATAAAAAAGGGAAAAATTAAAAAAGTACTGGGGGGTGCCCGAACCGGGGAAAAACCCCGGGGAAATAAGGGAATTTAATTTGGTAAATTTAGATTTAGAAAGGACAAAAGGTAAGTAGGGTTTTTTCTAACAGAGTTGTAGTTTCTGGAACACCCCCTTCCCCCAGGGGGGTGATAAGGCTAGGACCTTGGGTATTTTAAAGAAAAAGACTGGACAAAAATATGAGGGGGAGGGCGGGTTTTTTGTTTGGTTAAAGGAGTACGGGATTTAAATTTTCTTGAGTACTTTGGTAAATGTCTTTTTTGATAAGGACATGCCTCGTAGGGCCAGTAGGCCTTCGGCATTTTGGGATTTTCCCCTACATTCTTATGTTCTTATTTTCTTATAAAAAGTTTGTGTGTAAGTGTTTTAAAGGGTATTTCACTATGTCCCCAAGCTAGACTTAACCAGTGACGACTAAAAGTCCTCAAAATAAACTAAATTCCCTTTACCAACCTGGCAAACAAACAGCTTGCTTGAACAATAAAACGACTGTAACCGAACACAAATTTTAAAAAAGCAACAGCGGGCACAGAATTACGAAAAAGGAGAAAAATATAAAAGGGCAAATAAAGGGACCAAACTGCAGATTTCCCCCACCAAAAATCACAAAAATCCCATACTACTGAATCAAGTTTAGCATTAGAAAATCCCCAACTGTTTACAGTAAAACAGATACCAGTACAAATCAGGTCAGAAGCTAACAGCTCAGGACCCCGAGTTTCCCGTGCTATAAGACACACAACCCCCCTTTAACTTTAAAAAACACTAAGTCCCAGGGTATGTTTTGTGAACAGAGTTCCACAGAACCAACAAAAAAAAGCACAGAGAAGATCTAACAAGGGCCGCAAAAGGGGGAATAAAAGGGGCCTCTTCTAAAAGCACTTTCCCAAACCCACAAAAGGGTTTGCGCAGGCCAGGGAACTACACCAAAGGGGAGGGGTTTATCACCCCTCCCCTATCAATGACCCGGGAATGCTTCGGCCCAAACAAAACAGAGAAGCCACAGGGAAACAGCCAAAAGAAAAAACAGTAGTTTTAAAAAAACTGTCAGCTACTTAACACTGAAAAATAAACACTGAATAAAAATTTTAAATTTCACCCCCTAACTAAAATAAAAACTAAGTCAAATAATAATATAAAGCAATTTTATTTACGATTTAGCCCTTTAAACGGGAAAAAAACAATATAAAATTATATTAACAGGCAATATACAAATTTAAATACATTTTTGGGCCCATTTTAGGGGTCCAATAGTTCTGTGGGGCGGCGCGCGCGGTGTGTGTGTGTGTGTGTTTGTGTGTGTGGTGTGTTTTTGTGTGGTGTGTGTGTGTGTGTTTGAGTGTGTGTGTGGAATTCTCGCCCAAATGGGGAAGCAGGGGTCAATTCCCAACTCTTGGCCCCCCCCCCTCGCTGGGTGCTACTAGGTCCCTTTTTTCCGGGTTTAAAGCCTTATCTACCTCCCTTTTTAAAGCTATGTATGGTTTTTGTCTCTCTATTTCACTCTCCAGTTGTTTCCCCTTCCCCGAAAAACCTAAGGTCGAAAAAACACTTCCTAACATCCCCTTGACTCTTTTAAAGTTTTTTAAATTCTAGTTTGGGGCCCTCTTGTTCCTATTTTCCATTTTCTGAAACAAGTCCCTTTTTTTTTTGGGGTTGAGGTAAATTAAACGAGGGAAAGAGGTAAGAGGTAAAAGGAAAGAAGAACAAGGGGGCAGGGAGGGGGGGTAATTCAACTAGGATTTAAAACTAGAAAGTAGGGTAATAAAGTTGGGTCACTCTGTGTTTAATATCCATAATTTTCTCCTGGGGGGAAATTTTTTTATTTTTTAAATTTTCTCCCATTCTGGTTTACTTACACATCTGAAACATTTTTTTTAATTAAAAATACAAAGAGTGTGCTTTTAAAAGGGCCAAACATGAAATTTCGACATGTGACAGTTTAAAAAAGATAAAGAAAATTAGGGAAAAAACACCCGGAAAGAAAGGCTCACAACCCAAAAAAGGGGGAAGGCACAATTTTTTGCACTTTTGCAGGTGATGACAAACCCCGCCCATACCTTTGGGATCTTTTTGTTGAAGTTTCGTAAACCATGGAAAAAATTTTTCAAAAAAAAAAAACAGGTGTTGCACGTGTATCTAATTCATCATTTTTTCCCGGGACAGGGGGTTGGTTTAAAAATGTACATTTAAACAGTTAGGATCTTTACCAAGTTGATAGGCTGTGTTGTTTCTGTTCGTGCAGGGGCTTTTGAGGGCGGCTCTGGGCTCGCGTTCCACGAAAAAAATAACTTCAACCACTCATTTAAAAATTTAAAATAAAAATGATCCCATTGGGAAAAGGTTTTTTTTTGGGGAAAGGGGGGCTGGATGTTTCTGGTTTCAGGCCCGAGGATGGGAAATTTTTTATGTATGTCAAGGGCCATCCCCCATCAACTGCCTTTTTCGCCCAAAAAGAGGGAGGAAAAATAAAAAAATAAATATAATATTAAAAATATAAAAAATAAATAAAAAAAAAAAAGAACATAAGAACATAAAAAGGAGGGAAAACTGCAGCAGGCCTGTTGGCCCATACTAGGCAGGTCCCCTTTTTTTTAATTTATCCCACTAACAAACAATTTTACCTACCCAAATTTTTAATTTCTAAACCCCAAAAATAAGCTCGATGTTTCAAACCCACTCAAAACCCCAAACCCCTCCCACTTTATTTTATTTCCCCCTAAATTTTAAACTACCCAAAGTCCTAGCCCCCAATAACCCAACGGTTTGATTTTTCCACTCATCTACAACCCCCATTTCCAAACCAAACTTTTCCCAAGTCCTTTCAAAACTAAAATTATCTAAATTTTTAAACCATTACTGGGGGGTTCTCTCCCTTGGGAGATATTTTCAAGACCTTTTTAAAATCCCCTTTATTAATACCTATCTTCCCCTTATACACTTCATCAGGTTCCCCCCCTCATTTTTCGTCTAACAATGAAAAGTAACTTTAAATCTTCAATCTTTTCTTCTTAAAAGGGAAAATTCTAATGCTATGTATTAATTTAAATCATCCTACGCTGAATGTTTTTTTTAACAAATTTTTGTCCAATTTTGTAATATGGAACCAGAATTGAACTGCATAATCTAGGGGAGGCCCTTTCAAAAGATGTATAAAAAATGCATTGACCTCTTTAAATTCTGTTGCTTTCACTCTTGATAAAAATCCCAGAATCTAATTTTTCCTTTTTAAAGACGCTTAGGCATTGCTGTCCCCCTTGGTTTTTAAAGGTTTCGCTTACCATAACCCCCAATCCTTTTCACAATCTTTTATGGTTAATTTTTACATTATTTAACTTATAAGTCTAGGGTTTTGGCACCCCGAGCTTCAGAACCTTCATTTATCAAAATTGGGAAAGCATCTGCCCCTTTTCGACCAAGAGTAGGTTTTTTAAAAATCCCCCTGAAGTTCCCAAAAATCTTTCGTTTTTAATCAATTTTTCCTACCTATCTTCGGGGTCATCGGCGAAAATTTCTCATACACTAGAATTCCTTCATCAAGATCATTGATAAAATATTAAAAACAACAACGGGGGCCCCAAACTGATCCCCCGTGGAACGCCCCTTTTTTTACTGATCCCCACTCGGGTTTAAACCCCCCTTATGGAAAACCTTTGCTTCCTGTCGTGGGGGCCAAAGATTCGATACCCCGAGAGCACCCTTCCCCCAATGCCATAGCTTCTACTTTCTTTTAACAGCTTTGGGGGCGGAACTCTAAACAAAGGGCCTTTCTAAAATCTAAGTAAATAATTTTCAAAATTTTTTTATCGTGGGCAAAAGCCCAAAAACTTTACTGAAGAAAAGTTAATAATAGTTAGACAAGACCGCCTTTGTGAAACCATGCGAGTATCATTAATCAAACTATGCTTATCGAGAAAGGCTTCTTTAAAAAATCTCAGCTAAATTTTACTCTATAATTTGCCTACAATTGAGGTCAGGCTTATTGGGCGGTAATTTACGGGAAAAGACTTTCCCCTGTTTTTTAAAAAAAGGAATTACCTTAAACCCTCTTCCCCAAATCAAGAAAACTGCACCTGTTTGAAGGAAAAAATTAAAAATATTAGTTAATTTTTCCCCAAAACTTCCATTTTGCATTTTCCTTTTTGAACCCTTGAAAAAACCTCATCAGGACCCGGTGACTTATTTTTCTTCAGCTTTCCTATCGCCCTTTACAACCATTTTTACTAGGACTGTGATGTTTCATAATTTATCTTTTTCTGATCCACTATAAAAAATTTAAATTTCCGGGAAAATTTTTTAGTGTCTTCTTGTGTAAAAACCGAAAAGAAAATAAATTATTTAAAATCGGCACATTTTATCTCTTTTTTCAAAGATGCCCCCTAGTTTTTTTAAGGGGACCCATCTTATCTCTAAATTTTGGGTTTTTAGACCGGAAAAAAAATTTTTGGGGGTTTGTTTTAGAATCCCCACAACCCTTTTTTTTCATAGCCCCTTTTACTTTTCTTTCCCCCTTTTTTTTTTTTTTTGTCCCTTCTTAATTCAATATACTGATTTAAAAGATGAAACCCCCGCCTCTTTTATACGGGCCCATAAAAATTCCCTTTTTTATGCCCTTTGTAAAATTTCAACCTTTTTTATTCCTCCATTTTGGTCTTTCCCATTTGATCAAAAACCAAATTTTGGAAAACGTTCTTTGAGCAGCATGTAAAATTTTGTCAAAAACGTCATATTAAAGCTCTCTTCGTTTCCGCCAGTCAAAAGAAAAAAAAAGTTTTGTACGAAAAGGTAAAAATACCGACAAGATGAGAGTAAACACATTTTGCCAAACCCTCTGGGGATCTTTTTTGTAACTTTTTTGCCATCCCCTGGCTTTTTTCAAAACAAGTTAAAGTCCTAGAAATGGGTTATTGATAAAGCCACTGGAAGGCGAAACGTCTACAATAAAAATACCCAGATGTTCAAAATTTTCTTACTCCACAAAATGATAAGTGTTCTTAAGCCCCTCGTAAAACCCCTAAATTTCGAAAATCTGGGCTGTTTTTGGGGTTTTTCCCTGCATCATATTTCCCTTTAATTTTCAGGAAAAAAATTTTTTGGTTTGCAAACACCCCCGTTTCCCCTGGGAAAATTCTAAATTAAATTTAAAAAGGGGTTCATTGTTTCCAGAAAATAAAATCAAGCAATTACCCCCTTAAATTTTTGTCACCCAAAATGCTTCAAAAAACAAACCCGAACTACTTTTTAAGAAATCGATATTCTAAATTTTCCCAGTCAAGAAATTCCAAACAATATGACTAAAATTAAAGTCCCCTAGAAATTTCTACTTTTTCGTGCCTTGGGGGCCCTAACAATTTTTCCCCCCAAAAAGTCCCCCACCCCGGTCCCTACCCAAATTGGGGGGCGGGAAAATTCCCCACCCAAAATTAAAATTTTTTATGCCCCTTGAAAATTCTATCCAAACAGACTCTGTAAGGGTTACTTTAAACTTAATACCCGTTTTTTAAGCCCAACAAATTAAAAGGAAACCCCGGACATACAATGCCCACCCCCCCCCCCTTCCCGATACTTTTATCTACTTGGGGAAAAATTTTAAAAACCCCGAATGTGGGCATTTCCTCACCCTTTCCCCGACTTTTGAATTAAACCCGTCCATAATGGCAAAAACATTTTTTTACCTTCACTACAAATAGTCCAAAT
The DNA here is from genome assembly GCF_026875155.1 of Cherax quadricarinatus. NCBI lineage: Eukaryota > Metazoa > Arthropoda > Malacostraca > Decapoda > Parastacidae > Cherax > Cherax quadricarinatus. The sequence goes on along the minus strand of NC_069477.1, from coordinate 6,363,285 downwards.
CGTCCAACTTATTCCAAACAATTTCGACTATTTGTGTAAAAATATTTAATGACCCCCCTATCCTTTCCCTTTTCCGCTCCTTTCTGAAAATTTCCCCTAAAACCCATTACGTCATTGTCAAATAGTTCCACTGGGTTTCCAATACCTCCCATTTTTTCCTATTACTAATTTTTCCCAGTACCCCATGTTTTCTTTCCCTGCGACTTCACAGTTTTTCCCCCCAAAAACCCCTAAACCCCTAAAAATATTTCCCATTTAAAGACCTAACAGCCCCCTCCACTGCGTTTGGGCCCGTGCTCCCACCCCACACCTAGACAAGTGAACCCCCCTCCCTGGGATAAAAAGTCATTTTTTTTGCCAAAGAAAAGGTCCCAGTTTTCAAAGAATTTACCCGCATTTTCTTTCAAAATATTTTTCCCGGGCCAGCAATTGACACCAATTGCTCTGGACAAAACCCTTTTATTTTTCCCAATCCCCTCCTTAGCAAAATGCCACCTAAGACAAATTTTCCACCCCCCTTTTCCCAATTATCTCTTTGCTGACCTTTTTCCCTTTTAATCAGTTTCCCACTCCTACGTCTCCAACATCGTTTGGGCCTTCCCGCACCCGAAACAGATAATAGGATTGCTTTCCCCTTAAACCCCTCTGATTTTTCCCTCCAAAACGGCTAACAAATCCTTCATCCCCGCCCCAGGGAAAAAATACTCTCTGCCCCCTACTCCCATCCTTCAACAGAATGCCCTAACCATTTTACCTAATCCCGGCTATCCCCAAAAACAACAATGTTTTTACCCCTTTGGGGGCGGGCCCTAGTGAACCCATATCGACTCCCCATTTGCCAGGGAGCATTTCACCACTTTTTAGAATTTGTCATGACCCTTCCGAAGGTTTTTACGTTGGGGGTTTTTAGGGAAATTCCCCACCCCACGTCTTCCAATGCTTCCTTGGTGTCTTTTGATTTCCCAGTAGAACCTCACATTTGTCAGGTTTGCACCGAGAATGAATTGGAAATTTCCACGGCAGTCCCTTTTGTTTCTCGTTGTTTCTGCCTCCCAACCCTTTTTTTTTAATCTTTTAGCTTTGGGTTCCCTGTTGCCCGGCCATGACCAAGCTCCCCCCTTAACCTTTGGGGCTTCCCCAACAGGGGGATTACTACGAATTTCCCCTTTTTCTCCTCCGTTAATCGCCGTATCCCCCGTTTTTGCAGCTCTGATTTTTTCTCCAGCTGCTGGGAAAGCTGCCAAGAGAGGGCAAACCTGGTTCAAATTTTACAGAGAGCACACAAACAGGTCTTCACAGAGCTAATTTCACGTCAAACCCCTGAGCTAAGTACACTTTACCACTGAGCTAAGTACACTTTACCACTCAAGTTTTAATTACAAACTCACCACGTATATATAAAAAATATTTTAATATATTTAAAATATATATAAATTTTAAAATAAAAAAAATATATATTATTTAAAAATACACACACACACAAAACAACCCCCGGGGAAAGAGTAGTGAAAATTTGAAGCGCTTTCGGAACTACCTCCCACTGTCAAGGAAAAAGAAATTTAAAACATCAAAGGGAAAGGGAATTAAAAAAGGCTTAGACCACACCTTACATCAACTCCCACAACAAAGAAACACCCGAAAGCGAGACAACCCCCGACTCAAAAGAAAAGATTAAAACCCAAAATAAATATACATTAGCACTGACAAGAAACCAATGCTCTATTTAAATTTAAAAAGCGAGAGATTTTAACCAATTTCCAAAAAAATTTTCAAAAAGTGAGAAAGATTTTCAAGAAATCCCTGGGGCCCCAGAATATAATTGAATCTTGTTTCATAAAAAGCAGTTTTTGAAAATTAAAATTAAAATTTTCCTTTTGGGTTTTTATAAAATTTTTAAAAACATTTTTAAATTTAAAAAAATTTTGGAAGAATAAAAAACACATTGGACAAATAATAAACCTTTTTTCCCTTTTGGGGAGAAATTTTGTTAGTGGATGTCGTGAAGAACAAAAGGGAAAGGAGGAACACTGTTTGCAGGCCTTTTGGCCCCCTACTTGGGTGTCCTTTAAAAATCCATCCCCCTAACAAAACATTTTCCCAACCCAATTTTTTAAAGCCAACCCCAAAAAATAAGGGTCCGATAACTCTTCCCCTCTCATATGCAACCTCACTCAAATCCAAACCCCCCTCACTCATTTTATTTTTTCCAAACCCATATTTTAAAAATTTCCCAAGGGTTTTAAAACCCCAATAACCCCAAAAGGAAACTGTTTTTCCCCTCATCCTTAATTTAGTTTAAAAAAGGTTTTTTAAATTTCCCCCTACCCATCGCGTTTTGGGGGAAATCCAAAAAAATTCCACAGGGACATAATTGGTCCCCGGGGTGGGACAAATTTGGGCAACCCAAAAACCCACTGCAAATGTTCCCCTTTTCTTATGAGTCCCCCCGTTTTCCGCAAACAGGTGTTTCTTTGTTGTGGGGGTTGACTGTGAGGGGGGCTAAACCCCTATACCTTCCCTTTTGGGGTTTTTACTTTTTATAGTTTTTCCTTTAAAAAATGTGATAACACGAAACGCTTAGAAAATTTTACTACTATTATTAAAATAAAAATATAAAATATATAAATATTTTAAAAAATAAAAATTAAATATAAAATATAAATACATATTTTTTAATAATACATACATATATAAAAAAAAACATAAAATATAAAAAATAATAAAATATTTAAAATATTAAAAAAACTATATTATTTATATATTATGAAAATTTTAAAAAAAATTTTTATTATGTATAAATAAAATATATTATGTAAAAAATATATATAAAATATATATATATTATATATAAAAAATATATAAATATAATATTTCAATAAGAATTTACAGTAAACAGGGATTTTTAAAATAAGCAAAAAATAAACCCCTCTGAAAGGGAAAAAGAAAATTTCCCAAACGCTTTTTGTGACTTCTCACCCTTTTCAAGGAAAATATGTTTTTTCCTTTATAATTGAGAAAACCACGAAAGCGCTTGGAAATTTCCCCTATTCTTTTGAGGGGGTTTTTTTTGCATAAATATAAAATATATATAATATACATATACATATTTTAAAAAAAAATAATATAAAAATATAAAAAATCTATATTTAAAAAGAAAAAAATAAATATAATAAATATATATTATATATATAAAATAATATATAATATAATAAAAAATATATAAAAAAATATATATATAAATATAAAAATATATAAAAAATAAAATATATAAAATAAAATATAAATAAAAAATACATTTAAAAAAATATAAAAATATATAAATATAAAAATATATATATAAAATTTTATAAATATATTAAAAATATTTTTAAAAATATATAAAAAAAAATAATAAATATATATTAATTTTTATTTTATTTTTTAAAAAATATATATATATATATATATATAAATAAAAAAAAAAAATAAATATATATATATATTATATAAATTATTTTATATAAAATATAAAATAAAATATATATAAATATATATATATATATAATATATATAATATATTAATAATTTTATATAAAAATATAATATATAAAAATTATAATATATAAATATAAAATATATATATATTTTATATAATAAAATATAAAGTATAATTTTTTTTTATTAAATTTTTTTCACAAGGCCGATTCCCACCAAGGCAGGGGGGCCCGAAAAAGAAAAACTTTCACCATCATTCACTCCATCACTGTCTTGCGAGAAGGGTGCTTTACACTACAGTTTTTAAACTGCAACATTAACACCCCTCCTTCAGAGTGCAGGCACTGTACTTCCCATCTCCATATATATATATATATATATATATTATTATATATATATATATATATATATATATATATATATATATATATATAATAATATGTATATATAATATATTTTTTATTATTTTTTTTTTATTATCACACTGGCCGATTCCCACCAAGGCAGGGTGGCCCGAAAAAGAAAAACTTTCACCATCATTCACTCCATCACTGTCTTGCCAGAAGGGTGCTTTACACTACAGTTTTTAAACTGCAACATTAACACCCCTCCTTCAGAGTGCAGGCACTGTACTTCCCATCTCCAGGACTCAAGTCCGGCCTGCCGGTTTCCCTGAACCCTTCATAAATGTTTACTTTGCTCACACTCCAACAGCACGTCAAGTATTAAAAACCATTTGTCTCCATTCACTCCTATCAAACACGCTCATGCATACCTGCTGGAAGTCCAAGCCCCTCCCACACAAAACCTCCTTTACCCCCTCTCTCCAACCTTTCCTAGGCCGACCCCTACCCCGCCTTCCTTCCACTACAGACTGATACACTCTTGAAGTCATTCTGTTTCGCTCCATTCTCTCTACATGTCCGAACCACCTCAACAACCCTTCCTCAGCCCTCTGGACAACAGTTTTGGTAATCCCGCACCTCCTCCTAACTTCCAAACTACGAATTCTCTGCATTATATTCACACCACACATTGCCCTCTGACATGACATCTCCACTGCCTCCAGCCTTCTCCTCGCTGCAACATTCATCACCATGCTTCACACCATATAAGAGCGTTGGTAAAACTATACTCTCATACATTCCCCTCTTTGCCTCCAAGGACAAAGTTCTTTGTCTCCACAGACTCCTAAGTGCACCACTCACTCTTTTTCCCTCATCAATTCTATGATTCACCTCATCTTTCATAGACCCATCCGCTGACACGTCCACTCCCAAATATCTGAATACATTCACCTCCTCCATACTCCTCCCTCAATCTGATATTCAATCTTTCATCACCTAATCTTTTTGTTATCCTCATAACCTTACTCTTTCCTGTATTCACCTTTAATTTTCTTCTTTTGCACACCCTACCAAATTCATCCACCAATCTCTGCAACTTCTCTTCAGAATCTCCAAGAGCACAGTGTCATCAGCAAAGAGCAGCTGTGACAACTCCCACTTTGTGCGTGATTCTTTATCTTTTAACTCCACGCCTCTTGTCAAAACCCTCGCATTTACTTCTCTTACAACCCCATCTATAAATATATTAAACAACCACGGTGACATCACACATCCTTGTCTAAGGCCTACTTTTACTGGGAAATAATTTCCTCTTTCCTACATACTCTAACTTGAGCCTCACTATCCTCGTAAAAACTCTTCACTGCTTTCAGTAACCTACCTCCTACACCATACACTTGCAACATCTGCCACATTGCCCCCCTATCAACCCTGTCATACGCCTTTTCCAAATCCATAAATGCCACAAAGACCTCTTTAGCCTTATCTAAATACTGTTCACTTATATGTTTCACTGTAAACACCTGTCCACACACCCCCTACCTTTCCTAAAGCCTCCTTGTTCATCTGCTATCCTATTCTCCGTCTTACTCTTAATTCTTTCAATAATAAACTCTACCATACACTTTACCAGGTATACTCAGCAGACTTATCCCCTATAATTTTTGCACTCTCTTTTATCCCCTTTGCCTTTATACAAAGGAACTATGCATGCTCTCTGCCAATCCCTTGGTACCTTACCCTTTCCATACATTTATTAAATAATTGCACCAACCACTTCCAAAACTATATCCCCACCTGCTTTTAACATTTCTATCTTTATCCCATCAATCCCGGCTGCCTTACCCCCTTTCATTTTACCTACTGCCTCACGAACTTCCCCCACACTCACAACTGGCTCTTCCTCACTCCTACAAGATGTTATTCCTCCTTGCCCTATACACGAAATCACAGCTTCCTATCTTCATCAACATTTAACAATTCCTCAAAATATTCCCTCCATCTTCCAATACCTCTAACTCTCCATTTAATAACTCTCCTCTCCTTTTTTTAACTGACAAATCCATTTGTTCTCTAGGCTTTCTTAACTTGTTAATCTCACTCCAAAACTTTTTCTTATTTTCAACAAAATTTGTTGATAACATCTCACCCACTCTCTCATTTGCTCTCTTTTTACATTGCTTCACCACTCTCTAACCTCTCTCTTTTTCTCCATATACTCTTCCCTCCTTGCATCACTTCTACTTTGTAAAAACTTCTCATATGCTAACTTTTTCTCCCTTACTACTCTCTTTGCATCATTCCACCAATCGCTCCTCTTCCCTCCCGCACCCACTTTCCTGTAACCACAAACTTCTGCTGAACACTCTAACACTACATTTTTAAACCTACCCCATACCTCTTCGACCCCATTGCCTATGCTCTCATTAGCCCATCTATCCTCCAATAGCTGTTTATATCTTACCCTAACTGCCTCCTCTTTTAGTTTATAAACCTTTGCCTCTCTCTTCCCTGATGCTTCTATTCTCCTTGTATCCCATCTACCTTTTACTCTCAGTGTAGCTACAACTAGAAAGTGATCTGATATATCTGTGGCCCTCTATAAACATGTACATCCTGAAGTCTACTCAACAGTCTTTTATCTACCAATACATAATCCAACAAACTACTGTCATTTCGCCCTACATCATATCTTGTATACTTGTTTATCCTCTTTTTCTTAAAATATGTATTACCTATAACTAAACCCCTTTCTATACAAAGTTCAATCAAAGGGCTCCCATTATCATTTACAGCTGGCACCCGAAACTTACCTACCACACCCTCTCTAAAAGTTTCTCCTACTTTAGCATTCAGGTCCCCTACCACAATTACTCTCTCACTTGGTTCAAAGGCTCCTATACATTCACTTAACATCTCCCAAAATCTCTCTCTCTCCTCTGCATTCCTCTCTTCTCCAGGTGCATACACGCTTATTATGACCCACTTTTCGCATCCAACCTTTACTTTAATCCACATAATTCTTGAATTTACACATTCATATTCTCTTTTCTCCTTCCATAACTGATCATTTAACATTACTGCTACCCCTTCCTTTGCTCTAACTCTCTCAGATACTCCAGATTTAATCCCATTTATTTCTCCCCACTGAAACTCCCCTACCCCCTTCAGCTTTGTTTCGCTTAGGGCCAGGACATCTTTTCATTCATAACATCAGCAATCGTCTGTTTCTTGTCATCCGCACTACTTCCGCGCACATTTAAGCATCCCAGTTTTATAAAGTTTTTCTTCTTCTCTTTTTTAGTAAATGTCTACAGGAGAAGGGGTTACTAGCCCATTGCTCCCGGCATTTTAGTCGTCTCATACGACACGCATGGCTTACGGAGGAAAGATTCTTTTCCACTTCCCCATGGACAATAGAAGAAATAAAGAAGAACAAGAGCTATTTAGAAAAAGGAGAAAAACCTAGATGTATGTATATATATATATATATGCATGTGCGTGTCTGTGAAGTGTGACCAAAGTGTAAGTAGGAGTAGTAAGATATCCTTGTTATCTAGCGTGTTTATGAGACAGAAAAAGAAACCAGCAATCCTACCATCATGCAAAACAGTTACAGGTTTCTGTTTCACAGTCATGTGGCAGTACGGTAGTACTTCCCTGGGTGGTTGCTGTCTACCAGCCTACTACCTTTATATTTAAATTATATATATATATATATATATATATATATTATATTATATATTATATATATATATATTATATATATATATATATATATATGAGACAACACAATAAAAGTGTCAGAGATCCAAGACTTTTCAACTGCCTCCCAGCATACATAAGAAGGATTACCAATAGACCCCTGGCTGTCTTCAAGAAGGCACTAGACAGGCACCTGATGTCAGTACCTGACCAGCCGTGCTGTGGTTCGTACGTCAGTTTGCGTGGGGCCAGCAGTAACAGCCTGGTTGATCAAACCCTACTCCACAACGAAGCCTGGTCTCAGGCCGAGCCGAGGAGGCGTTGACCACTGAAACCCTCTCCAGGTATATTCCAAGTATACTGTGGAAAAAAGTGAATTTCGTAGCTCTTTCCTGGTTTCCCACCTGTGAAAAATCACAAAAGTGCTTGGAAATTCAATATTTTTTTTTTCACAGGAGTTATTTTGCATTTTGTGATAACATCTGTTTGCCGTGATCTTACTGCGCATATATGTATGCTTACCTAAATGTGGTTGCAGGGGTCGATGAGTGTGTGTTGTGTTAAAACTCTTGTTTCAAGAGTTTCATAACGTTTCGCGTTTAGTGTGTGTTAAAACTCTTGTTTCAAGAGTTTCATAACGTATCGCGTTTAGTGTGTGTTAAAACTCTTGTTTCAAGAGTGTGTGTTGTGTTAAAACTCTTGTTTCAAGAGTGTGTGTTGTGTTAAAACTCTTGTTTCAAGAGTGTGTGTTGTGTTAAAACTCTTGTTTCAAGAGTTTCATAACGTATCGCGTTTAGTGTGTGTTGTGTTAAAACTCTTGTTTCAAGAGTTTCATAACGTATCGCGTTTAGTGTGTGTTGTGTTAAGACTCTTGTTTCAAGAGTGTGTGTGTTAAAACTCTTGTTTCAAGAGTGTGTGTTGTGTTAAAACTCTTGTTTCAAGAGTTTGTGTTGTGTTAAAACTCTTGTTTCAAGAGTTTGTGTTGTGTTAAAACTCTTGTTTCAATAGTTTGTGTTGTGTTAAAACTCTTGTTTCAAGAGTGTGTGTTGTGTTAAAACTCTTGTTTCAAGAGTGTGTGTTGTGTTAAAGCTCTTGTTTCAAGAGTGTGTGTTGTGTTAAAACTCTTGTTTCAAGAGTGTGTGTTGTGTTAAAACTCTTGTTTCAAGAGTTTGTGTTGTGTTAAAACTCTTGTTTCAAGAGTTTGTGTTGTGTTAAAACTCTTGTTTCAAGAGTTTCATAACGTATCGCATTATATCACTGAGAGTTTTTTAGTAGTTAAAAGGCTTGATAAGGATAACATTTACTTTTACAAAAATGGGGAATGGCGTAGTGTGGAAGGGGCGGGGTAGGGGTTTGGGGGGGGGAGGGCATGGGAAGGAGTAAGGCTGGGGCGGGGGTAGGGCGTGGGTAGGGGTAGTTCGTGGGTAGGGGTAGGGCGTGGGTAGGGGTAGGGCGTGGGTAGGGGTAGGGCGGGTAGGGGTAGGACTGAGGAAGGTTGTAGGGTGGGGAAGGGGCAGGGCGTCGGAAGGGGGAATGGAACATGGTGGAGGAAGGGGGAAGGGAACATGGTGGAGGAAGGGGAAAGGGAACATGATGGAGAAAGGGGGAAAGGAACATGGTGGAGGATGGGGGGAGTGAACATGGTGGAGGAAGGGGAAAGGGAACATGGTGGAGGAAGGGGGGAGGGAGCATGGTGGAGGAAGGGGGAAGGGAACATGGTGAGGAAAGGGGGAAGGGAACATGGTGGAGGAAGGGGGAAGGGAACATGGTGGAGGAAGGGGGAAGGGAACATGGTGGAAGAAGGGGGAAGGGAACATGGTGGAGGAAGGGGGAAGGGAACATGGTGGAGGAAGGGGGAAGGGAACATGGTGAAGGAAGGGGAAAGGGAACATGGTGGAGGAAGGGGGAAGGGAACATGGTGGAGGAAGGGGGAAGGGAACATGGTGGAGGAAGGGGGAAGGGGGGAAAGGGAACATGGTGGAGGAAGGGGGAAGGGAACATGGTGGAGGAAGGGGGAAGGGAACATGGTGGAGGAAGGGGGAAGGGAACATGGTGGAGGAAGGGGGAAGGGAACATGGGGGAGGAAGGGGGAAGGGAACATGGTGGAGGAAGGGGGAAGGGAACATAGTGGAGGAAGGGGGAAGGGGACATGGGGGAGGAAGGGGGAAGGGAACATGGTGGAGGAAGGGGGAAGGGACATAGTGGAGGAAGGGGGAAGGGAACATGGTGGAGGAAGGGGGAAGGGAACATGTTGGATGAAGGGGGAAGGGAACATGGTGGAGGAAGGGGGAAGGGAACATGGTGGAGGAAGGGGACAAGGCAAGCAGTGTAAAAGTCAACATTAATTTTAGATGTGTTTGTGAACTTAACACCAAATGGATCGGAAAGTTAAAATATATAAAACAGAAACAAAAGTATGGAGAGAGGGAGAGAGAGAGAGAGAGCTAGGGATCCTTAACCTTGTCAAACCCTGTGTAAAGAGAGAGAGAGAGAGAGAGAGAGAGAGAGAGAGAGAGAGAGAGAGAGAGAGAGAGAGAGAGAGAGAGAGAGAGAGAGAGAGTGAGAGAGAGAGAGAGAGAGAGGAATGTAGGAGGGAGAAGGAGAGAGGACGATTAAGAGCCTGAATGTGAATATTTAAAGTCAACATTTAAGGTCCATTCCTCACAACCACAACCATACAAGTGATGATACTTCTGTACTCAAGTACGTTCACCATTTTGCTTCCAGAGATCAATTTTATTTCCACAGATGCCTCTGTACATCTACTCCTTCCTAAATCTTTTCTGTGATTCATATCGGTTGTCATAGACCCATCTGCTGAAACGTCTTCGAAATTTTGAATACATTCACTTCGTCTGTACTCCCTTTCTCTATTCTGATAACAATCTTTCATTGCATAGAATATTTTTGTTTCATCGCCTTGCTCTTTTCTATTTTTTTTCTGTTAATTTCCTTCTTTTATACACCCTACCAAACCCATCCACCAAATTTCGCAATTTTTTTTCAGTCTACCAAAAGAGCTGTGCCATCAGCAAAGAGCAACTGTGACAACAACAACTTGGAATCAAATTCGTTATATTTTAATCACACACTTCTCTCTAACATCCCAGCATGCACTTCTTTTACAACCTTATCTTTAAATATATTCACACGTCATGCACTTTATATATCTTATATACATATATGTTATGTACTATATCCAGTGCATGTCATTTACACTGACAGTGTGCACTCTTGCTTTACTTCTTGATTTATTCAACAATTTTTTCTGGCAGACTCTAATGATCTCCATGCTAACATATCTCTTATTGTTAACACATCTCGTATTTAAACATATGTTCTACTGAGGATCGGAAACTCTAATACAAGTCTTGTGTACTTCATTTATGTTGTGTTTAGAATCCTGAATCAAATTACAGCTGTAATTCAAATTTTCATCTAACGTATGTCAAGAACAATTATTTTAGCAGTGTTCTAGTCTATTGTACTGATTTATAGCAAGACTACGGTTATTGTTCATCCATCTCTCCCCCTTGTCTCTTACCCTTCATTATCCTTATCTTCCTTCCTTTTTCCCTTCCTCCTCTCTTCTTCTCCACTCTCTTTCTCGCTGCTCTCGCGTTTTCTTCATCTTCTCTCCCCTCTTCTCTCCTCTTTCTTCTATTTTCCCTTCTCCCCTCCCTTATCTTTCGCTTCTTTTCCAAATACTTCCCACTATTATAAATTTTCCCTCTATGGTTCTCTCTCTCTCTCTCTCTCTCTCTCTCTCTCTCTCTCTCTCTCTCTCTCTCTCTCTCTCTCTCTCTCTCTCTCTCTCTCTGTTACTATTCATTGTTTCTAAAATATTGGCTATTGAGTTATCTTTCCTGGCGGTTCAGATTTGTCTCATAAAACACTTTACCGTTGTCGTAAAAACATTAATATCCGAGATTGACAAATAAATTGTTAATATATGTTGAGATACGCAGTAAAATTCGATATTTTCAAGCAAAATGAAAAGATATTTTTATTATACACATTTCTGAATAAGCTAAGTTTAATTTTTGTTACGTAAGACTAGATGAGAGACTGTGTTTGTTTATCGTATATTAAAAATTGCAATAGTTCACTCTTCGTACAAACACACACACACACACACACACACACACACACACACACACACACACACACACACACTCACTCACACACACACACACACACACACACACACACACCACACACACTCACACACACACACACACACTCACACACACACACACACACACACACACACACACACACACACACACACACACTCACACACACACACACACAGCTTTAAGAAGAGGTACGATATAGCTCCTGGAACATGGAGAGTGCATCTAGTAGTGACTAGTGAAGAGGCGGGGCCAGGAGCTATGAATCGACCCCTGCAACCACAATTAAGTGAATACACTGCAAAGGTGGGCAAGAAATATGACTATCGAAGTGTTCCCTAAATATGTGCAAATTAGGGAAGGGGAGTAAAGATCATAGACGGAGTACGGCTTTAGGCGCGAGAAATTACGAATATCGCATAAGGAGAAAAATCTAGGCGTGAACATCCCAAGCTATCCCCGGCGGGTACACAAACTGCATAACATCGGAAGCACATGCTAAGTTAGCTAATATCAGAACTGTCCTCAGGGTCGTTAATAAGGGATCTTTCAGGCTTCCACACAAAACATATATCGAACCTACCCAGCGTTAAGCCTACTCCTGGTCAATCATATTCAAAATTATCTAAAAGATCCACAGGTTTGTAACAAAGCTTAGTTCCAGAACTGTTACTGGTGAATGGTTGTTGATTCATAAAAATGAAGCCGTTACACTTGTCTCTCTGAATAATATTAACATTTTCCGTGTGTACGATTGGCATTAGGTCTTACCTCCACCTGGCCTGATACAGCTGGTCAAATTACCACCTGAGAACTGAGGGTAATATGTCCCTGTGGACGTAGATGAACGTTGATCTATTGTTAGTCTGTTGCATCTTCATTACTGCCTCTGTCTGAGACTAGGATGATGTTCTTCTGGGTTGGGGTGTTCGCAAGATGACTCCAGTTCACTTCTTAAATCCACCGTCATTACGTTAGGGAGCGTCTCACTTGCCACATCACCATGATGTACACAAGTGATAGACGCCACAATCTCCCCAGGAATGGCCCACTTCTCAACAATCGTCACGCGGGGTCCCTTAACTACCCAGGCTCGCCATTAATCACCCATCATAACCATGTAACCAATGTTCTCCATTTCATCCTCCATAATTAAACACAAATTACCTTCGTTATTTACCACCAGAAATGAATTTAGCTGTAAACACTAATTGCTCTCTGGAGAAGGCAACGGATCGTATAAATCAAGGCATTGATCTCTTAAGGTACCACAACTTTCCTTAGTTTTTCGTACCACATTTAATAATGTGAACGTATAACACTGAAGGTGGCGGGTGTCGGCGTGCAATATTCTCTGGAGGCATATCAATTTTTACTATTATTGTACAATAGTTACTAGAGCCACAACATAATTAAAATATTCTGTGTGCATGATAACTAATTAAAAACATTTGATTTTTGACTGCTACGGCATCTTTTTTCTTAGTAAAGGCTATCAGCCATTTTAAAAATCATCTTCCATTTCTATTAAGCAAATGGTGTTGTGGCTATGAATCTTCAACATAATACGCCCCAGCTTTGCGAAAGATTTCATACCTTTGTCATCAAAGGCACAATATTTCCAAATATTTCACATATCTGCTGTACTATTAGCACCATATCTACTTATAGTCAGCACCTTCCACCTGCACGTTAGCTTACTATCTCAGTTAACTGTATCTAGGAAAAACGCAATATTTCCCAATATAAGACAGTTTCCTCCCAGGACACAAGTTACAAGGTAACACCAGCATGTCACAAAAGGGAAGGATATATACATAGTATCAGTGGAGATATTCATATCTGCCGTTTTTTCGATGTCTGACAATTGTCATGCTCCAAGATATCCAAACAGTTTTAGTGTTTTCTAAACCAAACAGATCGTCAACATCTTGTTTTTCTTCTCTGGTGGCAAGTTGCAGATAACTGCTACAATATCCTTGACCACAATACTTATAATTCATCTTAATATGTAGTGAATGAATTCAGGGTTATACACCCATACCTTCTTTTAGGTACTCTACCGGTGTCTAACTAGTAATGGTGCTAATACACTTCTGTGTTATCTTTCTCATACATCCTCGCAACTCTTGCTCTATACATAAATAACTATCATACTTTATAATTTCTGTAATTCTTACTGTTATGTTTTATAATGTCCTATATATTTCTTACTATCATGTTTTGTTCATAGGGTACTATCATGCTCAATAATTATTCTGTATGTTGGTTACTATCGTGCTTAATATTGCTATATTTATTGGTTAATGTCATGCCTTGGGAATGGGAGGTAGTAAGATCAGATCTAAAGGAGGGGAAAGCAGTTCCAGTTCCTTTGATCATGAGCCTGTCACCTGCTTCAAGGCACCCTCATTACTGAGGGAAGTACCAGGCTATGTGTTGCACGGTTGAGTCAGCAGAGGCATTATAGTGGGACTTCCCAGCAGTTTTATTGAGGCAGGTGACTGGTGTTCGTACACAGGTCGGGCACCGGGTCACCTTGTATAGTGGTACCTATACAGTTAGTCCTTGTAAGAATAAGTAAGATAGGTGTACGCCTCTCAGCGTATATATATGCTGAGGGTACCTTAATCCCTATTATAGGGATCAAAATATTTTTGACTAGTGATGATCAGGTTAAATGCAACCGTCATGACTCTAGTAAAGTCAGTAATTTTTAAGGACAGTTAGACAACCAACCTCGCAGGTCGGGACAGTCATCCTCATGCGTGGAGACTTCAGAATTCACTTAGTTACTCGCAATTTAAGAATTGGTGTTGAGGGCGAAATGATCTTATGTTTACAGTTCGAAACAACTAGTGTGTAGTTGGAAATGCAGTTAATAGTTTGGGACTACATAGTTTCTAATAATAACACAAAGGCACAGTACCGTGAATAACCCGCACATAGAAGAGAGGAGCTTACGACGACGTTTCGGTCCGACTTGAACCATTTACAAAGTCAGTGAGACTGCGGGTTATTTATGTATAGTATCTAACACTTTCGCATTTCTCTTACGTACCGAACACTGGAGTGCTAGGCATGCTGCTACCTGCCTGCCTTCCTCCATCGTCGTTGGGGTGGTCATTAAGAGAATAATTAGCATGTGTTGTGCTAATGAGGCAGGAAATGTGTCCCCGCGGAGCACTTCTGGGACCCCAACTGGTGGTACTGCTGGGACCCCAGCTTGTTGCTCACCCTACCCCACTCCCTCGATACTCCAGCTCCCTCCTCGATTCTTTCTCTCCCTTCTGATAGCTCAAACTATAGGGAAGGAAGACGGAGGAGTACATTATTGTGTGAGAGGGAAACTGGCAGGTATTGAGAGATCACCAGACATACTCTGGAAGGTGTTGAGAGATCACCAGACACTGGCAGATGCTGTAAGAACCTCGGCAGATTGAGTGCTCCTCCATCAACATACATCAACACAAGGGTTGCTGTGCCACAACAACCACTGACAATATTGTTTCACTTAACAACACCAAGAACATATTGAACCACCTTAAGCCTCACAGCCTTCCCTCTCCTACACCCACTCCTTCCTTCTTCCCATTTGCCCACACCCACTCCTTTCCTCTTTTCCCATCCACCCACACCGACTCCTTCCCGAGATGCACCCAAGCCCACTTCTCCCTCACAATTCACCTTGACTCTACCTGTTACTTGAATGTTTTCGGGGGCGAACGCTCTTGCGGCCCAGTCCCAGATCAGGCCTCCAGGTGCATCGAGACCTGATCAGTCAAACTGTTACTGCTGGTCCCTTGGAAATCAAGGTACGAATCAGCCCGGCTTGAAGACAGGAATCATTTGGAAGTACTTCTTACGTATGATAGAAGGCTGTTGAAAAGTCTTGGTACCCTTACACTTCGTGTATTATCTCTGGTGTACTCATGGCACCCTTGCTTTACATTTTTTTTTTGCACCGTCTGCCTAACTTCTTTCTTTTGTCAGGAGTGATTTATGTGTTCTAGAAGTACAGATCGAGGAACTTTAGACAGTCTCAGTAATACCAGTGCTGGACTAAACTTATGTGCAATGAAGGCTCCCTGTACATTCTCTAGTCTGCAGTTTCACCCGCCTTTAAAGGGGCTGATGATGTGTAACAATATTGCACTACACTATTACTCCCCCCCCGACACACACATAGACACTCACACAGACAGACAGACACACACACACACACACACACACACACACACACACACACACACACACACACACACACACACACACACACACACACACAGGCTTACAATCAGAGGTGCGCGACAACAGAGGCTGGAGCTACCTGTGATGAAGCGTGCCATTATCACCCTTAATTATACAAGTAGTAAAGGTCATGATCGCCAGTCTCACTCTTGCTATTATTGTTATTGGCGACACTTGTTTTGATGGAGTGTCGCTCTGGCCTGATGGGAGGGAGAGAGGGAGGGAGGGAAAGAGTGGGACGGGAGGGAGAGGAACAAGGAAGGGTAGCAGGTGAGGTAGGGGGGCAAGAATAAAGAATGAAAGATAGAGAGAGAGGCAGGCAGAGATGCAGACTAGGAGAGGGAAGAAGAGAGGCAGAAAAGCAAGGAGAAATGGAGGAAGAAAAAAAGCAGAGAAAGGGGAGGGAAAGCAGGGGGAGAGAGAGTGGGAAAACGAAGGAGCTGCAAAGGGGAATGGGTGGAAGACTGAAGAGGAGTCTAATAGGGTTAGGGAGGGGTGGATGGAGGTGATCAGTGTGCAGCAAGAATCTTGCAAGAAACAATAACATTGCTGCAGAGCAATGTTAGACTGGACCCTGGCGGTGGCTGAGGCAACACTCAACTAAGGCAATAAAGAAGAGTTTCAAGGTTAGAATCTTTGACTAAAATCTTTATTGTAGGTAAGACGCGTTAAGTGTTTTGGCAGTGGTGGTACTGGTGGTGGTGGTGACAGTGGTGTGGTATGGGTTGTTGCATCACTGACATTAGCGACAGCAGTAAGAAAGATGCTTGTGGTGGTGACAGGGATGGTGGTGATGACAGAGATGGTGGCAGTGACTATGGCAGCAGCTTGGAAGATGGCTCTTCGGTGATGAAGGAAGCTGAATTTTCAGGGAATCTAAATTGCCGAGGAGGGACTGATTAGAACATCAAATGTTTAATTTTTAAGACATGGCCTCTGAGCTGGGAATGTTAGTTGCGGTCGGAAGAATAACGGCAATATCACTGTAGGAATAACTCAGAAGCGAGCCAGCCAACCAATAAGCAATACCAGCACTATAATAATACTTAGAACAACTGCAGCTAAAAAAAAGTGTGTGCAGCCATGTTTCAGCTCGTTCCACTCGACGTGAATAACACAAGGTTAGATAAGGTCTGTTGGACGTGAACTTTTGTTTTTCTTTTAGGCTTTACTCGAACAGTCACACACAGTTCTTGGCTTCATGGGCCATGTAATCCCTAATCTTAAAACTGTATAGTCTTGCTTCCACCATGTCTTCGTGCAGATGGTTCCACTTTCAGACGACCGCCAGCCATAAGAAGCATTTGCTGACGTCCCTGTGACTGAGATTCGCGCTTAGCGTCCCTCTATGATCATTTGTCTTTCTCCTTTTACCTAGATATTCTTTGATTCATCTAAGTGAATTTTTCATTATTTATGATCTACCAGTCTATGGATTATTCTCTTGTGAGGAGAGAAGTATCTATTTTCTTCTTAAAATGCAGAAAAATGCATTTCACCCATACCTGTTTCCTGCTCTCTCTCTCCCTCCCTCCCTCCCTCTCTCTCTCTCTCTCTCTCTCTCTCTCTCTCTCTCTCTCTCTCTCTCTCTCTCTCTCTCTCTCTCTCTCTCTCTCTCTCACCCTGTAACACTACTCCAGTGTTTCGGGGAGACAAACTTGAACGTCTCTTCGTTCGTGCTGGCTGTAGTTTATAACTCCATAAGTCTTCAGGTGATTTACCACGCTTATCTTCTCCATTACTTTATTATGCACATCAATAATATTATTGTTAAGTGCGAACTGTCTATCCTCTCGCATAAAAAAAACTGGAGACGGTACCTATTTTTCAAAAAGATACCACCTCCATTGATGTTATGGATTTTTGTTACAGGGTACCACACAGCCTTGACTTGTCCTCTGACGACCCTAGGAGACACCTACTTAGGTCCAATTTCTTGTGTCCCGTTCACTCAGACGCTTCATTATTTCATCCCATGTTCTGATGATGCTGTGCAGTCTCTTTCAACTATCATTTCTCTCCTGATCTTCAGCATTACCTTTGCTCCTTAATGAATATCTTGAAATGTTTGTTTTCTTCGTCACAGATCTTGCCAATATTTGTCATATCTTTTCCTCCTTAAGAATTATCACTATGGTCTTTATTTACATCTTCCCTTTAATTTGGTTATGTGGTAGATTTGGCTCTGACCTTGCTATGTCTGTCAGCCTCTGAGACTAGAAAAGCAGACAGCTGAGAGAATAAATGGATAGAAAAAAATCAATATCAATAGTTCGTCTCCAAGTGGTAGGCAGAGCAATGATGAAATGAGACGGTGAGAGGAAGGGAGGGAGAAAGAGAGGGAGGGAGGGAGAAAGAGAGGAAGGGAGGGAGGGAGGGAGAAAGAGAGGAAGGGAGGGAGAAAGAGAGGGAGGGAGGGATGAAGGGTTAGATAACCGATTAATGTTATTTTACTCAGTTATTCCTGCACCACTATCCCACTATTCTTTCACCACCATCCCACTATTCTTTCACCACTATCCCACTATTCTTTCACCACTATCCCACTATTCTTTCACCACCATCCCACTATTCTTTCACCACCATCCCACTATTCTTTCACCACCATCCCACTATTCTTTCACCACCATCCCACTCTACTTTCACCACCATCCCACTCTACTTTCACCACCATCCCACTATTCTTTTACCACCATCCCACTATTCCTGCACCCTCACCACTTTCATCGCCACTGCCGCCGCCCTCACCACAACCACAACCGCCACTCACCATCTTCTTGACCCTCCACCCCCTTCACCACCACCCACCACCACCACCACCCACCACCACCATCACCACCATCACCACTCTCATTTCTTGCTCTAATTACACCTACATTTGTATTCATCAGCTCTGATTTTTTTCTTTCCTTCAGCGCATGTCCACCTGTGTTTATTTGCTGGCAAGCAGACAAGCTGGCAAGCAGACAAGCTGGCAAGCAGACAAGCTGGCAAGCAGACAAGCTGGCAAGCAGACAAGCTGGCAGGTAGACAAGCTGGCAGGTAGACAAGCTGGCAGGTAGACAAGCTGGCAGGTAGACAAGCTGGCAAGCAGACAAGCTAGCAGGTAGACAAGCTGGCAGGTAGACAAGCTGGCAGGTAGACAAGCTGGCAAGCAGACAAGCTGGCAGGTAGACAAGCTGGCAGGTAGACAAGCTGGCAGGTAGAAAAGCTGGCAGGCAGACAAGCTGGCAGGCAGACAAGCTGGCAGGTAGACAAGCTGGCAGGCAGACAAGCTGGCAGGAAGACAAGCTGGCAGGTAGAAAAGCTGGCAGGTAGACAAGCTGGCAGGTAGACAAGCTGGCAGGTAGACAAGCTGGCAAGCAGGCAAGCTGGCAGGTAGACAATCTGGCAAGCAGACAAGCTGGCAGGTAGACAAGCTGGCAGGTAGACAAGATAACAGGCAGACAGGCTGGTGGGCAGACAAGCTAGAAGGCATTCATGTTGGAAGGCAGTCAAGCTGGCAGGCAGACAAGTTGGCAGGTAGACAAGTTGGAAGGCAGTCAAGCTGGAAGACAGATAAGCTGGCAGGCAGTCAAGCTGGAAGACAGATAAGCTGGCAGGCAGTCAAGCTGGAAGACAGACAAGCTGGCAGGCAGTCAAGCTGGAAGACAGATAAGCTGGCAGGCAGACAAGTTGGCAGGTAGACAAGTTGGAAGGCAGTCAAGCTGGAAGACAGATAAGCTGGCAGGCAGTCAAGCTGGAAGACAGACAAGCTGGCAGGCAATCAAGCTGGAAGACAGATAAGCTGGCAGGCAGTCAAGCTGGAAGACAGATAAGCTGGCAGGCAGAGAACTAGCTTAGTAAAATACATTACACTGATATAATATGAATTCTTTTTTCACATTACACTGAATACATCGCCTGAGGAGGACATGTAGAGAGCAGTGTCAGCAGTCTATACCTAATAACACCGTCAACTAACATGTAGAGAGCAGTGTCAGCAGTCTATACCTAATAACACCGTCAACTAACATGTAGAGAGCAGTGTCAGCAGTCTATGCCTAATAACACCGTCAACTAACATGTAGAGAGCAGTGTCAGCAGTCTATATCTAATAACAGCGTCAACTAACATGTAGAGAGCAGTGTCAGCAGTCTATATCTAATAACACCGTCAACTAACATGTAGAGAGCAGTGTCAGCAGTCTATATCTAATAACAGCGTCAACTAACATGTAGAGAGCAGTGTCAGCAGTCTATACCTAATAACAGCGTCAACTAACATTGGTTATAATCATAACTATAATATTTTTTTACAGGGGTGGACCGGTAAGCCAGTGGAAGGCCTCGGTCAGATGACCAAAAGCTCCAGTTGCGGGTCATCATATGACTAAGACCCGCTTTAGGAAATACTTGTCCTGTTTACTGACAAACATTACCTAACCAAAGCCCAACCTCATAACAGTCCACAGGCATTTTAACAAAGAATTCTTTATGACATTCAGACCCCTCATGGTGTGTGCAGCGCCGTTTGGACATTCCCACCAGGTAAACGTTGTTAAAAATCATCCCGAGGTTTGTAACCAGACTGACGGACATTACCTGTGAGAGACTCGAGGATCTCAAACTAACAATCATGTAAGAGGTGACCTGGGACGACATGATTACTGCGTAAGACAGTCTGTGGAATGTGTTAAACTGTTTTAAATGTGAGTTTCCCCCCCCCCTCTTCTCTCTCTCTGTCTGTCACATACACACACACACACACACACACAGCTCAGATATTGAGGACATCAAGTATGAGAGTCCCCTAGGAGCTAGCGACCACGTGGTTCTGTGCTTTGAATACATAGTAGAGCTGCAAGTGGAGAGAATAACAGGAGTTGAATGGGAAAAGCCTGACTATAAAAGAGGGGACTACATAGGGTTGAAGAACTTCCTGCGGGAGGTCCAGTGGGACAGAGAACTGGCAGGAAAGCCAGTAAATGAAATGATGGAATATGTAACAACAAAATGCAAGGAGGCAGTGGAAAGGTTTATTCCCAAGGGCAACAGTAACAACGGGAAGACCAGAACGAGCCCCTGGTTTACCCGACGGTGTAAGGAGGCAAAAACAAAGTGCAATAGAGAATGGAAAAAGTACAGAAGGCAGAGAACACACGAAAATAGGGAGATCAGTCGCACAGCCAGGAATGAGTACGCACAGGTAAGGAGGGAGGCCCAGCGACAGTATGAAAATGACATAGCATCGAGAATCAAGACTGACCCGAAACTGTTGTATAGCCACATCAGGAGGAAGACAACAGTCAAAGACCAGGTGATCAGATTAAGGACAGAAGGTGGAGAACTCACAAGAAATGATCAGGAGGTATGTGAGGAGCTGAACAGGAGATTTAAGGAAGTTTTTACAGTAGAGACAGGAAGGGCTGTGGGAAGACAGCACAGAAGGGAACATCAAGAGGGAATATACCAACAAGTGTTGGATGACATACGAACAACTGAGGAGGAGGTGAAGAAGCTCTTAAGTGACCTTGACACCTCAAAGGCGATGGGACCGGACATCTCCCCATGGGTCCTTAGAGAAGGAGCAGAGATGCTGTGCGTGCCTCTAACCACAATCTTCAACACATCCCTTGAAACTGGGCAACTACCTGAGAAATGGAAGACAGCTAATGTAGTCCCCATATTTAAGAAAGGAAACAGAAACGAGGCACTAAACTACAGACCTGTGTCTCTGACATGTATTGTGTGCAAAGTCATGGAGAAGATTATCAGGAGGAGAGTGGTCGAACACCTGGAAAGGAACAAGATTATAAATGAAAACCAGCATGGGTTCATGGAAGGCAAATCTTGTATCACAAACCTCCTAGAGTTTTATGACAAGGTAACAGAAGTAAGACACGAGAGGGGTGGGTAGATTGCGTTTTCCTAGACTGCAGGAAGGCCTTTGACACAGTTCCCCACAAGAGATTAGTGCAGAAGCTGGAGGATCAAGCGCATGTAAAAGGGAGGGCACTGCAATGGATAAGGGAATACCTGACAGGGAGGCAGCAACGAGTCATGGTACGTGAAGAGGTATCACAGTGGGCGCCTGTTACGAGCGGGGTCCCACAGGGGTCAGTTCTAGGACCAGTGCTATTTTTGATATATGTGAACGACATGATGGAAGGAATAGTCTCTGAAGTGTCCCTGTTCGCAGATGACGTGAAGTTGATGAGAAGAATTAAATCGGACGAGGATGAGGCAGGACTGCAAAGAGACCTGGACAGGCTGGACATGTGGTCCAGCAACTGGCTTCTCGAATTCAATCCAGCCAAATGCAAAGTCATGAAGATTGGGGAGGGGCAAAGAAGACCGCAGACAGAGTATAGGCTAGGTGGACAAAGACTACAGACCTCACTCAGGGAGAAAGACCTTGGGGTGACCATAACACCGAGCACATCACCGGAGGCACACATCAACCAAATAACTGCTGCAGCATACGGGCGCCTGGCAAACCTGAGAATAGCGTTCCGATACCTTAATAAGGAATCGTTCAAGACACTGTACACTGTGTATGTTAGGCCCATACTGGAGTATGCAGCACCAGTCTGGAACCCACACCTGGTCAAGCACGTCAAGAAGTTAGAGAAAGTACAAAGGTTTGCAACAAGACTAGTCCCAGAGCTCAAGGGAATGTCGTACGAGGAAAGGTTAAGGGAAATCGGACTGACGACACTGGAGGACAGAAGGGTCAGGGGAGACATGATAACGACATACAAGATACTGCGGGGAATAGACAAGGTGGACAGAGATAGGATGTTCCAGAGAGGGGACACAGGGACAAGGGGTCACAACTGGAAGCTGAAGAATCAGACGAGTCACAGGGACGTTAGGAAGTATTTCTTCAGTCATAGAGTTGTCAGCAAGTGGAATAGCCTAGCAAGTGAAGTAGTGGAGGTAGGAACCATACATAGTTTTAAGAAGAGGTATGACAAAGCTCAGGAAGCAGAGAGAGAGAGGATCCAGTAGCGATCAGTGAAGAGGTGGGGCCAGGAGCTGAGTCTCGACCCCTGCAACCACAATTAGGTGAGTACAATTAGGTGAGTACACACACACACACACACACACACACACACACACACACACACACACACACACACACACACACAATTGGAAGTTGAAGACCCAGATGAGTCAAAGGGATGCTAGGAAATATTTCTTCAGTCATAGAGTAGTCACGAAGTGGAATAGCCTAGCAAGTGAGGTAGTGGAGGCAGGAACCATACAGAGCTTTAAGATGAGGTATGATAAAGCTCACTGAGCAGGGAGAGGGAGGACCTAGTAGCACTCAGTGAAGAGGCGGGGCCAGGAGCTGAGTCTCGACCCCTGCAACCACAATTAGGTGAGTACAGTTAGGTGAGTACACACAAACTAAAAACAGGGATTTGTCCTTACATTTTTATTCACTTTTAGCATCTCTTCTCATTAATCACCTCCAAACATTCACCACCAGAAACCCATACCATTCCACACCACCACTTCGCACCACCACCCCACACCACCACCTCGCACCCCCCCACACCACCACCTCGCACCACCACCTCCCACCACCACCCCACACCACCTCACACCACCACGCCACGCCACCACCTCACACCACCACGCCACGCCCCCACCTCACACCACCACGCCACGCCCCCACCTCACACCACCACGCCATGCCCCCACCTCACACCACCACGCCACGCCCCCACCTCACACCACCACGCCACGCCCCCCACCTCCACACCACCACGCCCCGCCCCCACCTCACACCACCACCCCACGCCCCCCCTCACCACCACGCCACGCCCCCACCTCACACCACCACCCCACACCAACACCTCACATCCACCCCTCACCATCACCCCACCACCACCTCGCACCACCACCTCGCACCACCACCTCGCACCACCACCCCGCACCACCACTCGCACCACTACCCCACCCCCACCACCCCACACCAACCTCGCACCACACTTCGCACCACCACCCCACACCACCCACCTCCACCCACCCCACACCACCACCTCGCACCACCACCTCTCACCACCACCCCACACCACCTCGCACCACCACCTCGCACCACCACCTCGCACAACCCCCCCACACCACCACCTCGCACCACACCTCGCACAACCACCCCCAACCACCACCTCGCACTACCACCTCGCACCACACCCCACACCCCCACCTCGCACCACCACCTCGCACTACCACCTCGCACCGCCACCTCGCACCACCACCTCGCACTACCACCTCGCACCACCACCTCGCACCCCACCCCACACCACCACCCCACCACCTCGCACCACCACCCCACACCACACTTCGCACCACCTCGCACCACCACCCCACACCCACCACCTCGCACCACCACCCCCAAACCACCACCTCGCACCACCACCTCGCACCACCAACCCACACCACCACCTCGCACCACCACCTCGCACCACCACCCCACACCACCACCTCGCACCACCACCTCGCACCACCACCTCGCACCACCACCCCACACCACCACCTCGCACCACCACCTCGTACTACCACCTCGCACTACCACTCGCACTAACCACCTCGCACTCCCACCTCGCACTACCACCCCCGCACCACCACCTCGCACCACCACCTCGCACCACCACCTCGCACCACCACCTCGCACCCCCACCCCACACCACCACCTCGCACCACCACCTCGCACTACCACCTCGCACTACCACCTCGCACCACCACTCGCACCACCACCTCGCACCACCACCCTACATCAGTATTTTCCCAAACACCTGAACCATCACTTATTTTTCCTTCTCATCCCTATTATCCCCTGTATTTACGACTTCATTTTACTCACTGTCACCCACCATCAACTCTTTTCCCTCTCCTCTCCTCCTTCACCCTCTCTTCATTCTCTCTCACCCATTCACTCAGTCTCTCCCACCTTCAGTCTTCTTTAACCTCTGCATTAATCACCAGTACCAAGAAAAAGAAGATATCTTTGGATTATTAAACCCAGAGGGTTAATATCCTTGAGGGTTAATATCCTGGAGGGTTAACATCCCGGAGGGTTAACATTCCGGAGGGTTAACATTCCGGAGGGTTAACATTCCGGAGGGTTAATATCCCGGAGGGTTAATATCCCGGAGGGTTAATATCCCGGAGGGTTAATATCCCGGAGGGTTAATATCCCGGAGGGTTAATATCCCAGGGTAACCCAAGAAAGTCAAGCAGTTTATTTTTGTTGAGCTCATTGATTCTTATTATGAGACCAACAATACTTGACTGACTCGCAGGTATTTATTTTATTGCCGTGTGAATAATGCTGCAGCAGGTGTTACCAGACTTACTAATAATGCTACAGCAGGTGTTACCAGACTTACTAATAATGCTACAGCAGGTGTTACCAGACTTACTAATAATGCTACAGCAGGTGTTACCTGACTTACTAATAATGCTACAGCAGGTGTTACCAGACTTATTAATAATGCTGCAGCAGGTGTTACCAGACTTACTAATAATGCTGCAGCAGGTGTTACCAGACTTACTAATAATGCTGCAGCAGGGGTTACCAAACGTACTAATAATGCTGCAGCAGGTGTTACCAAACTTACTAATAATGCTGCAGCAGGTGTTACCAAACTGACTAATAATGCTGCAGCAGGTGTTACCAAACTGACTAATAATGCTGCAGCAGGTGTTACCAAACTTACTAATAATGCTGCAGCAGGTGTTACCAAACTTACTAATAATGCTGCAGCAGGTGTTACCAGACTTACTAATAATGCTGCAGCAGGTGTTACCAAACTTACTAATAATGGCTGCAGCGGTGTTACCAGACTTACTAATAATGCTGCAGCAGGTGTTACCAAACTTACTAATAATGCTGCAGCAGGTGTTACCAGACTTACTAATAATGCTACAGCAGGTGTTACCAGACTTATTAATAATGCTGCAGCAGGTGTTACCAAACTTACTAATAATGCTGCAGCAGGTGTTACCAGACTTATTAATAATGCTGCAGCAGGTGTTACCAGACTTATTAATAATGCTGCAGCAGGTGTTACCAGACTTATTAATAATGCTGCAGCAGGTGTTACCAGACTTA
>NC_069477.1:6262268-6332268 GCF_026875155.1 Cherax quadricarinatus | reverse complement strand
GTGTGTGTGTTGTGTGTGTGTGTGTGTGTGTGTGTGTGTGTGTGTGTGTGTGTGTGTGTGTGTGTACTCACCTAGTTGAGGTTGCAGGGGTCGAGTCGCATGTATTGGTTCCACCACATAACTCGTATCGATCCGTTTCACCGACTTATTGACTCCTTGGCCCTATCACATCTACCCTCTCCTGTCTTCTCCTCGCTTCCCGGAACATTTGATGAGATTGTGATAGAAGAAATATCACAACCAGAACGCAGACGTTTGTGTTTGGTATAGTAAGATAATTTAATATTTGAAAAGTGAAGGATTAAAAAGAGTTATGTGACTTCCATATCTCTCCTTCATTGTATGAGAGGAATGTAAATTAAAATGTCAAGAACCGTATATGTTGTATTCAGTAAAAACCTATTTAATTCGTCCTCTGGCGAAGTTATGACAAAAGAATTACATAACTGAGTGTATTAGTGGTAGATTTTAATACCTTCAGTTTGATAGCTATTAGTTTTGTAAAGGTACTGGTTAATTAAAACTATAGTCTAGATTTCGAGTGTCTCGAAAAAAAGTAAGACTTGCGAAAAAAAATGATCTTGCATTAATAGATATATTTTGATTAATTAAAATGGTATACAAACTTTAAAATTTGTGCCAAAACTTATTTAGCAAGTTTGTCAAGCAATGTTAAAATTGAAATTAATAATGTCTTATTAATGATTTTCACTAAATTATGACAACACTAAATTTATATTTGGCTTGTGTGGCAAAATGCTTGATGGACCGAACACAGACTTCAGGCTGAGGGACTGATGACATCAAACTCCACATCTTCCACCGTTCTCATCTGTTGGACTGAAGAAGCCACTGGTTGGCGGAACATTTCCAGAATAGATTCCCGTATATTATCCAGATGTCTCATTTATCAATCTTTACCTAGCTTCTGACCCACGGACTCAGAGTGCTACGTCGTATTAAAATAAATTCTTAAGCAATTTTAAATTGTCTCTTGAATCGTTCGCTCGTCACAAGTGATCCGTAAAATGGTTTTGTGGGTTCGTTTGACAGATCGTAGGTTAGTAGGTCAGGCACAACAACACTATGAATATACTATACTCTGCTGGAGTGGACAAGCTGAAATAGATTTTTGGTTTTAGCCAAATTTGAGTACATCGGTGTAACATACACTTGCACATTATTTGAGGTTTATTTAATGTTATTAATTTTTAGGTGATGATTATAACAACATGAGATACCTATTATTGCCTATTGCTGGGGTAACGTCCAGGATCTCTGTTGTAATATACCATATTATATTCTCTGTATTTACTATATTTTTATAATATTGTATGATAGGTTCTATTATTTGTAATATTGAGAGAGCCGGGGTGGATAGTGTCTTACACCATCTTACACAAACTGCTTGTGTAATGTGAAATGTACATGGATACCATTTGATACTCTGTCAGGTGCAGCCTTCATCTTACTCCCATTCTTACTCTCATTCAGATATTTTGTCGCTGATGGGGAAGGACGTGAGTGGTTGATCTGTCACCATTATCATAGCTGTTTCCCCATATATGTCATAACAGGATGGTTTATATACATAATATAAGGAAGTTGTCAGTCTGACTTGGGAACTTTATTAGGGTGATGAGGATATCACTAAGCATGTTTCTATAAGCTCAGTAGCTACGACAGCTTTTAAGATGCATAATTATTGGTAAAATTACTGACAATGTTACACTTTCTTTCCTTCTTGGTAATGAAGTTATAATGCTACTGCAACGAAACTGTAATATATCATTAGTTGCTGATGTCTTCTTTTTGCATAACAACTTTAAAGATTTAATTCAAGAAGAATTAGAGTACAACATATTGGAGGAGTCGTGTTAGTGCTGAGATCTGGTAGTGGGATGTGCTAGAGCAGCGTAGTGCTCGCTGTTCCCTGACACATTGTATACCTGGTAGTGGGATGTGCTAGAGCAGCGTGGTGCTCGGTGCTCCCTGACACATTGTGTACCTGGTAGTGGGATGTGCTAGAGCAGCGTGGTGCTCGGTGCTCCCTGACACATTGTGTACCTGGTAGTGGGATGTGCTAGAGCAGCGTGGTGCTCGCTGTTCCCTGACACATTGTATACCTGGTAGTGGGATGTGCTAGAGCAGCGTGGCGCTCGCTGTTCCCTGACACATTGTGTACCTGGTAGTGGGATGTGCTAGAGCAGCGTGGTGCTCGCTGTTCCCTGACACATTGTATACCTGGTAGTGGGATGTGCTAGAGCAGCGTGGTGCTCGCTGTTCCCTGACACATTGTATACCTGGTAGTGGGATGTGCTAGAGCAGCGTGGTGCTCGCTGTTCCCTGACACATTGTATACCTGGTAGTGGGATGTGCTAGAGCAGCGTGGTGCTCGCTGTTCCCTGACACATTGTATACCTGGTAGTGGGATGTGCTAGAGCAGCGTGGTGCTCGCTGTTCCCTGACACATTGTATACCTGGTAGTGGGATGTGCTAGAGCAGCGTAGTGCTCGGTGCCCTGACACATTGTATACCTGGTAGTGGGATGTGCTAGAGCAGCGTGGTGCTCGCTGTTCCCTGACACATTGTATACCTGGTAGTGGATGTGCTAGAGCAGCGTGGTGCTCGGTGCTCCCTGACACATTGTATACCTGGTAGTGGGATGTGCTAGAGCAGCGTGGTGCTTGGTGCTCCCTGACACATTGTATACCTGGTAGTAGGATGTGCTAGAGCAGCGTAGTGCTCGGTGCTCCCTGACACATTGTATACCTGGTAGTGGTATGTGCTAGAGCAGCGTGGTGCTCGCTGTTCCCTGACACATTGTATACCTGGTAGTGGGATGTGCTAGAGCAGCGTGGTGCTCGCTGTTCCCTGACACATTGTATACCTGGTAGTGGGATGTGCTAGAGCAGCGTAGTGCTCGGTGCTCCCTGACACATTGTATACCTGGTAGTGGGATGTGCTAGAGCAGCGTGGTGCTCGCTGTTCCCTGACACATTGTATACCTGGTAGTGGGATGTGCTAGAGCAGCGTGGTGCTCGGTGCTCCCTGACACATTGTATACCTGGTAGTGGGATGTGCTAGAGCAGCGTGTGCTGGTGCTCCCTGACACATTGTATACCTGGTAGTAGGATGTGCTAGAGCAGCGTAGTGCTCGGTGCTCCCTGACACATTGTATACCTGGTAGTGGTATGTGCTAGAGCAGCGTAGTGCTCGGTGCTCCCTGACACATTGTATACCTGGTAGTGGGATGTGCTAGAGCAGCGTGGTGCTCGGTGCTCCCTGACACATTGTATACCTGGTAGTGGGATGTGCTAGAGCAGCGTAGTGCTCGGTGCTCCCTGACACATTGTGTACCTGGTAGTGGGATGTGCTAGAGCAGCGTGGTGCTCGGTGCTCCCTGACACATTGTGTACCTGGTAGTGGGATGTGCTAGAGCAGCGTGGTGCTCGGTGCTCCCTGACACATTGTGTACCTGGTAGTGGGATGTGCTAGAGCAGCGTGGTGCTCGGTGCTCCCTGACACATTGTGTACCTGGTAGTGGGATGTGCTAGAGCAGCGTGGTGCTCGGTGCTCCCTGACACATTGTGTACCTGGTAGTGGGATGTGCTAGAGCAGCGTGGTGCTCGGTGCTCCCTGACACATTGTATACCTGGTAGTGGGATGTGCTAGAGCAGCGTGGTGCTTGGTGCTCCCTGACACATTGTATACCTGGTAGTAGGATGTGCTAGAGCAGCGTAGTGCTCGGTGCTCCCTGACACATTGTATACCTGGTAGTGGTATGTGCTAGAGCAGCGTAGTGCTCGGTGCTCCCTGACACATTGTATACCTGGTAGTGGGATGTGCTAGAGCAGCGTGGTGCTCGGTGCTCCCTGACACATTGTATACCTGGTAGTGGGATGTGCTAGAGCAGCGTAGTGCTCGGTGCTCCCTGACACATTGTGTACCTGGTAGTGGGATGTGCTAGAGCAGCGTGGTGCTCGGTGCTCCCTGACACATTGTGTACCTGGTAGTGGGATGTGCTAGAGCAGCGTGGTGCTCGGTGCTCCCTGACACATTGTGTACCTGGTAGTGGGATGTGCTAGAGCAGCGTGGTGCTCGGTGCTCCCTGACACATTGTGTACCTGGTAGTGGGATGTGCTAGAGCAGCGTGGTGCTCGGTGCTCCCTGACACATTGTGTACCTGGTAGTGGGATGTGCTAGAGCAGCGTGGTGCTCGGTGCTCCCTGACACATTGTATACCTGGTAGTGGGATGTGCTAGAGCAGCGTAGTGCTCGGTGCTCCCTGACACATTGTATACCTGGTAGTGGGATGTGCTAGAGCAGCGTGGTGCTCGGTGCTCCCTGACACATTGTATACCTGGTAGTGGGATGTGCTAGAGCAGCGTAGTGCTCGGTGCTCCTTGACACATTGTGTACCTGGTAGTGGGATGTGCTAGAGCAGCGTAGTGCTCGGTGCTCCCTGACACATTGTGTACCTGGTAGTGGGATGTGCTAGAGCAGGGTAGTGCTCGGTGCTCCCTGACACATTGTGTACCTGGTAGTGGGATGTGCTAGAGCAGGGTAGTGCTCGGTGCTCCCTGACACATTGTGTTCCTGTCATTGTTGTATAACCTGGTCATGCTTGATGGTATCGGTAGCCGCGCAAGTCTCCGCTGTCTGACCTTGTGACTGCCCTGCTGGAACTTTCATGGTCACCCATGATTAACCAGTTGGAACGTCTTGATTAACCTTCTGAATGGTCATTTGGAATGGTTTTAGGGAATACGTGCGATTGGCTAAATAAAACTCACTTTTCAAGCCTTGTGAGTGATGAATACAATTTCCTTTGGGGCAATGTCTGCTTGAGTTGAGTTCTAGCCATTGAGCTCTCCTTGAACTTTGAATATCAGGTTACATTTAAGGCTCTTTTGGGCACTGTGTGGGTGAAACATCATCGTTAATTAATAGATTCATTACATCTAAGTCTCATTCACTGTGTGACACAGAGTGTTTGACCATTACAATTTCCATAAGTTCAGTGAAGATTTTATCTAAACTATAGTTATTTACGCTATCTAATGGTGATAATAGGCTTATCAAATGGCGGGGATGATAGGGGGAGGATATGCTTTGATGATGGGTTCTTGGGTAAAGGAAGTGGATCATCCCTTTTTTTCTTATATCAAATTTGATTGCCCTCTACTCCTCCCATTCCTCTGATGCTGTATGATTCACATAGGCTTAGCGTTTCCCTTAGACTATGGTGTCAGCAACGGGAATGGGAGATATGTGCACGAGGAAGGACGCACACCTCATCATCGTGCAATGGAACCCTGTGAGGGATGAAATGTGAATAAAAGGATTGTTGATAATAGAGGAGTTAAGCTATGTATATTATGAAGAATGAATACGAACTAAAGAATACAGGAGCACCGAGGTAGGTCTTCTCGCCCGTGTTAGGCAGGAATATTCTGTCACAGCTCTTCTCAGTCATGAATGTGAAAGTTAAGACACATGTGCAACATCTGGATATCTTTATTGTAGACGTTTCGCCATCCAGTGGCTTTATCAATACAGATTCTAGGACATAATAGGAAGACAGTAGAACTATATACAAAAGATGAGGTAATCAGTCACAGCATCGTGGTGGAGGAGAATATGGAGCAAAGGCAAGAAGATTGGCGGTTATATAGGCGTCAGTGGATAAGGACGGGCAGCAGACGAGGGCATAGTCACTGGTAGGCGGGATTCCCCAGTGGAAGTAGGTCCTTCCCAAAGAGATGGGTTAGTTGCAGCAGCCGTGAAGAAGGTCTTGTAGATGTCCTCTGAACCAAGATTCCATGATGTTGCAGTGTCTGACAAGTTGTGCAAGAAAGGTATATAATACCGACAATATGAAAGTTAAGACACATGTGCAACATCTGGATATCTTTATTGTAGACGTTTCGCCATCCAGTGGCTTTATCAATACAGATTCTAGGACATAATAGGAAGACAGTAGAACTATATACAAAAGATGAGGTAATCAGTCCCTCAGCCTTGGAGTTAGTGTTCACAGCATCGTGGTGGAGGAGAATATGGAGCAAAAGCGAACGAACGAACGAAAGTTCAGGTAAGATCCCAAGTGGGATGAGCGGGGAAGACGGGACAGACGAAGAACAGTGCTGGAGAGGAGTGTTCTTAGTCGTAGAAATAGAGCCAGGGCTTAACCCAGCAGCGAGGCGATCGTGGGACAGATATTGAGAAGAGAAATTCAGGCTCTTCTGTTGGGACTCCGGTGGGGTGAGCGGGAAGGAAGGGACATGCGACGTTTAGAGCTAGAGAGGAGTGTAGAACTGAGCCATGTCTTAACCCAAAGGGTAAGGCGAACGTGGATCAGAGAATGGTACCTGTCATAGAAGGTACCTCTCGGAGAATCCAAGGTTATTTGTAAATAGGGTTAGGAGCAGGATCATGCAAGGAGTAGAAAAGGTTGTGTTGGTTTGTGGGTCTGCGAATGTCTTCGTCAAGGAGAGAGATCCAGTAGTCATGTCGTGTCACGAGTTTGTCAATCTGTCTGTCACTGAGCGTCTTCCAGTACAGATTCAGCGCAGGGATGTCTAACTGGGCATGGAGAGACTCGCATGTGGCGAAGTCCTCCCATCTGACATCAAGCACCCAGCGCAGCGCCTTGTTCTGGACACGCTGCAGTTTAAGTAAGTTTGTTTTTGCTGCAAGAGAGAGGGCTAGAGGAGAGTAAGTTATCAGAGGACGTATAAGGGATTTGTAGAGGTGTAGTTTGGTGCGTTGAGAGGCATGTTTCAGCTTGTAGAGGCCTGCAAGGGCCTTACTAGCTATTGCATGCCTTGAGTGAATGTGTCCGTGTAAGCGTAGAAGGTAGTCAAGATTAACGCCAAGGACAGTGACGGATTGTGTCATGGGGATGTAAGTGCGGGTGTCAGCTGTTCTAAGCTCGACAGGTAATGGAGGATCACGTTTTCTGTAGTTAAAATATGTAATGCTGGATTTAGCTGCATTGGTTTTGATCCTCCATTTTTGTTCCCAGATGGCTATCCTGTCGACCTCATTTTGTGTTTTGTGTGTGTGTATCTATATTGGCATGAGTGATAAGTTGTGTAATGTCGTCTGCATAGGCTAGTGTGATGGAGTTTTGGTATACAGGTGTTGGAATGTCGTTAGTGTATAAAATGTAGAGGGTAGGGGAGAGGACAGATCCCTGGGGTACTCCAGCATTTAGTGTGAAGTAGTCAGAGTAACAGCCTTGGAATTTGATTCTCATGGTACGGCCGTCTAGGAAGTTGCAGAGGAGTTTACGAGTAGTGAGAGGCAGGTTAAAGTTAGTGCAGAGTTTGTACTTGAGCCCTTGGTGCCAGACAGTGTCAAAAGCTTTTTCAACGTCTTTTGCAACCAGGGCTGTCCTGTTTCTTTGTTCTGTGTTTATGTGGATGTAGTTGAGAATGATGTTAATGGCATCTTGTGTGGATCTGTGTGTTCTGAAGCCAAACTGACCAGCAGCCGGCTGCTGCAACTAACCCATCTGTTTGGAAAGGACCTACTTCCACTGGGGAATCCCGCCTACCAGTGACTATGCCCTCGTCTGCTGCCCGTCCTTATTCACTGACGCCTATATAACCGCCAGTCTTCTTGCCTTTGCTCCATATTCTCCTCCACTACGATGCTGTGAACACTAACTCCAAGGCTGAGGGACTGATTACCTCATCTTCTGTATATAGTTCTACTGTCTTCCTATTATGTCCTAGAATCTGTATTGATAAAGCCACTGGATGGCGAAACGTCTACAATAAAGATATCCAGATGTTGCACATGTGTCTTAACTTTCATATTGTCGGTATTATATACCTTTCTTGCACAACTTCTCAGTCATGTATGACAAGAGGTGCTCGTGACGAGTGCGCATGTCAAAATGTTCTGGCTAATGCCAGGCTCTCCTGCGATTGTTCATGCGAGTATACATAACACTATGCATACTGAGACATACGCATGGTAGAGTAATTAAGTGATTAAGAGCGTGTGTGGCTGCATGATAGGGACGCACAGGAGAGGGCGTGTGTTGATGGCTAGGCGGCCATCACAGGGGTGATCATCACAGGGGGTGGCCATCACAGGGGGTGACCATCACAGGGGGTGATCATCATAGATAACACATCTGAGAGGGTTCGCATGACAGGCCACAAACATGCATACAGCTGCGGTATCCGTGTCATGGCTGGCGGTCATGAGCAGGGGGGAGGGGAAAAGCATGAAGAGGAGGGGGGAGGGTGGTGGGAGAGGGTGACGTACCAAGGCTACATTTATATACTTTCTGCGTTTAGTTTTGGCTTGGCAGATTGGAAACCTTTACCAAGACAACGTTTTGTTTGGAGACCAAGCTTTTTCTGGACTTTTTTGCTTGAAAAAGTTTGGTCTCCATTTTGCTACACTGTCTTTTTATCAGATTCATTTTAGCCAATGAGGAATTCTTGATTCATGGAATTAAGCCTATTATTCTCTTCTTGAGTCGAACCTGATTGCCTTATATTCCCCTAGCTTTATATCACTCCCTATGTGTTAGCCACTTTACCTTAAATACAAAAATACTATAATTTCTTTGTGTTATTGTTCGTTGATTCTGTTGAAACTTTAAAGTGTTTCTGTTGGATGACTGTGGTAGTCGTTTCCTGTCATTGTAAGTCGCTGAATTTTCTGTTTGTTGTTGCTGGCAGTCTTTCTGTTGGTTAAGTATTATCCATGTCTCAGTCGTGTTATATACGTGTCACAATCGTATTCTATACATGTCATAGTTGTATTCTATCCATGCCACAGTCGTGTTCTATACATATCATAGTCATCTTACATGCAGATAACAGTGTTTTCTTTCTCACATGTCATGATCATGTACTAGAGTCCGTATCCTCGCGCTTGTTAGCACAATAAACTCTCATATAATGGTATAGCAGGCACACACACAGTGATGCTACATGCACAATGCAGGACAGTGCAGAAGCTGCACATGTTCTCACAAAGTAACTATCATAGTGTAGCTGCACACTAAAAATTCTCTCATAGTCGAGAAGAGCCGGAAACTCCCATGTTTGGTTGGTGTTTGGGCTGGACCTGGGTTGGGGGAACTCTTTTGTTGTTGAACACGAGTATTGCAGTCGTAGTTATACGTAGTTTTGCCTGGGTGGATGTTTGTGTAAAGATTGTGTAATCACCTAGGTGTGTGTGTGTGTGTGTGTGTGTGTGTGTGTGTGTGTGTGTGTGTGTGTGTGTGTGTGTGTGTGTGTGTGTGTGCGTGGGTGCGTACGTACGTGTGTGTACGAATGTGTGCGAGTACGAATGTACATATGTGTGGGCGTACATATGTTAGTGAGCCTACGCGTTTGCGTATCATTTGTAGTGCTGCTTATTCGAGAATTATAGTTTTTTTTTCAATTCTAGTAAAAAACTAGTAATGAATGGAAAATGAACCAGGAAATACTACCGAAATTTAGAAGCTAAAAGGATCAGAGAGTCTTAGAAAAAGAAATAGTCTAGTTAGAGGGAAGTGAACTTAGGAATGCATTAAGAAGGTTTGTAGTACATCAAAGACACTTACAAATGAAAACTTTTATTGTACAACATTTCATGAATAGTAAGGCTTTAACAAGATCCATTATTAGTGGTGATAAAACCAAGTGTGGGTGTAGCCAAGTGTGGGTGTAGCCAAGTGTGGCCGTAGTCAAGTGTGGGTGTAGCCAAGTGTGGGTGTAGCCAAGTGTGGGTGTAGCCAAGTGTGGCCGTAGTCAAGTGTGGGTGTAGCCAAGTGTGGGTGTAGCCAAGTGTGGCCGTAGCCAAGTGTGGGTGTAGCCAAGTGTGGGTGTAGCCAAGTGTGGGTGTAGCCAAGTGTGGCCGTAGCCAAGTGTGGCCGTAGCCAAGTGTGGGTGTAGCCAAGTGTGGGTGTAGCCAAGTGTGGGTGAAGCCAAGTGTGGCCGTAGCCAAGTGTGGGTGTAGCCAAGTGTGGGTGTAGCCAAGTGTGGCCGTAGCCAAGTGTGGGTGTAGCCAAGTGTGGGTGTAGCCGAGTGTGGGTGTAGCCAAGTGTGGGTGTAACCAAGTGTGGCTGTAGCCAAGTGTGGGTGTAGCCAAGTGTGGGTGTAGCCAAGTGTGGGTGTAGCCAAGTGTGGGTGTAGCCAAGTGTGGGTGTAGCCAAGTGTGGGTGTAGCCAAGTGTGGGTGTAGCCAAGTGTGGGTGTAGCCAAGTGTGGGTGTAGCCGAGTGTGGGTGTAGCCAAGTGTGGGTGTAGCCAAGTGTGGGTGTAGCCAAGTGTGGCCGTAGCCAAGTGTGGGTGTAGCCAAGTGTGGGTGTAGCCAAGTGTGGGTGTAGCCAAGTGTGGGTGTAGCCAAGTGTGGGTGTAGCCAAGTGTGGGTGTAGCCAAGTGTAGGTGTAGCCAAGTGTGGCCGTAGCCAAGTGTGGGTGTAGCCAAGTGTGGGTGTAGCCAAGTGTAGGTGTAGCCAAGTGTGGGTGTAGCCAAGTGTGGGTGTAGCCAAGTGTGGGTGTAGCCAAGTGTGGGTGTAGCCAAGTGTGGGTGTAGCCAAGTGTGGCCGTAGCCAAGTGTGGGTGTAGCCAAGTGTAGGTGTAGCCAAGTCTGGGTGTAGCCAAGTGTGGGTGTAGCCAAGTGTGGCCGTAGCCAAGTGTGGCCGTAGCCAAGTGTGGGTGTAGCCAAGTGTAGGTGTAGCCAAGTGTGGGTGTAGCCAAGTGTGGCCGTAGCCAAGTGTGGCCGTAGCCAAGTGTGGGTGTAGCCAAGTGTGGGTGTAGCCAAGTGTGGGTGTAGCCAAGTGTGGGTGTAGCCAAGTGTGGGTGTAGTCAAGTGTGGGTGTAGCCAAGTGTGGGTGTAGCCGAGTGTGGGTGTAGCCGAGTGTGGGTGTAGCCGAGTGTGGGTGTAGCCAAGTGTGGGTGTAGCCAAGTGTGGGCGTAGCCAAGTGTGGGTGTAGCCAAGTGTGGCCGTAGCCAAGTGTGACCGTAGCCAAGTGTGACCGTAGCCAAGTGTGGCCGTAGCCAAGTGTGGCCGTAGCCAAGTGTGGCCGTAGCCAAGTGTGGGTGTAGCCAAGTGTGGCCGTAGCCAAGTGTGGGTGTAGCCGAGTGTGGGTGTAGCCAAGTGTGGGTGTAGCCAAGTGTGGGTGTAGCCAAGTGTGGGTGTAGCCAAGTGTGGGTGTAGCCAAGTGTGGGTGTAGCCAAGCGTGGGTGCAGCCAAGTGTGGGTGTAGCCAAGTGTGGGTGAAGCCAAGTGTGGGTGTAGCCAAGTGTGGGTGTAGCCAAGTGTGGGTGTAGCCAAGTGTGGGTGTAGCCAAGTGTGGGTGTAGCCAAGCGTGGGTGTAGCCAAGTGTGGGTGTAGCCAAGTGTGGGTGTAGCCAAGTGTGGGTGTAGCCAAGTGTGGGTGTAGCCAAGTGTGGGTGTAGCCAAGTGTGGGTGTAGCCAAGTGTGGGTGTAGCCAAGTGTGGGTGTAGCCAAGTGTGGCCGTAGCCAAGTGTGGGTGTAGCCAAGTGTGGGTGAAATATGGGTGAAGACAAGCGTGGGTGAAATGTGGGTGAAGCCAAGTGTGGGCGAGATGTGGATGAAGCCAAGTGTGGGTGTAGCCAAGTGTGGGTGAAATGTGGGTGAAGCCAAGTGTGGGTGAAGCCAAGTGTGGATAAAGCCAATTGTGGGTGAAGCCAAGTGTGGATAAAGCCAAGTGTGGGTGAAACCAAGTGTGGGTGAAGCCAAGTGTGGGTGAAGTGAAGTGTGGGTGAAGCCAGGTGTGGGTGAAGCCAAGTGTGGGTGAAGTGTGGGTGAAGCCAGGTGTGGGTGAAGCCAGGTATTGGTGAAGCCAGTTATGGGTGAAGCCAGGTATGGGTGAAGCCAAGTGTGGGTAAAGCCAAATATGAGTGTAGCCAAGTGTGGGTGAAATGTGGGTGAAGCCAGGTGTGGGTGAAGCTTCTCTGCTAAAACTGTCTTCGATAAAGTGGAGATCAACTCAATATATGGAGTAAAAAATAAGTATGACGGAGTCGAAAAGGAGGCAATCAGTAAGCCACACTAAATAATGAAAATGCCAAGGTGTGGCTCCAAAGCTTGAGCTTAACTTCGTTAAACAGAACTGCGGAAAACAGGTGCGTGCGCCCACATATGCATGTTTACTTACATTAACCTCGACAATAATTTCTGATGAGGGTTAGTAAAGGTTACTCATGACTAAACTATTGCATGGAAGTTCACTGCTCAATATTCAGGTGGCAGCGGTGAACGAATGTGATCACCCAACCGTTTTACCCATAAAACTATACGACCAATTCGGCAAGGAACTCCACTCTCATGTGACTAAAGTCGCGATTGCTGTCTTAGGAAGAGACGCAATAATTTAACATAGAGTTCTTCATCCCCGAGAGCGAAGGAAGTAGAAGGCAGCAGGAGGCTCCGTCACAGAGTTTAGGATTCACGTTAGAAAACCTTGAAAATTCCCTAGATGACCATACTGGGTCAAACGACAACCTGTTCAGGTGTACCTTATATAACGATGAGGTGGAGTTGCCTGCCCTAGAAGCGTAGGAGAGAAGGAAGAAAGGCAGCAGGGAAGGAGAGAAGGAAGAAGGCAGCAAAGGAGAGTAGGAAGAAAGGCAGCAAGGAAGGAGAGAAGACATGACGGCAAGAAAGAAAGTGACCCGTGTAGCGGTTTAGATGCATATCCATGGACGATAACATTTACTCAACTCATTCCAGAGATCAACTACCGTAATAATTCCTCTCCAGACAACCCCTCTAGAATGCCCTTAATGCAGCTCCGAGGGTTAGAGATCCCACGACCGTTGAATTGACACTCATGTTGGTTCCCACGCGCACTCCCACGCGCTCGCGCTCACATGCTTCCCACCTTCTGGCTCTCACGGGTCTGACTACACAAGAAACTACTGCCAGATGGACTCACTCAACATCTACAGCTGATATTTACTTTTGAACGAGAAACAAGATTCCACATATTTGCTGTCGCCGCAGGAGGTTGAGATTTGTGCGCGAGACAGTTGGGATTTGTGCGCGACAGACGACTGGGATTTGCGTGCTAAAGACAGTTGGGATTTGCGCGAGAAAGATGGTTTGCAATCGCAAGTTTAAACGCAACGCACTTCAGTGGTCCAGGAGAAATTAGTAGCAAAGAGAAAACGCGCGCCATCAGTCCTCTTAAGTGTGTGGCGGCAAATGGCCACTTAGGAGAGCAGGCAAAAAGTCACTGAATGGAAAAGAAGGAACAAACTTATTATCAGCACCAGGCTGTTAAGATAACTGTATTAACACCAGGTTGTTAAGATAACTGAATTAGCACCAGCTTAAGATAACTGTATTAACGTCAGGTTAACTGTATTAGCACCAGGTTGTCAAGATAACTGTATTAACACCAGGTTGCTAAGATAACTGTATTAACACCAGGTTAAGATAACTGTATTAACACCAGGTTAACTGTATTAGCACCAGGCTAAGATAACTGAATTAGCACCAGCTTAAAATAACTGCATTAGCACCAGGTCCTAATAACTATTAACTCACCCAGTTTCTACCCGGGTCTGCATGCTAAGCTACAAGAATATGTAGACAAATTAAATCACAAAAATTACTGTATGATAGTTGTGTCTCAGGAAAACAACTCAGAACGGTATTTGTCAATGGTTTTAAACTGTCATTGCTTAGGCCTTAAGGTATAATTAAAATTTATTCTCATCTTTCAAGTTTTCTTTAAATAGAACATTTCGCCTTGCGCAGGTCACTCATATGAGACCCACTCAATGAAGTTTTTAGTAACCTGATCGAAGCCTTTCACTGGTATACTTGGCCTGGGTTATGAAAGCTAATACCTTGGGCGGCTATAAAAATGGGTTAGATATGTATGTGGGTAAGAGGGACAGCAGGGAGTGGATAGTAATGACATAAACCTGCCAACTATGAGGTCAGAGGGACAGCAGGGAGTGGATAGTAATGACATAAACCTGCCAACTATGAGCCTGCTACAATGTTCTCCGTTCTTGCGTTCTTATATTTATATGATCTCGTGAAGAAAACTTGTATAACATTGTGATGTGTAGTCAAACAGGAAACTTGATAATATTAAAAACTGTTTTTGACTGTGATCTTTGTGAAGTTGAAGATGTGGTTTAGTGACTACCAAGATGTTATGATCACTACAGCTGAGTTCAGTAACACAGACATTGAAGAGATTTTTTTCATAGTGTTTTAAATTTGATAGTATTTATTTTTGGTAGGGTGGTGTGAATTATTTTATATTGGTAATTAATTTGTGTTGCTGCTTTATTTTGTGGTACTAAGTGCTGAATGTCTATTATATCCGCTGCTCTTTAAATTCTGTAAATCTTTCTCACAGACGCAAACACCGGAGTTGGAAAGAACTTCTTTCAGCACACGCTTCAATGAATGCACGAAGTTGTCTTCCCTCCAACACCCACACCACTTCAGAGTCTATGTTCTGGCTTTCCTACAGCATAACACTTCACAGCTCATGTACTGTGTTTCCTCCAACAGCAACACTTCACAGTCCTGGTACTGTCTTCCCTCCAACACACACAACACTTCACAGTCCTGGTACTGTCTCACACACTCAAAACATTATCATCATCATGGAGTGGAGGATGTGTGGCTACAAAAACAGGATTGCAGATTATTTTGCTGTTTTCTCCCAGCAAGATGGCGGGAAGGAAGTGGGAATAAGAGGAAGAGTGGGAGGGAGGAAGAGGGCGGGAGGAGGAAATGGAGGCAGGAGGATGAGGAGGAGAAAAAGGGGACGGTCGATGTTGTTTCCGTGTCAGTAGAAGCTATGTGCAGTTTCAGCGTCTCATAAGACACGGCAACATTTGCCAGGGGAAAACATTGAGTAAGACTCTGCCTTCGTTGTTATAGCCAGGAGCTGTGTGGCTGCTAGTTACCTTGTATTAAGGCTTGCGTGCGTGCATTATATATATATATATATATATATATATATATATATATATATATATATATATATATATATATATATATATATATATATATATAATATATATATATATAGTTTGCCTCTGCGACTTCCACATCCGGCTCTTTCTACCTACTACTAATAGGTTAAAAAAGTTCCAAGTTACCTCTTTATTATGCTCCTAACAGCAACTTGGTCATTAGGTAACAATGTTCTTGTGTTCCTGACTCCTTACTAGTTTTGCCTGCTGTTGTAGCATAAAAATATTAATGTAACAAGTGAAAATATGTATTGCACTTAAAAATCTATACTTATATTGCATATTAATATTGAGGTATACATCCTCATGCTTGTGAAGTCTCTAGCCTGCATACAATTTTTTTTATTCCTACCACATATGTTATATACACTGAAGTGTGCAATGTTCTGTTAAATGTTATATATTCCACACAGTCTGTGATGATCGATTGGCTAACAAGAAAGTCATTTTAGTGTTGCAATATTTCCGCAACAATTAATCTGCATGTCGCGAAAATAGTGTATTTCAGTGATATTAAGTATCTAAATTGGGGCCGACCTAAGATAAACTGGGCAAGGTTAACTTAAATAGATTACGTTAATTTTATCAACGTTGGGTAAGGCTGCTAACTTCGTTTTGGAACAATATTTCATATCTGTGTACTGGGTTAATTAAAAAAAATTCACTATATGAAATTTTAGATTTTTACTTTAGTTTAGGGCAGTTTAACATGTTTGAACATCCATGTATGTCATGTATACACCAAGTGATTTGTATACTGCATCTCAACATCCCATTACTAATGTTAAGGGTTTCTAGTTGTAAGTTCAATTAGACTCAAATTTCTGTCGGTGAATAATTAGATAAGGGTGACTCCTCTACTGAAGTGTGTATTATAACATGCTGGTATGTTCATGGGGTTATAAGTGGTATGACATCATGCAACACTGGGAGAGACTTAGCGGTCTTGTGACCTCAGGGGAAGCATGCATGACATCATGGTCCTCTTAGTGTGCTATTCCTTACCAAAATATAAAAAGGTGACAGGTTAATTATTTACCAATAAATATACAGCAGTTATAGTTTACATAAAGTGACAGTAATTTATTCTTTATTTGACTTTGTTATATTGTAAATAAATACAAATATCTATTTCAATAGATAAATCTACTGACGGTATTTTGGACCTTGTATTATAGTTTGTAACAATAATTGAATCTAGTAATCTTCATGAACAGAGGTTAAAGGTATTTTTCCCATTAAAATTTATATTAACAGACTGAAATAACCATGTTAAGTAAAGATTGTCATAAGAACAATGGTTTTATATTAGCCCGTCTGTATGGAAGATATATTTTAAATGACTAAATAAAACAAGAGGATTGACATTTTCTAGAGCTACATGACTTTGTTTAATTCCTGTCTCTCTCTCTAATGTAAAATTCTTGACATTATTTACAAACAATGTGGTAAACACAGTCTTCTCCCTCGACGCCCAAAAATGAGGAATTTTCAATATAACGTTTTATAGTGTGATAATGGACGATGATTCCCCTCTTAGTAATGAACATTGTGTGTGTGTGTGTGTACTCACCTAGTTGAGGTTGCGGGGGTCGAGTCCGAGCTCCTGGCCCCGCCTCTTCACTGATCGCTACTAGGTCACTCTCCCTGAGCCGTGAGCTTTATCATACCTCTGCTTAAAGCTATGTGTGTGTGTGTGTGTATGTATGTGTGGTGTGTGTGTGTGTGTGTGTGTGTGTGTGTGTGTGTGTGTATGTATGTATGTGTATGTGTGTGTGTGTTAGTTACCATTTTGTCCTAGGCACATGTCCATTAGACACTAGGCCTGTTGTATATGAGCACGTGTGTGTGTGTGTGTGTGTGTGTGTGTGTGTGTGTGTGTGTGTGTATCATATTTCTCCATGGAGAAATGGAGAAAATTCCTCCTCTGTAAACCATGCGTGTCGTAAGAGGCGACTATAATACCGGGAGCAAGGGGCTAGTAACCCCTTCTCCTGTATACATTACTAAAGTAAAAAAGAAAATTTTTTATTTTTCTCTTTGGGTTACCCTGCCTCGGTGGGATACGGCCGTTTTGGTGAAAATATATATATATATATATATATATATATATAATATATATATATATATATATATATATATATATATGTCGTGCCGAATATGTAAAACTGGTCAATTAGCAAGAACTCATATAAAATTAAGTCCTTTCTAAAATTTTCTCTTATACGTTTAAAGATATATTTTTTCATTAATGTTAATGTAAAAATTTTTAATTTTGCACCAAAAGAATCTTAGAAAACTTACCTAACCTTATTATAACAAGAACAATTTATTTTAGCCTAACCCAACTAAATATATTTTAGATTTGTTTACAGTAATTTAATTCTAAACAAACACAGTGAAATATATTTTTTCGTTAGGTTCAGAATGATTTTGGCGAAATTATTGCAAACACATATTTTCACTTGTCCTATATGGCAAGATGAACGTTGCTATTTAAGCCAAGATCGCAAGTTCTGCCTATTCGGCACGACATATATATATATATATATATATATATATATATATATATATATATATATATATATATATATATATATATATATATATATTTTTTTTTTTATTTTATTATCACACTGGCCGATTCCCACCAAGGCAGGGTGGCCCGGAAAAGAAAAAAACTTTCACCATCATTCACTCCATCACTGTCTTGCCAGAAGGGTGCTTTACACTACAGTTTAATCTGCAACATTAATTAACACCCCTCCTTTATATATATATATATATATAATATATATATATATATATATATATATATATATATATATATATATATATATATATATATATATATATTATATATATATATAATACTCATATCTTCATGAACAATTAAAACGACAAGCTAAAAGTTCCTCATCAGAAAAGTAAATATGTAAGAGGCAAGAGTCTTCCTATTTACTAAGATGGAGAAGCTGCTTGTCATGTGTATGGAGTCCCGTCAAGTGATCGTCTCGGGTTAAGCTTGAGGTTACCTGTCTCTGGGTAACATGATCACTCGATGTATCTGCTGTTAACTGTCATGTAAAAATGTTTGAGTTTAGAAAAAATATTTATATTAGTTTGATTACCTTAGTTTTATAATTACATTTTTCAGAGGTAAATGGCAATAGAGGATTCCCAGTGAGTTGGAAGATTATTTTCATTTACATGTTGAAATAAAGTAGAGCTTTCTAGTATATATCTAACTGATCTATTTTCCATAGTCCTGGTTTTCTAGTTCCTCCTTGTTCGTCGGAAGTAAACCTCATCACAATCCATGTAAACTATATTACAAATGCCTTTATTTATTACCATATTTTTCATGGTCTGAAAATTACTGGTTATTTACCTGTTTGGATAACTAAAAATCGCCTTTGTTTACCCCGTCTGACTAGTCATCCTTCAAGATCCATCTCTTAGAGTAGTTCCTTAAAGAACAAAATATGAAAGTCACTGAGTCGGTGCTAAAGCATCATGGGAAATTGTGTTTGCTTTATTTTTGCTTCACAATGCTAACTTCAGCGACCTACTCAACCTACACTGGTGACTGCTCGCTAACCTTTACTGATACAAAAAAGTATGTACATTAGTGAGATGCACTGTGCCCTGAGGTGCATCACTGAGGTGCCATCTACTCTTCTTTGCACCAGTGAGACTCGCTTTACTTTTAAGTACATTAATAAATACCTTCTGCAACTTTCCTCATTTATTCATGCTAATGAATTTACTCATTTATTCAT
Organism: Cherax quadricarinatus; assembly: GCF_026875155.1. Lineage (NCBI taxonomy): Eukaryota > Metazoa > Arthropoda > Malacostraca > Decapoda > Parastacidae > Cherax > Cherax quadricarinatus. Next base: position 6,313,495 of record NC_069477.1, on the reverse strand, counting down.
TTATTCGCGCTGGTGAATAAATGGGGAAAGAAAATGACAGGTTAATTTGTTATTGGAAAAACTGATGATTTCTTGACAGCACGATGTAATTGCTGGAGCTGGCGTGAATGAACGCCAGACACTTTACAATTAATGCTAAAGTAATTATCTTGGGTGTGAAATTTGACTGTAACGGCGTAACTGCTTGTGCTGAAACTAATAAGATATCCAAGGAGCTTAAAATTATTAAGTTGCCTCTCAGTAGTCCCGCACGGACCGAAACCTCGTCATAGGCTTTTGTATATGCAGGTTATTTGTGTACTGTTCCAGTCACGATATTGTGCCGTTTTGCTCGCAGTAACGTACATGTTTGACTCCACCTCGAGAATGCACCTCGCTCTAGGTTGCCTGATCCCATCTTGTCTATAGTATTTAGACAAGATGGGATCAGGAAACCTAATTCATTAATTTACTCAAATTAATGGATGGGAGTGGAGCTAAATAAGTTGAGGGAGTAAGGGTAAATTAATGGAGAAGTTATACGATAAATCAATGGAGGAAGAGCTGCATATGATGGGGTGGGGTTGGGTGATGGGTTTTGGGGCCGGGTCATGGGTCTTGGGGCCGGGTCAAAGGTCGGGGACTCAGGAAGGCGACGTCTACACAAGCGTTAAATTACCGTTTCCCTCGTGGCTGCCCTCCAGCCACTGTTGCTGGAGTACTGTTACAGAGTAAACACGCTTCACAGTGCACTAGCAGGAGGATGAGGAAGAGGCTGTGGGCAGGAGACATGTTTAAGGAACAGTGATTTCGGCGGGAGGAAATGGAAGATAAGGGAAATTGGATGGGTACGGGGAAGGATGGAAGATAGAGGATGGGTAGGGGTAGTTGAGGGGGGTAGGTGCTGGCCGTAACTAGGGTAGATTACGGTGTTGAGGAAGATAATACGGTTTCCTGCAGTTTGTCATAGCGCCCATTTTTTAATTGAAGACAATTGGGTACATTAAAAGCATGCTGTAACCCTGCTTACTATGTAGACCATTCTAGTACCACGAATAGTAGTATACATTTTCTAGTTACGATCGACTACTACGTTTTTAGATGTATTTCAGCCGTTTGTTTAACTTTCTTGTTTGTGGTTAAGAATAAGTTTTTTTTTTTTTTGATAAGATCTGTAATCGACACCAGACGTAATATAAAATAAAGAAACCAGTATTAGTAAACTACGTAAACAATTTAGAAACTGAGCTCTCCGTGAAAAAACTCTACGTTATAAAGTAACGTAGAGTACCTTGTGTACAAGACGGACTTTGTACACGAGGTAACGTGACGCGTCAGGTGGAGGTGGGAAGACTACACCAAGTGTTATAATGAGGGTTCCGCACCAAAGGCATCTTCACAGGTTCTTTCAAAACGACTGGAACTGCTGTGTGATTTTTTTTCAATAGAGGGATAGGTGGAGGTGATATTTTTCCCCTCCCCTTTCTCATTTCCTTTAATCTTCTCCCCCATCATTTATAATCAGTACCTCCAGCCATTTTATCTTTTCCCGTACTTCCTCCTCATTCATACATCTCCCTGCACTTCCCCTCACCCATCTTCCCTGACAGGCTACTGTTGCTGTCACTTTTACACAGACTGTGCAGGCTTCCTTGTCCTGTAAGTCTGAAGATGGTCGGTCTGTACGGGAGATACAAAGAAGGGCAGAGGGCAGTTAAAACATAGCTCACCAACTCAGTCAAAATAAACACATGTACAAGCACACGCACGTACGTGGCTACCCTGGCTTCTTGTACTGTTCACCTGGTCAGTATATCCAGGTAACGTTGCTGTCTCGCCCTTAACGCACGAAGCACTTAGACTGCACCACTCCTTGCACTGAAAGACCTGCGTGCATTTGCAGCTTCAAATAAATATACGTTTGTTTACCTGCTTGTACAGCTTGCTATTTTTTGCTACATGAAACTGGTAGTTGTTGGGGAATGGTGATGGTATGAGGTATGTTGGTAATGAAGGGTTATAGTGTTGGGAATGGTGGAGTGAAATCGGTGAGGTTAAAAGAGTGGTGATTGGAATATAGTGATGGTAGTAGACTAGAGGTGGGTTTGTGGTGAAGGGGATATCGATCATGGGGTTAGTGGTGTATATAACCACCTCCATTATCACCTCCAACACCACCACCATTACCACCACTATCAACACGTGTTGGAGAAGAAAAGTGTCAGAGGGGCCAAGGATAGAGGCAGAAAAACTTGTCACGATCTGTGTTGGTGTGAGGTAGGAAAGTGTGGTGATGATATTAGTAATGGTGGATGGTGGTGGTTACTGTGGGGATGGTGGGTGAGAATGGGTTAAGTGATGAAGGGGTTGGTTGGTAATACGGGGATGGATGGTGAAAAGGGATGGTTAGTAATGGGGTGATAGGATGATAATTGGCAATGGGGTGGTTTGTGATGGGGTAATGGTTGGTGATGGGGTAATGGTTGGTGATGGGGTAATGGTTGGTTATGGGGTAATGGTTGGTGATGGGGTAATGGTTGGTGATGGAGTGATAATTGGTGATGGGGGGGAGGAAGAGAGTATGAGAAAACAATGAAGGCTGTTTCCACCATCTAATCATCCTCCTCTTCACTCTCGTACATTCCTTTCACTCCCATCCTTCCTTCACTCCTTCCTTCACTCTCCTCCACTCCTATCCCATCACTCTTTCCTTACTATTCCTTTCTTCCTTTTTTCTCTTCATACTCGTCCCTTCCCAGTTCCTCTTCTTTCACCGCTTTCATTCCCTTCACCCTCTCCCTGTCCACACTATCCTTGGCCATCTCTTCCTCCTGGCCACACCATCCTAGGTCATCTCTTCCTCCTGGCTACACCATCCTAGGGCATCTCTTCCTCCTGGTCACACCATCCTAGGCCATCTCTTCCTCCTGGCTACACCATCCTAGGCCATCTCTTCCTCCTGGCTACACCATCCTAGGTCAGGTCACACTCCTAGCGGTTCTTCACTATTCATTAAGGTATCAACATAATTGCTCCTAGATACCAGGTATTGTTTGTACCCTGGAGGGCGGGGCAGCCAGCGGCCTGCCTTGAGGGTACTGTAGATGATGGTATGATTGTGGTGGTTGTTGGGAGGTGTTATGCTTATCGCATTTAACAACTAAACTAAAGGAACTAAGATAAGATTTGTAAATGCCTTTTGTGTAGTCATTTTTACTGTGGGTTGCATAATTATATCTTGAGGTGTAAGAGTACTTTGCATGAGTGTTAATGATCTTATCAGCTGTTGTTACCTTCATCTCGTTAAAGTTACTCTTAATTATATAATAATAAATAGTTACCCTGGCATAGTTATATAAATTGTAGCCTTCAGTCTACGGAGGCATAGTTTTGAGCTAGTCGACTATTGGTTTTAGCCCGGGGTAACGAACACGTGTTGGGATGACAGCGAAAACTTCAACACCGAGTAAATCCCTAGATGTTTCTTCATACTTCACAGTATTAGTGTTGGATATTGAAATATGTTAATGTTAATGGGTGATAAAAGATGCTGATATATATATATATATATATATATATATATATATATATATATATATATATATATATATATATATATATATATATATATATATATATATAGGGAAGTACCACCTCTATAGCTGGACTGGGGAGCCTCATCCTCAGAGAAGACAATAAACGTCCCTCAGGGAAAACTCAAGGTTCTCCCGGAGCTGTCTGAATATTTTCTTCTCCTACCACCCCGTATATTTTATATTCTATGTGAACATTCATTAATAAACAGAATACATTTACAGAAAACACAACACCACACACACACACACACACATACACACATACACACATACACAATATACACACACACACACACACACACACACACACACACACACACACACACACACACACACACAATATATATATATATATATGTATATATATATATATGTATATATATGTATATATATATATATATATATATATATATATATATATATATAATATATATATATATATATATATATATATATATATATATATGAGTAATTATAATCAGAATAACGCTCAGTAGCCCACAGCAGCTCGTCACCACCCTAGATGCTTCAAGTTAAGTGAAACGGAGCCTCTCTATTAACATCCCAATAAAATGCATCAGCATATTTAGCCTTTATTCCAATATTCAAAGTTTAAGAGTAATTTTTGTTCTTGGTGATCCTGCTGTCCCGATGTGGTGATTACGTAATTAATGACGCGTGTAATGATCTAATTGGCATGCATGTTCACGACTATCCTATGACCGATTTTTATCTGTCCTTCTACAGGTGAGATCCCGAGCGTCTGAAGGAGGTAACACTGCAGGTGAGTACTGTGACAGGTGTTGACACACCTGAGTCAATAGTTCCTGCTGATAATTAGCACACCTGAGGTAGTCGAGACAGGTGTGAATTGGTGTTCAGTTCTTAGTGGAACATGTGAAGGAGCAGATGCTCTACAACCTTGTTCAGTTCCTAGTGGAACATGTGAAGGAGCAGATGCTCTACAACCTTGTTCAGTTCCTAGTGGAACATGTGAAGGAGCAGATGCTCTACAACCTTGTTCAGTTCCTAGTGGAACATGTGAAGGAGCAGATGCTCTACAACCTTGTTCAGTTCCTAGTGGAACATGTGAAGGAGCAGATGCTCTACAACCTTGTTCAGTTCTTAGTGGAACATGTGAAGGAGCAGATGCTCTACAACCTTGTTCAGTTCCTAGTGGAACATGTGAAGGAGCAGATGCTCTACAACTTTGTTCAGTTCCTAGTGGAACATGTGAAGGAGCAGATGCTCTACAACCTTGTTCAGTTCCTAGTGGAACATGTGAAGGAGCAGATGCTCTACAACCTTGTCACACGGGAACTTCCTCATGTACCAGTTTATATCTGTCAGTTCTTATCTATTATAACCTTTCGCCATATTGCGTTAAAATATTTGTTATCCACAGAATAACATACTTTTATATTAATAAAAGAGAGATCTATTTCACTTGAAAACATTTCGCCAGCCCGTGACTTATTCAGTCCAATGCAGAGAAGAATCGTGAAAGATGTGAGGGAGTTTGAGGCAATCAGTCCCTCAGTCTGGAATCGAGTGTTCAGTTCATCAGTCCTGGAAAAAGTGCAACATATGTGCATAGAAGTGTCATATATTCAATAGACAGCTGAGGCGAGGCAGTTGGAGGCAGCATCACCAGTGAAAAATTTTTAAAAGTGGAAGTAGGTCAGCCCTATAGGTTAGGCCAACGTTAACGAATTCCCTGTATCATGATCGCAACACATATGAACCACTTCTCAGAGCATATGATGTACTTTTTTTCAGAACTGATAGACTAAACACATCAACATAAGGCTGAGGGACTGATTACCTCAAACTCCTATTCATCTTCCACCGTTCTTCTCTGTATTAGACTGAAGAAGCCACTGGCTGGAGAAACGTTTCCGCAATAAAGATATCCAAATGTTGCACAAGTGTTTCAGTCATCAACTTGTCGGTTTTCTAATCCATTTATATAACAGAGATCTGTTATCTTGATTGGCCAGTTATCTGGAAATTCTATATTCCACAATATTATTGGTAAGAGTTACCGTGAGTGACGTCACTGTGAAGGCCTAACACAGTTGAATGTTTTTGTTGTTGTTGTTCATTAATTGACGAATTGTTCATGTACTTCTGTGTGTTATATGTTTTTTGTATATATATTAAAAACTATTATTCTCATATATGTTAGGTTTGTTTAAGCTAACGTATATTAACTGAAAAAATAACGAAATTAAAATAAAACGCGTTTTTAATGCAAAGTTTGTAACCTTTAATGTTAGTAATTATTTGTTATTTTAATGACTGTTTAAGTGGTTTTTAATTATGATGTAAACTTTACCTTGTTTATTTTTTTGTGATTTTATTACCACCAGATTTACAGAATAAAACTTCAATTTAGTCTCGTTGCGAATCTCACAATATTTAACTTCTCTTTCCCCACAATCTTCCCTTTCTTTTCCAAAACAATCTTGTCCTCTCCCCACAATCCCGTTTTCCCCCACAATCTTTACGTCTACCTCCACAATCCTCCCCAACAATCTCCCTCTCTTACCTCCAAACACTGAGAACATAATGGTGTCATGCCCTCACAAAGCCTGGTCAGTCACCTGAACTGACCAGTCACAAGCACCAAGCCTCCCACTCTCACTTTCACCAATTGAAGACACTCAAAAAAAAAAAAAAAAAAAAAAAAAAAAAAACTACCATAAAAAATACTCTGTGATCGCTGAATGTCTGGCGGACTCTTCGACGGGTCCGGTCACGCTTTGCGAAGAAAACTAGAGCAGAAATATTGACAAAGGTGAGTCTGACGCACCGTAAAAATAACAATGCTTTGGTGGCCTGGAAAGTCAGTAGAGAGAGCGTCAGAATAGATTCAAAATGAGTTGATGAACAAGATATGTGTAACACCTGAGAATCATTATGGAAAAGACATGTCGCCAGCCAGGTGTTTTTTTCAAATCAGTATAGCAAATGAGAGAATATGCTGGAAGAAGTGAAGATTGTGAGGCGTGTTCAATCCCTGAACTACTGTGTTAGGTGAGGAAGGCAGCCGTGTTCAATCCCTGAACTGCTGTGTAAGGTGAGAAAGGCAGCCGTGTTCAATCCCTGAACTGCTGTGTAAGGTGAGGAAGGCAGCCGTGTTCAATCCCTGAACTGCTGTGTAAGGTGAGGAAGGCAGCCGTGTTCAATCCCTGAACTGCTGTGTAAGGTGAGGAAGGCAACCGTGTTCAATCCCTGAACTGCTGTGTAAGGTGAGGAAGGCAGCCGTGTTCAATCCCTGAACTGCTGTGTAAGGTGAGGAAGGCAGCCGTGTTCAATCCCTGAACTGCTGTGTAAGGTGAGGAAGGCAGCCGTGTTCAATCCCTGAACTGCTGTGTAAGGTGAGGAAGGCAGCCGTGTTCAATCCCTGAACTGCTGTGTAAGGTGAGGAAGGCAGGCATTGTATGAAATATTAACGTAAAGTATAATGTGTTAATGCAGCCATAGCATGAGATAAAGAAGGCATAGTATAAGGCAAGGAAGGTAGCCATAGGCATGAGAAAACATGTAGGAATAGAGGAGCACTGCAGTAGACGAATTTAGGAGGTTGGTAGAGAGTAACCATCCATGGAGGTTCCACCGTCCAGCGAAATAAGTGCGATAGGAAAACCTGTTATTTTTTTATGCACTCTAGTAGGACTGCTGACCTTTTATTTCTGTCATATGATAGCGTATAAATTTTGTAAACTTTTACTTGCATTCAGTATACATATATTTTTAATTTTCTAAGTGCTTCTTTGACCGGGCCTAAGAGGCCCGGTCAGAGACAGGCCAGTGGGGAAGATAAAATCCAGACCCACTGATAAGTAACAGTCGGTTAACAAACCTACCGGCTCATGCTAGGCTAATCCTTCTTAAGCCCAATTCTTTTTAACGCTTAAATATATCTAACCTATTTTTAAAGGTACTCAAGGTGCTAGTTTCAGTAACTATTTGGTAGACTGATGCAATCCTCTGCAACTCTGTTAATAAACCAGTACATTTCTGTATCGGAATTTATCCCAACTGAGCCCATTGTTATGAGTTCTTCACTTGATAGACGTCTTCAATATTGTTCATATCTCCATTATTTACATCTGCCTTCCACTTGTATACCTCGGTCATATCTTCCTCATTCGACTGCTTTCAAGAGGGCCCAGACTCAGGGATCAGTCTATTTTCCGGCCTCCAGAACGCAATTATATCTGTTCATGAAACTGTGTACTGCTTTTCCCGCTACCACTTCATTGCTACTTACTCGCTACTCTGAGACAGTGTGTACATTCAGGAACTGTATGTGCAGCCACGGAGATTATGTACAGCAAATGAGGTTATATATGGCCACGGACGTTATATATGCGCAGCCGCCTACAAGCAAGACTATTGTCTGGCTTCCGGGTTGTTGGGGCAGCCATGATGAATTATTCCTTCACTCGGTGTTGTCACAAACTCTTGTTTTTGTTCATTCCTTTTCAGCCATTGAGCGCTTCTGGTTGGTCATGATAAGACAAAGAGGAATAAAAGCCTCTGTATCAAAGCTGATGTCGTCACTTCCCTTCTCTCTCTCTCTCTCTCTCTCTCTCTCTCTCTCTCTCTCTCTCTCTCTCTCTCTCTCTCTCTCTCTCTCTCTCTCTCTCTCTAAATTATATCCGTTCTATATTTTCTTCCTTTCCATTATCCCCGCCTTCTCTTCTCCCCTTTCCGTTATCTATTCTTCCCTTTTCTCTTCTACCTCTCATTCATTTCCTTCTATCATGGCTTCATCATCTCCTCTCACTACCTCACACTATGTCTTACACTGTCTTTCTTACACTTTCGCTAGCCCCCTATTTCTGTAATCCCTATTCTCTCATGCCATCATCCTCTCCATCTTGCCACTGTCTTAATTGGTACTGTGAGGCACCAGCAAACACCACACCGCTAGCAACCCAGCTCCACCCTTGTGTCTAACCACCTGTGTCACCATCCATCTAGTCTCTCAGACTTTCTTCACTTCCAACCTCCCCTGCCTTTCTCTCCTTTTCTTCAACAGACCTTCCTCTCCGTCCTTCCTTTTCGTTTGCCCTTCCTTTCTCTTTGCCCTTCCCTTCTGCTCTTCCTTTGCTAGTACTCTCTCCAGTAAATATGTATTTTACTAAGAATCTGAGTTCTGTCACGTCCTAATCACATGATGACCCTTTCAGTGGCTCCTGGAAGCAGTGTTAATGATGTTGAAGTTGAGGTACCGTTAATGACCCTATGGCTGGGCTCCAGACTGTCATCTCTACCGCTCTTTCTCTCTCTCTCTCTCTCTCTCTCTCTCTCTCTCTCTCTCTCTCTCTCTCTCTCTCTCTCTCTCTCTCTCTCTCTCTCTCTCATCTCGTCTGCACATCATCAGAGTGAGGTATGGGTAGAAGGGAGAAAATAAAGAAGAAATATGATAGATGGATAGGAAAGGTAAGAAAAATCGTAAGAAAATTTGGAGAGGAGGCAAAAGCTTGATTATATAGTAAACGAGTAGAATAATATTTAAGGAGAAAGAAAAATATAAAGGAAAAAATAGGAGGAGCTGAACTGCAGCCACATTAGATACTCCATCGAATGCGTCCAGACCACAGAACACCTGTAGCTTGCTGACTCTGAGTGGTTTGCTGACACTGAGTGGCTTGCTGACACTACTCCATTAAGAACTGCTCTAAGAGGTCCATCTTTAAGATAATCTCTCAGAAGATGCAGAGTGGTTATGCTTTGTCTTCAAACCTAAGGGGCAATTAAGTGAAGATTAAGTGGTGGAAATGTTCTATGGGAAGTTTAATAAGAAGTTGGCAACTCTGGAATGACAGAGTGTGAGAGAGAGTTGGAGGGAAGAGTAGGCAGGAGACTTCAACACAGCACTAGTAGTAATCCAACCTGGGTTACATACTCCATTTTCGTTTTTAACGTATTCGTTAATTGTTGCACAGTAAGTACAAAAGAAATTAAAAATATTGTTTCTAAAAAGCGAGATTTGGTTGCTTAAATCGTGTTAAGTCACTGTAGATGTGGTGGTAACTGCAGTTATTGTGGCGACTGTGGTGATGGTGGTGACTATGGTGACTATGGTGATGGTGGTGACCGTAGTTATTGTGACGACTGTGGTGATGGTGATTTTGGTCACTCTTATACATTACCCAGCGTCATTTCATGAACGCTTCCTGTATATATAATCTCACCCTCGTCTTCCCTCTCTTATTTTCTCCTCCCTCCCAATCTTTTGTGTCCTTCCCGTTTCTCTGTCTCCCGCCACTTCTCCCTACTCAAGTCTCACCCTCCACTCACCAATCCCCTTCTCCATTTCTCTAATTCCCCTACACAAACGCTAGAGAAAGACTGAGGGAAGCTGTGGGATTAGTGCGCGTCGTTTGGTCGCACACTGCTAAGTCCGCTGCGTTCAATTGTCAGGTGGAAGTACACGAATTGTGGGGAGGGGGGGGGGTGTTCTCTCCCAGCTATTAAGGAAAAAGTGATAGCTGGGCCCTAGCTATGAGTGGGTCTTAATACCATGTGAAATTCAAATATGTGAGTGCGTTAATACCAGAAACAGTGTTATTGTGATTGTGTTTACAAGGCTTCATATGGTTATAACCTCGGTTACGTCTGGCGCAGCACATTCTCTAATCCACAAACACGTTCAATATTCAATGTTTCCTATAAACCTCGATCATCTCGTTGCCAGACGTATCGAGGTATTTTTTTTTTTATTTGCATATTTGAGGTTAAATTCAATCTCATTCTTTAGTTTTAAATAATTTAACCTTACCGGGCGACATTCCCACACTTTTACAGTGAATATTATACCGAATATAATAATAATTATATCTGCATTAACAGAATTGTGAAATCTCATGAAGCTTATAAATTACTAGATAAAGTACAGAGTCTGGTGCATACACCTAGAGAAAATATACCAAAGATTCAACATTTTGATTTCCTGACTCAAGAACATAAACGAGAGGAGACATGATCCTGACATACTGAGTACTTGTGCAACTATGGGAAATCAACAAATTAAGACCACATCAGTTGTGAAATCTCAGTGACTAATATAGCTCAGAATATCATTCATAATCTTATTAGGTCCCACAAGAGTCAGCACATGATCGGATAATAATTTTCATATATATATACATACATAGTGTATACAATGTTCTTAATACACAAATAACCCGCACATGAGAGAGGGGAGCTTACGACGACGTTTCGGTCCGACTTGGACTATTTATGTGCGGGTTATTTGTGTATTGTTCCAGTCACGGTATTGTGTATTTTTGTTATTTAATATTAAGACAAGTCAACACCAGAAGCCAACTTGAATATTATACAGGAAAAGTCGTATAAATGGTTAACAAAATTCAATCCCAACATGTACCAATTAATTAAAATGTGAGAGAGAAAGAACAGATATGGAGTATAAACAGAAACAGTGGAGGTAAATTTCCAGTAACATAACCTTGGGTAAAACTTAGTACTAACCACATTACGAAGGGCGAACAGTAACAACGTATCGTCGGCTGTATTCTGTAAAATCATATAAACAACATTCAGAATCTTTTAAAAAATCATTAAGGACTCTACGACGTGTATTAGACTTAACATAAGAGTATGCAGAGTCAGTCTCGGACCGACATCTGGTTAAGTACGTCAGGAAGCTAGAGAAAGTCCCTGAGCCGAGCGGACTGATGTACCAGGAGACACTAAAGAAGTGAATGTGACTATTTTAGAGGAAGCAAGGAACAAGACAACGTACAAGATATTCAAGTGACTTGATAAGCTAAACAAAAACATTGTTTCATGGCAAGGATCGGGAACAGACTTTTTAAAAGACAAGGATAAAGAACAGCTTTTTAGAAAGGCAAGAACAGGGAACAGACTGTTTATGAGGTTAGGATCGGTAACAGGTTGTTTAAAAGGCAAGAACTGGAAACACAGACCGACACAGACTGAAGCTAAAGACAGAAATAAATCACGGTTATATTAAGAAGTGGAAGAATTTAGATATGGCACTGGAAGTACCACACCCAGTCTTGAGGAGAAGCGCGACAAGTCCACCAGTTTGGGAACCCGTGAAAACAGACGTGTGCGGTTAAGGGGCATGGCCACGAACTGAGTACACGTACACATTCAAAATGAAACAATTAAATTTTTTTTGTTTGAGACACTGCAAAAAAAAAAAATCAAGGTTTAACGTTCGTGCAAGGAATGAAAATTACCACCTTTGCCGCTCTCTGACACCTCAGGAAGACTGCAACATAGGGAACAGGATTTTTTTAGTACCCAGTTTGTTTAACAAAAATGACCATCCTCCCCCTCTCCCTCAATCTTACATTCCTGTCATCATCACTTCCTCTCTCCCGCATCTCCTGCGCTTCACCACTTGCTCAGCAGCACATAATACTTTTGTTCGCTGGGCAGCAGAAGTTGTTCCTTGTACAAGGTTGGTCATTTAGGTAGAAAATCACAGTCGAGGGAATGTGGTATAAGAGGCGGCGCTGGTGGCCTTGATGTAGCGGGCCAGTGGAGGGAGTGGCAGCGATGGAAGACAGGAGGGAGGGAGAAACGGATGAGGGAGGGAGAAGGGAGGGAGGTACGGAGGAATGTACGTGGGAGGGAGGTGAAGGGAGGGAGGTACGGAGGAATGTACGAGGGAAGGAGGTGAAGGGAGGGAGGTACGGAGGAATGTACGTGGGAGGGAGGTGAAGGGAGGGAGGTACGGAGGAATGTACGAGGGAGGGAGGTGAAGGGAGGGAGGTACGGAGGAATGTACGAGGGAGGGAGGTGAAGGGAGGGAGGTACGGAGGAATGTACGAGGGAGGGAGGTGAAGGGAGGGAGGTACGGAGGAATGTACGAGGGAGGGAGGTGAAGAAAAGGAGGGAGGTACGGAGGAATGTACGAGGGAGGGAGGTGAAGGGAGGGAGGTACGGAGGAATGTACGAGGGAGGGAGGTGAAGAAAGGGAGGGAGGGAGGGAGGGAGGGCGCAAGAGGTCTCACTTTCACTTCGGTAATTTTACCTTAATGTTAAACGTAACTAATGTGAATGAGAGAATAAACGTTGATTTAAATATTAAAGTTGATGTGCAATAATCTAATGAACGAACAGGAAAGCTCAACAAAGAAAAATTTGTACGCAATATAAATCATTAAACTGAAATACAAAAACATGAGGATTAACAAATTTAGTTTTATTAAAGGAAATCTTGGCTTTAGAGAAAGTATTATAAATCTTCAGAAAAGTTTTGAAGAACATAAATACTTTAGTCAAACATTGATCAATTAGATTTAACTATAATAACCTTAAATAATTGTAGTAACAATTTTGAGAATGAGACTTAATAGTAAGTTATGTTGCATCTCAGCTCTATACTCTTTTATAGAGTTCTCTCTTATGGCGGTGGATTTAAAGTATCTCTTTGTTATGAAGTTATATTTTGTAGAAATTTCTAAGGGAATGGAATCGCACTGACTTCACTGGGTTCTCTTAGGTGACTTACACACATGTTACTATATGAGAAAAATGTGAAAACTAACTTGTGTAAGCAATCTGGATACACAGTATTTGTATGGATATTAATTGCATAGCATCTCTCCTTTATGGTGTTAGTATAGAGTATGTGGTAATATAAAGTTACTATAGAGAATCTTTGCACCTTTGGGGTAGCAGTTTTGTTGTAGATGTTGATCTATATATTTATACAGTTAAAGAAGTAGTCTTATTTAAAAAAAATATTTGGGTTGTCGAACCTCCGGACATTTCCAATATAAGTTGCTGACGTTAATTAGGGTTTTCAGGAATGCCTTCCCTGGAGGGTGGTGTTGTGTGGCCTCTGATTGGTGGAGAGCATAATGGTAAGAGGCTAGGGGAGGGGAAGGGGGCCATGATGAAGATGGTAGGGGCTATAATAGACATGACGGGGGGCCATGAGGGAAATAGTGAGGGCCCATAATGGAGATAGTTGGGGGTCGTTATCCTGGCTTCAACGGTGTGGTGTGATGTAGTGGTCACGCTGCCCTGGGTACCATGCCCCCGGGGGTCGACGGTTCGATGACCAGGCGCGGCCTGTGCTGGCTGAGTGGAACACGATGTGTGCTGGTGCAGCCGGCAAGGTTTTAGGGTTCGATGACCAGGTACTGTGACACACGTATTACGCTAGAATGGTGGGCGAGGTGGGATGAACTTGAGGGTGGGCAAAAGTGTGATGGCAGATGGTGGGGTTGTGAAAGGAAGAACTTCACTGAAGAATATGATATGAAAGATTGAGAAATGTGGCACATCTCTGCTGTCCAGATACTATCTTACCCTATAACCCAGACCCATAGTTAGTGGGGCGCCTTAGGCAAAGAAAAAAAATACTTCGCTAAAAGAAATCCTGGCTAATCCTTCTTGCAACAACAACACATGATTTGTCGAGGAGATTTTGAAGAGGACAACGTTTCTATGTAAGTTTATTAGTCTGGAAGTTCACTGCTGCAGATATTAAGAGCGTACCACAGAAGGTCCCAATCTTCTTTTAGTTCTAAGATCGTTGTTTGATATTAACCCATTAGGTAATTTTTGGTAGGTCTTATATAGGCCTTAATTTTAAAGTTATTAACTTCGCTTATGATAAGAGTATCAAGGAAGACTAGAGATTCTTTCTTTTCCAAGTAAATTCAACTGAAGGGTCAACTGTGTTCAGCTCATCCTTGAAGTTGTTGAGGTTAAGTTGTCTTGGAACAATGATAACAGCGGCAAACTCTTGTACTTCAATAAGTCAAGTGGATGAAACATTAATAAAAGAATCTTTTCTATGGGTATTTTTCTACTAGTGTTTGTGGCATACAGCCATTATTTTCTGTGACTGTGTATCTGCCTTTGATTGTTCAACTCTGTACGTTCGTCTAATGTTAGAATTATTGCCGAGTCAGATCCTAGGAAGCGCCTACCTTGCCCATTCATTTATCATTTTTGTGCTTTAATATGTTCCATGTTATTGCCCTGGGCTGCGGCCAAGATGCTTCCTTGCCTCGACAATGCGTCCCTAATTTTCTTCTTCTCACCTTTACACTGAGATGAGTACTTTTGTTTCATCTTATCTCTAGGCCCCGACTACAATTGTAATTGTATGTTAACCACAAACTTTCTTCGTATTTCTCTGTACTAACAGATTTATATTCATAGATTATTATTATAATCAAAGGGAAGCGCTAAACCCGTAGGATTATACAGCGCCTGAGGGGGGATGTGGAAGGTATTTAGGTTTAATTCAGGGAACTAGAGAACAGATCCAATTCCCTAGATCAAGAGCCCCTCACCAGCATCAAGGAACCTTCCTTGATGGGTTATATTCATAGAGTTGTGCCTGTGTGAGTTGAGTGCCTATTTGTTGGCGTAGTAGATGCCAAACTTGTTATCTGTATGTTTAACGTCTGTCAGTGCTCTCTTCTCCTGGTCCTTACGAATATTTAGTGCTTAATAATTAACATAGTATCTTGTTAAATATTCACTGAGCATTCGGTTTTTTAAGTGCTGTGAAGTTTGGTTTCCTTAACGTTTCCTTAAATAGCTCAGGCGACAAGTCTGGCCATAATGTTTGGAATCTGTTCGTGAATGTGTGAGGGTTTAGGGCTGCATACTTGAGGACTGGGCCGACATTGGTGGTATACAGTATCGTGAACTTTATGATTGCATTCCCGAAGGCAGTTCTCACGAATGGTAGTCTCACATATGTTGCTGATGTGATGTTATTAATGAGACTCTCCGGCGAGAGATTTGATACGATATGAGTTTCTTGTCATTTCCTTTCTTTAATTCCTGAGTCAGGCATGCAATTACCTATTTGTAATTACCTATTTACAATTACGTCTATTTCGACTTTTGAAATATAGCTTATCTTTCCACTGGGTGACTATCATTTAGAGCAGGGCTAGTAGCACACTGCTGATGCATCAAACTAGAGTAAAATCACTTTGAAAAAGTGATTTTACTATCGTTCTCGTTATATGGTTATGGAACACTACTTCACTTCCTTCTTTCTTCCTCTGTTCCGTCCCTATCCCCCTCTCATATATTGTTACAAAAAACGTCTTCTAAAACAGAAGTCTCTCGAACAAGTTAGAGGGTTAACTAACTGGTCCCCGTCTAGCTGCTGGCCTGTTTCTGGGTTCGCAACAAGAGGTCGGATTATATTCAATTTCAGTTATCCAGGTATCTGTAGCATTCTTCAATAATTAGGATCCCAACTGAAGGAACACAAAACAATAAAATAAAATTTAAGATCTTTTCTAGTAAAGTTGTCGAGAGAAGTATATATATACAGAAGTAAAAAAAATGACATAAATAAGGAGTCAAGCTCCTACACTTCTCTTGATATATGGTCCTGCGGGTTAAAGCGCCATGTGGTTCTCGCTCACCATCAGGTGGGCCGGTACAACATGGGTTCGTGTCCTTGGCTAGCGCTGTTGTTATTGATTAATACCACTCGTTTGTGGTTACAATAATAATATATTATATATATATATATATATATATATATATATATATATATATATATATATATATATATATATATATATATATATATATATATATATATATATATACATATATATTGGTATGCCTTCAATAATTAAGGTTCTCAAATACCGACTTGTACATACTATGAAAAGACTCAAGAATATGAACAATGCAGTAACACATAAATAAGTGAGAATATGACTATAAAATCAAATCAGACTGATTTGTACTGACAAGTACACACATTACTGTCACTCAGTGACGAATAGTAGGCTCCATCTCGCCCATGGAGACGTACTATACCAGCAACATAGTAAACCCACAACGGCTGACAAGGCAGATTAAGTTAGCTGAACCAACAAATTAACCACCGGAGTAAGAGAGAATTCTTAAGAGACCCTTAAGAGAGGAAATCAACCGCCAGAGAGGTCTTGATATGTCTCCTGAGAGAGGCCAGGAGGTAACTGCGTGATGCAAACCCAGCAGCCCCAACATTGGGCGTGATCACGTGACCGAAACAGTCACATGATCACACCCCAGTGATTGAAACAAACGGACAAAAGGTTAACAAAACGTAAGCCAATTATACAACTAAATGTATCCTACCTAATTTACATAAGCTAGGTCAAATAATAATGTAAACCAAGATATATTCATTTTAGCTATTAATGAAAACATCCTCAATATAAAATTATATGAAAATAAAATATATACAGAATATTAAATATAAATTGCGTTCAGTTAAGGGGGCGCAACAAATATATACTGGCTCCCTCACCTTCGTGTGTTAGTCTGACTTGCAAATGGTCCAAGTGGGACCGAAACATTTACATTTTTCTCATTTGCTGCTATGTCGTCTTCATAATGTCTTCGCTTCCCTTCATATCCCGAATTCTGCTCAGTGATCTACCGTTCTTCCTGTTGTGAATATTTCTTATAGACTTTTACTCTTAACTTTTTGCCTCTCTGCACTACGTTGTATGATATTCTTTCTTCTCTTTGCAGCACAAAATTTATCTGTAGCCTCCATTTCGTGCACTACCATACTTTCCAGTTCTCTTTCTGGCTACGCTTCATTCAGGAAACCTCTGTCCTGTGTAATTACGTTTCCTGTTTGCTTTTTTTCCCTCTTTCCACAGCTTTTTCTCTATATTCTCACCTTCATCAGGTAAATGAAACAGGACTATGTGGTCGTTGGCTTCCAGTGAATCCTCACAAATGGTTTCTTTTGTGTAGGTTGTGTGTGTGTGTGTGTGTGTGTGTGTGTGTGAGAGAGAGAGAGAGAGAGAGATGGGGTCACGCATTAAGCTGCGTCACGTACTACACAGCTTAGCTTTGCGGGTGTGTGCGTGTGTAAGTGAGCTTGTTTTTCCTGCCCTGCATGCTTGACTTTGCCGTTAGGTCAGCATGCTTTGTCACATGCACCAAAAACACGATTAAATGTATATTCCTCATGACCTTAAAGTATCGTCTTACCAGAGAAAACAGATCATAAGCCTGAACTACCAACCTGGTTTGCTCCTGCCTGTTTACCTTGGCGTTATCTCTCTACCTGCATCCTGTTCGTCTTATTTTTCTTGCCAGTTCAATCGTCTTCCCATCACTGTGTTTACACATCCGTTCATCTTTCTCCCAGTCCATCAGTCGACAGATCGTCATTCCTGGATGGCTGTAGTTTAATGAGTTTAAAAGCGACCTATGTTAATGAAATTTTCCTGTTTGGAATTAACTTTAGTGCAAATGTGAGGTAAGAGAATTGTGTTGTGTTTCTGCGTAGTGATAAATCAATCTGGTTTGGCGCTTCTGCAGCAGTAGCAGTAGTATTAGCTGTAGTCATAGCAGCAGCAGTTAGTAGTAGTAGTATTCGAAGTGGCGGTAACTAGTAGTAATAGTAGTTGCACTAATAACTGCAGAAGTAGTAGCAACAAAATGAAAAGTTGTAGCGGTTCTGGTAGTAGCAGCAATGGTAGTAGCAACAGTGGTAGTAGCAGGAATAGTGGTAGAAGTAGTGACAGCATCAGTAGCAGTAGTAATGGGAGGAGTAGCACTGATTGTAATAGCAATAGAAATGGTAATAGTAGGAGCAACATAACCAGTAGCAGCAGTGAAAGTAGCAAAAATAGTATTATCAGTAGCAGCAACGGCAGTAGAACTAGCAGCAGCATCAACAGAAAATGCAGCAGCAGCAGCAGAACCAATGAAAGTAGCATAATTACTATTAGCAGTATTATTAGTAACAACAGCAGTAGGTAGAATCAATAATAAATGCAGCAGCAGTGAATGTTGCAAAATTATTACAGTATTAACAATATCAGGAGAAGCAACGGCAGTAGAACTAGCAGTAGTTGTAACAGTAAATGCAGCAGCAGCAGCAACAGCAGAACACCAAGAGTACCCAGTGTGTGGGTGGGGTAGGAGGAGGCAAGGTTAAGAGGGGGGGGAGGGAGTGTGGGCAGGCGCAGAGCCAGAACTAACAGTGATACGTGGGTGGGGGAGGGTTCAGAATAGTCTCCCTACCCTGGGGAAGACTGACGAAAGAGGGAGTAGAGGAAGGCATGCAAGGGAGGGTTGGTGTGAGGAAGTAGGAGGTCGTGTGGGTGGTGGGTGAGGGATGAGTGGGTTGGAGGATTGGTTTAGGGGGGGTTATGCCTGGAAGAAGTCTAGCTTCTTACTGCCTACACCTTGACCAATCTGCCTCCTTGTCCAAGGTTCTCGCTCTCGTTCTCGCTCTCTCTCTCTCTCTCTCTCTCTCTCTCTCTCTCTCTCTCTCTTTCCCCCCATCCCACACACAATTTCTTCAACAAAACATATCCAATTCAATTACCCAAGGTACATACGACGAAGCCTACGAGGCTAGGCCAGTAGCCAAGAATCGACCCCCGGCATCACAAACAACTTAAGGATAAGCTTTATATGCCTGAAAAGACTTTCAATTCGCTGTCTACGTACATGTGTCACCGGTCTTTTAGTATCAACATGAGTATACTGCCCGTAGCCACACTGAACTATGCTGACATTCCCAGTGGAGGCTGCAGAAGGATGATGGGGATAATTTTATAAATTTCCAGTCTCATGTGTATGGGGGCTGGACATCCTAAGAATGGTTGGTTAACTGAGACTATAGCTTATCGACTACTCAAAGGGTCACCTGTTTACCATCAGTCAATAATACTATAAATCCTAAACTAGGGATTAAAGTGCACTGTTTCGGTATATATGCACTAAGAGACATACCTCTCGGTACATATAATCTGTGCGAGATGGCAATTCCTACTTAATAATTACTTCAGCTCGGCTATAACGAAGCTTTTGCACTTCCATAGCTACTGACACTATAGTGGAATGTTTGACGATATTTCACAGTTTACTGAAGTCTCCAATCTCAGGTTGACAGATTCATTACTTCACATATGCTGTCCAATTCGTGTAATGGAATATGACAGTGAAACTAAGGTAGTTACCACAAGGTAACTATCATACAGAATTTAATCCGCTCTTCCCCTCACACAAGCTAGAAATCTCTTTTATATACAGTTGTAGAGCTAGAGCCAAGAGGGGGTAGTAAGGAATACAATTACTAGACAATTTAAAAAATTAAATGAACATAGGTAATCACACATGCATTAGTAAGCATATCACCAGATGCATACATGAGCCGGATACTTGCTTCTATCAATAAGAATAGCATTCAGGCACCGCATGTCATGTTAAACCTATTACATAGAAAGCTCCAGCATGGAATTCCTACATGAAGAGAATGTCTAGAAAAGAAATTTAGATTCGCTACAGCTGAGCTGATACGAAAGACCTATGAAGGCAGAACTCAAAGAGAGGAGACCCCATGGGGTAAATGATCACGACATACTAGACAATGATAGGGTTCAACAGGTCAGATTGGGAAATATTGTATGAAAAAACGCCAGGTACGAGAATATAGATAAAAACTACAGAGGCAAATGAGTCGAGCCGTGAAGTATTTTTTTCTCGCGTCCCTTACAAACACCACCAACACTCACACTACTCCGCCAGTCTCTCATTTGAACGCCCACATTATGAGTAATTAATGGAATGCAAGATTAAAGAGGGTGTCAGTTCACGTCTTTCTCGAAAACATCACTCCACCAATGATACATGATTGTCTTACATTAGGAACATGTTCTGTCGTTCTCACCACACACAGATATTATCCGTTAGGATGTAAAGACATCCAAACCCATGATGCCGGGGATGTGTCTAGCTTGTCATTGAGTGATTAACAGGAGCTCAAGAGCTGATGCT
Organism: Cherax quadricarinatus; assembly: GCF_026875155.1. NCBI lineage: Eukaryota > Metazoa > Arthropoda > Malacostraca > Decapoda > Parastacidae > Cherax > Cherax quadricarinatus. The sequence goes on along the minus strand of NC_069477.1, from coordinate 6,293,111 downwards.
TTACCTTGGCAACACAGTTTAATACAGTTAATACAGAGCAACACCAGTAAGGCAGGGCAGCCTGACAGCAACACCAGTAAGGCAGGGCAGCCTGACAGCAACACCAGTAAGGCAGGGCAGCCTGACAGCAACACCAGTAAGGCAGGGCAGCCTGACAGCAACACCAGTAAGGCAGGGCGGCCTGACAGCAACACCAGTAAGGCAGGGCAGCCTGACAGCAACACCAGTAAGGCAGGGCGGCCTGACAGCAACACCAGTAAGGCAGGGCGGCCTGACAGCAACACCAGCAAGGCATGGCAGCCTGACAGCAAGACCAGTAAGGCAGGGCGGCCTGACAGCAACACCAGTAAGGCAGGGCGGCCTGACAGCAAGACCAGTAAGGCAGGGCGGCCTGACAGCAACACCAGCAAGGCAGGGCGGCCTGACAGCAAGACCAGTAAGGCAGGGCGGCCTGACAGCAACACCAGTAAGGCAGGGCGGCCTGACAGCAACACCAGCAAGGCAGAGCGGCCTGACAGCAACACCAGCAAGGCATGGCAGCCTGACAGCAACACCAGCAAGGCAGGGCGGCCTGATAGCAACACCAGTAAGGCAGGGCAGCCTGACAGCAACACCAGTAAGGCAGGGCGGCCTGACAGCAACACCAGCAAGGCATGGCAGCCTGACAGCAACACCAGCAAGGCATGGCAGCCTGACAGCAACACCAGCAAGGCAGGGCGGCCTGATAGCAAAACAAATCAAGTTGATTCTGGTTGCTTCTGTTAATTCTCCGGTGATTCTTTGAGCCCCTGAAGCCTTTTCAGCCCCTGAAGCCTTTTCAGCCCCCCCAGTTTACTGTTAGATAATAGTAATCATTAAAAATATAAGAATATTTTTTAAACAAAATAATCAGACTTCCAAGTCATTTGTAATATAGATATAAAGCCCAGTGACAGCCTGAGGGTCATTATAGTAATATAGATATAAAGCCCAGTGACAGCCTGAAGGTCATTATAGTAATATAGATATAAAGCCCAGTGACAGCCTGAAGGTCATTATAGTAATATAGATATAAAGCCCAGTGACAGCCTGAAGGTCATTATAGTAATATAGATATAAAGCCCAGTGACAGCCTGAAGGTCATTATAATAATATAGATATAAAGCCCAGTGACAGCCTGAAGGTCATTATAGTAATATAGATATAAAGCCCAGTGACAGCCTGAAGGTCATTATAGTAATATAAAGCCCAGTGACAGCCTGAAGGTCATTATAGTAATATAAAGCCCAGTGACAGCCTGAAGGTCATTACAGTTGGTGGTGCTTGTACATCACTAGTCAACACCACTAATTACTAAAACAGGTAATAAAGTCTTAACTTTTATAAACAGAGAGACGCAGGTTTTTATTTTACACCTGAGGAAACTTTTTATAAGAGTATAAACACGAATGTTAATATGCAAATTGCCGCATTAATGTATCATATAACGATATTTCATTTAGTTTAAATTTCATTTATTTAATATACATTTCTCCCAAGAAAAATTTTTCTAGAAAGGTCACCGAGAAGAAATAAAAACAAGAAAAATTGTAAATTAAACTAAATCAAACAAACCTTCATAGTAGACAATAAGGTTTAATAATAACACTTATCATTATTACTGATAAATATATTTATTAGCAAAAACTTTATTTTTCATTTCAACTTGAAAAATGTAGAAGTGATGATAAATAAATCTTTGTTGCGAGTTATTCAGCAAACTTAGCAAGAATGAATAATGTAATGTAAATGAATTTTTGATGGGGTAAGTCTGCAGTAAATTCTTGAATTTAAAACAGTGGTGTTGCAAAGACCTAAAAGTTTTGATTAAACAATTGCCCTAGTTTAATGGAGAGAGAGAGAGAGAGAGAGAGAGAGAGAGAAAGAAGAGAGAGAGAGAGAGAGAGAGAGAGAGAGAGAGAGAGAGAGAGAGAGAGCGAGCGAGCAAATAGTAAGTTTAACTAGATGTCTCAGAAGGGATATAAGTGGGTGACAGTTTTTTCCTCTTGCAAGGTGTTCGCTTATAACTTAAGCTTCATCCAATTGACTATAAATTTTCGAAGCTGTGCACTGTAACTAGGAAAAGGTTCTTGCAACTATTATAATGCACATGGCGGTGTTTTCTGGTCAATTTTATATCAATTATCGTAGGTTTTCATTGTCGTACGATCATTTTAGAAGGTTCTTTACGATGCTTCACTTTGTCTTAGTGGATCCTGCTCAGTAGAAAGTTGATATTCATAATGAAGTGTGTAGGTGCCAATAGGCCAGTTTTATTTGAAAAATAATGTATTGTTTCCTGAAATAGAGTACACGTTTTTTAAATGGTTTCAGTCTTTAATGGCTGATGCAGCTATGGATCGAATAGTACCATGTAAGTTTAGGCTGGACAGTTACAAGTTTGCCACTTTACTAGCAGTTAATAAACTTAGAATTATTGGATTCCAAGCAATAACTGAAGAATGTCTCTTCTGACTGGCTTCAAACTTAGAGCAATGCGGGGATGCGTTCAAAGACAAATAAGTTTTAGTTTTAAAAATAGGTTGGATAAATACATGAGTGGGTGTGGGTGGGTGTGAGTTGGACCTCACTAGCATGTGCTACTAGGTCTGATGTCGTGCTCATTCCTTAAGTGGATATGATCTGACTGGGTGGGTCATTGGTCTATGCCGGGGGTGACATGGACCTGCCTCGCATGGGCCAATAGGCCTGCTGCAGTGTTCCTTCTTTCTTATGTTCTTATAAGTATGATTTAATTTTGTTCCTTGTCATTTTTAATTTGCCAAGTTTTATTAAAACTCTAATTGCTAGCGTATCTCAATTAGAGAAATTTTCGAAACTATCTCTGGCTATGTAGATTCTTATTGGCCAGTTTTATTAAAAGAAGATATTGATTTTAATGCGATAACTAACAAATTCCTCATGTAACTGCCTTTTCGTTTTCAAGGTTGGCTATCTTAGTGAAAAATTCGGATTGGTTTCGGGCTTTGTAGGTGCCAATTTGATTTTTTTTTCAACTGAAGAAATTTTGATATTAATTGCCATATACCCCTCAAGGAAGGCTCCTTGACGCTGGTGAGGGGCTCTTGATCTAGGGAATTGGATCTGTGCTCCAGTTCCCTGAATTAAGCCTGAATGCCTTCCATCCCCCCATAGGCGCTGTATAATCCTACGGGTTTAGTGCTTCCCCCTTGATTATAATAATAATAATAATAATAATTGCCATATAAAAGCCTTTGAATGCCTTCTCTGATTGGCTTCCAATTTTCAACGCGTGTATCTAACTGCATTAGGAGCTTATGCTGCACTGTGTGCTATTATTTTTGTTTGCATTTAGGTAGATGGAAGCAGGTTTATGTGATGCAGGGGATACATTTCTCTGATCATATAGCGACTGCAATAAGACTACCTGAATAGTATATCTCAACCTTGTGTGTGTCTCTCTCTCTACCATCTAATCCTGGACAACCACCTCTGAGCTTTTAATTGCTCACAATCAACCAGTTAGTATGCTGAAGGCGATGAGTTTTGTTTTTTTTAGTTAACGGAGTCGACCCTCTCCTTGAATTACGAATTAGGAAACACGAGGTTACCTTCACATATTGTATTTAATAGCGCTCACAACATGGGAATAAAAATCCTTAATACCATAACAACGGTTCTCTTAAGTTACAAGTGGATACTGAAGTTAAATATCTATATTGATGAATAACTAAAGTGCGATGAACACTTGTCAGTGTTCAATAATAACCCAGCAAGATCTAAGTACCATTCAGTAAGGTCTTTAGTACCATTCCAGTAGAACTTAAGTACTGTTCAGCCAGACTTAGGTACGATTCCTGTAAGGTCTGGACAAGCTTCCAGGACCGTCCAAATACTTTTACACTTAAATTGAAGATATGATTCCAGCAAGGTGTACGAGCTTCCAGCAAGGTGTGTGAGCTTCCAGCAAGGTATACGAGCTTCCAGCAAGGTCTGGTTACCGTTTCAGCAGTGAACACTAGTCCAGCAATGTTCCAGAACTGTTACGTTAGTGGGCATTTTATGCAGTGGACACTTACGGAATTGGACACTGCTTAAACAAGGTCTTGTGGACACTTTTCCAGGAAGATCTAGGCACTGCTGTGTAAAGTTATGGATATTGTTCGAGCAGTGGACGCCATGTTAGCAACTGTTGTGTATACTTGTGGCCACTGTGGATGCTGTTCCAGCAAGGCCAGCATCATCACTCTAGTAACATAACCTGGCAACAATGTCTCGGGGATCTAACTGGTCTTGTCTTATCTTGCTCAGCGTTACAATTCTTTGTTTGGATGACACACTTTATTTATACATCATTTTCTTAATCTATAATTTGTCCCTGACTGAGAACAATTACTGAAGTTTCTCCAGCCAGTATTATTTAAGAAACAAATGATGATTTTCCTGTATGATTCATTGTTTCAGTGAGCTTAATGGAGAGTAAAATGAGGTGTTAGTGAGGCATTTTAATGACTCGCTTGTTTGGGAGAGCAATGTTGCTTCATTACGTTGTATTGAGCAACTGGAGCTCTCAAAAATATTAATTTTCATGATTCAATGTGGTCTTACGTTTTATAAAAAAAACTGTGGTCTTAGCTTCATTTTTTTTAACTTGGAAAACGCGGAGGCTCGATCCTCTGGTTCCTCAGACGAGATTGGAGAGCATCGTGACGTAACGTGGATGTATCGCGCGCCACTGGTCGACACTCATTTTCTGGTCGATGATATTACATCTTTTCTGGGATAAGTTTGTGGTGCTGATTCCGAATATGTTATCAGTTTTGCTTGATTGGCTCTAGTTTTTGATAAATTTGGTGTCCCATTAAAAAAAAAGATGTGAAAAAAATATATTGATCAGATGGAGCTAACTTACAAATAGCACTGAAATTATTTTATAGATCATGCAAAAACCAGATCATGTAATACATACTGGCACTTCATTCTATATAATAACAGTGACATAACTCAGATACCACTTATTACTGCATATGAAAACGTTGTACGATTTTCTTCTATGATGATCATCAGTACAGTTTAGCTGAGTGAGCAATTGCAAGATTTGCGTATTGGTTACCATTGTGCAATAAGACATGTCCAATTCGAAGAAACCCAGGGATGTTATTGCAGTATACAAGTTCTTCATCCTGACTGAAGTAAGGAAGGAGTTCAACCTCTCTTGTCTGATAAGCTGTTACTTTAACTTCTTGTTGTAGACAGTTCTTTCCTTTTAGTCCGGATGCTAAAAGTTCAGATGCTTGCTTAGACTGAAGTCACCTATCAGATCACCGAGTTTTTCTGGGGACAACTGCTGGAGTGTTGAAATGCTTGCTTCATATTCACTTCCAGTGCTATCACCTGTGTTACATCCTGAGTTTCTTCAACATCTGACAATGGAAGATCAGATCAGGATATTGCCACATGACTTGTATCGACTGAGATCTTTCACATTCACCATACAGAAATAGTCGTCGTGGTGGTTTCTCGGTTCTCTCCACACCATAGGCACACCCAATTTAAACTTTTCCTTTATCTATTTTTCCACTGTGGAAAGCATTCTACACAAGTTTTGCAAACCATATATGGAGGCCAAGACTTGTCATGTTCTCCAAGCGACACTCCAAAATAAGCAAGATAAGCTTGTTTTACTAAATCTGTGAAGTTTTTTCTTTGTTTTTGCAAAGAGTATTCGCCACAAATGTAGCAAAATGCATTGTGATTGTTTAAGCAAGCTCTTCGTGAAGAACTGATGGTCACAATCAACTTTTCACTGTGTTGGCCTCTAATTTTATCATTACTTCTTGGGTCTAATTGGTTAGAAAGTTTCAGATGCATCTCCAGGTTTCAAAGACATTTCTTATTCGCGCATTTTGTGTGCTATTGCATAATGTTTTGCAAGGTCTAGCTTTTTTTCCCCGCCCTCCACCCTTATCGTATCTCCCCTGTCCTCTCTCGTCCTCTTCTGTCTCCTCCCCTTCTCTCTCCTCCCATGATCCCTCCTCTTAATAAGCAACTAATTTAACAGTTAATGGACCGTAAACGTCGTCGAAATTCAGGTCTCCAGTGTGTCTGGGGTGACCTCCAGGCTCTGGCCTCCAGAGTGGGGCGACCTCCAGGCTCTGGCCTCCAGAGTGTCGGGGGCGACCCCCAGGCTCTGGCCTCCAGAGTGTCTGGGGCGGCCTCCAGGCTCTGCCTCCAGTGTGTCTGGGGCGGCCTCCAGGCTCTGGCCTCCAGAGTGTCTGGGGCGACCTCCAGGCTCTGGTCTCCAGAGTTCAACTATAATTCCTCAAATATAATTTTTAATTCGAGGTGCCAGTGTCGAAGATGAGAAGTCTGTTTAATTTTGTATTCTTAATTACCTGGTTTTCCCCAGGAGATAAAATGTATATAAATAAATGATTAAAATGTAATTCGTCTGAAGGAAATTAAAATTATTTAATTTCTCTTAACAGTAGAGGTACAAACACTAGATAACCTTTGTGTTGTTTGAGGTGTTTGTTTGGTGCTACATTATTTGTTGAGTCTACCAGTAACTGTGTGTCAAGCACCGTGGATCTTATATGGACGAGGAAGCTCCGGAATTTAAAATGAATATGCAAAGTTTCAAATGTTTAAAGGCAGGTTATTATGATATATCAGATTAGTTATTGTTTTAATTTAAGAAAGGGAAAAGCAAGAGGCCTCGTTGGACTTGCATCAGATAATGTTAGTATATTACTACGTTAACAGTTGGATCAGTAGTTAGTGTGGACACTGATGACAACAATTATTACACTGTCAGTGTCACTCTTCCAATCGCAGTGATCAAAACAATGCCAGACAAAGTAGCTACATAATGCAGGAGACCATTCAGAAACCTGTAGATTTACAATTTCCGTAACTGTAAATAAATCCACAAACATTGACAATGAAGCAGTTATGAACGCATTTCAGAGACACCTTCAGGACCTGAGTAGCATTCACTCTCACAACAAATGACAGTGATATTAACAATATAACAATGCCATCGCATCATAGAGGATATTCACTGAATCCAGTACCATAATAAAACTTCAAGTCTATGCCACTGCTATGGGTTCAACACATTTTGACGACTATAACAATATAACTTCTAATATAATATATTCAGGTTCAGCATTATTCTCATCTATAGAGAGTAAAACAGACTATCTGAACAAATATTCTCAGAAGAACATCTTTCATCTTCAGACTCAGCCACCATCCTAGGACTCTGCCACCATCCTAAGGCTGTGCCACCATCCTAGGACTCTGCCACCATCCTAGGGCTGTGCCACCATCCTAGGGCTGTGCCACCATCCTAGGGCTCGGCCACCATCCTAGGGCTATGCCACCATCCTAGGGCTGTGCCACCATCCTAGGGCTTGGCCACCATCCTAGGGCTGTGCCACCATCCTAGGGCTCGGCCACCATCCAAGGGCTCGGCCACCATCCTAAGGCTGTGCCACCATCCTAGGGCTCGGCCACCATCCTAGGGCTCGGCCACCATCCTAGGGCTCGGCCACCATCCTAGGGCTCGGCCACTATCTTAGGACTCTGCCACTGGTTTATGACTGTGACTAATGTCATTTCGTTGAAGAAAAGACTCGCCAACAACACAGTAACACCTGCTCTGAGGCCACAGGTAAAATGCTCCTTCCTTCCCCACGATCCTTGTATCAGACTCTTCGCTCTCTTGAGTAATACCATCACTGTCCTCGCAGCTACTATATAAGGGTTGGACTGCATATTTTTTATATTAATAAAGAAGTATTACTTCGAAATATTCAACCTTTGAACCATCCCGTAAAATATTAGATAAACACTCAAAAATAAAATTTAAAAACACATGGATGTAGGCATTTCTATGATATAGTGTGAGCTAGGTCATATTTGTGGAGAGATTCAGGGAAGCCAGTTAGCCGGACTCGAGTGCTGGAGGTAGCCAGTACAATGCGCGAAGGGTGGGGCTGTTACTGTTCGGAGTATTATCTGAACTGTGATGTCTGCTCACTTTTGGCAAGACAGAGATTGAGTGAATGACTGTAAATGTGTTTCCTCTTCTTCTTGGGTCACCTTCCCTCGGTGGGAAGCCGCCGGTGTGTTAAAAAGATAAACGATGTTAACAGAAGGTACTTCACTTGTGTCAGCCTCTCGCTCAGATACGGTGCCATCACTCTCGCTCAGATACGGTGCCATCACTCTCGCTCAGATACGGTGCCATCACTCTCGCTCAGATACGGTGCCATCACTCTCGCTCAGATACGGTGCCATCACTCTCGCTCAGATACGGTGCCATCACTCTCCCTCAGATACGGTACCATCACTCTCCCTCAGATGCGGTGCCATCACTCTCCCTCAGATGCGGTGCCATCACTCTCCCTCAGATGCGGTGCCATCACTCTCCCTCAGATGCGGTGCCATCACTCTCCCTCAGATGCGGTGCCATCACTCTCCCTCAGATGCGGTGCCATCACTCTCCCTCAGATACGGTGCGATCACTCTTCCTCAGATGCGGTGCCATCACTCTCCTCAGATACGGTGCCATCACTCTTCCTCAGATGCGGTGCCATCACTCTCCCTCAGATGCGGTGCCATCACTCTTCCTCAGATACGGTGCCATCACTCTTCCTTAGATGCGGTGCCATCACTCTTCCTCAGATGCGGTGCCATCACTCTCCTCAGATACGGTGCCATCACTCTTCCTCAGATGCGGTGCCATCACTCTCCTCAGATACGGTGCCATCACTCTCCCTCAGATGCGGTGCCATCACTCTCCCTCAGATGCGGTGCCATCACTCTCGCTCAGATGCGGTGCCATCACTCTCGCTCAGATGCGGTGCCATCACTCTCGCTCAGATGCGGTGCCATCACTCTCGCTCAGATGCGGTGCCATCACTCTCGCTCAGATGCGGTGCCATCACTCTCGCTCAGATGCGGTGCCATCACTCTCGCTCAGATGCGGTGCCATCACTCTCGCTCAGATGCGGTGCCATCACTCTCGCTCAGATGCGGTGCCATCACTCTCGCTCAGATGCGGTGCCATCACTCTCGCTCAGATGCGGCGCCATCACTCTCGCTCAGATGCGGTGCCATCACTCTCGCTCAGATGCGGTGCCATCACTCTCGCTCAGATGCGGTGCCATCACTCTCGCTCAGATGCGGTGCCATCACTCTCGCTCTGATGCGGTGCCATCACTCTCGCTCAGATGCGGCGCCATCACTCTCGCTCAGATGCGGCGCCATCACTCTCGCTCAGATGCGGTGCCATCACTCTCGCTCAGATGCGGTGCCATCACTCTCGCTCAGATGCGGTGCCATCACTCTCCCTCAGATACGGTGCCATCACTCTCGCTCAGATACGGTGCCATCACTCTCGCTCAGATGCGGTGCCATCACTCTTGTAAGGCTCCCGTTTGTTCAGTTTCACCACGAATCGATACTTACTGAACTGCGTAATGGCAGCCAGTTCCACACTGACAATGCTGCGCTTGCTAGCAATATTACTGCTGCATACACAGGAAATTCTATACGAACAAGCTGTTCTCAATATGTGACTGGCGTTTAATTAGTAGGGCTGACACCATACTGACTGTAGTCTACCACCAGTCACTCGACAACTGGCAGTAATAATAATAGTAATGATAATAATTTTTTTTTCCAGAGGTACAATGTATACAGTCCTAGATGACATCATTGACACACTGTATAGAAAGCCTCTTGTTATTCTCAGCATTTCGGACAAATGAGGTCAGTTTTGTCCCCAGGATGCCATCCACACCAGTCGACTAACACCCGGGTACCTGTTTTACTGATAGGTGAACAGAGAGAGCAAGTGTCTTAAGGATGCACGTCCTAATGTTTCCACCCGTACACAAATAACCCGCACATAGAAGAGAGGAGCTTACGACGACGTTTCGGTCCGACTTGGACCATTTACAAAGTCACACTAACCACCCGTACTGGGGATCGAACCACAGACCTTATTGTGTGAGCTGAGTGCGCTAGCAATCGAGCTACGAGAAGGGACAGTGTGCTACCACCCTTCACCCCACAGTCGAACAGTATTGTTGATAATCAGTCTAATGAAATGAAAGGTAAATTTCACAATATCGGGAAAACAACATTGATCAAGAAGTACCAAGGATGAGTCAAGCAAGACCACCACCATACCCACTCCTCCACATGTTAATACAATCTTCCCGTCCTGTAGTAGTTCTGAAGATCAAGACAGTGAAGCTCATAATTCACATTATATAGGGAGACCGACGACACGAGAGCTTCGTGAACGTAATAATGATCATATATGTTTAAGAAATGGGAATATTAGTCAGTACAATATCTTGTTTGAATACCAGCCTTTGCCTTCACTAAAACCAAACCACCACCATAATTAAAACCCACATACACCATCACCATCACTATAATTAACGCCCTTAAACACCACCACAACACTAAAAGCCACAACCAGTATCAGTATTACAAGCACCACAACCAGAATCAAAGTCACAAACACCACAACCAGAATCAAAGTTACAACACCACAACCACCATCACCGTCTCCCCTCCCTAATTACCCACCGCTAGCAATGTTAGAGTCGTTTACACTGACTTCGCTGCATCTTTAATAATCTGGTTAAATGGTTAATCATGGAGATCACCCCAGGGGCTGGACCTTCCGCTGGCCTGGCTCCATGAAACCCAATTAAATTTAATCATTCGTATTGGCTAATTGGCTTAATTCGTCCGAACACTGTACATTGTAATTGTTAATTTTGGCGAGAGAGGAACAGGTTTGCCTCACTCCTTGGATGGGGAGAGGAGAGAGAGGAGAGGTGAGAGAGGGGGATAATGAAAAGTAGACAGAGTTAAATAAGAGTGAAGTGATGATAAATGAGAAAGAATAGGAAAACAGCAGCTAGGGGGGGAGAAAGGGGGGATAGAGGGGAAAGTTGGAACAAAATGAGGTAAAAAGAGCGGATTATTAAGTAGTTCGTCTGGTTCTCGAACCCCGGATACCAGCGGCGAGAGTTGCGCCTCTCACCACTGGCCTACAGTTTCCATATTTTTTTCTAGTAGTTCTTCCGGGATTCGAACCCAGGACCCCAGTGGTGAGAGTCACGCCTCTCACCACTGGGCTACCCCGATGGGTGTAAAAAAAAAAAAAAAAAAAAAAAGAGCGGAGAGATGAAAGAATGGATGAGGAAGGGAAGTGAGTTCCTTGTAGCAAACACAAGTTCACCAGATGGAACCCGACACAGTTGCTAGCCAGGTGCTGTGTGTACTCTTGTGTACCAGGAGTACACACACACACACACACACACACACACACACACACACACACACACACACACACACACACACACACACACACACACACACACACACACACACACAACTGCTGCTGCTACTAATGAAACCTTCAAAATGTTGGTACCAAGTATTAAAGATGGAACACAACATCTCTGCTGTTGTAACTACAACACTGAAGCACGAACACCAGTCGCACAACTCTGCTGCTGTAACTACAACACTGAAGCACGAGCACCAGCCGCACAACTCTGCTGCTGTAACTACAACACTGAGGAAGGAACACCAGCCGCACAACTCTGCTGCTGCAACTACAACACTGAAGCACGAGCACCAATCGCACAACTCTGCTGCTGTAACTACAACACTGAAGAAGGAACACCAGCCGCACAACTCTGCTGCTGTAACTACAACACAGAAGAAGAAACACCAGCGGCACAACTCTGCTGCTGTAACTACAACACAGAAGAAGAAACACCAGCGGCACAACTCTGCTGCTGTAACTACAACACAGAAGAAGAAACACCAGCGGCACAACTCTGCTGCTGTAACTACAACACTGAAGAAGAAACACCAGCGGCACAACTCTGCTGCTGTAACTACAACACTGAAGAAGGAACACCAGCCGCACAACTCTGCTGCTGTAACTACAACACAGAAGAAGAAACACCAGCGGCACAACTCTGCTGCTGTAACTACAGATGTGTTATGCCACGCATAAAGAGAAAACCGTTATCCTGAGTGATGATACGTGTAACTTATATTGTAGTACACAATGTTAAGTACGTGCTCGCACGTACTTATTTACTCGCACGTGCGTCACCACTCGTGCCTGGTGGTGTACATGCAGCATGTATACATGTGTGCCCGTGTGTAACGCTATCCCCCCCCCCCCCCCCCACACTCCCGCACATACGCAACTTACCTTATACACTGCCGCATATTTTTTTTTCTCTTCCTCTTCCGGTTCCTCTTCCCCCATTTCCCTTCTCTCTGTACATTTGTGTGTGTGTGTGTGTGTGTGTGTGTGTGTGTGTGTGTGTGTGTGTGTGTGTGTGTGTGTGTGTGTGTGTGTGTGTGTGTGTGTGTGTGTTTGTGTGTGTGTACCTACTGATTTGTGTTTGCGGGGGTCGAGTTCCGGCTCCTGACCTAACCTTTTCATCTAGTATTACTGGTTTCTAGCCTCTGTGTTAAGTTCGCTTCCACTACACAGACCTTCAGTTCATTTTACTTCTTACTTTCCTGCGACTGAAGAAACCTACCTCTAAACATCCCTGTTACTCATCTGTGGTTTTATTTTCTATCTCCTCTCAAATCTGATCCTTACATTTATTTTTCCGTGCATTTTATATAACTATGTCTTCTTTTCTCTGTGGGGCTTACAGTGAATTATTGTGTGTTATCTCACCATACAGCAACTGATTCAGTGGTTCTTCATGAAGTAACTGCACACTGAGAATGTATCAGACTGCATGCAGCTATGTAGACAGGCCTCGTACCTGGTTCTACTGCAATACCATGTTAATCGAATACTATCTGACAGATGCATTACCTAGAACGGGATGACGAAGTTGCCAGCGTGAGCATGCCATAGGATGGCAATACCAACTAGTGAGAAGAAACGCTTATGCAAAGATTTAGACATTTAATAAAGTATATTTCGCCTCGAGTGACTTCTTTTAGCAAGGAATTATGAATAATTACTAAGAATGACACTGTCGAATTCTTCATAGATTACAAAATAACTTGCAAGTTGGCCTCGGGCAGACTAGCTTTGACCTCAAAACTAGAACTCTTACAAAAACTCTCCCGGATGTGGGCAAGAAGTCAATTATTTATTTGTAAAGATGAATGAGAAACTTCTCGCAGATCTTTAGAAGAATTCGATAATATTTTCCCTTTAAATTTGTAGTCATAAAAATAAATTAATCTAATAAGTTTGTGTTAATAATATTCTAAATTGTAACAGTTCCCTAGGGCAGTGCCACAATTCCGGATGCGGTAAGTGATTAAGCAGTGTGAAGACTTTAATACAGCAAACTTACCCTCAGGTAGCAAGTTGACTTCCTCTCTCAAGTGTAACCTCATCTTCACAAAATACATGCAGCCACCTTTCCCAAGTGTTGATGACTATCATAGTTTCTTTAATTTGCCACAAAATTGGGTTCATATTACAATGAACAGTGAACCACTTCATTTCACTTCTATTTAAATAGATGTGTTATGTGTTATGATGTTTGATAGTGTTTATTGTTTCTTGTCTACTTTCTCTCATCACTCGAGGTTTTGTGAGGGTTGAGTTACAAATTCATATCTTTATAAGTTAAAAAATGTTATTTACGTTAGCTTATTCAAAAGCCCTTGAATTTACCTTTATTACTATGACACACATAAATAAGGAACAAGATGAAGTTGAAGCCAGGTATGGGCCAGATATATCACTGGATTATTTGACATAATTTCATTAGTGTTTGTATATGTATTCTTCGAAGATTATCCAGGCTTTAGTCATTCTTGGACTGAATGATTGCAAATAACTGATATTCTTGAGAAGGGTACAGCAAGAGTGCAGTGGCTGTTTGCTGCCCGTCTTGCAGTATAAAAGCTGTCTTGTCACTGTCCTCGAGAAGTCAAGTTGGAACTACACTTCTCTTCTCTCCTCTCATTAATCTTCTCTCTTTTATCTGTGTTCCCATTTCCCCCTATCATATATTCTCTCACCGTCTCATTCTTCCTCCCCATTCTCTCCGCCCACTCTTCCCTCCTCCCCCCTAAATCTTTCCCTCTGCCAATGTGACTTAAATGTTTCTTGAGGTCATAGACACGGGGGTGTCAGGGAGGCGGCCCACACAGCACCTCCCTATAAGGTCCAGGGAGTATCAGGGTAAATACTTCAGGGATCACCGAGCTGCTTGCCGAAGACAGGGAAGGTGAAGGGTGTGGAGAGTGAAGGAGAATGAAGGGACGGAGATGTTAAGGATGGGATAGCATGTGAAGGATGTAAAGGAGGGAATACGTTGGGAGTAAGAGAGTGATTGTAGAAGGTGAAGGTGGTGAATGTGGACGATGGAGGAAGGAGTGTGGAGGAGGATGGAGGGCAGAGCATGTGAAAAGCAGGGATGGTATGTGGAGGGTGAGAGTAGAGAGAAAAGGAAGGTCGAGTAGAGTTAGATTGAAAAGCAAACCTTGAATGGGGTGGGGACCGTGTAGACATGGGTGGAGTGAGTAGGTGAGATGGGGTGAAGAAACTGGGGGAGGGAGAAACCGGAGAGGGAAGGGGTAGGCGAAGGGGTGAAGGGGAGTATGAATATACAAACTAACCTAATAGAAGGAAGGAGGGAGGGAGGGAGAGGGGGGAGAGGGGGAGGGGGTGGAGATAAAGAAGTTTTTTTTAAATTTGGTACATGATCTTAGTTCAGTTTTCATTTTCTATAAATAAGTTATATTGTGGGAACCAAAGTCGTAAAGGGAGTGGCAGGAGCGAGAGAGAGAGAGAGAGAGAGAGAGAGAGAGAGAGAGAGAGAGAGAGAGAGAGAGAGAGAGAGAAGAGAGAGAGAGAGAGAGAGACTGACTTTATGAGGACAAGGTGAGAGAGGTTTGGTAGAGTCGGTGACTGGAGGAACAAGTCCAGTAACCTATTGCTTCTTGACTCCATCACCGGGAGTAGTGATGGGGGAGAGCAGGGGTGGGACGTGAAATGGTGGTGACGGGAGAGTGGATGGTTGATGGCTTGGTGGATGGTGACAGGATGGGGGTGGTAGTAGTGGTTATTGTGGTGGTGACTGAGGAAGAACATTGTGGTGAGGCTGGATTTTTATAGTGATGGTTGTAGAAAGATGTTATGGGGGGAAATAAGAGAGACTTCTCGGACGAGAAAATGAGAGAGAGAGAGAGAGAGAGAGAGAGAGAGAGAGAATGGGAGGGGAAGGGAGAGAAGGATGGAGGGGGTAACTTATAATAAGTGTCCTGAGAGCGTGTGTATATCAGAGAGGAAGCCAAAGAAAAAATTAGCTACAGATAGAAAGAAAATTAATTAAAACTTCTAAGGGTAGAGAATGGAGACTCATGGGTGACGTCACGACACAGTGCTGGAGTTCGACGAAGTGATGACCTTACAAGAAGACTGATCCAGCTGACGTCACAGGTGGTTCCGCTCAGGTGACAGAGGTTCATAATCTTTCAGAATTTCAAAGGCGAACATTTTGCCTTTGTTCTTGGTAAGTCTGCCTGACTTTACCGTACGGTCAAGTTCTGGCCTGACCCACAACTGATAACTCTAATGAATGAACGAAAATTATATACCGGGGGAGACCTTGCTGAGGAAGAGTTTGGGACAGATGAAAGGAAGAGATATTGATTGAAAAATCTTTAGTTGGAGAGAAAATGCCAAGGCTTGACCCAGCAGACTTACTCCGGAGTGAAGGGATTTAGCTATAATACTTACACGGTGTTGCTAAAAGAATACGCTCCAGTGAATTAGATAATAACAAGGAAAGGAGCGTAATGACTATATTAATTCCTTTTAGTATCAGGATACGAAGGGTAACGAGAACGGAGGAAAGAATAGGGGCAATATTTTCTGAAGCAGTGGGACCAAAGGAGGAGATGCAGTTGCTTAAAGCAAGGAAATTGTACGATGGGAAGTGATGCTGAACTTAAGTTGACTTGTTGGTTTATTAATAGTAACACTGAGTCTTGTGATTCATGTGAGGGAAAGATCACGAGTATACGAGATGGGGAATAAGTGGAAGAGAGGTAGAAATTAAGATTTAGAAGTGAAGACCATATGAAAATAAAGAAGTGGAGGAATGGTGGTTTAGATTCTGCTCAGTGTTTAGTGTGGTGATAAGAGTTCCTGATCCTAAGAAGGCCTGGTCGAGGTTGCAGTGGGAGCGGTATAGACCTTGAAGTTCTTAGATATTATACAAACCTCACAACTCAAGGTTTTCTCTTTATTTTTCTAACACAATATCTATATCTACAGCAAAGACATTCTTTTGTGTTATATTTAAACAATTGCATATTATGATTATTATAAAATACACCCATAACTTCTTTGCATATCAAAGGCTGACTTACAATGTCTACCATATAATTAAGCTTAATTAAATAGGGAAGAATTTTGTCATTTAAAATAATTCAAAGAGCGTAACTTTTCCTAAAATGACGTTTGCTTATTCCTGCCTTGCTCAAGCCAGTCCCACAGTTTCCTGACAGGAAATTCTCAACATTTTTTTTATGTGTAATATATATATATATATATATATATATATATATATATATATATATATATATATATATATATATATATATATATATATATATATATATATATATGCAAAACAACCACTCTGAAAGAATAGAGAAATTCCAAGCGCTTTCGTGACTACTCACGAAAGCGCTTGGAATTTCTCTATTCTTTCAGAGTGGTTGTTTTGCATATTTTGAAATCACCTGTTTACTGTGATCTTATTGCATATATATATATATATATATATATATATATATATATATATATATATATATATATATATATATATAATACACACACACTCACACACACACACACACACACACACACACACAACCTTGGCGCACCTCTAGCTTCTTCGGTTTCCTACTGTTGCCTGTGTGGCACCTATGAATATATGAGCATATTGTGCCCTCCTGTTACTCGTGTCCCCCTACTGCTACGTGCAGGGTAGCACTTATGCTACCTGATTTGCCCTGATACTGTCTGTAGTTATTTTTAACTGCCTCGCGGTGCGCCTCCTTCAGACGGATAGTTATTCTTGCCAGATCTTATTGGTCCACCAGCAGCAACAACACCTGCTTGGCCGGCATTTTAAGTGCCCAGGGAAAGAGAATGGCCTGTTCTCTCTCCTTCTTCCCATCCCTCCTTTCCCAATCCTCCTCCTTTCAGAGAGAGAGAGAGAGAGAGAGAGGGCAAGATAGGGAGAGAGAGGGAGGGAGAGAGCGAGAGAGAGCGAGAGAGAGAGAGAGAGAGAGAGAGAGAGAGAGAGAGAGAGAGAGAGAGAGAGAGAGAGAGTCTGGAATTTGTTTGTACAGAATAACGATATCAACGAAATAAAGTCAGTTGATCAAATGAAATTGCTGGTTCACAGTTGGCTCCACCTTCAGTTCCATATTTGTCTCATAACAATAAAAAGGTTTTCAAATGAGCTGATGTAGGTAATAGTTCTTAGCTTGTAAATGAAATTAGGAACCTTAGCCTAACCTTGTAAAACTTGTGTAAAAAAACAAAGAATAGTGCTTTCTTCATCTGGGAAATGTCTTGGTTGGTATCGTAGTAATACGTTGACTTGGTTAGTGATTAAGCTGTCACTGGTGTACCAGTGTTAGGGATTCAACCCACTAAAAATGCAGTATACACCTGGATGTGATTCCTGGAAAAGAGTCGCGGCTTTTGGCCCAGTACACTGTGGCTCAACTGTGCAGTGGCTGCACCAATGAGGAAGGGGTAGATGTTGGGGGGGGGGTGGAGTTGGGCTGAAACACCCAAAAATTCCATCAGCCCCAAATAAAGATGATAATTCGGCAACCCTTCAAACTAGATAGCCATCCCTAAGCCCCCGGTACAAAAATTCTGGTTCCGCCCCTGCAACTGTGTGTAAGTATGAGAGAAACAAAGTAGGTTGTGATGATGGCATGTGATGCAAGTATTTTCTTCACATCCCTCTCCTTCCTCCCAGTCTCTCACCTCCTCACTCTTTCATATGCTCTTACTACCTCTTATCAGATGGATTCCCTCACTCCATTATAATTCCTCTTCCCCCTCACCGCCTCACGCTCTCTCTCGTAATATTACGGTTTTCGTCATCACAGTCAGAGCCGATCTAGCGCGCCACTTACACATCAGTCATCTTCAAGATTTTCGAGAATTCATCTCTTCTGGTGAGCAGAAGTGGGAAATTGGCTTCAGTCGTTGACAAGGATAAAGGCTGTGACTTCCTATACGTTCAATATTTATAAATGCTCTAATCTGAGCTATTGTTATCAGGAAGTTCGGGTGGACACTCCATCCTTGTGTGCGAACGATGGTTGGTATTATAATAATTATAATCAAATAAAGCACTAAATCGACGATGGTTGGTAAATACTATCGAAAATACAGAAACAATTAGATGTGTTTCGGTCGCTGCGCGATCTAAGAAAGGTTCCCTTGTCCCATATGCCACACAAGGAAGCTCTCTCAAGTTATAACGCGGATTCCATAAACCTGGAAGTGTCTATATACAACTGACTAGAGGAGACCAGTACCTACCAGTAGGTGCATGAACCTTTCCCTCGTTGTAGTAAGCCGGTTCTGAATATTTAAAACCGATTAGATCAGCAGTCCACAAGTTACAAAGGAAAACCTTGGATGATGAAAAAAATCTTTCTGGCAACCACTAAAGGTACCCCTGTCGGGGTAACCTTAAAAATTTGATTAATTTAATAATTTGACTCGAGGCAATTCGACCACACAAAAGAATAAGGATTATTAATCCATTTATTTATGTTTGCCTTCACATCAGTGTTGCCCAGAGTCACGGCAAGCAGAAATAAAGATGCTAGAACTGTCCTGCTGGTACTGCTGCTGGTGCTGCTACAGCCGCGGCTGTTGCCGTCACAGCCTCCTCTGCCACCTCTTCAGACTCTGCCACCACCGTCGCTGCTAAGCAATAGAAGCCTTGTCCCGGGTTGCCACACAGTGAAAGTGAATTTACCTTGACCAGTCACAGAGTTGACTGTCCGAACATTGACCGCTTGGGATACAGAAAAAAAAGCAAATTAAGAATATTGTAAGATGAATGTTGCCGCTATTACTGTGCTATTACCTTTCAAGAAAGAGATGCCATCATGCTGGTGAAGGATATTTGATCCAAGGGATTGAAACTATCCTCCCTTTGGATCAAACCTGCTTGTCTCCCATTCCCTGAATGTTAGTTCCATGAGTGTCAATTGTGGCATGTTTGTGCCAGAAGCCAGACACAGGTGTAGTAGGATTGTAGATAGACAAAAGCTCTTAACTTGTAGTTTGAGGACAATAACGTGAATAGAATTTCAGTTGGAAATTCACTGACTTGACACTAAAGGAGACAGTTGTCAGTCTACCTATCATTCTATCATGCAGCAGGAGTCATATGAGTATGGTGCATTCAACATGACTCATGGGTGCCGCTACTGACTGGCTTCTGCTGGCTTACCAATGAATTCAGAGACAACTTAATCGCAGATGTTAAAGCTATGTCAGAGTATTTTCTCCACAGTGGCACATTACCAGTCATTCTGGAAAAATGTCCAGACTCTACCTACTGTAAATAATTCATAACCACTTGTTTAATTTTTCCAATACCTTTCATAAATATAAGATTATATAAATAATTAAAACACACACATGTAAGTTACACGCTAATGCTTTTGTGACGGTATTCATGTCTGCGAAAATAATTCATTTTGACTGCAAGCAGATATCAACATGTAAACAGTTCATTACCACTGTAATTTGCTTAGCTATCAAAACTTTGTGATTCAGTCCCTGGATCCATTATGTGCCTCTGAAATCGTCTGAATGCCGCCCACACCATGGGGATTAAGTTCATAATAAAGTTAATAAGCTAATCTTTATGATAAAACTCTAAAACTGAAGAAGTATTGCCTAACATCCCTATGGCTTATCCATGCATTAAACTTTATGTATTCCCAATGTTACTTTTATTTCAGTTTCTACCTATGCGTTCTGTCGATTCCTGAATATCTTGCACGTCGTTATCATATCTTCTGTAGTTCTTCTCTTAGAAGATTGTTAACCTTAGTTCCTTTAGCCTCTTCTTAAAGTTCAGTCCCATAAATCTGGGACCAGGCTAATTCTACCAGACCTTTATCCTAGCTTCTGAACAGGCTTTTTTCAGGTGTAAGCTCTATGATGGTGCGGTATATTATTTATCAGAGAGGAAGAAGTAGGAGGCAAGAGGCAGGAGCTAAGAGGCAGGAGGTAGGAAACAGGAGGCAGGATGCAGTAGGTAGGAGGCAGGATGCAGTAGGTAGGAAGCAGGAGGCAGGCAGGTTCTCCCACTCACCCATCAGCAGGGTTGGCCATATACGGTCTCTGCCCACATCCACTCAGACCTCCTCTACCAAATTCACTTTCTCAACCCACGCTCAACCCCCACACCTGGTTGTTCATATCCACTCTCACTCACGCACTCTCTCTCTCTCTGGATATTTTCCACCACACTTATCAAAACCACCACCACTACACCCACTTAAAACCTCTACCTATCTCAGTGTTGTCACGTGACCCCACTACTTCGATAATTAGTGTCATTAGCTCTTCCTTCCAGTGACGTCGTAATTAAAACAAGTTGCTACTGAAATATCCCATTTTCTGCACCAATGTTAACTATTATTATTATTATTATTATTATAATTATTTCATTATTAATATTAGTGATAATGATACATGCCCTGGTATAACTCTGCTCTTACATAAATTGACATTTAAGTTTCATTTAACGACTTTTTAAACGAATTTTCCTGTCCAACATAAGTCTGTCTTGACTCCTCCTTGAAAATATTTGTGTGGGCGCCCATGGGTTGGGGAGAAGTTTGAAGTGAGAGTTGAGGTGAGGGAAAGGTAGTGCTGGAGTAGAGGTAAGGAGGGAAGAGGGGTTTCAGGATGAGGTAAGAGGGAAAGGAAATGTTGAGGATGAAGTAGGAGTGGATGGAGGTGTTGGGGTTGGAGCCGAGATGAGAGAGGAAGGGGGTGTTGAGGGTGGGGTTCAGATAAGAGGGCAAGGGGGGTGTAATCTGGTTGCAGCGTATAAGAATTACCCTTAAGCGGCTTCCGTCCAATTATTTAGTGTTATCCTGCAGCGTTATCCTGTCTCCTTGAGTGTGTGTTATCATCAATGTTTATGGGTCACTTTACTGAGAGTGTCGGGACGCCTGCCAAAACCCCAGGCTCTAATAACGTCTCATTATAGCCGTCGGGATCTCAATTTTGCAGTTGGAATTTTCAACGAATATCCCTCTAGGCAATTAATTATGTTTATGCGTAAAAATTTTTTTTTTCTTGGTTATACATCCATGGAGATCAACAATTTTTTTTAAATTTCAAGACTCCTGGATATATATAAATGCCTACTATTATTAAATGTTGTATATAATGCATTGGCTCATATTGTCACCATCTTCTGGATCTCTGTTAGGTTATTATCGTCATCTTAATATACATCGTAAAGATCCTTTATAAATGGGGTAAAATTTTTAGATAAGTAGTATAGTAAATGATTTACATTTCTGGGGTCGTCAGATAAAAATCTGGGTCAGGAGACACTGTTTGCTTCTTGAAGAGAAAAACACCGCCACCATCTGTTATATACTTACGGCAATACCTTCATGTAATTATGTGCCCACTCTTGATTTCCAGCGCAATTTATGATAGACAACTTCTCAGTACTTTTGATCCAATGGAAATGTATGAATACCAATACCTACATCATCTTTGGGGAGTGCCATATTTGGCCCTCTTTGGACTAAATATTAAGTGTGCCAGATGTGATTGTACAATTAAACACCTGAGTGTCGTATTAGTTGTATGACATACAGACAAGCTAAAGGACTGATCACCACTGATCAAGACTGAGGGACTGATCACCATTTATCTAGGCTGAGGCACTGATTACCACTTATCTAGACTGAGGGACTGATCATTTCAAAATAATTACTTTCACTGTCGCCAGTGTTATATTTTCCTGTACTCGTCTAAAGAAACCTTACGTACAGGCAAAACGATTAGACAATAATGATGCACAAGTGTTGCACATGTGCCTTGTTCATCATACCTGAGTGTACTCACCTATTTGTGGTTGAAGTGGCCGAGTCATGGCTCCTGGTTCCTCTTTACTGATGGGAGAGTTGTGCCTTTATATCTCCTTTGGTAAAGTGGAGCTTGTCCTGGTTTACTGTCAATGTTCAATCTTATAGTTAGAGGATAGTGATAAACCTTAGTTTAACCAATCATTGACATTGTTTTAAAGGATACGTCTTGTTTTGAGTGAACTTTATTTTTACTATATAGGAAGTTGTGCGAGACTGGAGTAGTCTTCAGCTTTGCTGACGAGAATGGAATAGTCTTTGTCTTTACTGATCAAGAATGAAGTAGCCTCCGACTTCAGCTCTGGTATATCCACAGAGTCCCTTCAGTAAGGTCACACCACTTTCTAGGACATAATGTAACAGTGATCCCAGCACGGGTAAGCCTTGCTTGCTACCGTGGTCTTCCACTTGACCATGGGTAGCTCTACCTTCACGTGTCCTTACACCAGGTCTTGCCGCGCCTCCACCGTATACCACCACCAATGAACGGCTCATCTTGTGACAAAAACCAGTAGCAGGTACTTTCCTGACAATGCAAAAACAGCAACAGCCGTTAACTGATCTTCCTGAATATTTATTGATAAGTTTTCTCTAAGTTTCTCTCCGGAAAATTCATATGTTAAATTTCTCAATGTCCTGATTCTTATTTGTAACAGTTACTGTAACAGTGTTATGTAACATGTATGTACAAATCTATTTATTGTTTCAAAATGTTTTGACGCGGTGCACGTGATGTTAATTACCGAGTCTCTGCATCTGTGAATCACCCACCTTGAATTATAAAGAGTCGCTAATGCCACCTTTCTCTTGCAGGTACGTAAGAGCGTATCTCCTGTTGCAGCAGCAATATGCCTAGAGGCACTCTTCCAGGTAAGATGTTGCCAACCCAACTTCTAGATGACACATGTTTCTTTACATCCAAAAATTTGAGACAATTCACTCACATTCGCTTATGCTTGAAATGTCCCGAAGCCATATTTAACATTAACAAGCGTTCCCGTAACTTACAATAACAATTTCTCGCGCCGCTATTAAATCATATTAGGATACGAGAAGCAGGAACCATTTGTAAGTGTTTCATGCTGTGGACGGGAGAAAGTGCTGGCGGACGCCTTTCCAGGTCCTCCATGGATACCCAGGCAACCCATAAATTTTGTCTCTCCACAGCTGGTTATGTTAACTGACAGGACCAGAGACGGTAATTCTGAACCTCTAGTCCTAAGATGAGTATGATAATGAGCTCTTATTTTATAGCCCGTGATGAATAAATCAAAGATATTTATTTATTCAGTATGGGTCGTTGGCTGGAGTGAACGCGGTCCCCTGGGAACGTATTCGCTTGGAGACCCTTCTCTTTTCTACATTTTGCAAGCTCCTGATAATGTGATTGCAACACGAAAGGCCTAGAGCTATCATTCTACTCCCCCCGTGGTTTTGTATCTTTTATCTCTTGGTTTCCGATATTTGCTTAATATATATATATATATAATATATATATATAAAAATAATATATATATATATATATAATATATATATATTGTATATAATGTGTACAAATATATATATATATATATATAATATATATATATATATATAATATATATATTGTATATATGTGTACATATATATATATATATATATAAATATATATAAAAAAATATATAAATATAAATATATATATATATATATATAATATATATATATATATGCAATAAGATCACAGTAAACAGGTGATTTCAGAATATGCAAAACAACCACTGTGAAAGAATAGAGAAATTCCATGCGCTTTCGTGACTACTCACATTATCAAGGAACTATAAAAGATAAAGCATCCAAGGAAGGTATATAAGGGGTCTGGCCAACACCTCACTATCAGATCCCACAACAGTTAAACACCTGACGCGCGCCGGCCCAACTGGACAGGTCCTTCGCACAACCCACCAACAAACTATTCTACCCAAGAAAATTTAAAAAATTATTATTATTAAATTCTTCCCAAATTCTATTAATTATAAATGGATCTAATTTATATAAACCAAAGGAAATATTCACATTATTGTCAAAACTGCTTTGTATGAAACAAGATTCAATTATATTCCTGTCAACCATGGACTTGCTTGATACTACTTTCTCAACTTTTTGAAAATCAATTGGATGGTTAAAATCTCTTACATGACTAAATAGAGCATTGGAATCTTGTCCAGTTCTAATGCTATATTTATGTTGTTTTAATCTTAGTTCGAGATTTTTACCATTTGACCGTAATAAACTTTAATCGCAAATTTTACAAGGAATCTTATAGACACATCCATCAGCATTTTGGGGGAATTCTTATCAAAAGTTTTTTTTACTGTATCAAGATTTTTGAATACAACTTTAATATTAAAATTCTTAAAAAAGAGAAGGCATATCAACCAAGTTTCAGGGTGGGGGAAGAACCAACAAAATTTTAAATTTTAAATTTAAGGGGGGGTTTTTGCCCCTTTTTTGGATTGTAAAAAGTATTTCTAGCAACTTTAAAAGTTTTAAATCAATTAAATTTCCCTTTTTTTCAAACCCTTTCCATTTCATAAATTTTGGATTTTTCCCCATCTATGAACCCCGGGCTCTAAAAAACCCACTGATAGAAAACAGACATTTTAAAAACTTTATCTTGAGGGGAAGAAAAATAGTGTCCCTAGGAACATTATTTGTTTTTTTCCCTGAAAATTTTTTAAATTTGATTTTAAATATTCCCTTTTAATTTTAAAAACATCTAAAAAAGGGCCCAATAAATTATTTTCTTCAAACTAAAAAGAAATTTTATGCCCAAAATGTAGTTTAACACCTTTTCCCTTTGGGAAAAAATTAAATATTTTTAATTTTATAATAAAAAAGGGAAAATAAATAAAAAAAAAGGGAAAAATTTAAATAGTTTTCCCCATTCAAATAAACTTTACTTTTAAGTTTAAGGGGAAAAAATAACTCATTGCCTTTTCTAAAATGTTTTAATTATTAAGATAATAATGAATTCAAATTTAAAATTTACGGGAAAACCTACAAATAACTGTTTCCTATGTCCACAAATTTTTCTTCACACCCAAGATAGATTTTAAACTGTCTTTTTCTCACCCAAATTTTTTTAAAGAGTTTTTACGTATTTGTACTCCAGAGTAAAAGATGAAAAAATACCCAAAAATTTTAATGAAATACCCCAATGATCTAAAAATACCCGAGGAATGTAATTGATTAATTATTTTAAAAATTTCTAGAAATACTTTTTACAATCCCAAAAAAGGGGCAACCGACCTTATTTTTAAAAAAAAATATGTTGGTTTTTTCCCTTACCATGAAAACCCTTTGGGTTATATGCCTTCTCTTTTTAAGACTTTTTAAATTTTTTAAAGTTGGGGATTCCCCAAAAACTTGGGTACAGTAAAAAAAATTTTATAAAAAAAATTCCCCCCAAAAAAGGGTGATGGATTTGGGCTAAAGATTCCTTGTAAAATTTTCAATAAAAGTTTATTAACGGTCCCAAAATGGTAAAAATCTCGAACTAAATTAAAACAACATAAAAATAGGCATTAGAACTGGACCCAAAAATTCCAATGGGTCTATTTTTTTCATGTTTAAAAGATTTTAACCAACCAATTATTTTCCCAAAAAGTTGGGGAAAAATAGTACAAGCAAGTTTCCCTGGTTTGAAAAGGAAAAAAAAGTGAATCCCTTTTTTTAAAAAAAGCATTTTGACAATAATATAAAAATTTCCTTTAGTTTTTATAAATTTGATCCCTTTTTAAAAATTAATAGAATTTGGGGAAAAATTTAATAATACCCTTGGACCCAAAAAATAATTTTTAAAATTTTTCTTGGGTAGAATAGTTTTTTGGTTTGTGCGATGGCCCCTTTTTCCCGTTGGGCCCCCGCACGTCCCGGTGTTTAAAAAGTTGTGGGATCTGATAGTGAGGTGGGTTGGGCCCGACCCCTTATATACCTTCCTTGGGTGCTTTACTTTCATAGTTTCCCCTTTATAATTGAGCAGGCACGAAAGCGCATCAATTTTTCTATTTTTCCCCAGTGGTTTTTTGCATATATATTAATAAATATATATATATATATATAAAATTAAATATAAAATATAAAATATAATATATATATACACATTTATATTTTATAATTTTAAAAATTTTTATATATAAAAAATACTGTATATATATATATAAAAAAATATATAAAATATATATAATATAATATATATATAATATAATATATTTATATATATGCAAAAAAACCACTGTGAAAGAAAGAAAAATTGATGCGCTTTCGTACTGCTCCATTATAAAGGGAACAAAAAGGAAGCATCCAAGGAAGGTATATAAGGGCCCTGGCCAACACCTACTATCAATCCCCAACAGTTAAAAACACCGCGTGCCCCGGGGCCCAACGGGACGGTCCATCGCAAACCCCACCAAAAAAACTATTCTACCCAAAAAAATTTTTAAAAATTTTATTGCCCAATGTATTTTTAAAATTTTTCCCCAAATTATTAAATTTATAAAGGGATCTAATTTTTTATAAATAAAGGAAATTTTTATTATTGCAAAAACGTTTTTTATGAAAAAAATTTCACTTATATTCCTTTCGACCCGGGCTTCTTGATACTACTTTCTCCAAATTTTTGAAATCAATTGGGTGGTTAAAATCTCTTTCATGAATAAATAGGATTGGGAACTTTTCCATTTAAGTAAATTTATGTTGTTTTTAATCTTAGTTCGAGATTTTTACCGTTTGACCCTAATAAACTTTATTGCAATTTTACAAGGAATCTTATAGACAAAAACCCCTCAGCTTTTGGGGGGGAAATTTTTTATCAAATTTTTTTACTGATCAAAGATTTTTGAATACAATTTTAATATTAAAAATCTAAGAAGGAAGGCATAAACCAAGTTTTTATGTTTAAGGAGAACCCCAAAATATTTTTTAGTTGAATAAGGTCGGTTGTCCCTTTTTTGGGTTGTAAAAAGTATTTTCAATTTTAAATAAATTAAACAATTACATTCCTCGGGTATTTTAGATCATTGGCTATTTTTTAAAAAATTTTTGGGTATTTTTTCATCATGTACTCTGGAACAAATACGTAAAGCTCTAAAAACTTTGATGAGAAAACAGACAGTTTTTTCTCTTCTTTATGGAAAAAATAGTGGGCATAGGAAAAAAATTATTTGTAGGTTTTCGTAAATTTAAATTTGAATTTATTTACTCTTAAAATTAAAACCCAGAAAACAATATTATTTTCCTCAAACTCAACAAAAGTTTTTAGAAGGGGTAAGCTTTTAATTTTCCGTTCTTTTTTATTATTTCTTTTTGATTATAATAATAATAATATTTAATTTTCCAAGGAAATGGTGTATATCTACATTTCTGGGCATAAGATACTTTTGAGTTTGAAGAAAATAACTCATTGCCTTTTCTAGATGTTTTAATTATTAAGAGTAATAATGAACTCAAATTTAAAATTTACAGAAAACCTACAAATAACTGTTCCTATGTACACTATTATTCTTCCCATCAAGATAAAGTTAAACTGTCTGTTTTCTCATCAGTGTTTTTGAGAGCCCAGAGTTCATAGATGAGGAAATATCCAAAATTTATGAAATAGGTAATGATTTGAAATACCCGAGGAATGTAATTGATAAATCTTTTAAAGTTGCTAGAAATACTTTTTACAATCCAAAAAGGGACAACCGACCTTATTCAACTAAAAATATGTTGGTTCTCCCTACCATGAAAACTTGGTTGATATGCCTTCTCTTCTTAAGAATTTTAATATTAAAGTTGTATTCAAAAATCTTGATACAGTAAAAAAAACTTTTGATAAAGAAATTCCCCCAAATGCTGGATGGATGTGTCTATAAGATTCCTTGTAAAATTTGCGATAAAGTTTATTACGGTCAAACTGGTAAAAATCTCGAACTAAGATTAAAACAACATAAATATAGCATTAGAACTGGACAAGGGTTCCCAAAGCTCTATTTAGTCATGTAAGAGATTTTAACCATCCAATTGATTTTCAAAAAATTGAGAAAGTAGTATCAAGCAAAATCCATGGTTGACAGGAATATAATTGAATCTTTTTTCAAAACAAAGCAGTTTTGACAATAATGTGAATATTTCCTTTGGGTTTATATAAATTAGATCCATTTATAATTAATAGAAAATTTTGGGAAGAAAATTTTAAAAATAATAATTTTTTAAATTTTCTTGGGTAGAATAGTTTGGTTGGTGGGTTGTGCGAAGGACCTGTCCCGTTGGGCCGGCGCGCGTCAGGTGTTTTTAAATGTTGTGGGATCTGAAAGTGAGGTTTGGCCAGACCCTTATATACCTTCCTTGATGCTTTATCTTTTTTTAGTTCCTTGATAATGTGAGTAGTCACGAAAGCGCATGGAATTTCTCTATTCTTTCACAGTGGTTGTTTTGCAAAATTCTGAAATCACCTGTTTACTGTGATCTTATTGCATATATATATATATATATATATTATATATTATATATATATATATATATATATATATATATATATATATATTTATATATAAAATATATAAAGTACACATATATACAAAAATATATATTTATAATATATATATATATTAATATAATATATATAATATATATAAAGTACACATATATACAATATATAAAATATATATTATATATATATATATATATATATTAAAATAAAATATATATATATATTAAGCAAATAAACGGAAACCAAGAGATAAAAGATACAAACCACGGGGGGAGTAGAATGATAGCTCTAGGCCTTTCGTGTTGCAATCACATTATCAGGAGCTTGCAAAATGTAGAAAAGAGAAGGGTCTCCAAGCGAATACGTTCCAGGGGGCCGCGTTCACTCCAGCCAACGACCCATACTGAATAAATAAATATCTTTGATTTATTCATCACGGGCTATAAAATAAGAGCTCATTATCATACTCATCTTAGGACTAGAGGTTCAGAATTACCGTCTCTGGTCCTGTCAGTTAACATAACCAGCTGTGGAGAGACAAAATTTATGGGTTGCCTGGGTATCCATGGAGGACCTGGAAAGGCGTCCGCCAGCACTTTCTCCCGTCCACAGCATGAAACACTTACAAATGGTTCCTGCTTCTCGTATCCTAATATGATTTAATAGCGGCGCGAGAAATTGTTATTGTAAGTTACGGGAACGCTTGTTAATGTTAAATATGGCTTCGGGACATTTCAAGCATAAGCGAATGTGAGTGAATTGTCTCAAATTTTTGGATGTAAAGAAACATGTGTCATCTAGAAGTTGGGGTTTGGGCAACATCTTACCTGGAAGAGTGCCTCTAGGCATTTTGCTGCTGCAACAGGAGATCCCGCTCTTACGTACCTGCAAGAGAAAGGTGGCATTAGCGACTCTTTATAATTCAAGGTGGGTGATTCACAGATGCAGAGACTCGGTAATTAACATCACGTGCACCGCGTCAAAACATTTTGAAACAATAAATAGATTTGTACAACATGTTACATAACCCCTGTTACAGTAACTGTTACAAATAAGAATCAGGACATTGAGAAATTTAAAATATGAATTTTCCGGAGAGAAACTTAGGAAAAAACTTATCAATAAATATTTAGGGAAAATCAGTTAACGGGTGTTGCTGTTTTTGCATTGTCAGAAAGTACCTGCTATGGTTTTTGTCACAAGATGAGCCGTTCATTGGTGGTGGTATACGGGAGGGGCGGCAAGACCTGGTGTAAGGACACGTGAAGGTAGAGCTACCCATGGTTTAAGTGGAAGACCACGGTAGCAAGCAAGGCTTACCCGTGCTGGATCACTGTTACATTATGTCCTAGAAAGTGGTGTGACCTTACTGAAGGGACTCTGTGGATATAAACCCGAGCTGAAGTCGGAGGCTACTTCATTCTTGATCAGTAAAGACAAAAAACTATTCCATTCTCGTCAGCAAGCTGAAGACTACTCCCGTCTCGCACAACTTCCTATATAGTAAAAATAAAGTTCACTCAAAACAAGACGTATCCTTTAAAACAATGTCAATGATTGGTTAAAACTAAGGTTTATCACTATCCTCTAACTATAAGATTGAACATTGACAGTAAAAACCCGGACAAGCTCCACTTTACCAAAGGAGATATAAAGGCACAACTCTCCCATCAGTAAAGAGGAACCAGGAGCCATGACCCGGCCACTTCAACCACAAATAGGTGATACACTCAGGGATGATGAACAAGGCCATGTGCAACCTTGTGCATCATTATTGTCTAATCGTTTTGCCTGTACGTAAGGTTTCTTTAGACGAGTACAGGAAAATATAACACTGGCGACAAATGAAAGTAATTATTTTGAAATGATCAGTCCCCCAGTCTAGAAAAAGTGGTAATCAGTGCCTCAGCCTAGATAAATGGTGATCAGTCCCTCAGGTCTTGATCAGTGGTGATTTAGGGCCCTTTAGCTTGTCTGTAGTCATACAACTAATACGACACTCAGGTGTTTTAATTGTACAATCACATCTGGCAAAACTTAATATTTTAGTCAAAGGGCCAAAAGGCCTCCCAAAGATGTTAGGGTTTTATTCTACATTTCATTGG
>NC_069477.1:6212654-6261768 GCF_026875155.1 Cherax quadricarinatus | reverse complement strand
CAGTGAAACTATAAAAATCTTGAGGAGTTAGAGAGTAGAGTTGAGACTGAAGAACTTGCAGTGCATCACAGGACAAGTAAAGTGTAATTTTTTGCATGCATTTGTAGGAGCGTTTAAGGCAACTTATGAAGAGTTTCAGGGAGAGCATAACATTTCTCGTAGAGCTTAGGGAGGAGTTTAATGATGAAAAGTTTGGAGTAGATTATAGCGTTACTTACGTTATTAGTGAAGAGAGAAGAAGAATGTGTAATAATATCGTTTATGTCTGAAGGAGTGATATTTAGTTTATGTTGTGTGAAAGAGTAAATATTTTTTAATGGCCTGAGTGTGTTTTATTCTCGAGGGCATGACAAATGCTTCTTGTCGAGGTTGAAGAGCCTGATGTTTTGTAGCGTTTGAATAGTTTAGTGTTGCTTTGTCTCTACTCGAATACCTCCTGAATATATCTGTTGTGTTTCAGTGAATGTTTTGCATCGCTCTGTGACATTATTTGATTACTTATGTATACAAGTAAGAGATGTAGTGTGGACGTGTATTTCATTGAGTTTAATCTTACTTATATTTCTTGAAAGATAATTTAAGCCACTTTTTTTTAAATCGTTGTAACTGAGTTTCATCCGAGTCTTCTACGATTACTGGATGCTTCCTCTGGGCTCTTTCTACGACCACCTGGGTTTTCTTCGACTGTTGTAGCGGTTAGCATTGTCTGCGCTCCCCGACCTGATGTCCTCCGACATCCCACACTGAAGGAAAAACAAGTTTGGTTAAAAAAAACTCGACTGACTGCAGGGTTGAAATTAAACTTCACCCACGCCCACGCCCTAGCTGTTGTCTGACTAGGTAGACGCCCATACCACGCCCACCACCACTGTCCTCCCTCTTTCCCTTACCTCATTTTCCTCCTGTCATTGGCTCTTTTGTCTGTCTCATGTCCATGACCTGTCCTACCCTCTGGAAAAAGGAAGATAAGGAGATGCGGGAAGAAGGCAAAATGAATCTGAGCCGAGGAACGTGAAGGGACTGAAGGGGAGGAAGGAGGAGAGAGACTTGAGAAGGAAAAGATGAGATAAGATTAAAGAGAAGAGGGTAGGAGAGAGAAGTGAGGTGGCTTAGAAGACAGGTTTTCAAGGTCATGTTTTGGCCTGATCCAATTATATCATAGACGGAACATTGTTGCTTCTCACGCATGATTCGTGGTGCAGCTAACACTTATCCCCTAAGTATATAGTTGTGTCTTGTGAGAGTTCCTGAAGGAAAGACTCGCTGTAATTAGCGTATCATCTAATTCATTCTGGTGGTTTTTACTGTTTGTATTGTTGAGTGCTTTGTAATTGTGAATGTAGGGCTAGATTCAAAGCTTCTCCTCCTTCTTGATTCGCCGGTATTCTCCCGGCCCGGGCCTTTTCCAAGTGGTGGCCCGGCCTTGGCTCCCTGTCTAGGGAGTGTCTGAGACCTAAGTCTCCCATGGGAGGAGGCACAAGTACCCCTTCATCTTTGGGACCAACTGTCCCCAGGCCTAGCTACATTCCCCGCCCTCACGGGGCTCGTAGGAAGAAGCTAGGCCTCTCTGGTCTGCTATCCCCGCCCAAGGGAGCTAATGGGAATGACAGTCTTGTGAGTTGCAAGCTCTGGCTCAGGCTCCTACCCTACCCTAGAAGAGTTAGGCATGGTGTCGATGATTCAAAGCTTATTTTGACCTCTGGGTACAGTCATAACTATTCTTGAAAGTGTGTATGGCCAAGCTCATTGCGCTTCCTTGACCGGCATTAATAGTTTTGGCCACTTAAACCTGATCATAAATTTCTTAAAAGTGTGTAAGATTTCTTTCATCCTCTCCCGTCCAGTTCACTGTGCTTCCCCACTACCTTTAGACTAAACAAGAGTGCTTGTCATTATTCTTGTGACATATCTCTGTTTTAGCCTCTCCGTCTTTAACCTCTTATTCTCGCAGTACAGTCTAACAGTCTACTCCAGTTCGTTTTGTCGCATTTGTGTGTTTTATGGCCTCTATTCTCTAGTAATCTGGTTCAGTTCACAGTGTACACTAGTTGTTCTTTACCAGGGGGTACATGCATCTCCTAGAGAATGGAAAAAAAAAACATAACTAGGGATAGGAGACTGCTGTACCAACTGAACACTTCCATATAAGGAGCAGTAATAATGACTGGCAGAGAAAAGTTGTAAGCCTCTACCTAAAAACTTCCATTTGGGTTAATCAAATTTAAAACGGAAATTTTGGTAAATTTTCTGTTTTCCGATGAGGCTGATTGTGCGAAAAAAATATATGTCCATCGTGACTGAAGTGAAACTTTTGTAGGAACTGATTCAGACTTTCCAAGGTTACTTTCGCCACAGAGAAGTTCCTTCATATTTATTGTTAATCTGGATTCCATGGATAATAGTGATATAATGAACGACGATCTTGTTGAAGTGAAAGCTAATGAAGGAAGCGAAAAGGGATTTGAATCAATGACTGTAGAAAACTTCTGGTGTGCAAACTAAAAACGTTCCCACAATTTGTAGGAAAAGCCTTGGAGGTTTTCACGCCATTTGTCACCACCTGTTATGGTAGACAGCTGTTCCAACACTTCTGCACATAAAAACAAAGGCTAGAAACCGTCTCAGTGCAGGTTCTTTCCAGCCCACTCACCCTTGTATCCTTCCATCCCTCTTTCTCTCCTTCGTGTTCATCCTTCTACCCCTCCCTCGTAGTCCTCCTTCCTTCCCGCCCTTGTATTCTTCCTTCTTCGTATTCCTCCTCCACCACTGCATCGTATTCCTCCTCTTCCACCTCCTTCGTATTCCTCCTCCACCACTCCTTCGTATTCATCCTCTTCCACCTCCTTCGTATTCCTCCTCCTACATCTCCTTCGTATTCCTCCACCTCCTAAGTATTCCTCCTCCGCCTCCTACGTCGTAGGAGGTGGCGGAAAAGGAATACGAAGGAGGAGGAGAATGAATACATAGGAAGCAGAGGAAGAGGAATACGCGGGACCTACGTATTCTTTCTGCTTCCCCTCCCTCACGTTTCTCCCTCTTCCTCTCTTGTTCCATCCCTTATGTTGCTCCCTCAGGCCTCTCCTCCATGCTTCTAGTATGTATTACTAACAGTATTATCTCTGAAGTTGTATCAAGTCAGGGTGACAAAACTGCTGCCCCGGGCAGTCTCTCCAGAGGAAATAATTCACGAGATATCTTTCTTACAAAAGCTTCACTAATGAACAATTGAGACGAGTTTTATGTGTAAAGTTCAGCTCCAAAAATCTCCAGGATGAGTTTATTTAGCAAACTTCCTTATACATGTCTCATCAAATTAAAAATTGATGAGGTAGAAAAATGATCTAGCGAGAACTTCATCGTAATAAATGGAAGTATTACGATTTTTTCCTCTATGTACTTATTACACTATAACATATTAAATGATTCACGAGTATACTTATGTTTATTGAGATGTTTATATAAGTTTCAATATTACATTTTTTATATACAGTTAACATTTTTGTATGTTAGACCTCAAGAGCAACATAATCCTGCAACAGTGATGGTTAATGATGATTTAAACCAGACGAAGCTAAGAACCTTAAGAATTATAATTACAGTGACTCCATAGTTTTTTTAACTTCCATCATACTCACACATTTAACCAGTATCGCGTAGATAATATAACAGAACTAGCTAATACAAAGTATTAATACGCTGTAATTGTTTGGTATAATGTAACACAAAATAGAGATAATACAAAATTATCCCATAATTAACCAAGAAACAAATGTGGCAAGATCAGATCTTTGTCTTCAATAATGGAGAGTGACACAGACTTTACCCTGGTAAAACTTTACAGACTTTACCCTGGTTAGACTTTATATTGAAAATAAGAAAAACAATTTTCCCTCCTATCCTGAAACATCATTAGTTAATTAACGCGGAGCTTTAAAGCTAAATTGGCTAATGATGTTTCTCAATGATTAAGCTGTTTATTCCACTATTATACTGCTGTGTGAAAGGTGTTTGACTGGCGCATCCAATTTGTACTACAAAATTATGCTGGCTTCCCCAGCACTGTCTGGATTAACATACATAACAATTTCAAACTCTGAGGCGGCATTGTGTACAAATTTTCAGCATTTTCTCTCTCAGAGGATTGAGGGATCTGTTAAGGTTTTTTAGAGAATAATTATTGCCCGGTTAAAAACAATACAGTATAGACGCTCTAACGAATGTTGTATAGCTTCTCTCAATTTAATACCCTTTTGCACTGATGACGGAATAGCTGAATCTCGAAAGGCCGCAGAAATTCGTCTGTTTTCCTGCTCACTTTATGCCTGCAGGAAAATATGCAGTGAAATATGAAAGCTTTATATTTTCTTTTTTTTATGTTCATAGACTAGTTAGATATAAAACATAAACTGATTTTATTTTTTTAGTTATTAAGAGGAAAGTTGAGTTAAACTCTGACTCAGTAGGTGGGCAGTAAATACCAGACTTTTTATTTGTGGACCTGAGAACAAAATATTTTATTTAACAGAAAAATAATGCCCGATCCGTTAATCAAAACATGTGATGAAAGAAAACATTTAAGAAATAACAATATAACCAAATGAGAGGGCGAAAGAGAGAGAGAATAAGGGAAAAGGAGAAAGGAAGAGCAAGTACGGCAGAGTGACCGTCTGTCAGTGGAGGGGCGCAGCACAGGAGGGGTGCAGCACAGGAGGGGCGCAGCACAGGAGGGGTGCAGCACAGGAGGGGTGCAGCACAGGAGGGGTGCAGCACAGGAGGGGCGCAGCACAGGAGGGGCGCAGCACAGGAGGGGCGAGTCAGTTGTTCACTGTGGTCACCGCCCTGATGTCCTCCATGCCACCCACACCTCCACCTACACTATATTCTCGTCCACCTTCATGCCCCTTTATCAAAGACCGACTTACAGTCCAGCAGGGACAACCTCGTTCTGAGAAGGAATGCTGTACTCTACCCTGAGCCGTCAGTACCACCTCATTGACACTGTTATTGCGGTGAGTGGCACAAGACTCGCCTACCCTGGGTACAACAATACATTTGCAGCAAGGAGGTCGCCGGCTCATGTTGTCTGAGAGGTCTCAACTGTGTAAGTTCCAGAAAGAGCAAAAAGGCACAATACAGTGACTGGAACAATACACATAATCTGCACACAGGAGAGAGAGGAGCTTCCCACGACGTTTCGGTCCGACTTGGACCATTTACAAAGTCACACTAATACAAAAGAGTGAAGGAGCCAGTATGTATAGCCGAAGGGGATAGTGGTAAAGCTGGTTGTGGTAGTAGTAGAAGTAAAAGGGTAGTAGAAAGTAGGGAGAGTAGTTTAGTAGCAGCACGTGACTTACCTCCTGCGCCTAACATGAGTAAGGTCAAGTGTTATTTTCTTGTACATAAATTGTTTTCTATTGTTTTCCGTCTTCAGAAGAGGCTTTGAATTTGAGACGGAAATACACAGTACTTCATTTTTGTTTTATTTTCGTGGGTGAGCAAGAACAAAGAGCGAAAGTTATTCTTGTTCTCTGGCAGGTGTGAAAAACCTAACTAACGGTGTTAGCTTGTTGGGTATTCATATGACGTAAAGAAAAGGTGAGGTAGATACATACAATAGAGACCAGTGAAGAGGCGGGGGCCAGGAGCTATGACTCCACCCCTGCAACAACTAGGTGAGTACACTCACTGACTCACACATTGGTGTGCATAGCGGCTGGGTGACTCTCTCCTCCCACCTCTCGACCCTTTCTGGTTTTATTGGTCGTTAATAACATGTCACTGTCAACCTTGTGTATTCTGTATGTTGTGATCATGTTCCTTGGATCCTCTCGTGCATGTTGTGATCGTGTTCCTTGTTCCTTGGATCCTCTCGTGCATGTTGTGATCGTGTTCCTTGTTCCTTGGATCCTCTCGTGCATGTTGTGATCGTGTTCCTTGTTCCTTGGATCCTCTCGGGTCGTGTCTTCGTAACTTTAATTCATTACTTTTAGTACAAATTTTACCACGAATTTTTGCACCTTCTATAGTAGTTACTAGTTGCCAAAGGCACTTGTCGATAAAGACTTTGTGTGTGTGTGTGTGTGTGTGTGTGTGTGTGTGTGTGTGTGTGTGTGTGTGTGTGTGTGTGTGTGTTGAGTGTAAGTTAGCGATATACGCTTCTAATTTTACTCTACTTTCTTGGCTGTGCTCTTCTAGTTTTACTCTCCTAGTTGTCATTGCAGAAGTTGAATCATAGTTGTTGGTTCAACCTCTTATCTTCCATCAACTTCCATTACTAATTTCTGAATTCCAGGATCCGATTATACCTATTCCTGAAACTGTACGACGCTTGCCACATCCATTGTCTTCCAGCTCGTGTTACTTTCCCTGAGACTAAAAATAGAGTACCTTTTTCTTTTATGTATACGAGTGTGTGTACTCGCTTAGTTGCGTCAGGGGGTGTCGAACCACCGCACCTGGCCTGGCTCTTAGTTCTTATTAACCGCTGAATTTTGTTCTGCAGACCCATTTATACCTACTCGTGAAACTGTGTATGGTGTGAGCATGTGTATGGTGAGTATGAGTGAGTGTAGGTAGGGTGTGTGGTAGAGTACGTGCAAGTTAGGACACCTTTATGAGGGGTCTAATTAAGAATCATTAAGCTTTGTATACACGTAGACAGGTACAGCTGCTCTTCCTCTTCACCTCATACCCTTAATTTCCTCCCCTAAATTCCCTCTTTCCCTCCCCCCCCCCGTTTTTTTTTTTACACAGGGTTTTGACAAGGTTGAGGATTCCTAACTTTATTGACAAGCTAAGAGTTGTTACCTACATCAGCTCATTTGAAAGCATTTTTATTATGAGACATACAAGTAGGGAACAGGGTGAAGTTGGAACCATCTGCGGGCCAGCATTTTCATTTGATCAACTGACTTCATCTCGTTGACATCATAATGCTGTACGAATGTGTTCCATACTCGAGTCATCCTGGGGATAAATGATCTCAGATGGAGTGATGTTCTGGAGAAGGGTACAGCCAGAGTGAAGTTGCTGCTTTCTGCCCGTCTTGTGGTATAGAAGCTTGTTTCACGCTGTCCTCGAAGTGGATCCAAGTGTGGGACTTTGACAATATTGGCCTTGTACATAACAGTAAGGCCACCCACATCCCTCCTGTGTTGAAGGCTCTGCTGAAATGACAGATCTATCCAAGATGGGTCCAGGCGAGAGATGAGATGAGACGTCTTGCTCTGTTCTCTTCTCTGTCAAGCAGTCGCAGATGAGAGGCGGGGGCAGGCAAACCAAGAAAGTGGAGCATACTCAAGATGTGAGCGTACTTGTGCCTCGTACAGAATCTTGCAACCCCTACTATCAAGCAGATGCGAGATACGGCGAAGTGCTGTAAGCTTCCTGGCTGCCTTGTTTGCAAGATTTACAACGTGGTTCTTCATGGTCAGTTTGGAGTCAAATTTCTCTCTCTCTCTCTCTCTTCCCATTGTCCTTTATTCCCACTTACCTCTAGTTTCAGTGCGCTTCTTTTCCCTTCGCTCACCTACCGAATATTCTTTTTATTTATTCTTTCAAGGAGGACTTGTCTTTCGCGAATACTTCAAGACTGAGGGAAATATAGAGGATCTAGTTAACTCTTTCTTGGAATCCAACCTGAATGTCCTTCTCCAAAAACAGGTTTATGATACTGATTATTTCGGCAGAGTGACTTGCGGTTTTTGACTTGGACATGACTTACGCTATGTGGATTATGAAGATAAATGGTATGAATTACCGACCCATTGGAAAATCAGACAGAAGTGCAGTATAATGCGATCCATTGCTGACAACGTTTTGCTCACACAGTGGGCTTGATCAAGTCACAAACAGTTGTGTTTGTGACAGAAATTTGGTCACAATGTCAAAAAAATGAGTTAATAGCAATAAATTGCTAACAGTAAATTAATAATGATAGCAAGAAATCGGTAATAGCAGCGGTAAATTGATGATAGCAAAAATTTTCGTGTAAAAATTACTGAGAAACAATGAGGTTAAGATATTTGTAATCTTGACCAATTAGTCTACTGCTGTCAAGAGCACAAACTTTTTTGATCAATTTTATGTAGAGAATGAATACACGTGGGGCCAGGAGCTATGAATCAACCCATGCAACCATAATTAGGTGAGTACACACACACACACACAGGAAGTATTTCTTCAGCCTTAGAGTTGTCAGTAAGTGTAAGTATCTGGAGAGTGAGGTAGGGAAGGCAGGTTCCATACATAGCATTAAGATGAGCTACGATAAGGTTCTTGGACCAGGAAGAAAGTGGATCTAGTAGCGACCAGCTACGAGGCGGGACCAGAAGCTACGAAACAACCCCAACAGCCAGAAATAGGCGAGTACAAATACGTGAATATATATTTCTATCTCTCTCTCTCTCTCTCTCTCTCTCTCTCTCTCTCTCTCTATATATATATATATATATATATATATATATATATATATATATATATATATATATATATATATATATAATATATATATATAGAGAGAGAGAGAGAGAGAGAGAGAGGCAGGCAGGCTCCAACTTCATCCTGTTCCGTACTTGTATGTCTCATAACAATAAAAATGCTTTCAAATGAGCTGATGTAGGTAACAGCTCTTAGCTTGTTAATAAAGTTAGGAATCCTTAACTTGCAAATAGCTTGTCAATAAAGCTAGGGATCTTTAACCTAACGTTGTCAAACCCTGTGTAAAAAAAAAAAGAGGAAGAGGAGGGAAATTGGGGTGCAGGATGGAGGGAGCTACTTGAAGAAAGATAGCGTTTGTGAGAGGGTCTGGAACTTGGTGTCGTTAGGCAGGAAAGCACAAAGAATACACAAGCAGCCGTAGTAATCAGCAAGTACTTCGTGGAAGGTGGAGCAGTGGGCTTGGTTGCACCATGGAGAGAGAGAGAGAGAGAGAGAGAGAGAGAGAGAGAGAGAGAGAGAGAGAGAGAGAGAGAGAGAGAGAGAGAGAGAGAGAGAGAGAGAGAGAGAGAGAGAAAGGAGTAAGAGATAGAAGAGGCGAAGAAAGTGTCCATTAGATTATGGAGAAGAGGGGAGGTGGAAGATGAGACTAAGAGAAGTAAAAAAAATGAAAGATTAAGTACTGGAGAAAGAAAAGAATCATTTCTATTTTTTCAGTAGCAAAACTGAACAATAATGTGGTGCTTCACTATTCCACATAACAGTTACAAACTGTATATGATACCCTCATACTGGCAAGTGAAAGACAGAAGGATGTCATTGACAGGCGTAATATATTTATATGGATGTTGAATGTGATTAGATTAGTCATATTTGCCTTTAGGCAATGTTTCCACTGTCTCCAGGATTGTAATTCATCCTTGTAGTTGACCTAGTACACAGATAACCTACACATAGGAGAGAGAAGCTTACGACGACGTTTCGGTACGACTTGGACCATTAACTAGTCACACTAACACACGAAGATGCGGGTTATTTGTGTATTGTTCCAGTCATGGTATTAAGTCTTTTTATTTTTTAAAGGCACCTAGTACCCAACTGTTGCACACATATCTTACTCACAAACTAGTGTTACACGCACATATGGATTCCTCATCAACTACTGTTGCATATATGGATTCCTCAACTAATGTTGCACATATGGATTCCACATCAACTAGTGCTGCACATATGGATTCCTCAACTAATGTTGCACATATGGATTCCTCATCAACTAGTGTTGCACATATGAATTTCTCAACTAATGTTGCACATACGGATTCCTCATCAACTAGTGTTGCACATATGAATTCCTCATCAACTAGTGTTGCACATATGAATTCCTCATCAACTAGTGTTGCACATATGGATTCCTCATCAACTAGTGTTGCACATATGGATTCAACATCAACTAGTGTTGTACGTGTGGAGTCCTCATCAACTTGTAGACACTGAATACCCTTCAAAATGTGAACTGGTATGCTGTTTATGTAGTTTGGCATATTGTAAGGATGAACCAGCACATCCCTGAGTCATTTTCGTCATGTTGACTCTCATCATCTTAACACAGAAGATTGTGTTGAAGTTACAGCACGTAACTTCATGTCTTCTCTCATGTTTGTGATTCTAGATGTTGGAGGTTGAAGGTGGAGAAAGGATTGAAGGAGGGGTTGAAGGAAGAAGGGTAGGATGAGAAAGAGTTGAAGGAGCAGAGGTGGAAGAGGACTAGATGAGGAAGGATTAAAATGGGAGGAAAGGGCTGAAATAGGTACAGGACGACGGCAATGAAAAACAGGAAGAGAAAGGTGGAGAGGAGATTCAGGAGACGGAAGGGAGAGGAGGAGGAGGAAAGGAAGAGGGAGGGGAGGAGAAGAAGGAAGAGAAGGAAGGAGGAGTGGATCGGAGATTCGTATGCTAATATGTTAAGTGTATTTGTCCAAGGTTCTTCCTTGTGTGTGCACTTCCCGAGCTGTATTTAACAAGATATACCTGCTAGGGTGGGGGTCAAGCTCCTGACCCCGCCTGCCAACCTTAAATTATCAGCTTCTAGCGCCTGGGGCTGTGTTATTTTACTGTAAATGTGAATACATGTGCTTTCTAAATGCTCCTGTGACTCGACTGAGTATTCAAATTCCATCTCTGCCGTCCTATTATTGTTCCTTGTAAAATAGTCTGTCTTTGTAAGAGTCCCTGAGTACTTTGTACTTCGTGACCAAATCTCCCCTGACTCATAGTAAGGAGACACCAAGCATAGTTTTACGGAGTTTTTACTGTTGCCGTTTCGCTCACTTATGCCTTGGTTGCCTCCTCATATCTCCCGTTTTCATTACCTGGCACTTTTCGTTGTTAAAATCTGACAGTCACTTGTTAGATTATCATCATCCGTTGCATTAAACCCGTGTGGGTCATTAAGCGCAAGCAGTGGTGGAGGCAGGAATCTTCTTCCGTTAAGTGCGAGGCAGATTTGCAGACTCAATTTGACTTGGAACAAGTCTTCTCTGAAGCTGCTTGACGTCACACCTTGTATTCATTCTTCTCATCCCTTTAATGAAGATCCCTTGATGCCAGTTTTTGATCCAAGGAATCTAGGTACTATCCCCCGGATTAAACCTGATTACCTCCCATTTCCACAAGTGTTGTATAACCCCATTTGGTTTAGGGCTTTCACATCAATGTTATTATTATTATTATTATTACTATTAATAATAAATAGTAATAACAATAAAATCAAACAAAGTGCTAAACACGAAAGGGTCATGTGAAGGGTGGGATGTGCTGAAGCAGGAATATACTGAGGTGAGGCAGGAGTGTGCCAGAGGAAGGGCTGGCGAGGTAGTGCAGAGTGATAAAGGTAAAATATAATCATAGGTGGTGCAATAAGTTAGTTTCTGTTAGAGAGAGAGAGAGAGAGAGAGAGAGAGAGAGAGAGAGAGAGAGAGAGTGAGAGAGAGAGAGAGAGAGAGAGAGAGAGGAGAGAGAGAGAGAGAGAGAGTTTGTGGTAGGGCTTACAGTGGGAATAACAACAATAACAATCTTTCACGTTTACCTCATCTATAAACACCAACATCCAGTAGACGACTTTCAGTAGGTGATGCTCGTATCATCAATAATATAGACTCTGTGTTATTTGATTTCTTGACCTTTATCAAGTTAAAACTACAGACTGGGATGAACAATAGGGACTTTAGGATTTTTATTATTTTGTTTCTTTTTATGGTTAGTGTGATAAAGAAATTGAATGAGCTGGTGGAGGAGATGAAGATAAAGAACCATACACACTTTCACGGAGAGGAAGAATATGGAACACATACACACACACACACACACACACACACACACACACACACACACACACACACACACACACACACACACACACACACACACACACACAAAGCCCTGTGAATCGACCCCTGCAACCACAATTAGGTGAGTACAGAGTTATCGGAAAGTGGAACACTCTGGAGAGTGATTTAGTGGAGGCAGGAACCATACATAGCTTTAAAAAGAGGTTCGATGAAACTCATAGAGAAGGGAGTAGACAGAGTAGCGACCAGCGAGGAGGTGGGGCCAGGAGCTATGAATCGACCCCTGCAACCACGAATAGGCGAGTACACACAAACACACACAAGTAAACACACTAAAACATCTTTATCTAAACTTGACCTGAGGATCAGGTTTTTAAGTGAAACTGAACTGGCTGTGGGAAGTGACGTAAGGCAAAGACGTACTTTCACCAGACATTTATCGTCTTCTCCCCCCCCATCTCTCCTCTATTTTTCTCCTCCTCACCCTCTCCCTCCCTACCTACCTCACTCTCACACAAACACACATATACAGGGACCAGGAGCTGTGAACCGACCCCTACAACCACATACAGGCGAGTACACATTCACATATGTCATTATGGTGGCTAAAGCTCTCGCATCACAAGGTGAGGGATCTGGGTTCGATTCCCGGCGAGGGTAGAAACATTGGGCGTGTTTCCTTACACCGGTTGAAAAAAAAAAAAACATACCACGGGCGGGGATAGAACCCGCTATCAGAGTCATAAAACTCCAGTTGTGTATGTTCACCCATCAGTGAAATGGGTACCTGGGAGTTAGTGGACTGGTATGGGTCGCATCCTGGGATAAAATTGACCTAATTTGCCCGAAATGCTCAGCATAACAAACGGCTTTCTATATAGTAGTATGTCATTGATGTCAGCTATGGTCTGTATACCTTGTACACGTACTTGTAGAAATAAAGCTATTATTATTACACTATGGCACTGTTTTCTGTTCAGTATAACGGGTACACTATTGTAGTCTCTTACAGTCACTATTAAGGGCACACTATTGTAGTCTCTTAGTCAATATTAAGGGTACACCTATGGTATTCTGTTCCTGTTAATTAAAACGCGTAATTTAATTAACTTAATTTTTTAAGTTAATATACATTTAGCACCTACATTGTTCAACAATCTGCAACAATGAATGTTGAAATATAAAATAAATCACGAAATAATCCCAGCAACTGCAATCAGGGGCGGATCTACTATGACACTAATGAAGCTTAGGCTTCAGGGCCCCTAATCCCTGAGGGGCCCCAGAAGCCACTTTAGTCCACATTGCTTAAAAATTAGGGGTCTACTGTATGAGGAGGGGTTGCGATGGGGTCCCCATAACAGTTCAAGCTTCAGGGCCCCAAAAACGTGGGTCCGCCACTGACTGGAAAACAAGTTAAAATATATTTAAACATCTGGAAGTTTAGACAGTCATAGTGATTCTATTTTATTCACCATTGACACCCACAGTGTAGGAGAACAGGGATGTCCTTCCTTCAGCTGGATACTTGTTCAGAGTCCTTCGGCAGGATACGTCTTCACTGTCCTTCCAGAAGTTGGAATGAGAAGTGGGAATAACAGGGAAAGAGAGAGAAAA
Source organism: Cherax quadricarinatus (assembly GCF_026875155.1). Lineage (NCBI taxonomy): Eukaryota > Metazoa > Arthropoda > Malacostraca > Decapoda > Parastacidae > Cherax > Cherax quadricarinatus. Next base: position 6,248,365 of record NC_069477.1, on the reverse strand, counting down.
TGTATAAAGTACCGACACGATGGAAAAATAGATACAAGTGCAGTATAATGTGATCCTTTGACTACGTTTCGCCCACACGGTGGGCTTCATCTGATCTGTTTGTGACTTGATAAAACCCAGTGTGTGAGCAAAACGTAGTCAATAAAGGCTCATATTATACCGCATTTGTGTTTTTTCTAACAGGGCAAGACGATGAAGTACCAATGAACAATTTAGGAAAAGAAGTGATGGCCCTGAAGACACCAGGATGAACAAGCCTGACAAGGAGGGCCCAGGAGGATCAGTCTTACGTCCGGTATTGTTCCTGATATACGTACGTGACATAACTGACGAGATATCATATGTATCCCTGTTTTCTGATAATGATGAGCTGAGGACACTGGTTATTGAACTTTCAATTTCAGCAAGTGCAAAATTATGAAAATTAAGGAAGAAAAAATAAGGCTACGGAAAGTAGACCGAGAGAATAATACACAAATAACCCGCACATAGGAAAACTTATGATGACATTCCGGTCTGACTTCAACTATTAACTAGTCACATACTAATACACGAAGGTAAGGGAAAACCGTGGGAGCGAAGGTCAAAGAAATGAACCTTGTGGTAAGTATAACACCCGAGTTTGTCACAGAGTATTCGGGACAGTATTTACACATTTGGAGAACATAAGAAAAACACTAAGGTATCTTACAGTAATTTAAAATCATTTATGCTTGATCACCTCTTACAGGATGAGTATGAAGTGCTTGATAAAGACATTAAACTAACTTCTATGAGATCTATCAAAATAAATTATCATAAAAATATGCAGCACTAGCAAGCAACCTAACCAAACACGTCCAAGAACTAGAAAACGTCTAGAAATACGTAACGAGACAAGTCCCGTAGCTAAAAGAAATAAACTATGATTATGATTATAATCAAGGGGAAGCATTAAACCCGTAGTATTATACAGCGCCTGTGGGGGAATGTGGAAGGTATTCAGGTTTAATTCAGGGAACTGGAGCACAGATTCAATTCCCTAGATCAAGAGCCCCTCATCAGCATCAAGGAACCTTCCCTGAGGGGAATAAACTACGAAAGATAAAGAAAATGTATCTTATAACACTGCAGGAGAGGAGAACTATGGGAAAATATTACTCCGATGAACAGAATACTTAGACACCTGACTTAGAGGATGGAAATCAGAAGAAGGGGACACTGAAACAAAAGACGCGAATGAGTCAGAATTGTCAGGAAGTACTTCTTCTGGTTGGAAGGTAGATAGGAAATGATCTGCTTGAAAAACTGCGTATTGATCCAGACATTAACACTGAGGCTACTAGTTTATTGTGCACGCAATATCCAACCTGTGAATGGTAGCGCAAAGCATAAGAATGCACACATGGCCTAGGAACTAGGCCTTAAAAGAGAAAATAGGAGTATGTCCAGGTACATATTTACAATTTATATTTCATCTGTTGAGACACATTTGGGATAATTTCGTGAGAATAGATTTTATGCTATATAATTTTAAGCGTAGGTATGATAAGGCCCACTAAATAAGCGTTTCAAAGACGGAAGCCAAGAGCCAAGACTCGTCCCCCGCAACCACAACTAGGTGAGTACGCAAGGAGGTAGGTATTTCGTGTGGCAACCACGCCCAACACAGTACAGGGAATGTTTGCCATGTGCGTCGTTGTTGGCTAGTGTTTTGTCATCTTCGGCAATATGCAAACAGTTTTTACTTATACACAACACGCAATCCTTCATTCCATAATTAAACGCCAGAGGCTAGAGGGGAAAGGACGAAAGAGAGAGAGAGAGAGAGAGAGAGAGAGAGAGAGAGAGAGAGAGAGAGAGAGAAAGAGAGAGAGAGAGAGCAAATGAATGAAAACGAGAATGAGCATGAGGATCACTGCAATAGTTGTTTCATCTTTTATTAAGAAGGTGCTACCAACACACTAGTGTGTGTGTCCCACCCAGCACGTCCTCCATGTCCTGTACAAGGTCAGGTGAGTAGCTCGTGTCCCACACTGTCTCGTACTCAGGTAACATAACAATGTTCTCTTCAGAAGACACACCACGTAGCTACCCTCCATTACCAGCTTACTCTGCCATATACAGTTTAAAGATAATTTGGCATGGCCTGTAAAGATAGTGTGACTTCCGATGACCAGAGATAATGAGACACTAATGGAGGTTATATTTATGAACACAGATAAGCTAAGGGGATGTCAAAATGAACTTATTTGATCTGAGGGACGGCTCATGCTGGAGAAGGGCCAAACATTTACGTCCTGAGGAGCCGTATATAATTTGAATCTCGTCTGTAGGGCCCATAAGGCTCGTGAGGAATTTGTGGAGTCACTAGATCGACCTCAGTACTCCATATATAATCTTATTTTCATGATATAATGAAATCTCATGCGAGGCGTTTACTGTGTTGAGAGTTCACTCAGGACGAGGTGTTAGTACTGTACTATACTGCTGCAGCATGGCCTCCAGAAGGTGAGGTTGAGTCATAACGCCTGGGGAAGAGTGATAAGTGGATGTTGGCTGGACTGGTCTCTTCCAGCCCACCTTATATGGCTTGGCCTGTGCCCACCTCGCTGCATACTTCCCCAACACTAGTAAACGGCATCACAACTTCAGCACCTTGTGGAAAGTAAGTTTACTAGTGAATGACAAACGATCGATGTCTCTCAGTGTAACATACGATGAATAACTTAGACAATGTTAGGAAGCTTTACTAGAACAAGTTTTGCTCATCAGGCTCGAAGCAACTCCAGGTGAGCGAAACATCATAATAGTGTTTACAAATGTTACAGCTTTTTTCTGAGTTGCAAAATGTATCGGGGTGATGCAAACATTTTGTTTATGGGTGAGAAGCCTGATGTATGTTGCAGCGAGATGCTGAAGGCAGTGGACATGCCTTGATTTAGATAATGCTGTATGAGTCTTATGCAGTATGGAGCGGATAATGCAGTAGGGAGTGGAGGATGTAGTATAGAGTGGTGGATGACGTAAAATGTAGGATGTAGTACGGAGCGAAGGATGTAGGAAGAAGTAAAATTGCATCGAGAGAAGGTGTACCTGAACCTATTATGGTACTTTTATTTGTGTGCCTGTACTCACTCCAGTACTTGTACCTGTATCTGTACTCACACCAATACATGTACGGTATCTGTAATTGCTTTTATAAACGTTCCGATATTTTACTTGTACCTGCATTTGTGGCTGTGTTTCCACATGTAGATGCGACTGCTTGTGTAACTATATCTCTAAGTGTACTTATATGTTCTCTTGTGCACTTCTACCTGGACCTGCAACAAGACAGGACGGTAGAAGGTAGAGAGCACTCAAAAATTAGAGAGGAAGTGTGGAATACCCTATAATGCAGATGTTTTAGTTACGCAGGAGCTTTATAAAGTGAGCAAAACTGCGTTATGTAGAGTTCCATACTGCCCTACCCTCCTAATGTTCATCGTATTTGTAGTTTTGTACATTTCCAGTTAGAGTAGTGGTATTGTTGGACTGGTCCCTGGGGCTCGCACACTGGCCCCTGGGGCTCGCACACTGGTCCCTGGGGCTCGCACACTGGTCCCTCGGGCTCACACACTGGTCCCTGGGGCTCGCACACTGGTCCCTCGGGCTCACACACTCACCGCCGCCTTGACCACGGCTCTTGCATAACAATGAACCTGTTTGCCCTTCGCCTCTTCCACCGGGATATTGCTTGTTAGGAATCTTTCTGGAATGTAATAGACAAGATGGTATCACAGCGGTGTTGGTGTTTCCTGCTAGCTAGGATTGAGCTAACTAGTAATGTGGTGTTATGTACACAGATAACCCCCATGTAGGATCCTGAAATTTGTTGACTTTTCAGTCCGACTTGGACCTTTAGTTAGTAACATGTGATTACTTATTAGTCCAAGTCGGGCCGAAATGTCATAAGTTTTTCTTGTGTGCAGGTTATTTGTGTATTTTTCCAATCACGGTATTGTGCCTTTTTATTCTGTAATATAGAGTTTTGTGTTAGCCATAAAATGGTCTGACAGAGGTGGTACTACTTGCTATCTTCGATTAGTCGAACTATGAGCGTTGTATCATCTAGGACTGTACTGTTAGTGAAGTGTTTGTTGCCTGCTAACTAGGACGGTTTCTAGCTGCAGTGGTATTACCAGCTAACTAGCAGCTGTCTAGTTGCTGATACCCATCCCCGAGACGCCAGTGGTTACCTAATCACTAATACCCAGCCCCGGGACGCCAGTGGTTGCCTAATCACTAATACCCAGCCCCGGGACGCCAGTGGTTGCCTAATCACTAATACCCAGCCCCGGGACGCCAGTGGTTGCCTCATCACTAATACCCAGCCCCGGGACGCCAGTGGTTGCCTCATCACTAATACCCAGCCCCGGGACGCCAGTGGTTGCCTCATCACTAATACCCAGCCCCGGGACGCCAGTGGTTGCCTCATCACTAATACCCAGCCCCGGGACGCCAGTGGTTGCCTCATCACTAATACCCAGCCCCGGGACGCCAGTGGTTGCCTCATCACTAATACCCAGCCCCGGGACGCCAGTGGTTACCTCATCACTGAGCAGGTCGCCATCTATGACTAGCACCAGGAAATACTTTCTTTTCCCGATAAACAAAACTGTGGTAATTTCCTCCACTTGTTCTTTGAGAAGGCGATTGAGACACCGTGAAAATCTTTAACATCTGTTTCTTTTTATTAGTATCGTGTATATATACATAACTCGCCCTCCAGAAATGAGAAAAGGGGTTGACAAAGCTTATCGGAATAGCCAGAAAAGTTTTCAAATTGGCAGCAAACAGGATAAACGACGCTATCGATGTATTGTCGCTCCAACATAAAAACGCTGTAATAAATACTATTTCTGCAGTCATAATCGTATAATGTAAATACAATAATTTTATCATAAATACATACATGCAACCACAAGAGCAGTATATGGAAGTTCGTCCAGCGCAGATCTGAGGTACCAATACAATACCATTTTAAGACCTGTTTACACACACACACACACACACATATATATATATATATATATATATATATATATATATATATATATATATATATATATATATATATATATATATATATATATATATATATATGTGTGTGTGTGTGTGTGTGTGTGTGTGTGTGTGTGTGAGGTCATCTCTAGTGGGACCCATAGCCTCGGAAAGTAGATAAAATTTCTTCTCGGAAAATTGCGATTTCTCCTTGAGGTAGTTTGAATATTCTACTTCTCTTGTCATCCCATTTTTTAATAAATACATATACGAGCATACTGTTACGCAATATGGTTCGCAAGGGTTAAAAGATAAATTGATGGTACACAGATGTTTGATATAAGATGGAAAAAGTTTATATACTATATATAAATTTGTATGCACATTTTAACTTAAAGATATACTCTTCCTCCATCTGGTTTTCTTGTTTCTGAGAGTCATTTTTAAGAGTGTGTTTTGGCAGGAATACAAATCGGGAGGTGCTGCCTTGCTTCGTGAAGTGGAATCCTAAAGTCTGCAAGTGGAGTTGGGGATAGGGGACGTCTGAGGGAGGAATGAGTGGGATGCTGGAGGCTGAGGGTAGTGCTGGGGTTAAAGGGGAGCTAGGAGTGATGGGGATAGGGTTGAAGGAGATGAATAAGCTGAGGGAGGTAGGAGTTGAGGTTAATAAAGACTACTGGGATTAAGAGGGTGTTAGTGCTGAGCATATAATGGAAACAGTACACAAATGGATATTTAACTTTCTGATGAACAGAATACAAAAAAAAAAAACATCAGGTAGTTACCACGTGAACCTCGTCCTACTCAGGTTGAACCTGACTTAACGCCCACTGCTCGTACTCCCTTTACTTTGTTTAGTACTGGACACATTAAGCCTCAGGTAGGTGAAATACCTCTTGAGGTACTAGGTCAGGTACAAGGTGACTAGTCCTACAATTCAGGTACTAAGTGACTAGTCCTGCAGATCGGGTACTAGGTGACTAGTCCTGAAGGTCAGGTACTAGGTGACTAGTCCTGCAGGTCGGGTTATGGTTCTACTTGTGTCATAGTTATAGTGTCAGACTGGCAGACATTAACCTCTCCTGTACCTTTTTTTCTCGTTCCTCTTCCCCTCCTCTTAAACTTACTCTCTTCATAAATTTTCGTTTCCTTTCCGCTTCCATTCCCTCCTAACGAAATTCTTTCATCCATGTTTCTTCCAACTTCTTAATTTTTCCCTCCTCTTTCCTCTCCCTGTTTCCATCGCCTCTCCTAGCATTTATTTTCCTCAACCCTTCGTTCTTTCCCTTTGCTTCTTCCATCTTTTAACCGCCATTTCCTTGCCAGCCTTTTCTCCCTCCTCTCCATCTATGTAAATTCCGATAGCTTGAGAAATGTATTAGTCGAGCCCCAAACTTAAACATATTGAACTTTCTTCAGCATTTGCCTGCGCATGTGTGGAACTCAGATGTGTGGGTTGATTCACAGCTCTTGGTTCCGCCTATCATGTCTGCTTTACTAGTTTCTAGCCTTGTGCGGAAAAACCATATCTGTTCATAAAACTGTAAATGACATGTGTGTTTATATCAGTGACACTGCCTGGTTACAATACACAAATAACCGCACATAAAAGAGAGAAGCTTACGACGACGTTTCGGTCCGACTTGGACCATTGACAAAGTGTGACTTTGTCAATGGTCCAAGTCGGACCGAAACGTCGTCGTAAGCTTCTCTCTTTTATGTGCGGGTTATTTGTGTATTGTTCCAGTCACGGTATTGTGCCTTTTTGTTATTTATCTGCCTGGTTACTCTCCAGCTCCTGTGTCCGCCCATTTGTTGATGTAGGTTTCAAATTTTTAAGAATTATTTTAATTTGTTTTAGCTGTTCACTTTTCTTCCAACGAGAAAATCCTCTTGGCATGTTTGTTGTGGGGATTGCGCGTTCATATATTTGTTGTGGGGATTATGTGTTCATATGTTTGTTGTGGGGATTCCGCGTTCATATATTCGTTGTGGGGATTATGTGTTCATATGTTTGTTGTGGGAATTCCGCGTTCATATGCTTGTTGTGGGGATTATGCGTTCATATGTTCTGGCTCCTTCATACCCCTCAAGTCAAATGATTTGGCTGTTCTCACTTCGATGCCCCTGAATACCTCCTATGTCGTTATCATGTCTCCTCCGAATATTAACTCTCTATTCTCGTAAGATACAGCCATTGTTGTCTTTCTTAGAAGTTCCTGCAGCTCAACGCTGGAGCCAGCTGAGCCGTAGAACTTAGAAGAATCTTCATATCCTTGATGTGCTTGTTTAAATATTGACTTCTTGAAAGATTTCTTGATGAAGATGATGAGGAGTATCATTGTATTTACCTTGTTGAAGATGGTGAAGAGTATCCCTGAGTGTGTTTACCTTGTTGAAAATGGTGAGGAGCTTCATTGAGTGGGTTTACCTTGTTGAAAATGGTGAGGAGCTTCATTGAGTGGGTTTACCTTGTTGAAAATGGTGAGGAGCTTCATTGAGTGGGTTTACCTTGTTGAAAATGGTGAGGAGTATTCCTGAGTGTGTTCACCTCGCCTGTGTGTTGCTGGAATGACACCATTATGATTAACACTTGGTGAGTAACAGGCTTTTAGTATAGAATAAGTTTTTCTCTGGGTAGAGATTCATTTAGTCATAACGTGATAAAGTTTTACTCTGGGCGGTAAGTTGTTTCAATGTTTGCTCTGTAGCAAGTGTCCCATTTCCTGTTTGCTCAATAAAAGACTTTTCTATTTTGCATTATTACAGTTTTTGGTGTTAATATTTGCAATAATCGATTAAAATGGATTTAGTGTATACAGAAAAATAGACGAAAATAGTAAAAACCCATGTTAATGTTAGGAAAGGTTACTTGATGTGCAGTTTGAGTGTATGTCTGGGGATAGGTTTGGTGTGCTGTTTACCCCGAAACACAGTACCTTCTGGGCCACATTTGCCGTTTCCCTCCCAGAAGAATAAAAATCGAGATTGCAAGTGCATTGGAATAGAAGGAAAAATGACTATTTAGTGAAGTCACAGTGAAGGTATACGGACGCAGCTGCAAAGGAAAGCCAGCTGGAATATACAAACATGCGATGATATGTAGAGAGTAAAAAGTAAGATTTAGGAGTGGTGGAGCTTCTGGGTAGCCCATGGCTGCTACCCATTCCCTCTAGCCTCTAGCCCCTAGCAGACCCTTCCTGCTAGACCCGCCCCTGGCGGCCCCTGGCTCTACCTGGCAGACTTGTCAAGGAGAAAGTTTAGGTGTCAAGCCAGAAGAGGTTAGTATTTGTCAAGGTTGAGGGAACTAATGAAGTTCGTCTTCTAGAGCTTCACACATATGATCTATGAGCAGCTAAAGTCATTCCCTGGTAAATTTCATCCTCCTGTTCTCTCCTTCTTCTTCCTCTAGCTCTTTATTTTCTCGTGCACCTCCGAACTTTAGTTCTCACATCCATCATTCCTATCACTTCCTATCCCCTTTCCTCCTCCTCGCCCCCTGTATTTCCTCTACTCCTCTCATCGTCTTCAGTTCTCCCCTCATCCCTCCACCTCCTGCTCATTGCCTTCTATTCCTCTATACTTCTTTCATATTCTGCTTCTTACTTTTGCTCCATACTTCCTTTTTCTCTTCTTTGCCTCTTCCTGCTCCTTCCATATTCCGCCTCCTGCTGTTCTTCCCACTTGCTCTTCTCTACCTTTAAAAACTAGCATGACTGAGTAAGTTTTGACGTACCTGGTTGCGGTGGTAGCAGGGATGTTGGCAGGGATGCTGGTGGTATTGGTTGTGGTGGCAGAGGGAGTGTTTATAGGGGTTGTGGTGGCAGGGACTGATGTTGGCAGGGGTGATAGTGGTTGAACCGGCAGAGGTGGTAGGGGTAAGGGTTATGGTGGCAGGGATGGTGGTAGCGATTGTCATGGCAGGGAGTGGTGGTGATGGTGGTGGTGGTGATGGTGGTGGTGGTGGTGGTGGCGGCGGCGGCAGGGAGTGGTGGAGGCAGGGATGGTGATGATGGCGGTGGTGGTAGGAAGTGGTGGTAGTGCCATCACTTACATTAGTAAGTCTAGGCAAGTGGCGAGATCAGAATTATCACCATGTGATGTAAAAACAGACGTGCAACACTTCAGACGATTTATTAACGGAAATACCAGCCAGGAAGAAGGAAGTGACCCATCACTTCGTTGAGTACCAACAGCAGACCAGCAGCCAGGAGGCCTCGACTGAGGCCGGGTTGTGGGAACAGTTACCGCCGGAAACATGTACAGATAACCACATAAACCTTATGGCAGGGCCTTGGTGATTCCCCCAAAACTGAGCCTTGGTGCAATCACCTTGGGGGCATATCAGGTCTTCTTGTGTTGCAGTTGAGTTGCAAATAACAACAGTCAGTGATGGGTAACTAGTGTCATCATTCCAGGCTCCTTTCTTCTGAGGGTCAGGTAGGTATCTTTATCAAAATGTTTCACCTGCTCATTAAACATTCCCAGCTGTTGCACATACTTGCCGGTATTGTACATCACTAATAGAGCGAGGAGGTATGTAATGTGTGCCAATGCTGAAGGAAAAGATGGCTTAAATAGTGGAGAGAGGTCAGATCTCCTGACTGTAGTATCTTGTTGGCGTAAAATCTTCTGTAGTACAGAGAGATGCTGAATCCTCCTAAGTTATGAAGACCGTGTTAGATACTGCTGTCATAACTGCTTGTAAACAATACCGCCTCTGTAAGTAGTTGTCTTTTATAAACATGCTTCATCGTACCTGCTTAAGGTAGTGGTGGTGGTACTTGTTTTTGCAGAGATTTAGTAATTGTAGTTTACGTTAGTGGTGGTGATGGTATATTTGGGAGATTGTAGCAGTGATGATAATCATAGCTTTAAGTAAGGAAAGATGGTGACAAAGGTGACAGTTAGGTAGTGGTTGTGATGGTGTCTCCATTTCGGTGGCATAGATGACAGTGTCGCAGTGGCAGCAGGTGTTAACACAGATGAGAAGTGGTATCTGTTGACGGAAACTGAAAGTGATGGTAGACGTGGCAGTGCGGTGCTGGTAGTGACAGGACCGACAGTGGTTGATAGTGATGGTGGGGACATGGCACTCTGCTGACGTTCCCCAACACTGCTTGCTGGCATGCTAAGAGCTTCAGCGCTACCCGAGAGAGAGAGAGAGAGAGAGAGAGAGAGAGAGAGAGAGAGAGAGAGAGAGAGAGAGGAGAGAGAGAGAGAGAGAGAGAGAGAATAGACATAAACATACACGGAATGGGTGAGTTATGGAAAGGGAAAGTTCGCTGGGATGAAAAGAGGAGAGAGGAAGAAATTTAGTGGATAGAAAATAAAAGACATTAGTGGGAAAACAAAAACAAAGAGTGAACAAGCATGATACTGAGCAAAGACAGACACAAAGGTAAACATACACAAAGAGTGACGAAGAAACACGTATACAGCCACGTGTACGTCAACCTACACAGCCATAAATAAATAAGGAGGGTCCAGGGGAGGAATAAAACCTCTGAGGAAGGGAGGAGGGATTACATACCACTGATACTATTACCTTTATCCCTCTGGTTATTACTCTTCGGTTTATATATTCTGAATTAGGTGGACTTCAGGTTTCCCAGTGGTAGAGGATGGTGGTAACTACAGTGATCCCAAGTATGGGATCAGGTGGAATAGGCAATATAGCATGAACTAATAGAATATTAAATTCTCTTGTATTCCGTGTAACTCACCTAATGACCACATGCACTGGTATTGCTTTATTAATCTTAAGTTAGTCTTAAGTTTGCCCGAAATGCTTTGCATATAAAGGGGCTTTAGGCATGTTCACCCAATTGTTATGCTTCTTTGTACAAACATGTACCATGATAAAATAAAAATTATTATTATTATTATTATTATTATTATTATTATTATTATTATTATAAGGATGAAAAAGAGCTCTCCTGAAAGTTTCACTTGATTTTGAAATGTTCAGGTAGGAAAATCTTACTTTATGTCTGTATTATAAACATTGAAATTAGGAAATCAGTTCTGTCAACGAAACTGTACATAAACAAGACGAAACTGTACATAAACAAGACGAAACTATACATAAACAAGACGAAACTGTACATAAACAAGACGAAACTATACATAAACAAGACGAAACTGTACATAAACAAGACGAAACGACGAAATATACATAAACACGACGAAACTATACACATAAACACGACGAAACTATACATAAACACAACGAAACTATACATAAACACGACGAAACTATACATAAACACAACGAAACTATACATAAACACGACGAAACTATACATAAACACGACGAAACTATAAACACGACGAAGCTATACATAACATGAAACGCTAACGTATTTATATAAGAGCATATTCATAAATAGTATAAGTTGTTATTGTTAGTTCTCGGTGAAGTAACAGATGAGTGAACAGTAAGACGAGTAAGACAGGAGACATTACTGAAATAACTGTAGTGAGACACTGAAACAAGACCGTGACTGTAACACCACAGATCTGTGTTGTGGTAACTTGCTTCTCACAACCACAGATGCTGCAACACTAGCTGGAAGTGTTGCATTTGTGTTTCTCACGACCACAGAAGACTGCAACACTAGAAAGTGTTTGTTGTGGTGCAAATATCACGCCGATCTTTAGAAAGGGAAGCAAAGCAGTATTACTATTTTGTATAGAGGATGAAAAGCAAGAAATCTCTTGTAATACTGCCATGCATTTTAAAATATGTTCGGTAAAACTTTTCTGTCCCTCCCTCCTTCCCTTCTACTCTTCTCCCCTCTCCCCCATCCTCCCCTCGCCTTCACCTCTACTTCCCCGCCTCCCCTCTCTCCCCTCCTCCCCCTATCCCCACCCCTTCTCCCTCAGCGACTAATTACATTATTACAAAGAAGGTCTGGGTTCCTCCAGCCGTCCCTAACCCGGGTGAGTGGAATAGAGTAATTTTTCCCTCCAGAATTACATTATAAGATCAAAGACAATTAAGAGAATTTCGAGGCGGTAAAAAATGCAGTTGAATTCTTTCTCAAGTCAGTTCTAGAAAAAAAAAAAAAGATTGGAACTTTCTTAATGGTTTCCGGCGGAGGATTTGATGGTCTATTTTCTGGCCCTTCTCTGGCGGTGCCTTACCTGTATATACCAGTATATATATATATTTTTTTTTTAAATTTGTTCGAGAATGTGAAAGGTATCTATATGAAGCGTTTCTTTTTGCGATTTATGTGTTACATCTTGACATTTTTCTCTTCACAACGATCTGAAAGTTGACTTTGTTTTTGTTTAAAAAAGAAAAAAGGCTAGATTTGCCATTGGGTGATTAACCTCATTTTTGATACCTTTAAAATCAAGTTGTTACATTCACAATTCTCTAAATTTTCACTTTGAGTTCATTTTAATAAGCAGAACAAGTGAGCTGTGAGTGTGGGTTCCCAGTTACCGTGGTCAACTCCATGTAACACTGGAATGGCACAAATTGGGGCTTCTCAGAGTCTTTTGAAAGTGTGAGCTCCTGTTGGTATAGCAGGTGTTGGTATAGCAGGTGTTGGCCAAACACCATTCCAAAAGCTCAAGTTTCTATTATATTTTCTCGAGAAAAGAGACACACACACACAATATATATATATATATATATATATATATATATATATATATATATATATATATATATATATATATAAGGTTACTCACAAATATTTTTGCATGGGAAGACCTAGTTGGAAATAAAGCAGTATAATTGACTCAGAAAATTATACTAATCTCAGTTATAGAGAGATAACATATTTCCAACATTTGCAGTAATCTAGTCTGAAAACACAACAAACCCGGATGTTTGTGAGCGAGCGATAGCATCCGGTGCCGATGTTTACATTGGGAAGTCAACACAGTGTTTGAAAGAGAGCCTCGTATTTGCACTGGTTGAAATATAGTATGTGTGCATGAAGTGTGTAGAGTGCTGACACGCTTGAAGTGTATAGGGTGCTGACACGCTTGAAGTGTGTAGGGTGCTGACACGCTTGAAGTGTGTAGAGTGCTGACACGCATGAAGTATGAACAGTGCTGACATGCTTCAAGTACAGTGGTGACACACCTCACAGATGAAAATAAAATAGCAAACAAAGGTTGTTAACAGAATAAAATATAAACACTTGGAAACATTTCGGTCTTAGGACATCAGTCACCTCAAAGCTGTGGGTGTGACGGACTTCTGTTCCACAAACACTGGTTTTCTGTCGTACTAATAAGTGGCTTAAAGAACAAAAAGTCACAATATCGTGACTGGAACAATACACAGATAATCTCCACATAGGGGGTACAAGCTTACGACGACATTTCGGTCCGACTTGGACTGTTTACAAGGTCACACTGACTTTGTAAATGGTCCGAGTCGGTCCGAAGCTTCGTCTTAAGCTCCTCTCTCCTATGTGGGGATTATCTGTGTACAACATTATTAAGACAGTGAGTATTTACCACTAGAGAGCTAGTGTACTGCATAACCCCAGCAACCTCTTCCTCAAGGCTCCGACGTAAGTTTTTAATGAAGTTAAACAGCGTTGAAGATTTGACGAGAATCAAGACGGGCATTGACAGGCCATCACATGGAAACTATTATCCCAATTTCTTCTACATAAATGGCAAATTCGGGTATACACGGTCAAAAAATAATTAAAACTTTCCACTACGAAATTCCAGCTTGAAAGCCAAACTGAAAACGCATTCTCTTGTTACCTCAGAGAGACCAGTGTCCTAAAGTACATCGGCACACTAAGATTAATGCCACTCTGAAGTTGCATTATTAAGTTTTCAACGTTAAAACCAGTCTAATAAAGTACTCTCAAGAAATTATGACATGTAAACCAGTATTTCAATTTTCCCAATATCTGCCATTGAAAAGGTAAATTAAGACCTACACTGTCGAAAACCTCCCAACATATTCTCCAAGACTGACCAGCATTTAAGGACTAAGCAACCCACACGTGGGAGACAAGCTAATGACGATGTTTCTCTCCAGCTAGGACCATTGACTAGTTACACTAACACACGAAAGTGAGGGAGTAAGTATATATGTAGGAGAGTGGGAGAGGGACGGGAGGGTACATAGAAGTCATAGCCACCTTAAAATTTCGTATTTTAGATTTAACCAAGGATTGTTAAGTACAGTGAAACAACCCTCACTTATATCTGATCCCCCCCAAAATCTCCAATGATTTCAATGAGACCAATTTATTTAATACTGACATATTAATACTTAACCTAAAATGTAGGAGAAGCTTCCTTTTCAAGAAAGCGCATCAGCACTAAAAGTCTGAAGGCGACCAGAAGATGCATTCCACAGTTATTACACAGAACTACACAAACTTTGCACCTACACGACCTAAACCCGAATAACGCTTCACACATTTTATAAGATGCATCAACCTTTGAAGATTAGTGATGTTCAGAGATTAGCTTAGATAAGATTAGTGTTGTTCACAGGTTAGCTTAAATAAGATTAGTGATGTTCAGAGGTTAACTTAGATAAGACTAGTGATGTTCAGAGGTTAGTTTAGATGAGATTCGTTAGGAAACCGAGTAAATGTTTCCTTAGGAGAGTGTTAATCATATTTACCCTCCAGTGGAGCACTTGGTCATCTGACTGAGGCCTTCTGCTGGCCTACCGCTCCACTCATTTATAAATTAAAATTAAATGTTCAGAATTGTTTGATTTTAGTCAGGAAAAGGTGCTAATCCCGTTGGGGTCATGTAGGTGAGACGCATATAGGAGTGGTGAAGCTAGAGGAGTGGTGAAGTAAGAGGTGGTGGTGAGGGGAGAGTTGGTGATGAGGGGAGAGGAAGAGAGAAAGAGAGGAAGAAAAATTAAAGATCTCTGAGGGAGCCATTATCTCTTGTGCATTTTTTCAGACTCATTAGTAAATATAATTAATTTTCCGGCAAATTGTTACCATTTTATGCAGTATTTTGTATGCAAAGTCTCTCTCTCTCTCTCTCTCTCTCTCTCTCTTTAGCCAATGATAAAATCAAAAGCGGGACCAAAACAGCAACAACAGCAAAATCGTCAACTGCTGCAAAAACAATAACAGCAGCAAAAGCGGCAGAAATAATAGCGGCTGAAATGGCAGGAACAGTAACAGCAGTAGCAGCAGGAACAATGGTAGCAGCAGCAGTAGCAGCAGGAACAATGGTAGCAGTAGCAGCAGGAGCAATGGTGGTAGCAGCAGTAGCAGCAGGAACAATGGTGGTAGCAGCAGTAGCAGCAGGAACAATGGTAGCAGCAGCAGTAGCAGCAGGAACAATGGTAGCAGCAGCAGTAGCAGCAGCAGGAACAATGGTGGTAGCAGCAGTAGCAGCAGGAACAATGGTAGCAGCAGGAACAATGGTAGCAGCGGCAGTAGCAGCAGGAACAATGGTAGCAGTAGCAGCAGGAACAATGGTGGTAGCAGCAGTAGCAGCAGGAATAATGGTAGCAGTAGCAGCACTAAGAGCACTATTAAGTGCAGGAGACAAGGAGGAGTGTAAGTGCCACAGGGAACCAACACTCTTGTATACATTACAGATAAGAAAATCTTTGCAGCCCTGTGGACCGTCTACTTGGTACACTGGCACCCCTGTGGACCGTCTTAGTACACTGGCACCCCTGTGGACCGTCTGCTCTGTACACATGTCGTTACCTCTCTCCCTCCCTCTCTGCTGGTGACTCAGCGTTCTAAGCTGGGAATACATAGGAGTACATGGGAATACATAAAAGTACATGGGAATACATGGGTGTACGGGGGAATACATGGGTGTACGGGGGAATACATGGGTGTATGTGGGAATACATGGGTGTACGTGGGAAAGACAGACGGCAAAGGACTTGGAAATCACACCGATGCTATCAGCTGATAACTGTCTACTTGTACCTGCAATTCTAAATTAATAACTGTCATGTATTATCTTGGTGTATGAATCAAGACGAGAGAGAGAGCGAGAGAGAGAGCGAGAGAGAGAGGGAGAGAGAGAGGGAGAGAGAGAGCGAGAGAGAGAGCGAGAGAGAGAGCGAGAGAGAGAGCGAGAGAGCGAGAGAGCGAGAGAGCGAGAGAGAGAGAGAGAGAGAGAGAGAGGTAGTTCTTCCCTCATGGGTCTTACCCCTAAAATTTGTTTAAATATTTCGCTGGTTTCACACTGATTTAGTACTGGATTTTGTTTGTTAGACAACAGGGTAACAGCAGCTGTAGCGTTGTGAACCTGACGTAGTCTGGTGGTCACACTCTGGAGTCTAGTCATGTAGGACGCTGGTTCAGTCACTGGAAGGACCGAGCCTTCACCACTTCTTAGCACCACGACGGCTTAAAGTGTAAATGCACATATGTCAGTATTATTTGTAAAATAGTGTGAAATTTGTATTCCATTAAATCAGGTTAAATATTTTTGAGTCTGCATCCTCTGAATGATTTTAATATTTAATGGCTGACGCATCTTACGGCCAAGATGGTACCCATGATGTGTAGTTTGTTGATACAATAAATTAGTTTATAAATCTTGCAGTGTTTGAAATATGCCTTATATTATAAGAATGACTAATGATCGGATTCCAATTTTCAGCCTTGTGTTGCTTTACAGAAAATAAGGATCGCGTTGTTATTGGACTGCTTTAGTACCGACTCGCTAATTTTGTGCAATAATACTGATTTCCATTCAGTGTACTGGTATTTCTCAGAGGAAGACTTGAATTTGCTTTGAGGTGCGCATATTCTAGTATTGCAATTTTCATGGAAGAAATTGGTCTGTTAGTTTCCAAATGATGACTTGTGAAGGTCTCTCCTGATTCCCTTTAGATCTTCAACGCTAATATTTAACTGAATTAAAAACTTACGCTGCGCTCTGCACTGTTCCTGTCGCATTCAATGATGTACAGGTAAAGGGGGGAGGGTTTATACAATACTGGGTAAACTTTCGCCGATCGCTCGGTTACCGAAATGCGTATAGTATTCTTGTATGATTTTATATTTATGGGAGTTCCTAGACAGATCTAAATTATGGATGCCTGATAACATTGTTGTCAAGTTGTGTTAATAATTTATATCCATCATGGTCCCCAGGCCTGCGAACACTGACAAGGTTCATGCCTGCTTTAAATATGATATGTGTGGGATAAGTTTACCTTAAAGGTGAGGGAGATAATGAAGGTCATGACCAACTTCCTCATGTAATTTCTCCCTCTCCCGGCTTGCTCTCCTCTATTCTCCCCTTCTTACTCCCTCCTTTCTGGGAGACTGACTATGAGGTGATTCTTACTCTCTGTGTGTAGTATTAAGTGAGATGCAGATTTTACCGAGGTTCAGACAGATCTTGAGCCCACATATCAAAGGCCTTAGAGTAAATATATCTATAGATAACTGTCTACTAGCAAGTTAGTCGCAAATGTGTTCAGAGAAGGGAAAACTCATTGAAGTTTCTGTCCTCTCATCTTACTATTAATACCTCTGTTTCTCTTCCTCCTACTGTTATCTCTTACTGTTGTTTCCTCTCATCCTGTTAACACTCTTGTTCTTCTTCCTCCTACTGCTGTTACTAGTACTGCTCTTCCTACTACAGTTACTATTATTGGTGCTGCTGCTTTTACTCCTTATTCGCCCCTCTCCTCTCTTGTCTCACGCTTTCCTTTACAAAAAAATATTAATACTCGTAAAACTGGTGCAATATCCTGCCCAGAGAGAGAGATGTAATTGGAGAAGTTTAGTGGTTAAACTGCTGTCGTCCCTCCCAAACACTGACTGTAAGGCTCCAGTAATGAACCACACACACACACACACACACACACACACACACACACACACACACACACACACACACACACACACACACACACACACACACACACACACGATTGAGCTAGACGCGCCATACCATCTGAGCAAATGAAAAAAAAAAAAAACTCGAAATTACGAAACAAAAAAAAAAGGCATGGGGGTAAAATTGACACTTAACCTATCCGGCGATGGACACAAAATAAACAGTAATAATGTCCGCAAGACTAGTAATAATAAAAATATCTTTTATATATATAAACGAAGAATTCTTCAAAACACAATGGTCGCCACATATGAAAGAACGCTCCATGAGTATATGCTGCTCCGGGGTTGGTGCCACATTCTTGGAATAAAAAGCCAAGTTCGGGGCTAGCCAACTAGAGTATCAGACATATAAAAACCATTTATCATTGGAAGAGGTTAGAAAAAGAAACATGATCACGACATACAAAATTCTCTGCGAAAGAAGCTACTCAATATGGGATGGACCAGGATTAGTAGACAACCAATACAAAGTTGAGAGGCAGGCAGAGTGAGTTATATATACCTGTAGCTCATCCTGTGAGGCTATCGCACTGTGCGGCAAGTGCATTGTGTGGCTGGTGCACTGTGCAGCTAGTGCACTGTGCAGCTAGTGTACTGTGTGGCTATTGCATTGTGCAGCTAGTTATAAAACAACTCAGCCAACGGGTCAGTCAAAAAAAAAAAATCAGGCAGTTAGTCAGGCAGACAGGAGGGACCTTGTCAGGCAGACAGGAGGGACCTTGTCAGGCAGGCAAGAAGGACCTTGTCAGGCAGACAGGAGGGACCTTGTCAGGCAGACAGGAGGGACCTTGTCACGCAGACAGGAGGGACCTTGTCAGGCAGACAGGAGGGACCTTGTCAGGCAGACAGGAGGGACCTTGTCAGGCAGACAGGAGGGACCTTGTCAGGCAGACAGGAGGGACCTTGTCAGGCAGATAGGAGGGACCTTGTCAGGCAGACAGGAGGGACCTTGTCAGGCAGACAGGAGGGACCTTGTCAGGCAGACAGGAGGGACCTTGTCAGGCAGACAGGAGGGACCTTGTCAGGCAGACAGGAGGGACCTTGTCAGGCAGACAGGAGGGACCTTGTCAGGCAGACAGGAGGGACCTTGTCAGGCAGGCAAGAAGGACCTTGTCAGGCAGACAGGAGGGACCTTGTCAGGCAGACAGGAGGGACCTTGTCAGGCAGACAGGAGGGACCTTGTCAGGCAGACAGGAGGGACCTTGTCAGGCAGACAGGAGGGACCTTGTCAGGCAGACAGGAGGGACCTTGTCAGGCAGGCAGGAGGGACCTTGTCAGCCAGGAGGAGGGACCTTGTCAGCCAGGAGGAGGGACCTTGTCAGCCAGGAGGAGGGACCTTGTCAGCCAGGAGGAGGGACCTTGTCAGCCAGGAGGAGGGACCTTGTCAGCCAGGAGGAGGGACCTTGTCAGCCAGGAGGAGGGACCTTGTCAGCCAGGAGGAGGAGGGATCTTGTCAGCCAGGAGGAGGAGGGACCTTGTCAGCCAGGAGGAGGGACCTTGTCAGCCAGGAGGAGGGACCTTGTCAGCCAGGAGGAGGGACCTTGTCAGCCAGGAGGAGAGACCTTGCCAGCCAGGAGGAGGGACCTTGTCAGCCAGGAGGAGAGACCTTGTCAGCCAGGAGGAGGGACCTTGTCAGCCAGGAGGAGGGACCTTGTCAGCCAGGAGGAGGGACCTTGTCAGCCAGGAGGAGGGACCTTGTCAGCCAGGAGGAGAGACCTTGTCAGCCAGGAGGAGGGACCTTGTCAGCCAGGAGGAGGGACCTTGTCAGCCAGGAGGAGGGACCTTGTCAGCCAGGAGGAGGGACCTTGTCAGCCAGGAGGAGGGACCTTGTCAGCCAGGAGGAGAGACCTTGTCAGCCAGGAGGAGGGACCTTGTCAGCCAGGAGGAGGGACCTTGTCAGCCAGGAGGAGGGACCTTGTCAGCCAGGAGGAGGGACCTTGTCAGCCAGGAGGAGGGACCTTGTCAGCCAGGAGGAGGGACCTTGTCAGCCAGGAGGAGGGACCTTGTCAGCCAGGAGATTGTTAGATTTTTCTGGTTTTCTTCAAAGAGCATCTTATCTACTCTTTTCCCTCATTCGCTCTCTTCCTCCCTCTCACTTCCTCCTTATCCCTTCCTCCTCATCCTCCTTCCTTTTCCTCGCTTTCTCTTTCTTTCTCTCTTCCTCTTCCGCCCTCTTTCTTCCTTCCTCTCACCCTCTCACCCTTCCACTCCTTCCTCCTCCTCCCTTAAGCTCCCTCAGGGGATTGGAAGAAGTCGACCTTGTTTTTTCACTTATTTTTGTACTCTGTTTGATGAATGAATGAATTCCGGGTCAACACAAGAAAGAAAAACACAAGAGAGGTAAGGAAAGAAGGAGGGAGGGAGTGAAGCACAGATGAAGCGACGGAAAAGAAAAATAAAGGGAATATGCGAAGGGAAAAGTTGTTTGGGGATAGTAAGAAGGTAGATGGTAATGTAGGGGTGAGAGAGAACAAGAAAAAAAAAGTTTGAAACTGGAGAGGTAGAAAGGGAAGTAGTGAAGGAGGGAGGAAATAAAAAGATGAAATGAGCGATGGGAGGAGGAGGTGAGAAAAGGAATCAGAAAGAGAAAGGAACTTGGTGAAGGATGGAGCGAGGGAAGGAGAGAGAGAGAGAGAGAGAGAGAGAGAGAGAGAGAGAGAGAGAGAAAGAAACAGACTTTCACTGCACATTTTCAACACTATCTTATTCTTAGTGCGGTGCTTTAAGCGTTTTTTTTTTAAGTTTTGTTTTTTAAACCGTGTTTTTGTAGTGAAGTTAATGCTAAGAGTTTGTTTCTGTTATGATATTTAACTGGATGTTGATGCCGTGCAATGTTTATATTGGATGTTTTTTCCGTGCGATGTTTATACTCGGAGTTTTTGATATGTAATGTTTATGGAAACATAAACGCATATGCAGTATAATGTGATCCTTTATTGACTACGTTTCGCCCACACAGTGGGCTTTTTCAAGTCACAAACAGATCTACCTGGGGTGGAAGGGACGCGAGTATTTATAGTCAGGTTCTGAATGCTAAGGTCAGGTGGAGAATGTTGCATCTGATGATGTACCGAGTGGGGTTATAGAGTCTAAAATCTTGGGTAGCTTGTAAATGAGATTGGATAAGTTTGTGAGCCGACCTTCTACAGTGTTCTTATGTGGGATAGCGATGAAGAAGTTTCTTGGCAAGTGGTTCAGCTATGTTATAGAAGCCACTATTCTGGCTGAAGTTGTCGGATATAGAAATAAGTGATGATTCCAGGATTCTTCGGTATTGAGTGTTGTCTTCTGTGGCGATGAGTCTTGAGTTTCTGTAGTTTATCAAGTGGCTGTGTGAATTACGGTGTTGTACACAGGCATTCCTTGTGTCGTCAGACCTGCTTGCGTATTGGTGTTCTGAAATACGTGTTTGGAGGTCCCTTGATGTTTCGCCCACGTATAACTTGTTGCAATCATTACAAGGGATTATGTATACCCCAGCAGAGGGTGGAAGCTTGTCCTGTCTATCACTGGTAATGTGTAAAGTAAAAGGACACAAGTGCAACTAATGTGACGTTTATTGTGGCAACGTTTCGCTCTCCAGGAGCTTTATCAAGCCATTACAAACAATACATGGACACAGAGAGTATATAAAGGCTCAGAGTGAGGTGAATACTAGTGAGGTACCATTTCGATGTTCACTAGTGGTAGTAGTAGTAGTAGTGGTAGTGACAAAAGTAATACAATATGGTAGAGCAATTAATTCGTACATGAGTAAAAGGATATAAAAGCTATTACTTGGGTAACATAAAAATAGGTTGGACAAATATAAACTGGAATGAGGCAGCTTGTTTCAGTGTTCACTCTCTGTGCTTTGTGTAGTATATAACAGGAGAGACTATGTGATGGCAGGGTTTACTGTTTTCAGGAGGATTCTTGCTAAGACTTCGGAGATGGTGAAGCTGCCGTTGTTTTGTTTAATTGTATTCGAAACAGCGATCAGTGCTGATTCAAGGCACTTGCGTGTGCGGAAATTAGTTTCTTTTATCACTAATTGGGCGTCTCTGAATTTCATAAGATGATTGGTGGAATTTCGGTGTTGTACACAGGCGTTGTTTAAGTTGTAATTAGTTTGTCACATACTACTAAAATTATTTGTTTACGTGTGAGTCCAGTGTTATCCTCGGTGTGATGAACATCCTCGGTGTGGTGAACATCCTCGGTGTGAACACCCTCGGTGTGGTGAACACCCTCGGTGTGAACACCCTCGGTGTGGTGAACACCCTCGGTGTGGTGAACACCCTCGGTGTGGTGAACATCCTCGGTGTGGTGAACACCCTCTGTGTGAACACTTTCGGTGTGGTGAACATCCTCGGTGTGGTGAACACCCTCGGTGTGAACACTCTCGGTGTGGTGAACACCCTCGGTGTGGTGAACATCCTCGGTGTGGTGAACATCCTCGGTGTGAACACCCTTGGTGTGGTGAACACCCTCGGTGTGGTGAACATCCTCGGTGTGGTGAACACCCTCGGTGTGAACACTCTCGGTGTGGTGAACACCCTCGGTGTGGTGAACACCCTCGGTGTGGTGAACACCCTCGGTGTGGTGAACACCCTCGGTGTGGTGAACACAATCGGTGTGGTGAACACCCTCGGTGTGGTGAACACCCTCGGTGTGGTGAACATCCTCTGTGTGGTGAACATCCTCTGTGTGGTGAACACCCTCGGTGTGGTGAACACCCTCGGTGTGGTGAACACCCTCGGTGTGGTGAACATCCTCGGTGTGGTGAACACCCTCGGTGTGGTGAACACCCTCGGTGTGGTGAACATCCTCGGTGTGAACATCCTCGGTGTGGTGAACACCCTCGGTGTGGTGAACACCCTCGGTGTGGTGAACATCCTCGGTGTGAACACCCTCGGTGTGGTGAACACCCTCGGTGTGGTGAACACCCTCTTAACTTTTTCAGAGTTCAGTATGATACCCCATGTGATACCCCATCTCAACAGTGATACCGAGCAGCGACTCACGGAGAACCCCCTCCATATGATAGAAGCTGGTCCAGAGCGCAGTGTACCGCCATCCATCGGCTTCGTTTGGGCTTTCCCACAGCCAAGATGATGGTAGGCAAGGCTGAGGAGATGTGCCAGTACTGTCAGCACATTGTCCAGCGGCCCCTAACACACCATCTTCTGGAGTGCGAAGTTACTGAGACACTCCGCAGGCAACTAGGAGTGATATTCCCTCCCGAAGAGGAACCAGAGATGACTGCGGCCACACTAGTGTACCATGGAGTCAACGAACCAGACAAGCTGTTACCTGTGATAACGACATATCCTCCTCCTCGCTAGTGTCCATAGTTAGGAGTACATACGGTGTTGTCGCTTATGAGATGCACCAGTTGAACTGACCAGAAGAGTGCTTGAACAGCATATGTCGCATCATTGTAGAAACCTTTCTCCCTCGGGAGCCAGAGACGGGTCATCGCAAGATTGAGACCCGTGCCAGGACTACGGTCTTGGCGAACATTATACATACATACACCCTCGGTGTGGTGAACACCCTCTAAACTTTTTCAGAGTTCAGTATGAAGTCTTCTCTTTCTCATATTGTTATTTTTCAGCATTTAGAATGGCATTCTAGTAGTCACATATTTCACCGCTCATAAAATCATTTTAGATTCTCCATATGCCTTCTCCAGTTGTTTTTCGTTGGCAGAGATACTAAGACAGCCTCTTGCACCTTATTTTTATCAGCAACATCAAATTTTTAGGTGCTGATACTTTGGGGCATCTTTTTCGTCACGTCTGCCCACTCTGATATCCCCTCTTCATCATCCTCTTCCTTCTGCTCTAAGTATACTTGTAGCCATTTTATCTCTATCCCTCTTATTTCGACCTCTTTGTAAAGTGTGTTGAGGCTCATTCTCAGTAATGTATTAAAAGAGTTTTTATCATGCAAGGAGCGGTCTGCATAAATCTGGATGAAAGACACAGTGATACACCTAGAACATCTTTATTGAATATGTGACAGTCCTGGCATCTTGATCACTTCAAATGAAACTAGTCTGTTATTCACAGGTGAAAAGAATAGTGTAGGAGAGGAAAGGTTGAAGTGGAACAGAAAGAGCCGGAGGTTAACCCAGAAGCGTGGCTTTGTGTGGCAGTGGTGATATAAAAAGAATGAGAAAACAATATTATATTACATATATATTATATATATATATATATAATATATATATATATATATATATATATATAATGCAAAACAACCACCGTGAAAGAATAAAGAAATTCCAGCCTTATTCAACTAAAAATATGTTGGCTCTCCCTTACCATGAAAACTTGGTTGATATGCCTTCTCTTCTTAAGACTTTTAATATCAAAGTTGTATTTAAAAACCTTGATACAGTAAAAAAAAATTGATAAAGAATTCCCCCAAAAATGCTGACGGATGTGTCTATAAGATTCCTTGTAAAATTTGAGATAAAGTTTATTACAGTGAAACTGGTAAAAGTCTCGAACTAAGATTAAAACAACAAATATAGCATTAGAACTGGACAAGATTCCAATGCTCTATTTATTCATGCGAGAGATTTTAACCATCCAATTGATTTTCAAAAAGTTGAGAAAGTTGTATCAAGCAAGTCCATGGTTGACAGGAATATAATTGAATCTTGTTTCATGAAAAGCAGTCTTGACAAGAATATGAATATTTCTTTTGGTTTATATAAATTAGATCCATTTATAATTAATAGAATTTGGGAAGAATTTAATAATACATTGGCCAAATAATAAATTTCAAAATTCTCAATTCTTGGGTAGAATTAGTTTGTTGGTGGGTTGTGTGAAGGACCTGTCTAGCTGGGCCAGCGGACCTGCTGCAGTGTTCCCTTTCTTATGAGTCGCGCATCAGGTGTTGCTTTGTTGTGGGATGTGATAGTGAGGTGTGGGCTAGACCCTTTATATGCCTTCCTTTGATGCATTGCTTTTATTGTTCCTTGATAATGTGAGTAGTCACGAAAGCGCTTGGAATTTCTCGATTCTTTCACAATGGTTGTTTTGCATATTCTGAAATCACCTCTTTACTGTGATCTTATTGCATATTATATATATATATATATATATATATATATATATATATATATATATATATATATATATATATATATATATATATGTATATATATATATATAACGCATTTCACCTGTATCAAAGAGCACCTGCTGTATAGGCGGAACGTTTCATCAATAAAGGTACTCAGGTGTTTATTTACCCTTGCACATAATACCGCTTCACGCTGATACCCTGCTGCAACTTAACACAGCTATTAAATTACCCGACGCCTTCACCTGAGATCTTCCCTAGCAACTTGCTATCAGTTTGAAGCGGTATTACATGTGCAAGGGTAAATAAACACCTGAGTACCTTTACTGCTGAAACGTTCCTCCTATACATCAGGCGCTCTCACTCTGATATAGGTGAATGCAGCACTGCAAGTACCTCCCACCGAGGGTGACGGACAGTTTACGTCAATACATCTATTTACAGTGCTATATTCACCTCTATCCGTCTCGTCGGTAAAGATGTTTCAATAAAACGGAGCCTGTCGATATTGGATTCATTATACCTTATCTTTGCTGTGTTCCAGCACGTGAAAATCCATCTAAATCTGTGTACACGCCTGCGCCACTGTTGGCTTTGTCCAGGTGATCATTGTTCCAGCAGGTCTGATGGAAGACGTGGCCGTCGTAACTACTTGCATGTTGCTCTTCGAAATGTCCTGTTTGTTGTTGATCATTACTCGCTCCTCCAGGTAGAGGTAGGTATCTAAGTTTAGTAGAGTCACAGCTCTGCGTTTGCAGTTTTACACTGTCTCTATATTTCCTTTACCCCGTCATAAAAAACAAAGCAGTTTCTTCCATCTATGTGTGATGATCACAGCTCCTCTGTTTCCCTCTAATTACAAAGTGATATCGCGTCTGGTCCCATTGCTTTTCTTGTATCTAATTCCCTCAGTAGCCCCTTCACGTCCTCCTTTGTCGTGCTAATTTCCTCCAGTCTCTCTTGATCGCCCCTTTCTTCCCCTCTTCTTGGCATTTCCCAATTCCTTGATGAAGACCTCTTTGAACCTTCCGTTCGTTTCTGCACATACCTGTGTGTGTGTGTGTGTGTGTGTGTGTGTGTGTGTGTGTGTGTGTGTGTGTGTGTGTGTGTGTGTGTGTGTGTGTGCGCGCTCGCGCGCACTGCCGATTTGTAGTCACCATGTGTGTTTACTGGAGTCGAATCTCGGTTTGTTGTCCCTACTTCTAAGTTGTATCAAGCAACATTGCTAGCTTCTGTCATCTTGGATCTTAACGTAACTACTCTTGAAACTGCACATGAAAATTGCTTCAAATAATTCCTCATCTAACATAACTTTTCCACTTGTCTGTCACACTATGTGGTTAACTTCCACTTGAATCCCTGCTGCAAGACCTCAAGACCTCGGATTTCATATAAATAATCCACACACAGGAGAGAGGTTTATGACGACGTTTTGGTCCAACTTGGACCATTGACAAGTCACACTAACACAGGAAGGTGAGAGAGCCAGTGATAATATGACTTGTAAATGGTCCAAAACAGACCGAAACGTCGTCAGAAGCTTCTATCTCCTATGTACGGGTTGTGTATTTTTCCGGTCACTGTATTGTGCCTTTTTGTTCTTCACTGACTACCTTATAGATTGTTCCACTCAACTACCATTCTATTACCCTGCCACTACTTTCCCGTCTCCCATTATCTCTCTTTTTTTAACTTTGAGATTCAGTACCACCAACGAGTGGTATTGATCAATAACAACACTGCGCTAGCCAAGGATTCGAACCCATGTTGTACTGGCCTGCCTCATGGTAAGCGAGAACTATATGACGCTTTAAACCACATGACCACCCAACCCTGCGCCATTCTTGTAGGGTTGGGTGGTCCTGTGGTTTAAAGCGTCATGTAGTTCTCGCTTACCATGAGGCAGGCCAGTACAACATGGGTTCGAATCCTTGGCTAGCGCAGTGTTATTACTGATATATATAATATATATATATATATATATATATATATATATATATATATATATATATATATATATATATATATATATATATATACACACTGGCGAAGTGTTTATATTGTTTCTATTTGCACTGTCCATTTAGCGGGGTCTTCCTGGTTTACCTTGAAGAATACTAGTTCCTGAACTGGTGGGCGTCATTTGCATAGAGGGTGGCCTCTGCCTCCGCCTATATCTAGGCCGCCCCCACCCACGTCTTGGCCGCCCAGCATCACCAAAACGAAGGTTTCACTCTCCGCTTGCGTCTTGGATATTTTATGAGCCAAATTGAATTTTAAATTTAATTTCACGCGTGAGTCTGGGCTGTGGTTCTGTCATCAGCAGCGAGGAACTGGCCCAGCCTGCTTTAATATTTGGCCTTTTAATATCTACCCACACCCAGGGTGGGGCCCAGGATATTGTCACCCTTCCAATACTTATCCACAACCAGGGTGGTTGACTGGTGTGGTCACCTACCCACAACTACGGCAGGGCCCAGGGTATGATCACATTTTCCCAACTCCTACCCTACTAATCTTTCTCCTGTTGTTTACAGGAAGACAGATAACTTACGTTCTCACTATAACTATCAGAAAGTATAAGGTAGCGCAGATTACCGATGTATTCAGTTTTGCTAAATAATAAAAAACTTTTCTCTTAATTAACCCGTGTTTCTTCACTCGTGCAAGAAAATTAAGGGAAAATATCTTTACTAATACTGGTATAAGGAGGAAATGAAGACACCTGGGGGAAGAAAGAGCGAGAGAGAGGAGGGGGCGGGGCTGGATAACGGGGACAGGAAGTTGCTAGATACCTGGATAACTGGGACCGAATTTGCAGATGATTCCTGGGTAACCGAGACACGAAGCCACTACATTCATGGATATTTTGGACATTAAGTGGTTTAGTTTGATAACTGAGACAGAAAGCGGGTTGATAACATGAAATATCACTTTACTTATTTATCGTTGACCCAGTAAACTGTTCAACACCAAGTTAGCATAACTAACCATACTTTACTTACTACAGCGTGTGTGTGTGTGTGTGTGTGTGTGTGTGTGTGTGTGTGTGTGTGTGTGTGTGTGTGTGTGTGTGTGTGTGTGTGTGTGTGTGTGTGTGTGTGTGTGTACGCTCACCTATATGTGGTCTCATTAGTCAAGTCTCAGTTCTTGGCTCCGTCTCTCCGTACACTACTGAGTTCACTCTCTCCAGGCGTCGAGAAACATTATCGTTCCTTTTCTTAAAACTATGTATAGGTCCTGCCTCCACTCCCTTCAGTGTTCTTGTGTGTGTGTGTGTGTGTGTGTGTGTGTGTGTGTGTGTGTGTGTGTACACACGTTCGTTCTTTCGTACTCGGCTAGTTGTATTTAGAGGTTCAAGGCTCAGTTCCTGGCCCCGTCTCCTAGACCACTGAGCAGCATTATTTATTTCTGGCTTTGGAAGCCACATCAGATCTAGTAAAATATTAGCCAGTGGTGTAACTACTTTCAATATATATATATATTTTTTCCAAAAACATTATCCTACTCTCAAAACATCAAATTATGATGTTGAAGGTGTTTACTGAGTCTGTCAACACTGAAGGTGTTTACTGAGTCTGTCAACACTGAAGGTATTTACTGAGTCTGTCAACACTGAAGGTGTTTACTGAGTCTGTCAACACTGAAGGTGTTTACTGAGTGTCAACACTGAAAGTGTTTACTGAGTGTCAACACTGAAGGTGTTTACCGAATGTCAACACTGAAGGTGTTTACTGAGTGTCAACACTGAAGGTGTTTACTGAGTGTCAACACTGAAGGTGTTTACTGAGTGTCAACACTGAAGGTGTTTACTGAGTGTCAACACTGAAGGTGTTTACTGAGTGTCAACACTGAAGGTGTTTTCTGAGTGTCAACACTGAAGGTGTTTACTGAGTGTCAACACTGAAGGTGTTTACTGAGTGTCAACACTGAAAGTGTTTACTGAGTGTCAACACTGAAGGTGTTTACTGAGTGTCAACACTGAAGGTGTTTACTGAGTGTCAACACTGAAGGTGTTTACTGAGTGTCAACACTGAAGGTGTTTACTGAGTGTCAACACTGAAGGTGTTTACTGAGTGTCAACACTGAAGGTGTTTTCTGAGTGTCAACACTGAAGGTGTTTACTGTCAACACTGAAGGTGTTTACTGAGTGTCAACACTGAAGGTGTTTACTGAGTGTCAACACTGAAGGTGTTTACTGAGTGTCAACACTGAAGGTGTTTACTGAGTGTCAACACTGAAGGTGTTTACTGAGTGTCAACACTGAAGGTGTTTACTGAGTGTCAACACTGAAGGTGTTTTCTGAGTGTCAACACTGAAGGTGTTTACTGTCAACACTGAAGGTGTTTACTGAGTGTCAACACTGAAGGTGTTTACTGAGTGTCAACACTGAAGGTGTTTTCTGAGTGTCAACACTGAAGGTGTTTACTGAGTGTCAACACTGAAGGTGTTTACTGAGTGTCAACACTGAAAGTGTTTACTGAGTGTCAACACTGAAGGTGTTTACTGAGTGTCAACACTGAAGGTGTTTACTGAGTGTCAACACTGAGGGTGTTTACTGAGTGTCAACACTGAAGGTGTTTACTGAGTGTCAACACTGAAGGTGTTTACTGAGTGTCAACACTGAAGGTGTTTACTGAGTGTCAACACTGAAGGTGTTTACTGAGTGTCAACACTGAAGGTGTTTACTGAGTGTCAACACTGAAGGTGTTTTCTGAGTGTCAACACTGAAGGTGTTTACTGAGTGTCAACACTGAAGGTGTTTTCTGAGTGTCAACACTGAAGGTGTTTAGTGTCAACACTGAACGCTGCTGTGTCATGCAGTCCACAGCAGCGCCAAGGTAGAGCAGTTGTAAAGTGTAAATTGTCACTTCATTTTTTTTTAGAAGTAAAGATTGCGACATTGAAGGTCTAGGTTGCGTGTGTGTCGCACAGCAGACGGAGGATCGGCCTTCACTACTGTCTGCGCTGAATGATCCATGGGGATTTAGCGTTTCACACGAGTGAATCTTAAATAATCATATTGTAAATACAAATAGTTAATTATTCTTCTTTTGCCACTTCTTTCTTTTCCTAAGATTGTTTTTATGAGTCTCTTCCTTTAATTTGTCATATTCCTTTTGTTTTTCCCTGACTCCTCACCCGTCCATCGCTTAATCTTTTGTTTCCCTTTTCCTATTCACTTATCGTCCCTGCTTCATCGCTGTCATCCACTTCCTCCTTTTCCAGTCCCATGTGTTCTCTTTTTTTCTTTCTTCCTTCTCTTCCCCCACTTTCTCTTCCTTTCTACTTTTCTTCCTCCATTTCCTCTTCTGCCTTCTCCTTTTTCTTCATCTCCCATTTTCTTCCTCAATTTCCTTGTCTATTTCACCTTCATTTTCCCCCTCACTTCTCTTTCTGGGTGTGTAGCAGCGTAGTCAGTAGCGAGATAAATGCCCATGATGTCACCTAAACTGCCTGGCCGACCATAAACTTGGTTAAGGAGCTTAGTGTACCCCGTTACCAGGTAAGGATACAGCTGTACCAGTGTAGATAACGTGCCTAGCATGTACGTGCACCTTACTAGCACATCTTCAGCAGTACAAGATGCACGTGTTGCTGCCTAGTACATCTTCAGCAGTACAGGATGTACGAGTAACTGTCTAGTACATTAAATAGACAGTATGTTTCTTAAAAACCTCCCTTACTGCCATAATGTTTGATCCAGGACTGGCCTTTCTCAAGTATACGAGAACGCACAAACATTACCTCTTAAGGCAAACGAGTAGGCTGAGGTCAACCTCGAGAGAGGTACCTTTTGAAATGTCTTTGATGAGTTTCGAGAGTTTATTCCGGAGCCCTGCTCTAGGTCAGTCTTTCTCTGGTGTTTGCCTGATCAGCCAGGCCGTTGTTGCTTCTGGCGGCCCGCTGGCCCAAATATCCAACACAGCCTGCTTGATCTGGCTTTTGTTGGAGATACTTGTCCAGTTTTCTCGTGAAGACTTCGACACTTGTCCCAGCAGTGTTTCTGATATCTTCTGGTAAGATACTGAATTTTTATGAATTTTGATATTGCATCCCTGCTTTTCACTGGGTTTATTACACACTTCCTCCCATATCTCTCACTCTAGTATGTTGTTACTGCAGTGTGTTGATTTGAGACTAGACCCATACGTACTTTCCACGTATATATTACCATGCATCTCCACCTCACCAACGGTCACAGGAGTGGCTAAATGTGAGATGGGAAAGATCCCAGGTTAAGGTAAGGGAAGACGTCATCGTGGTGAGAAGCAGGAAAGTTTAGGGGGAAGGACTGGGTACCATTTTTATGTTTGTAGATGAATGGTTCAGAGAACAGACAAGTTGATTAATTAGACTCATTAGCAACACTTGAGTATCTTAATCGAGGAATCGTTTCGTCACACAGTGGCTTCATCAGTCCAGTACAAATTAGAATGGTGAAGATTAGTAGTAGTTTGCGGTAATTAGTCCCCTCAGCCTGGATTCTATGTAATCAAGAATTAAAGCTTATATGAGAGATGGATCCAGCAAGTGTTTGACATTAAGTCTGCTCCGGATACGAAATCTACCCATCCTCTTATTAACAGTCAGTATTTCACTGTTCCTAAGACAATCAAAAGGGGTGACTGCTCACGAACCTTGATTATTATAATCAAAACCAGGCGCTAAACCCACGAGGGTCATACAGCACTGTTACGAACCTTGAACAGGGTTCCCGTTTTCTTTCTCGAGCTTGAGTTTATTTCCATCATGTATTCTATGTAGTGGAGTCAACTGAAGTATGTTATAGTTGATTAATTTTTATTGATAGGCTACAGGCAAGGGTAACTACACCTGACAGACACAACTAAAGTGACATTTTATTGTGGCAACGTTTTGCTCTCCTTTTTTAAGCCTGGAAAGCAAAACGTTGCCACAATAAAATATCACATTAGTTGCATCTGTGTCCATTTACCCAACATTTTTGTCTGTAATTCTACCATTATTACTAAAGATAACTTAAATAATGTCAGTTGAGAAATTTGCAGGAAACCGTATGTGGAAAGTCCACACAGAACTTGCTAGGAAAGGATGATGGCCACATGCAATACTTGTTTCCCGGAATGGAATTACCTCTGAGACAATAGTGTGTTGGTTGCCTCCTGAGCAGAGTCGTCAGCGCCATCATGGAGCCGTGAGTTAGGGAGATTGTTAGGTTGCTCTGTGTGGCTGATTGTAAGTTTATTCAGGTATACATAAATATAGTTACATAGACTATCATACATAGCAGTATAAGTGTAGAGTCCCTAGGATAACCAAAAAAAGTCGGACAAAGTGACTTATGTCCCTGTGTTATCAACAGGGACAAGTCCAATGTGTGACGCTAACTGCGCTGCTCCACTTCGAATTTTATTTTCCTTGTTGCGGATGGGATTTCCTGGAGCACCGTAGGGCAACACTGCGATAGTAATTATTTCACTCAGTAGATGGCAGCGCCGGCCACGTACACGTTGATATTTTATTTTATATTTTCTGTCGTTAAATGATAGTTTCATACTTATTTCATCAGTTCAGTGCAGGTGTATCACCGCATTTATTAACTAGAGGGTTGAATGAGACACTTGTGCAACCTTTGGGAATCTCTGAGGAGACGTTTCGCCAGCCAGTGGTTTCTTCAGTCCAATACAGAGAAGAACGGTGGAAAGTGAGGAGGATTTTGAAGTAATCAGTCTCTCAGCTTGGAGTCGATGTGTTCAGTCCATCACAACTATTGGGTAGTATTAGTTCAATATTCTTACACCAGATTTCACTATTACAAAAATATTCCGATAGAGGACATCTACATATCATCTAGATGCCACCATGTTTAGAAGGTGGCAGTATTAGAGAGAGAGAGAGAGAGAGAGAGAGAGAGAGAGAGAGAGAGAGAGAGAGAGAGAGAGAGAGAGAAGAGAGAGAGAGTAAGGGCTTAAGAGCTCGCTCAAAAATGGAAGATGATGGATTGGTTGGTGTAATCGGGCGCGACACACCGACCATCACCCATTGATTCATCATTGATCATGCAGCCTCACGGGTGTGCAAGTGACCTCAAAAATGTTTCTTCTCGACGGTAAATAAGTCACGTAGGATCGATCAAGTGGCTGACTAGGCTGTGGACAAGTGGGGCTGAGGGAGAAGATGAAGGGTCTAGTGACCGGGTGAGTGAAAGAGAGAGGGTATTAGGGTCTTCAGGGGTTGAGATAAAGGTGAAACTGAGCCTCACTGAGTTGAGAGGACCAAAGCTGGATCACAGTCTTCTAAGGATGGATATTCATGTAGGAAATGACCGAGCTCCTTATGAATTAATCCTTATCGTCACTCCTGAGCGTGGCAAGGTTTCGTAAAAGTGATTTATCTGTCGCAATCGATAGAGCACTGTTCGTTTCACAACGTTACCTCATAGTAAAGTGTACCCAGGATACAAAGTGGAAAGGCAGAGATACTCGTGTCTCAATTTTAAGCAACTGCTAGCAGCAACATACTGTGTTTGCTCGGTACCCCAGTAAATTTGACTGTTCATTATTAAAACACACACACACACACACACACACACACACACACACACACACACACACACGCACACGCACACACGCACACGCACACACATACGCGCGCACACACACGCGCGCACACACACGCGCACACACACACGCGCACACACACACGCGCACACACACACGCACAATGTTCGACAAGGCTCTTGGAGCAAGGAAGGAGATATGAATCGATCCTTGCAACCACAAATAGTTGAGTGTACACACACACCACACACACGCATACCATACACACACATACATACCATACACACACACATCATACACACACACACACACACACACACACACACACACACACACACACACAAATAGACCCCTGCCAGCAGAAATAGGCGAGTACACTTGCCAGAGTTTCACAACAATTTCATAAATCAGAAAAATGGCTTATATTTTCTCGAGCATGTAAGCTTTTGGCGAGAAAACAAAAAGTGAGAGTGACAGAGTGAGAGCCAGAGTAAGAGTGAGTGTGAGCAAGAGCAAGTATAAAAGAGAGGTGGAATGAGTTGTTAGAGAGAAACATGCTGTCTAATCCACAGGGAGACTAAGTGGGTGAATAGTCAAAATGAGGGACAGAGATAGTCTGAAAGATGCAAAGTGACTTAGTAATTTTCCCTGTGACAAACCCCCCCATACTCTTCTTATTTGCAGACACTTTTGAGCTCAAGGTTGCAAGTGCACCACAACGAACTCACCTTTAAACATTTCACACCACAATCATTGCAAAAAATGCGTAGACACTCACATGTTGTTGGTTTTTTCCACTGCGACTGACTCGTGAATTTAAAACGTGTCCGAGTCGACACACATTTTTACTATACTTAAAAATACACTTTGCTATCAGTAACAAAACTGATGTTAAATTTCAATAACTTTAATCAGTCTTTCCTCAAAACAATTTTGAAGGGGAAAGCGAGAAAAATCTTGAAAAAATGTCTGCAAGTCTAATAATTTCCGCATAAAACAATTACTTTGATGTTTGGATACTCTTCAGTCATTGCAACCTGCGTAGACAGTCACATTTGTTGGCTTTCCCCGTCGATGACTCGCTGAATTTAAACGGTCCGGTCGAGCACCATTTTATCTATACTTTAAAATACACTTTTCATATCAGTAACAAAATATGTTATAATACATAACTTTTTTCAGTTTTTGCTCTCAAAACAATATTTGAAGGGGAAAGCGAGAATAATCTTAAAAAATGTCTGCAAGTCAATTTCCGCAAAAAACAAATTTCTTAGATTTGGTACCTTCATTTAAAGGACTACATTAAATATATAAAATATATATATATATATATAATAAATATATATAATTTATATATTTAAAAATATATTAATATAAAAATGTCTTGGTGAAGGAATCGAAAACCACGAACCTTTGGACAAAGGGACCAGTGCTTTTACCAATTACCCACACTGGGCCAATCCTTGGCGTGAGCATCCGCTACCGTTTGATCCAAAGGGAGCCAGCTTTTAGGGAGAAGGCTTACAGCTTTTCATCTCATCCCCTGCATTGCTGATGCATGCAGGGGATGCATTCCAACCAATTCAACTTCAATAACAAAAACATAAAGTGGACAAGTAAACCAAGTCCTAACGAAATAGCTGGGAAGATTTACTAAGCAAACAGACCCAACTTATTCCTAGAACAGATTAACTTGGTGGCACTCAATGTATGCACAAGGCTTTTCCTCTAGAAAAAGGAGTGGAGTAGATTTAAAATAGAAAGAGGACAGGACGCTCCCTTTACAGGCGACGGAAAAGAATACAGAGCGGCTAAAGAGGTCAATATATCTGAAATGCGTATGGGAGGACACTGGTCAGGAGAAATAGCAAGCATCGAACGTTAAGCTAAAGGAATCTTATAGGAGTCAGGAATCGCTGGAGAACTATAAGCCATAAATGAAATCGAAAGAAACCAAAGTATTTCTTCTCTATGCCAAATCAAAGTCGGAGGACAACGTCCTGTATTGGGCCCTACTTAAAACAAGGATGGTCCTACACGGGATGGGACGCAGGAAATGAGTGACCTACTCAAAGTCCAATATGACTCAGGTTTTTTAGCAAGCCGCTAACCAGACTGAGAGTCGAGATCAAAATGAATTTTTTATGAGAGAGCCACAAATTTTGATTACCACAAGCCTATCGATGTTATCCTGACGCCAAATGACTTT
>NC_069477.1:6190154-6202654 GCF_026875155.1 Cherax quadricarinatus | reverse complement strand
CAGTTCTGTTGGAGCGAAATCTTTGAAGCCACCGTAGCTACTAAATCCATTGCGAAATCCTCATTACCTTGCTGAAATCTCCGAATTCAGACTGATTGACTGATTTCATAACTTCATGTTAGAAATCCATCCTCAGAGAATATGACAGGGAAACTTAGCTTTTGTTTTCACAATATAAGTGCCATGTGGAATAAGGTAGCTATATATTGCAGGTGCATTCAAATTTGCATTAGAAACTTTCAGCCTAGCCAAAAGTAATTTCTAAAGCTCACCCGAACTCCCAAATTCTCGCTTCCCAAAACAAATCACAAAATTTGTTATTAAATTGTAATGATCAATGTAGGGACGCCTGTATTTTCACACTGCCAATGATTAGTTGGTACCGCAAGTGCTGTGTCAACTATTTTGGCTGATATATCCTTTTCTTGGGGGGGGGGGGGGCTGTGTCGATCACAGGAACATACAACTGGCCCTCGGAGCACAACCCACCAATCTTGTCTTCTGTATTCTATACACCAGAAGGCTTTGTCTATGCCGTTATCACTGCCTAGTGCTCACAACTCTTCTCATCACGTCTCATTGAAACACGGATAACTCCAGTACCCTTCCCGTGCCAACTTCCGCCTTAAGAGGTTTTTTTGCAGATCATTCGTATACTAATTTGTACTCAAATGCTAATCATCAAGGCGATATTAAGAGATCATCGACAAAACTAAATCCAGCATGATTCACGCACAAAGTCTGGCCACAGCAGAACATCAAGCTAGAATATCCCAGCTCCTGTGGCGCCCTACACTGGTATTTCGGCCAGCCACAAGAATGTTAAATATACCCTCAAGAACTGTGGAAAGAGAGAGGAGGAAGGGAAGGCAGGGGAGCTGAGATCACTGGTTATAGAACTCTTCATGGGAGAGAGAGAGAGCGCAAGAAGGCATACATAAGAGAACAATAAACGTTAACATATAATAATTGTTTCTATACCTCAATAGTCTAGTTAAAACAAAACTATTTTTCAGTCCTTGGAAAAGCTAGAAATTTTGTCTCGATAGACTGCCAAAATGCTTTCTATACGTCCACTACCTGTTTGTGTGTGTGTGTGTGGGGGGGGGGGTATCATTGTAGAGCATATGAAAACAGTTGAAGGGGAGGTAGGGGCGGAGAAGGTAAATGGAAAGTTAAATGGAAATAGAGAAAAAAATATCAGTGAAACAAAGAATATTTAGTAAAACCAAGAAAAAAGTTGCTACTGCTGCTGCAACTATACACACATTCACGAACGCGCAAAACACACACACACACACACACACACACACACACACACACACACACACACACACACACACGTGCGTGCCACTTACCACAATCTTCAACACATCCCTGGAAACTGGGCAACTACCTGAGGTATGGAAGACGGCAAATGTAGTTCCCATTTTCAAAAAAGGAGACAGAAAAGAGGCACTAAACTATAGACCTGTGTCATTGACGTGTATAGTATGCAAAATTATGGAGAAGATTATCAGGAGGAGAGTGGTGGAGCACCTGGAACGGAACAGGAGTATAAATGCCAACCAGCACGGATTCACGGGAAAGGCACTGATACTGTGTGTACAAACCTTCCGGAGTTTTATGATAAAATAACAGAAGTAAGGACAAGAGAGAGAGGGGTGGGTTGATTGCATCTTCTTGGACTGCAAGAAGGGCCTTTGACACAGTTCCTCACACGAGATTAGTGCAGAAGCTAGAGCATTCAGGCGCATTATAACAGGAAGAGCACTGCAATGGATCCAGAGATTACCTGACAGGGAGGCAACAACGAGTCTGGTAGTAATGATGTATCACAGTGGGCACCTGTGACGAGCGGGGTACCATAGGGGGTCGGTCCCTAGGACCAGTGCTAATTGTGGTATATGTGAACGGACATGACGGAAGGGTTAGGACTCAGAAGTGTCCCTGTTTGCAGATGATGTGAAGTTTATGAGGAGAATTTAAATTGATGGGACCAGGGCAGGACTTCAAGAGACCTGACAGACTGGACACCTGGTACAGCAAATGGCTTCTCGAATTTAACTCCTGCCCAAATGCAAAGTCATGAAGATAGGGGAAGGGACAGAAGACCACAGACAGAGTATAGGCTAGGTGGCCCAAAGACTGCAAACCTCACTTCAAGGACGGAAAAGATCTTGGGGTGAGTTATAACCACCGAGCATGTGCTCGGAGCACCACATCAATCAGATAACTGCTGCAGCCATAAGGGCGCTAGCAAACCTGGAGAAACAGCATTCGATACCTTAGTAAGGAATCAACATGACCACTGTACACCGTGTATGTCAAGGCCCTATGGAGTATTGCAAGCCACCTGTTTGGAACCCGCACTTGATTAAAGCACGTCAAGAAATAGAGAAGTACAAAGGTTTGCGAAAGGTTTAGTTCCAGAGCTAAGGGGAATGGTCCTATGAAGAAAGATTAAGGGAATCGGTACTGACGACACTGGAGGGACTGGAGGGTGAGGGGAGACATGATAACGACATATAAAAGACCTGCGTGGAATAGGACAAGGTGACAAAAGGACAGGATGTTCCAGGGAGGGACACAGAAACAAAGAGGCCACAATTGGAAGTTGAAGACACAAATGAGTCAGAGAGATAGTAGGAAGTATTTCTTCAGTCATAGAGTTGTAAGGCAGTGGAATAGCCTAGAAAATGACGTAGTGGAGGCAGGAACCATACACAGTTTTAAGACGAGGTTTGATAAAGCTCATGGAGCGGGGAGAGAGAGGGCCTAGTAGCAACCGGTGAAGAGGCGGGGCCAGGAGCTAGGACTCGACCCCTGCAACCACAAATAGGTGAGTACACACACACACACACACACACACACAAAAGCCAAGAGCCAGAAGCTGTGACTTGACCCCTGCATCCACAAATACGTAGATGAAAACACACACCTAGTGGCGATCAGGGAGGAGTCGGGACCAGGAGCTATAAATCGACCCCTGTAACCACAAGTAGGTAAGTACACACACACACAGATACGCGTAACGCATATTATAAACAGGCTAAGCGTCTATCTTCAAATACCTTTGATAACTAGTAGGTAACTTTAGTGGTGCTACTGAACAATTACAGAAGTTTCCGCTGACTAACTCCTGGTTCCTCTATGTTCCATTTTCTGTTAAGCTTCTCCTGCCAAAGTGGCGCTACTCGTCCTCCACTAAGTGTGTCAAGTGCGTGTACTCAGCCAGCTTCTTAACCTTCAGTCGGCTTGCATTGTTGATTCTTAGAATTCTCGCCACTACGACGAGCTTTACTTTTGAATCAAGTAGTGAAGTTTGTCTCCATGTGTGGCCTCTTGTTCTGTCTCTCTGGAACCTAATGTAAATAGGTACCCGGGTGTTGGGCGGCTGTTATAAGATGTATTAAACCTGACCTGGACTAATCTAACTAGAAGTAGCATTTGTAAGATGTAACATCCCCCCATTGTATAGCAGGGGCATCACGAGTACGTTAAGAGACAACGCAATGTCGGGGGCCAAAGCATACATAACGGGGATAGTTGTGATAGAACCCACAGGCATAACACCAGACACAAACATCTCTACGACATTCCCCGTGTCCGACTAAACCTTTACAAAAATTCAATGTATGTCAAAGGCCCTAAAATCTGGAACACCCTACCTGAGAACTCTAGAACTGCAGACACATTCATCACCTTCAAAACTACCATTAGAAAACATCTTATCTCCCTGATACACCCCGTCAACTAACTATACGAATACCACCTGGTGGTTCACACTTACACTCACTCACCCATTTGACCATAAACAGAAATATTAATCTCAATCTTAAAAAATGAATCCTGTGATACTCCAATACTGAAACTATGTACTGTGCCAAAACAAAAGCATTCACATTGCTAAACTCACAAACTAGTATTTAGTCACTTAGCCATAATACCAACTTACCTCATAATTTGTAATATTTTAAAATTAAGAATTAAACTAAGTCTGCCCGAAATGCCTAGCCATGCTAGGTGTTCTAGTGGTACACTCTGTAATCATTATTTTACTACATGTAAACCACACAATAACCAAATTCTGTAAACTCAGCATTGTAATCCTTATAGAGAATAAACTTTGAATTGAATTGAATTTGAATTGAATTGAATTGAATAGATCTCTGGCCGTCTACAAGAAGGCTCTGGGCAGGCACCTAAAAATCAGTACCTGACGAGCCAGGCTGTGGTTCGTACGTCGGTTTGCGTGCTGCCAGTATTAACAGCCTGGTTGATCAGGTCCTGATCCAGCACGAGGCCTGGCCACGGACCGGGCCGCGGGGGCGCTGACCCCCAAAACCCCCTCCAGGTATACTGTAAGTTTACTGAAAGAGTTAAGAATTAAGAATGAGAACTTCGTTAGGAAATTAATGCAGAAGATTAAGGGACTGAATACCTTAAAATTACCACTTCACTTCTTTCTGTCTCCATTATTCAAGTCACCTCATTATTCAACTAAAGAAGTCTGCTGTGCAGGCGAAACATTTCGGCATTAAAAGAAAGCAAAGTATTACACATGATTCCCATTCATCAAATATTTGGTATTGTATTTCATTAACATGAAGACTGACTATATGATAGCGTTGAATGGAGGTATTTCCCGAGCTTCTAGTTGTTAGTGGTTCACAATATTCTGTTTCTGGAATGTATTTCGTTTACTGTTTGGTCTTTTCTACATGTTTGTAGGGGGTTAAAAACAATTCTGTATGAAAAGGTGAAGAAGTAATTAAAGAAACAGGTGGCGGAGAAAAAGGGAAAGCTTAGTTAGACAGGAGGTGGAGTAGGAAGATTAGATGGTGATGTTGAGGAACAGTAGAAGGAAGTGAGAGGGAAGTGAAACAAGAGAAGTAAAGAGGTAAGGAGCATGATAAGGAAGAGAAAAGAGACATTTGAAGGAAAAGAGGGTTGTGTGGAAGGAGAGGAGACGACAACAATTATGAGGAGGAAGGGTAGTTGATAAGAGTTAAAGTTGGGAGAAGGTCGGGGGGAGAGGGTTGAGAAAAATGCCTCCCCCTGATCCTCTAACTTAATATAGGGAGGGGGCTGGAGATCCCTGAAGTGATGGTGGAGGATCATTTAACCGAATGACCTGCCTAGTGGCTCACCTGCCTCCAGGGAGGTAAGAGGAGAGGGAACCACTGGGGACTACTCCATGGTAAAGCAATGGAGGGGAAGGAAAGGAAGATTGGAAGAGGCAAGGGGTGGGAGAGAAGGATGGATAAGTGAAAATGCCATACTAAAACAAGAGAGGGAATGGAGAGAGAACGGGAAAATGGACCATAAATGGAAAGATGGTTAGTTAGAGAGATAATTAAGGAATCTTAAACTTAACCCAGCATTAACATTCCTATTATATATATATATATATATTATATATATATATATATATATATATGTGTGTGTGTGTGTGTATATGTGTGTGTGTGTATATGTGTGTGTATATATGTGTGTGTGTGTGTGTATATTGTGTGTGTATATATGTGTGTGTGTGTGTATATGTGTGTGTATATATGTGTGTGTGTGTGTGTATATGTGTGTGTATATATGTGTGTGTGTGTGTATATGTGTGTGTATATATATGTGTGTGTGTGTGTGTGTGTGTGTGTGTGTGTGTGTGTGTGTGTGTGTATGTGTGTGTATATATATGTGTGTGTGTGTGTGTGTGTGTGTGTGTGTGTGTGTGTGTGTGTGTGTGTGTGTGTGTGTGTGTGTGTGTGTTTAAGCTGGCTGGCTTTCTTCTTGTATGGCGGTTTTCTTCACAAGTTAACAACTAGTATTCAACTTTTGCTTTTTCCTTCATCCTCCCCCCCTCTACCTCTCCCCTTCCCCTCCCCCCTCTCTCTCTCTTTCCCCTTTAGGAGGGTTGCGCAACATTTCATAACAGAAGCCATATTTCTCACTGTTCCTGGAGTATTTATAATCCTTGTATGCTCTCGAGACTTCCAGCACACAGAAATATTAACTTTTCTTGTCTAGCATTTCAAAATTACAATACCAGCGAGACATGAATTAACTGAATTTGTGTGTTACACGGATGTTTATGTTCACTAATATGTAATATATAATATATAATTAATATATATATATATATATATATATATATATATATATATATATATATATATATATATATATATATATCAGATTGCATTTAGTTCTCTTTATTTTCTTACCAATTTACATAATTTTTGGCGTATTCTTCACTCGTGCCATCCATATTCTTCTTTGTTTCTACACTTCATCTTGACTTTCAATATCTTCTCTAATATCTTCTACTACCTCTCTCAACCATATCATTTATCTTCTTCACTCGTAGCTACATCATTTATCATGTCTTAATCCCTTTCCGATTAACTACTTGTCTTATGTTTTCATTAATCTTGTACTCTAATTACACTCAATATTCCCCTCTTGCTCTTCCTCTCTTATTTACCTTTTAGATACTGAGGCATAGTGTTGACTGAGAACGTTTCTCTCAGGGTACAGCATTGTTGGTCACTGAAACAACGTTTCTCTCTGGGTACAGCATTGTTGGTCACTGAAACAACGTTTCTCTCTGGGTACAACATTGTCAAACTCTACCCTGAGCTTATAAAATAATAAGTAAAAAATAAAGTTCTTATATATTATCTGCAGAAAAGGACACTTGTGTACAGTTCTGGATAGTTATTACGGGGACAGATTTTCCACAAGCGGCCTCATCTTCATTAAGACTGATGAAGCCACTCCTGTTGACAAGCTCCCTTTAATAAACATACAGAACTGTAAACAAGTGTTGTTTTCCAAAGTTTGTCGATGTCTCCATATCATTAAGATCTATGTGCTGTCTACTCGTGCTGCTTCTATATTTAAGGTATTTTCTTATCCATCCCTTTACCCCTCTTCCCTGCAATCAATCTTGACGTCTTCTCGTCTCTTCTTCCTTTTCCAATTTCGTATTGCTCCTAATCAATCTTATCCTTTCCCTTAATCCCATGCCTTCCCGTTCCTAGCAACCTTATTGTTAAGTATTTTTATTCTCCTTTCTATCCATTTTATTGACGATTTCAATCCTTTCATTATATATTTTTAAAATAATGTTTCGTATTTTTTACGGTTTCTGAACCCCAAATTATCATTCCTCTTATTCCACCCAGAATTGGCCACATTCTCCTCTTTAAATTCATCACAATTCCTTCTCTTCCAAATTCACCCCACTCCATCCTCTCCTTTCTCAAATTCATTCCATTCCCTCCTCTCCCTTGCCAAATTCTCCACAATTAGTCATTTGCGTGTCCAGGTGTCTGGGGCTCCCCACTGACCATTGTGTTGTTGTCTCCACAGGTGGTGAGCCAGTCAGTGGACGAGGACTTCACGCCTAATATAGAGGCGTCGTGCAAGGCCGGCTACATGATCATCAATGTCTACGTCAAGAACCACGAGTATAGAGGTGGGTGTTAGTGCAGGAGGAAGAGGTAAGGGAGCTAAAGTGAGATTCAGGAGGGATTCCTGTGGGAAGACTAGTGAGGGAGGGAAGGTGGAAATGAGGGAGGTTTGGAGGAAGGGATTCTAGGTGTGTCAGTGTCCTCATTCCGACGACTCACTACAATCTTAAATCAACTAAATATTTTCTTT
Source organism: Cherax quadricarinatus (assembly GCF_026875155.1). NCBI lineage: Eukaryota > Metazoa > Arthropoda > Malacostraca > Decapoda > Parastacidae > Cherax > Cherax quadricarinatus. The sequence goes on along the minus strand of NC_069477.1, from coordinate 6,194,992 downwards.
GATGCAAAGTAATGCACATGTCATATTTGTGTATTAAACGGTGTAAGGACGTGTATTTTCTACTTTTCTAGGTATTAAGTTTATGTAGGTACAGTTACACAATGTTGCAAGGCATCATTTGAAGGATTCAGGGAAAGTTTTTCTCAGAGCAGCGCAGCGCAGGTTGACACCAGCCTCTCTGAATGTTAGTTTTCTTTCCCTTTCTGATAGAATGATATTTTTTCATCTAGCAGATCGTAGCAGACAAGTTATCTTCTTTAATTAATATAAAATTTAGTGGCTTGGTAGGCAGCGCTTTCACCTCACACACAGTGTCTGTGGTTCGATAGGTGGAGTCATTGGGTGTGTTTCCTTACACCTACTGTCCCGTTTACCTAGTAAGCAAGCAGGTAGCTGGGTGTTAGTGGATTGGTGTGGGTCGCATCCTGGGGGAAAAGTTTAAGGACCCCAATGGAAATAAGACAGACAGTCCCTCGATTATCTTTCCTGGGTTATCCTGGGTGGCTAACCCTCCGAAGTTAAAAATCTGAACAAAAATCTTATCTCTTTTCTGAGATTTTGGTTCAGTTCTCTCTTTCACTGCCTTTAACAGCCGAGGCTCTGTACTCTCTCTTTCACTGCCTTTAACAGCCGAGGCTCTATACTCCGTCCTCAATCGTTGCCTACCTCTCCCCTCCTCTCTCTCACTGTTGATATCCTCCCTCTGCTTTCTAATGACCTTGTTTTTGTTTTCCATTCTGCTGGTTAATAGAGTCATTACCCCCGTGGCCTCTGACCTGCCATTGTTCCGCAGGTGCGGTGCACTCGCGGGACTTCCGCAAGCCGGAATGTATGGTCATTGGTGACGGCTCCAACCACGTTACACTACGACTGCCGCTTATTACTGACAAGGATGATCCATCATACTGTGGCGTCAGAGTCAATAAGGTGAGTATCTCGCCACTTGCAGTACTTAACAGTTTACTTACACATTCTTGGATATCTCATGTGCAGTTGTAGATGTTAGGAGAATTTTATTAGCCAGGAAATGGGAAAAGAAATGTTATGGTAACTATATACTGTATTGGCAATCGATGAAGAGGACACGTGTAAAAGTTGGGTATATTGATTCACCATAGTTGAGGGAGGGAAACCTCAAATTATCTATCCACTTCGTCCACCGTCTCCAGTATATATTCTCTGTATAGGATTTAAAAGTCATTAGTTGGCGAAACATCTCCATCAGTAAAGATACTCAGGTACTACACACGTGTCTTATTCACCATGAAAACAAGTACTCACCTAGTTGAGGTTGCGGGGGTCGAGTCCAAGCTCCTGGCCCCGCCTCTTCACTGGTCGCTACTAGGTCACTCTCCCTAAACCGTGAGCTTTATCATACCTCTGCTTAAAGCTATGTAAGGATCCTGAATGACACGTGTCTATAGTCATGTGATGACCAGCTAAGCGGATCTTTCGGTCATATTGCTGAGGTATCCTGTTGGTTTATCTGTCCAACATGTTAAAGGTTAAACCTATCATACTCTAGATGTAAGACCATTCATTTAAGAGGCCTGGTCATGGACCGGGCCGCTTGGTATTGACCCTCTGAATACCCTCCACGGTATTCCTCCTGGGTATTCAGAGGGTATTCATTTGGGCATTTAGTGCTTGTAGTAATTTAGAGCAATATGTAAACAATTCTAGAACTGGATATAACATTGCTATCTCCAGCTCTAGAAGTAAAGAACAAATAGGTACAATACCGTGACTGGAACAATACACAATACAATGACTGGAATACACAAACAACCCGTACAAAGGAGAGAAACGCTTATGACAACGTTTCCGACCTGGACCATTTACAAAGTCACACTGTGTGATTTTGTAAATGGTCCAAGTCAGACGACCGAAACGTCGTCGCAAGCTCCTCTCTCCTACGTATGGGTTATTGGTGTGTAGTTCCAGACGTGTTTACGTTGATATAAATCACTGAGCATAATTCTCCACAGATGACAGTCACTAACCTTACTGATTCATTAACTGTTTAATAAAGAGAAAAAATATACGGAAACTGCAATATTTTATCGTGTTTAAGTTTTTTCTAAGCGTTTTCTAGTTTTTTTTTTTTTCATCGCCGGCTTCAGTAACAAAATTAACAAGACTAAGTCCCTCACTTTCTCTTGGGTTTTTAATAAGAGAAGCGAATTTTATGGAGCCTTTAATGATAAATTTGATAAAAGCTGCAGGATATTTTATATGTACGATTCTTTTTCATTTCTCATTTTTATGGCCATCCTCAGTGAGATGATCAAGAGAGGAGGTAAATATTTCAGTCTGACGCTATGAGCGTCCACATGTACTTACATTGCTCAGGGAAATTCTTAATTTCGGAGAGATGTTTATATTAATCAACAAAAGTGGGTACATGACCAGCGTACTGCCACCTGACTGGTGTCAAGGGCAGCCAAAGCTTACAAAAAAGTCACAATATCGTGGCTGGAACAATTCACAATGAATCCGCTTAATGGTCACCACTATCATCAATGTTACTACCACCACAATAACCACACATCTACTTTTACTGCCACCACCTTTACCACAACTACCACAATAATAACCACCCATCTACCACTACAATCACTTCTCCACAACCATGACTTTCAGTTCCCTTTCCTACCACAATCAGAATATTTCGGACTCTTCTCCAAGTATTCCGATCACGGTGCTCGCTAACGTCTTCATGTTACGAACCTCACCGCTGGAGTGGGGGGAGGGGGAGCAGATGGTGCGGGAGGGACAGGTAGTGAGGGAGGGACAGGTGATGTGGGAGGGACAGGTGATGTGGGAGGGACAGGTGGTGTGGGAGGGACAGGTGGTGTGGGAGGGACAGGTGGTGTGGGAGGGACAGGTGGTATGGGAGGTAGCTCCTGAGAGGCCAGCTGCCTAATTCCAAATCTCTTTGCTTGTACAATGTCTGTTGCGTCTCGCTTCTGAACTGTTCTCTCTCTCACTCTCTCTCTCTCTCATTCAAATTGCTTTACATTTGCAAGTATTGAATTTAAGTGACACTTTATTTACATCTGTGGCATAATTATCTTCTCTTTAAGAGTTCATTAACATAAATTAGGTGAAGTAATGACCCTGGGACCTCCTGCCAATCCCTGAGACTCCTACTAACGACTCTTTTACTCGGACACTTCTATAACATTCCCAATATCTCTCCTGTCCTTCAAATACCCCCAGATTCCCTTTAGTACTTTTACTACTGCTTGTTTATTCTATTTTGTGGATTAGTCTCCGGTTGGGTGCCGCATCAAAGGCTTTCTTGAAAGCAGTCCACTCAGCCTAGTCTTTCTTGTTTTATCTCTTAACTCTCGTAAAATTCCAAAAGGTTCGCGGCGCAGGATTTCACTGGTCTTTAAATCACTCTTAGTTTTCTCAGGCAAAGCCTTGCGATCTTCTCCAGAACTGTAACTAGCAAGTATGTTAGTGACACTGCCCTGCAGTTAATAAATGACTGGTTTTTCTTTGAAAATTTTGACTGTACTCATCTAGTTGAGGTTGCAGGGGTCGAGTCCTAGCTCCAGGCCCCCGCCTCTTCACTGGTCGCTACTAGGTCACTCTCCCTGAACCGTGAGTTTTATCATACCTCCGCTAAAGCTATGTATGGATCCTGCCTCTACTACATCGCTTCCCAAACTGTTCCACTTCCTGACTACTCTGTGGCTGAAGAAATACTTCCTAACATCCCTGTGATTCATCTGTGTCTTCAACTTCCAACTGTGTCCCCTTGTTGCTGTGTCCAGTCTCTGGAACATCCTGTCTTTGTCCACCTTGTCAATTCCTCTCAGTATTTTGTATGTCGTTATCATGTCCCCCCATCTCTCCTGTCCTCCAGTGTCGTCAGGTTGATTTCCCTTAACCTCTCCTCGTAGAACATACCTCTTAGCTCTGGGGCTAGTCTTGTTGCAAACCTTTGCACTTTCTCTAGTTTCTTTACATGCTTGGCTAGGTGTGGGTTCCAAACTGGTGCCGCATACTCCAATATGGGCCTAACGTACACGGTGTACAGGGTCCTGAACGATTCCTTATTAAGATGTCGGAATGCTGTTCTGAGGTTTGCTAGGCGCCCATATGCTGCAGCAGTTATTTGGTTGATGTGCGCTTCAGGAGATGTGCCTGGTGTTATACTCACCCCAAGATCTTTTTCCTTGAGTGAGGTTTGTAGTCTCTGGCCCCCTAGACTGTACTCCGTCTGCGGTCTTCTTTGCCCTTCCCCAATCTTCATGACTTTGCACTTGGTGGGATTGAACTCCAGGAGCCAATTGCTGGACCAGGGCTGCAGCCTGTCCAGATCCCTTTGTAGTTCTGCCTGGTCATCGATCGAATGAATTCTTCTCATCAACTTCACGTCATCTGCAAACAGGGACACCTCGGAGTTTATTCCTTCCGTCATGTCGTTCACAAATACCAGAAACAGCACTGGTCCTAGGACTGACCCCTGTGGGACCCCGCTGGTCACAGGTGCCCACTCTGACACCTCGCCACGTACCATTACTCGCTGCTGTCTTCCTGACAAGTATTCCCTGATCCATTGTAGTGCCTTCCCTGTTATCCCTGCTTGGTCCTCCAGATTTTGCACTAATCTCTTGTGTGGTACTGTGTCAAACGCCTTCTTGCAGTCCAAGAAAATGCAATCCACCCACCCCTCTCTCTCTTGTCTTACTGCTATCACCTTGTCATAGAACTCCAGTAGGTTTGTGACACAGGATTTCCCGTCCCTGAAACCATGTTGGGTGCTGTTGATGAGATCATTCCTTTCTAGGTGTTCACCACTCTTCTCCTGACAATCTTCTCCA
>NC_069477.1:6126025-6189654 GCF_026875155.1 Cherax quadricarinatus | reverse complement strand
GGGGGGGGGGGGGGGGGGGGGGGGGGGGTAGGTTAGGTTGGTTTAGGTTTTAAGGTTGGGTTAGGTTTTAGGTTAGGTTAGGTAGGTTAGGTTAGGTTTGGGGTTTAGGTTAGGTTTAGTTAGGTTGGGTTTAAGTTAGGTTGGGTTGGTGGTTAGTTAGGGGTTAGGTTAGGTTGGTGGGTTTGGGTTTAAGGTAGTTGGGTTTAAAGGATTGGTTGGTTAGGTTTATTTTGGTTGGGTTTGGGTTTTTTTGTTTTGGAAAAAGGTTGGGTTTTGGTTGGTTTTGGTTATGGTTGGGTTAGGTAGGTTTGGTGGGTTTATGGTTGGGTAGGTTGGAAATTGGTTATGGTTGGGTTTTGGGGTAGGTTAGGGTGTTGGTTGGTTTGGGTAGGTTTGGAAAAGGTTTAGGTTGGTGGTGTTTGGGTGGTTGGGTAAGGTGGAAGGTTTTTGGGGTATGGGTTTAAAAGGTTGGGTTTTGGTTTGGGTTGGTTGGTTAGGTTGGTTGGTTTGGAGGTTTGGGTTAAAGGGGTTGGGTTAGGTTAGGCTGGTTAGGTTTGGGTTTGGTTAGGGGGTAGGTTAGGTAGGATAAGTTGGAAAGGTTGGTTGGGTTTCGGTTGGTTGTTGGTTTGTTGGTGGTTGGTGTGTTGTTGGTTAAGTTAGGTTGGTTCTGGTTAGGTTGGGTGGTTGGTTGGGTGGGTTTAGGTAGGTTGGTGGGTTTTTGGTTGGGTGGGTTGGGAAAGGTTTTGGTTGGGAAAGGTTTTGGTTTTAGGTTAGGTGGTTGGGGTGGGTTTGGGTTTTGGTAAGGTTGGTTAGGTAAGGGTTGGTTAGGAAAGTTAGGTTGGGTTTTGGTTAGGTAAGGTTGGTTTTGGTAAGGTTGGGTTAGGTTGGGTAAGGTTGGTTTTTAGGAAAGGGTTTGTGGTTGTGTTGTGTGTGGTGAATATTTTGGTTCAGTGATTTTAGTGGTTTTGAGATGCATTTGGGGTGTGAGTGATTTTTTTTTTTTGGGGGTTTTTGGGGTTCGAAAAAGGTTGGGGGGGTTTGGGGATGGGTGAGTGAATGTGAAGAAAAGCGGGTGAGATGGAGAGGGGTATGGGGGGGGGTTGTAATTAAAAAAAAGGAAAAATTTTACTGAATATAAAGGTAATGGTGAATATTTTAAAAAGAAAAATTATAGAATTTAAAAATTTGATATATTGGAAAAAAAAATGGAGGGGGGGTGTTTTAAAACATTCGCAATAGTTGGGTGTTTTTATGCGAGTAAAAAATTAATTTTTGTGGAAACAAGGAGATGGGTATGGAGAGGGGTTTTATTAGAATTTTGTATTAAAAAGAAGGGGAAAAAAAATGTGAAAAATTTGGGAATTGATGAGGGAAAGGGGTAATGTAGTCGAATTAGAGATACCGAAAAAAGATGATATAATGGTTGTGATGAAAAATTGTTTAAAAAACGATATTTCAAAGGTGGTTTTGAAGGTGTTTAAAAGGGGGTTTTTATTGAATTCAGGGTGTTTTAGTAGTAATAGTGGTGTAATTGGGAGTATCAAATAGTTTTTGGGTTAAAAAATGTTCAAAGGTTTCAAGAGTGTTTTGAGGTGTTCAAGGGGTTTGAAGGTGTTGAAGGGTGTTTTTTTGGGGTGTTAAGGGTTTTTTTGAAGGTGTTTTAAGGGTGTTTTTTTATTTAAATTTAGCGGTGGTTTTTTTTGTAGTATTCATGGGTGTAATTGGGAGTACTCAATTGTGTTTTTTTTGGGGGTTTTCAAAGGGGTTCAAAAAAAAGGGGTTTTTGAGTGTGTTAAAATGTTGTTTTTTTAAGGTGATCAAGGGGGTTCAAAGGGGGTTTTGAAGGGTTCAAAGGTGTTTTTTGGGTATTCAAAGGTGTTTTGAAGGGGTTTTAAAGGGGTTTTTGAGGTTATTCAAAGGTGTTTTGAGGTTATTTAAAAGGTGTTTTTTTAGGGTGTTCAAGAGTGCTTTGAAGGGATCAAAGGGGTTTGAAAGGGGTTTTAAGGGTGTTTTGAAGGGGTAAAATGAGTGCAAGATACTTTTGAAAGGTGTTCAATGATGTGCAAGAGACTTATGAATTGTTCTGGGGAGATTCAGAGGTTTTTGGGGGGTGTTCAAAAGTGTTTTTTGGAGTATTTCAATGTTTTTTGGGAATGTTATAAAGGTATTTTTTTTTTTTTGGGGTATTCAAATGTTTTATAGTGTTTTAAAGATGTTAAAGAAAAAAAGTGCGTATTAACTCGAAATATGTAAAATTGTGAGTAGGAATTTAACGAAAGGGGATGTGGTGACTTTTGATGCATTGCCCCCCTTTTAACTTTATGAACAAAAAGGGGTTTTTAAAACAAGAAAATTGGGGGTATGAGGGTGAAAATTGTGGGGTTTTTTTTGGGTTTGGGTGTAGGGTTTGGGAGGGGGGGGGGTTTAAAAAAAAGGGTAGAAAAAAGATTCAACCTGTGTGCGCGGTCATCACGTGACGTCACTGACCGCGAGTAAAACATTAATGAGAGGAATAATGAGTCATGACCGCCGAGTAACCCCTTTTTTATTCTTTTAACTTAAGAGGGGAAATTTTTATTTCTTTTGCTTAATGAGGGGGAAATTTTTTATTTTCTTTTTTAAAATAAAAAGGGGGAAAGGGGTTTTTTTTAGCCTGTAGTAAGCATGCCCCAAGGGGGAGTTCATTTGAATGCTTCCCCCCCGAGGGGGGAATCCAAAACCTTTTGATCCGGGGAAATTTCGAAAACCCCATAGGAGGGGAACCCAAAAAATTGGTATTATCGAGAAAAATTTTTGGGGGGGGGGAAGTGAAAGTGAAGGGGGGTATCCAAAAATTTGACCCAAAGGGAGAGGGAGAATTTCGAAAATCCAAGGGGGGTCCAAAAAATTTGATCCGAGGGATGGAGTCTTGGTTTTTGTCGAAAATTTGGGGGGAGTGAAAAGTGGGAGGGGGACCCGAGGAAAGTGGAGACTTTTGAATTGAAACCCCATAGGGGGGAGATCCAAAAATTGTATTACGAAAAAATTTGGGGATGGGGGGTGAAAGGGGGGGAACCCAAAAAACTTGATCCGGGGAAATTGGAAATTTTTCGAAAACCCATAGGGGGAACCCAAAATTTTAAATTATGGGAAAAATTTTGGGGATGGGGGGTGAAAGGAGGGGACCCAAAAAACTTGATCCAGGAATTGGAGAATTTCAAAAAAAACCCATGGGGGGGAACCAAAATTGTATTACGAAAAAAATTTGGGGATGGGGGGTGAAAGGAGGGGTCCCCAAAAAACTTGATCCGAGGAATTGGGGAAAAAATTTCAAAAAACCCCGGGGGGGGGAATCCAAAACTTTTTTTATCGAGAAAAATTTGAGGTGGGGGGGGGGGGTGAAAGTGGGAGGGTTTTAACCCAAAAAATTTGATCCGGTGATCATAAAAATTTTAAAAAAACCCCCATAGGGGGGAAAATCCAAAACTTTTGATTATCAAGAAATTTTGGGGATTGGGGGTAAAGTGGGTGGGGGAACCTTAAAAATTTGTTGAGGAATGGAGAGCAAAGAAAAGAAATTAAAAAAAAATTTCGAAACCCCATAGGGGGGGAATAAAAAAAAAAAACCTGGACCCAAAGGGGAGATCATAAGAAAAAAAACGGGGGGGGGGGGGGCGACCCGGACGACGCTGCAGAAGGCGCACGGGGGAAGGGCGGGGGCGCCGGGGGGCGGGGCGCGAAGGGCGCGCGGGGCGGGGGCGGGGCGCGCGGGGGGGGCGCGCGGGCGGGCGCGCGGGCGCGGGGGGCGGGGGGGCGGGGGGCGGGGCGCGGCGCGCCCGGCGGGGTCGAAAAGGCGGGGGGTCGTGGGGGGGGGGGTATTGGTTGGGGGGGTCAAGGGTGAGGAGTCTCGAGGGCGGGGGGTCATGGCCCCAAAAACCCGGAAGAAAACCCCCTAGTTGTGAAAAGGTGACCCTCCAGCTGCTGGTCCTAGCCCGGGAAGGGATGTCTCTGTAGAAGGCCTAAACCGAGGGTGCGCCCCGTGGAAGGCCCTAAAAACCGAAGGGTGCCCCTGTAGAAATTATGACTACTTATTATATTATATTATATATATATATAAATATATATATATAATATATATAAATTTATATTTATTATTTATACCAGCAAATTTTTGTTTGTTTGTTCCCCTTACTGAAGAAACTTAATTTAACTTCAAACTTTTAGGAGACTAAAAAAAGTGGTTGAAAAATACAAAAATATTTACTGTGTGTAAAGGTCATTCAAAATTTTTCAAAAGAATGTATATAAATTTTTGCATACCAAACTGTCATCGACTATGAAGCAGCGAAATTTAGCGATGATTTTCCTCAAAACCCGCTTTACGTCTTGCATGTCTTCGCAGATTCTTAAAACTGAAGGCCGATACCCCCAAAACTACTATTCGTATCTTCCACTCCTCTGATTGGACTGTAAAGCCACTGGGTTTGGCAAAAGATATCCAAAGTAAAGAGGTTAATGTTTTAAAATATGTTCTATCAAAAGAAAAATATATTAACACTTGTTTAAAAAAAATATAATTATAAATTAAACAATAATAATGATATGATAAAAGGGTATGATAAATTTTTAAAGTAAACACTGAGAAACTATCACTGCAATGGGAGAAAAAATTTAAAGCTGATGGAAAAAAAAAAAATTGTATAAGAAGGAAAATGGATAGATAATATTGTGGATACAATTTTTACCCAAATCCATTCCAAGCAAGACGATCCCGGATAAAATACGTTGGTCTTCAAATATTAAGGGTTAGGAGACGAGAGGGGGGGGGGGGGTCGCTTGTGGGGGGACCGGGGGGGGGTTTGAGTTCCTCAGGAGAAAGTACATTGTGAGTTTTTGTATATAGCAAAATTAAACCCTTTCAGTGTGTGCGGTACACCTTTTTTTTGGCTAGTTACTAGTGGGAATAAAAAACTATTTTTTTACTGTTTTTATTCCCTCAGACAGTTTTATAAAGGGTTTATACATGTATTGAAGTTGTGCCCGAGCGGGGAGGGCTTGTGTAGGGCGATGATATCGTTTAAAAGAAACAGGAATAGAACGGGGGGGTTTGGGGAAATTTGGGGCCCCCAGAGAATGATTTCCCAAAGGAAGGCAGCGGTGGGGAAAGCAGAGTTAGCAACGAGCCAAGAAAGGAGATACACTAAAGGAAAACCAGGAAAAAGTGGATACTGGTAAGTTACTAAGAGGGCAGTGGAAAGATAAGGAAAGAAGAGGTAGCAACTTCGAAAGAAAATGTGGTGTAGCAGCTTTAAGGAAAGGGTGTGGTGGAAGGCTCAAGGGGTGTGGTGACTGCTTTACAGGGACGGGGCAAGCATCTGGTCGCCAGCTGGTCGTCAGCTGGCTCACTGTAGCAGCTGAAGCAGTACTCAACTTCTCACTAGTGACACACGTCTTCTGGAACTCGAGAATGTGACTTTAATGGTACTGGTTAAAAGGTTTCATTGTGTGTGCTCTTGTATACACGACTGACTTTGACTAAAGAAATTTCTTGAAGAGACTTGAGCTGAAATTTTTTTAATACAAGTTTTTTTCTTCATTTCCCAAATCGCTGTCGTTATTTTTTATTACATTCTTCATTTCTGACAGTGCTAACCCATCAGATTGCCAAAATACTTTCAAAGTGCAGGAATCACACCTCCCACCTCCAAACTTGAGGCATCTCCAAATTTATACCTCCAAAAGCTCTAAATTTAACCTTGTGTCGCCACTCCCCTTTAACATGCTGGTACATGCCTGGTAGGTGTTCAAGCCTCAAACTCTCTAAACCTTCTTTACACTTTCCTTCCAACCCTTACTGGGGCCTCCATGTCAACATTTTTTTTGAGATGATCATATCTTATTCAATCCTTTCTACATTTGCAAACTATCCTCATTTTCTTTGTGACCTGATAAAGCACAATGTTTATAGGAATATCTAAAGTAATGGTTTCTCGTTCATTACATGTCATTATATCTACCATCATCAGCTCTTTGATACTTACCTCACATACCGTGACACTGTCTTCCAACTTCTACAATGTCTGCATATTATTAACACCACGGGAGGCGACGGGAGTTTACCAAACTATGCTTGAGTTCACTAACACTAGATGAAGCCAGTATTCATCTCTCTCTCTCTCTCTCTCTCTCTCTCTCTCCCCAAGGAAAATGGCAGATAAAAATACAAGGAAGAGGCGCACAGCAAGGCAGGAATCCTGATGATAAATGAGCAGTAATTGAGAGAATGAAAGAAGGATCCATGTATGGAAAGAACCACAATAAGACAGCAAGAAAACACAGAATAAAAGGAAGGATGTCATAAGGACGGGGCTGGCAGGAGCGACTGTACAGGGAAAATTAGTGATTGAGGGGCAGAAGTGATAGGGACCAAGAGAAAAGGAAGGGAAAGATAAGGACAGAGAACGAAAGGAGGTAGAAAGGAATAAGGGAGAAGTAGTAGTATTGGAAGGAGGGTGATAAGAATAGTGAAAAGAAGGAAGGGTAGAAGAAAAGAGAGAAGGAGGGAAGAAAGTTTAGAGTGCGATAAAGCCCGAGGTTCGTCACGGGTGTTGGCAGACATATGCAAACACTTGGTGCTTAGTCTTACCTTAAATATATGTGTCGAGTTACGAGTGTGCGCGCGAAGTTATGTTGACGAGTTATGTGTTCCGCTGCATGATCATTGTTGTTATGTTGGCGAGAGTTGGGGAGAGACGGGAGATGGAGAGGAATGGGATGGAGGAGAAGATTGGGGATGGTTTGTTTGAGGGTTAGACACTCAGCGCTAACATGATGAAAGTCTCTCTCATCCCCGTTGTCATGTTGGTTCATTAATGCTGTTGTCACTAAGAACACACACTCTCTCTCTCTCTCTCTCTCTCTCTCTCTCTCTCTCTCACACACACACACACACACACACACACACACACACACACACACACACACACACACAATTATGGGGAAGCGCTGAACCCGTAGGATTATACAGACCATGTGGGGGGGTGTAAGGTATTCAGCCTCAATTCAGGGAACTGACGCACAGATCCAATCCCTAGATCAAAAGCCCCTCACCAGCGTCAAGGAACCTTTCTTAAGGGGTCTTCTATGTAGAACATTGACAAAGCTTGATAAAGTTTTACGGAAAGTGCAGCATTGTCATAATAAACGTTTAATCTACACTTGTGTCCTACCCTCAGAACTGCGCTACGTATAATAAATTGTGCCCGAGCTAAGGTACTGTTATCACTGATTAATACCTTTGTAGTGGTAGTTACTCCCATCATCCGGGTCACCCCCGATTATTATAATTATAATCATGGGGAGCGCTAAACCCGTAGGAGTATACAGCGCATGTGGGGGGGGGGTAGATGGAAGGTATTCAGGTTCAATTCGGGAAACTGGAGCACAGATCCGATTCTCTAGATCAAGAGCCCCTCACCAGCGTCAAGGAACCTTCCTTGACGGGGGGGGGGTCACCCCCGAGTATGTCATTGCTTCATAAGGTACTGTTATCACTGATTAAGACCTTTGTAGTGGTAGTTACTCCCATCAACCGGGTCACCCCGAGTATGTCACCCCGAGTATGTCTTCGTAGAATTCACAGCGTCCGTGAAATTTCAAGTTCACTAAAGCTACGTTGGTGACGGTGTAGTTTTTGTCCTCCGGTGAGGTAGTTTCCCATGTAGAAAAGTGCACTAAAACCATTTTCTCTCTCCGTTACAGATTATTAAATTTGTTTGTGCATTCTCTTGTTAAAAGGTGAACAAGATTATTATTAGTAGTAGTAGTATTACTATCTTTGTTCTGCTAGCGTTTTTATTACTGTTGCTGCTATTCTTATAGAGAAGTGTTTAATATTTATTAGATATACATCGCCCGGAAATGGCAATTAATCAAGTTTAATTCTAGCAAAGTAAGAATATCTTCAGTTCCTTAAATCAAGAGTTCTTCACTTTAATCAAGGAGACCCGCTACCCTTCCCTCCCCATATTCTCTTCCAGTAAACAGACAAAAACCTAATTAAAATTTACCTTAAATGCTATTTCGCTTTTGAACCAAAGGTAATTTAGCCCATCATTCCCCCCCCCTCCCACATATATATATATGTAGTGCCGAATAGGTAAAACTAGTCAATTAGCAAGAACATATTTATTATTAATTCCTAGAGTTTTCTCTTATACGTTTAAAGATTTAAGGAGGATTTAAGGATTAAGACGACGAGAGCTGTCGTGAGATGGGAAGGAAGAAGGATAAGGAAGGATGGAAATAACTGGAAAAGGATGTGAAGGAAAGGAAGAGGAGGAATCAAGGCAAGTGGCCCAACCACTTTGGGATATGTGGTACCGAAGTACTGGAAGCGTAGATGTTGAGGCTTGAATGATGACGTTGCTTGGTTCTCTAGGAGAGGATGGCGAAGGCAGTGGCAGGAGCTGAGACTGTCAGTAGGCAGCAAGCAGGACGAGTTATTTTTTCATTAATGCTGTTATCTCTGTAGAAGAGTTCGTTGGTTTGAAGTTGGTGGATTATCTGTTCGACTTTAGGGTATGGCGTTTCGTCGGTGGTGTACGTTGCAGTTTTGTCTTTGAGATGTTGGGCAAGTTCTAGGCGATCCACTGGGCTGGGGCAATGCTTCATAGTGTAGAACATGAGTCCTCTGTGTTTAGCCCATAGTGTTCCAGGTAATCGACGTGGTCGAGGTGGAGAAGGCGGTGGTGAAGTTGAGGAAGGTGATGGTGCTACGTTTTCAGCTTCAGTAGGTGAATTAGAAGATGTTTCTGGTGGCAAGGCTTTAAAGATATGTTTTTTCATTTACGTTTTTGTGAAATTTAATTTTGTACCAGATGAACCTTACAAAACTTACCTAACCTTATTATAACAAGCGCAATTTAATTTAGCCTAATTTTAATGTAGCCTATGTCTACAGTAATTTAATAATCAACAAACACAATGAAATATATTTTTTCGTTAGGTTCAGAATGATTTTTGCGAAATTATTGCATTCACAAATTTTCGCTTGCCTTATTCGGCAAGAAGAGCGTTGCTGTTTAAGCCAAAATCGCAGGTGTCACTACAGCTGTTTGCTGTTATGAATATATATTACATCACTGTAACTCCTACTGAAGCCCTTTGTAACAGTTTCTGTGAATTTTATGCAAGATTATCATTCGTTTTTGTACATTGGAATTATTTTCCTTTGCATTTTGAAACTGGCATGAAGTCGATTTGTTATTATTTAATTTCAATCTGGAAATTAACTCTGGGCAGTTGATGCAATATGTTGCAACTCAGATAAGCAACAATTGTGCAACGTATATTAGATTGCAATGCTGAATGGAAGCGATTTACGACCAATTTTGACATATTGTATTTACCTGACTTATATTTATTATACTTTGGCACAAACGAACGAACACGGAAGTATTTAAAACAGAAAATTATATTATATCTGATATTTTTTTAATTTTCAACATATAAGCTCGTTGATGACACTGATTAGTGCATATTACATTATTCTGATTCTTGTACTGTATTTACATTGACTTTTTTTGTGCAGTATTGAGTAATCACTGTACTTGGCACTCAACTATCTACTATAATATTAATTATACATGCTGTAAGATTCTTAACCTCACGAACTGAAACGTACTATTGTTAGGAAAACCGGTCTAGCGTATAGAAATAATCTCTCTTCTGCCAAGGTTCATGTTACACACCTTCAACAATCAGATTGGAAACAGTTATCGGTCGTTTCAACGCCTACCCTATTTAGCATTGCAGGGAGGAATATGAACAGAATTAAGACTAAAGAGTTGGTCAATTCTACATTTTGCTACTTCGTCGGAAATGATATCAGAGAGAGACGTTCGTTTTATTCTCAACAAGGAAGATATTTCTAATATTCCTTTCAATGAACGCAAACACGATGCTGCTCTAGCAAAAAAGGCAAATTCACTATCCTGGGAAAGATAGTGTTAGTTATTAAGACTGCTCTGTCAAGTGCGAGGAAAACCAGTACTTGAATTTACAGTATGAGGTAAGTAGCTGGGAAAACTCTCAACAGTAAATTATAGAACAATAGTCCAGTATTCCTTCTCCAAAACAAAACCAACAAAATACGCTTCGACCAATATCTCTCACTAACTGTTTGTGTAAAATATTTAAGAGGATGGTTCTATATATCCTTATGGTTAGAGTCAATCAATATCTGATACCCCGGCTTCATGGTTACATTAACGGTAGGAGTAGTGCGTCATTTCATAAGCACAATTCTCTCCCTGCACACTGGCAGTTGCCTCACCGTCTTCCTTGGTCTAAAAGCAGCATTGATATAACTGACTAGCACGTAATAAACGCAGTGAACTTGCCACAATGGATGTCTGTGGATAACTTCACTGCACTAAACCCTATCATTGCATGATTAGCTTTTCTAATTATGTCATGACTACGGGATTCTTCAGCTCCAAAAACACTTATAATTATGAGGTTGATTTACGATAGGACTTGGAGCTTATCATCTCGGCTGACAAAATGAAGATGCTTGAAAGTCATCTTTCCAGACTGAAAGGAACAGTCCGCAAGATCAGTCGTATGACGGATCTCGGCTCGAATATGTGACTTTTGAGCAAAGTAACATTAATGAAGAGATTCAGGGAAACCGGCAAACCGGACTTGAGTCCTGGAGGTGGGAAGTACAGTGCCTGCACTCTGAAGGAGAGGTGTTGATGTTGCAGTTTTTAAGCTGCAGTGTAGGCTCTCCTAGCAAGATAGTGGAGTGAATGATGAAAGTATTTCTTCTTGTTCTGGTCTCCCTGCCTTAGTGGGAAACAGCCGATGTCTTAATAAAAATATAATACAGATATCCCGGACTTGAAGTCTCTCTTCTTGGATTTGTAAACAGACTTTTCCGGCAATACAGTTAAAGGCTGAGAGCACGTAGAACTGTGACTGGGTTTCACCCTGGATATGGTGATACAAAGAGAATTATCCAAGGATGAATCTCACCTCATCCTAAGAACATTCTCCTAGACATCCTAGGATTATCTTACGATGTCCATGAGTTATTGCAATACTAAACATAAGGGGAAAGAACTTGATATCCCAAGCATCAGAGATGAAGTCACTTAAAGAAACGTGTTTATTAGCGTCAAAATGTGCAGGGAAAACCATTCACATCTTTTCACAAAAGTCCTACAAACCTTCACCACAGGTGATCACTCCTCTAAATAGACCAAGAAAACTGGAACTGACTTCCGAATGACTCAGATACACTATCTATGTCAAGTAAAGCAATAGCAACATTTACCTACAGAATAGAAAATTTCCACTTTCTAAATCGCTCCCAATCAAAGCTTCGTTATAAATTTGTCTGTAAAACCACAGAACACAGAGACTGGTGGTACAACTCAACAGTTCTGTGTTCCATTAAAGACTTGAATGATTTACATAAAAACAGATTGTTAGAAAGAAAAGATATGCGGTTTAACGCATTCATACGACTGGTTTTTAAACTAAATTTGCTCCTTTGCACTTTATTGTTTTGAGATGATCATTTTAATAATTCTCCTTCAGCACGGTATCCAGGTATTGTCTTCTTCCTACAGTCCACTTTTATGAACGAGATCTGGTGCCGATTTGTCATTAGGAGTTGAAAATTAACACTAGAGGCGCTGGTCTGTAAGTCAACCACTTGTCTGAACGGAGCGTCATGCCAGAGCCAAAGTTCTCTCTATTAAGGAATTTATTTAATAAGAGAAGGATGCGTTAAGATGGTCAAATAATCTTTAAAAACGAGTCAAGTTAATTTAGGTATAATTTCTGGCAAACAATTTTGTTCAGGAATATTCGTAATCTCTCGAATGTATTACGGTGCAGAGAGATCAAAAATTCTTTTACTACTGTAGCGTTCACATGCTGTCGAAACTTTACCAAGTGTGTTAAGCTGTTGAAGACAGCAGCTGCGTCAAGCGAACAGACCTGAACACTATCCACCACAGAGGACTTAGCAATATAACTACGGCATTCCACACAACCTCAATCTCCAGAATATTAATAGAGGGTGATGAAGTTCCTTCCCTTGTGTCTGAGACGGCAAGCACTCGCTGCGCTATGGATTTAATTAACATATTCAGTTCCACAACCATCAAACATTTAAAACAATATTTCCCACACTATGAAAATAATGTCTCAAGGCCGGCAAATAAATTTACAAGAATAAGACACAGTACAGAAAGTAAAATTGGTTTGATTGGCAAGTGGTGCCGATAGTTATGGTAAATAGGCGCAGTTCGCAGAGTTAGTGTTCATTAGTTTGCTTGACAAATAGGCAATTTGTCATTTACCATACAGTAAGTGGAAGTGTTGAGCGATGAGGCCTCAGTCCTTGTGGTTTCACTAACTCCACCTCCTAGGCTTCGTTTCTTGAGGAACCACCAGCTACACTCGGGGGACTTCTCCAGCGATATTACAATACATAGCCCGCACATAACCACTATCACTACTACTACTACTACTACCACCACCACTATCACTACTACTACTACCACCACCACCACTGTCACTATTACTACCACCACCACCACTGTCACTATTACTACCACCACCACCACTGTCACTATTACTACCACCACCACCACTATCACTACTACTACCACCACCACCATCACTACTACTACCACCACCACCACTATCACTACTACTACCACCACCACCACTATCACTACTACTACCACCACCACCACTATCACTACCACCACCACCACACGAAGTATCAAGCTCTTGATCAGAGCTCAAAGTCCCACTGCAGAGCTACGCCGCTGAATGCCACTATAGAGTTTCCTTGTCGGCATTGCGCTTGGCTGATTTCATAGTAAGTTTCATGCTCCGTTGATTCCCTTCATGCTCCGCCAGGTTTCCCTTAATCTGTCATGCTCAATCATACTACATTATGCTCCAGCCTCTGTCTTTACATGTGACTCACTCTCTTCATTATTTTTGCCTCTCTCTCATTCTTCCTTTCTTTCTCTGAGCTTCCAGTGTTCTATACGTTTATCTGAGGTTCTTCCAGATCCAGTAACTCTCTGAATTTTAAGCTCTATCACTCCTTTTAAAATAAGTTTTATCAGAGGAGGTTTTGCGCTTATAAAAGCTAAGCCGCTGGAGAAAAAGAATAAAATCCCTCAACAGGTGTTTGAAGATTTACCTGATGTTCATTTTTTATCCACTCTCTAAGGATTAATGATTAAACACTTGTGCATTTGGTTTTTCCTATTAAAAACAAAATTATATTTCGAAATCAAAGAACAAAATACATTGAGAGTTACTAGAAAGTCACTTATTGAAGAATGAAAAAGAGAGGATCTCAGCATCCATGTGGATGTTAGTGAAGAGGTAAAACGGTTGCTTGGGAAACATTAGAGATGGAAAATGAGTTATAGAAGCTGAGTCATTCATAACAGAAAGGGTGAAATCATGAGCCAAGTAAAATCGAAACTGGTTTACAAAACCCAATTTCAAGAGATGGCAGAGTAAAGAGCTAATATTAGAGAGACAAAATCTGGAACAGTACTGTTATACCTTCGAGAGAATTTCAGAAAATTCTATGACTTTAATAAAACTTTGGACCGTTCTATTTTTGACAAAACACTGGACAGGTGTTACACCTTTCACTGAATGCTGGATAATGCGACATTTATCAAGACATTATACAACATATTTGTCAGTCAATTCAGTCAGTACACAAACACACGCAGAAGATCAAGAGAGTCCAGGGGTTTTCAACCAGATTAGTTCAAAAGTAGTTATGACGAGGGTCTGAATCAGGTGACCCGTTTCTGGCTCCCCATGGAGGATCTGTTTATGTACAGTGAGACCAGTAAGCAATGTTTGCGACTTTCTCTGGGCCATCCCTATTATGTTTCTGTCCTCAAGGGCTCCAAGAAATCCGGGATGGCAACCCAGAGCTCAGCAAAGTCAGAAATTAAATGTGATTATGGGGAACAGAATCTGAGGAAATGTGTACACGACACAGAAGATACTGAGGAGCATTGGCACACTTCAAGGAAAGTGCCTTCATACTAACAAAGGCTCCTGACCTAAGGAATTGAAGTTACCCTCTCCTACTTCGAATACGTTAACCCCCATTTCACAGTCGCTTTTCGACACATAGGGTGACAAGTAATAGAATGCATAGAGAAAGAATGGTTTACAGGAGACAGATGACAAGCGGGAGCAGAGAGAGATGATAACAAAGGTGAGTAGTTATGATAACAAGGGAGACCAGAGAGGTTAACAAGGGAGAAAACAGACGATGAAAAAAAGGATAATGTTGACGATACCCAGAGAGAATAGAGAAATCATCTCATATAGAGAAAGATAAAATGTGAAATGATCTGAAGTAGGGAAATTTTAGCTCTAATTCCTTTGATCAAGATCTCTTCACCAACATGAAGGTGCCCCTTGAAGGGGCGGACCAGGAGCTGAGACTTGGCCTTAACACAGTTCGAGGAGAGCAAAACGACACACTAAGTCATCCTTTCTCTGGAAAAACTGAAAACGTTGGTTGTTTTCCCTCTCTCCAATATTCTTCGTAATTGGGGAAAAAACCAGGCTATACAACACGTGCTAGCTGTTGACACAGTCGTGACATACACTAGCTGTTGACACAGTCGTGACACACACTAGCTGTTGACACAGTCGTGACACACACTAGCTGTTAACACAATCGTGACACACACTAGCTGTTGACACAGTCGTGACACACACTAGCTGTTGACACAGTCGTGACACACACTTGCTGTTGACACAGTCGTGACACACTAACTACTGACATAGTCGTGACACATACTAGCTTGTAACTGTTATGACATATATTAGCTGGTGACACAGACGTGACTCACACTATCTGTTGACACAATCGTGACACGCACTATCTGGTGACACAGACATGACACAAACACTAGCGGTTAACTCAGGCATGACACACACATACAAGACATATTTTATTTTTACTGCCATATTATGATAAGTTATATATTTCCTTACAACATGCCATTAATAATGCTATTTACATGCGTAGTGTTGCTAAACTATCAAATATATCACAAAACTCTCCACGCAGCTCCAAAAACAACGAATTATGCAATAAAGACAAGCTCTGCCTTTCCACCATCCTGTATTTCCATTCAGACTTTTCTCCACTATTAAATTTTTTCCAAATTTGTTTTCCAAGGTTCCGCGAGAAGCACTGAGCATTCTCAGCATCTCCGGGAGGCTTGACAGCGCGACTTACGTGGTACTTTTGTCTTGCGAGGAGATGGGATTTACGAGGCGATATTTTGCTGTGAAAATATATTTATATGCCATAATCCTTAAACCCGAAGACATTTGGCACACGCTGTATTCGTTCTGTGAATCATTTTCTAGTTTTGGTTAGTTTAAAGCTATCATATGAATGTAGGTCATTAAGGCTGCAATTCACATAACGTTTCCATCTGTAAAATAATATTTCCGTGTATTTACTCTGATACACAGCTCTCGACTTATATGCCTGTGATTCTCCAGATGATGTGATTTATTTTTGAGCCAATTTACTGCGAGTGGGGTCATTGAGGCTTCATTTCACCTGTACACAACCAGTCAAGAATTACATAATGCCTTATAGATTAAACTCAAACACCAGAATATATATTCAACAATATTCAGTATTTTTATATATATATATATATATATATATATATATATATATAATGTATATATATGTATATATATATAATATATATATATATATATATATTATTTTTTTTTTATTATTATCACACTGGCCGATTCCCACCAAGGCAGGGTGGCCCGAAAAAGAAAAACTTTCACCATCATTCACTCCATCACTGTCTTGCCAGAAGGGTGCTTTACACTACAGTTTTTAAACTGCAACATTAACACCCCTCCTTCAGAGTGCAGGCACTGTACTTCCCATCTCCAGGACTCAAGTCCGGCCTGCCGGTTTCCCTGAATCCCTTCATAAATGTTACTTTGCTCACACTCCAACAGCACGTCAAGTATTAAAAACCATTTGTCTCCATTCACTCCTATCAAACACGCTCACGCTTGCCTGCTGGAAGTCCAAGCCCCTCGCACACAAAACCTCCTTTACCCCCTCCCTCCAACCCTTCCTAGGCCGACCCCTACCCCGCCTTCCTTCCACTACAGACTGATACACTCTTGAAGTCATTCTGTTTCGCTCCATTCTCTCTACATGTCCGAACCACCTCAACAACCCTTCCTCAGCCCTCTGGACAACAGTTTTGGTAATCCCGCACCTCCTCCTAACTTCCAAACTACGAATTCTCTGCATTATATTCACACCACACATTGCTCTCAGACATGACATCTCCACTGCCTCCAGCCTTCTCCTCGCTGCAACATTCATCACCCACGCTTCACACCCATATAAGAGCGTTGGTAAAACTATACTCTCATACATTCCCCTCTTTGCCTCCAAGGACAAAGTTCTTTGTCTCCACAGACTCCTAAGTGCACCACTCACTCTTTTTCCCTCATCAATTCTATGATTCACCTCATCTTTCATAGACCCATCCGCTGACACGTCCACTCCCAAATATCTGAATACATTCACCTCCTCCATACTCTCTCCCTCCAATCTGATATTCAATCTTTCATCACCTAATCTTTTTGTTATCCTCATAACCTTACTCTTTCCTGTATTCACCTTTAATTTTCTTCTTTTGCACACCCTACCAAATTCATCCACCAATCTCTGCAGCTTCTCTTCAGAATCTCCCAAGAGCACAGTGTCATCAGCAAAGAGCAGCTGTGACAACTCCCACTTTGTGTGTGATTCTTTATCTTTTAACTCCACGCCTCTTGCCAAGACCCTCGCATTTACTTCTCTTACAACCCCATCTATAAATATATTAAACAACCACGGTGACATCACACATCCTTGTCTAAGGCCTAATTTTACTGGGAAAAAATTTCCCTCTTTCCTACATACTCTAACTTGAGCCTCACTATCCTCGTAAAAACTCTTCACTGCTTTCAGTAACCTACCTCCTACACCATACACTTGCAACATCTGCCACATTGCCCCCCTATCCACCCTGTCATACGCCTTTTCCAAATCCATAAATGCCACAAAGACCTCTTTAGCCTTATCTAAATACTGTTCACTTATATGTTTCACTGTAAACACCTGGTCCACACACCCCCTACCTTTCCTAAAGCCTCCTTGTTCATCTGCTATCCTATTCTCCGTCTTACTCTTAATTCTTTCAATTATAACTCTACCATACACTTTACCAGGTACACTCAACAGACTTATCCCCCTATAATTTTTGCACTCTCTTTTATCCCTTTGCCTTTATACAAAGGAACTATGCATGCTCTCTGCCAATCCCTAGGTACCTTACCCTCTTCCATACATTTATTAAATAATTGCACCAACCACTCCAAAACTATATCCCCACCTGCTTTTAACATTTCTATCTTTATCCCATCAATCCCGGCTGCCTTACCCCTTTCATTTTACCTACTGCCTCACGAACTTCCCCACACTCACAACTAGCTCTTCCTCACTCCTACAAGATGTTATTCCTCCTTGCCCTATACACGAAATCACAGCTTCCCTATCTTCATCAACATTTAACAATTCCTCAAAATATTCCCTCCATCTTCCCAATATATATATATATATATATATATATATATATATATATATATATATATATATATATATATATATATATATTATATATATATATATATATATATATATATATATTATATATATATATATATTATATATATATATATATATATATATATATATATATTTAATCCTACACCTTTTAAAATAAAGTGCTGCGAAATAATTGACATTCCGATAGTTGCTGGTTGTTGAACCATGAGTTTATGTTCTCTGAGATTCACCAAATTCATTAAAGGTTCAGGTTACGAGTACACCACAAGTCAAGGATGTTTTAATCCCTAAAACAATTAATAAAGTAAATATTCAGTGTATATGCACCTCCTTGTGTATATACTCATGTTTGTACAGTGTCTTCTGATGAATTAAAAAACATGCTACAAATCAGTGGGAACAATTCTCAAACCAACAACCAACACATACTATCATTATTTTTAATAAAATTTTCTCTGTGTTATTTTAAGGGGAAAATTCAGCAAAATCTTAACAGTTTGTATGAAATTTAAAACATTTCTCGATTTCACAATTTTTTTTTTTTTTTTAGCATGTCAAGGTTACGATATAGATAGGTATAAATAGTTTGCAATGACTTTTTCCATTGGTTTTCCTCTACCAGTTTCTCTTCCTGTTCTAGTGATTGATTCAGGATGACTACAATACAATTTAGACCATGCACGGGCGAGGTCAATTCACTGCGGCCCTGCGACTGCCGTAATGAGTTTTGCTGATAATGTCCCAATAACACAGACAATTACATTAAGTGCGTTTCCCTGTGCAGTTTTCTGTGTGTATTTTTATATTTATGCTTAGTTTTGGTGTTTTTCAGTGTTTCAAGTGAGGGAAAATTATATTTTGTATATAATTTAAATTTATAGATTACAGAGAGCTCGTGTAGTTCCTCTGTGAAAAGGAAAAGCGGACAAGAAGGATTAGAAGAATTATAGGGGAATGGGGCATTTAAGTTTATCGTGTACAGAGTATGGTAGAATTTTTGAAAATACTAAGGGTAAGAGAGTAGGTTTGCAGAAGAAACAGAGGATTTAGGAAGGATAAGGGATGTGTATAGTGTTTACAGTGAAGCATACAAGTTAACACTACTGAGATAATGCTAAGGAACTTTTTAGTTGCATTCAGTGATTTAGAAAAGGCATACGATAGGATGGATAGGAGAGCAATGTTTTAAATATATGGAATAGGTAGTAGGTTACTAAGAGCAGTAAGAGGTTTTGTGCCATAGTTAGGCTCGGGTTACGGTATATATGACGGGGTATTATTTGTCAGTAAAAGTTGGCCTTTGACGAAGTTTTGTAATATTACCATTATTGTTTAAAATGTTGATAGATGGACTTGTCAGAGTGAATGCCGAGTGTTAGGAAGAAGTGTGCGATTAAAAGATGATGAATTAGATACATAATGAGAGGTGTCACTGTTGTTCTTTGCAGATGATAGTGTTCTTGTGAAAGATTCTGAAAAGAAGTTGCTAAGGATTTTGCATGAATTTGGGAGGGTACGTAAAAAAGGGAAATTACAAAATGACTATTTGAAATAGTAAGGCGATGAGAGAAAATCTGGCAGTGAAAAATTTATTAACAGATGAGAAAAAGGAAACGTGAAGTAGATGTGAGGAGATAATCGGGAGCGGACCTGTCAGTGATGGCGGTGCACTGGGCATCTATTAAAACCAAGAATTTTATGTCGATGAGACAGTGGAATGTACAAGAGAATAGTGGTACCTAGAAAGTTAGAGGTGTGAAGCATGGGTTATAAACGCTGCAGCGAGGAGGAAGCTAGAGGCAATAGAGATGTGTTTGAGGGCAATGGGTGGTGAGAATATTATGTAAATAACTTGAGTGTTGATGTTAAGTATGCGGTTATCCAGATCTTAATTTAGAGGGCTGAGGCGGGGTTCTTGAAGTGGTTTAGTTACTTTAGAGTGAATGGAATAAAATAAGATGATTAGAAGGGTATATAAATCTGGGATGAAGGGAAGGGTTGGATGGAAGGAAATAAAGGATAAATACACACAAAATAAGCGCGACTAATGACGCACAGTAGGCAACAATGGGAAACGCAAACGCGTCTTAGCAGGAAACGCACAATCTAGGAGGCAACAAACTTATCAAGAAAGCAATAAACACGACGAGAGTGTTTGGTCATTTCGCACTAACATTCCATTTGAGCATGGCAAGACAAGTCAACAGAGAGGTCCAATATTGTCGACAGTTCCCATGATAATCTCTCTGACAGATGTATAAAGGGAGGGAGGCAGGGTAAGTGTGAGGGAGAAAGGAGGGAGGAAAGAAAGTAGCAGGGAGTGGTGGGTGGGAATGATGAAATGGATATGGAACAAGAGGGAAAGGAAGGAAAGTGGAAGAAGAGAGAGAATAAAGATAGAAAGAGAAGCAAACAAGAACTGAGCAAGCGAGTTAAGAGATAAAAAACTGGACGATTCTATGAGTATATAGAAAAGATGCAGGGAAAGGAGATTAGGGAAATATACAGGAAGGGGAAAAATGAAGGAAAAGTGTGTGTGTGTTTTAATCCACATGGAGACAAACTCAGAAAATGAATTGGTCTGTATATTTCATTTCCCTGTTGGGGTTCCCTTCAGCAGATACAAAAAAGAACATGAATATATAGAAAGGCGAGTATGGAGCGTCAGGTAAGGGCATGGAGAGAGAGTTCAGGGAGCAGCTTACACAAGACACACCAGGAATCTACCAGATACTATGTAAAGATTACTATCAAGTATACGTCGGGCAGGATAGGCATGGCCAGCCTGGCGAGAACATCTAAAAATCGTAAAACTGCTAGATTTTCGTATGACTGTATTGACAATGGTAATAAAAGCAGATTCTATATAGCACTTGATTACAATTAGGCGTCAGTGAAGCACATGAGATGGTTGTGGGAGTTCATACGGTGCAGGTGCCTAAAAATAGTCTGTGTGCTGATTTTCCTTGAGTTATTCCCAAGCTCTATATATGTTTCCTACGTAGTTTAACACATCCTTTCCCCTCCCATATGGTATGGCGCAAACGCCAGCGCTAGTTTATGATGAGTTTCTCTCAGAAACTAAATTGTAGAAGGTGCTGGATGAGGTATTAGCTTTTGTGGTATTAGTCTTGTCAAGAACGTTGTAGAGAACTGAAACCTGACTCGTTGGAAGTACTCAGAATATGTTTGTTGTCTATTTTTTGTATCGTGCAATGGGTGATTCTTTCGACTTTAGGTGTCCTAAAGTTTTTAATAAATTGTGTTGGGTAACGAAGTTAGAAAAAGCCTTGAGAATGTGGTTAAATTTCGTATGTAAGAAGGCAGTGCTGGAGATCTTGTATACTCGCAAGAAGAATCCTATGATGACATCCGAATTAAAAAGAAGCATGAGCAAACACTGGGACATGTTAAAAAACATTTCGGTCCCGCTACCGTGATCAAGGTCAAAGGGCCGAAACGTTTTCTAATAAACAAGTCCTTGTTTTTGTTCACGTGTCTTTATAAACAACTTGTTGGTACCAGTTACCAAGGTTCATGCTGAGGGTAACTTATCTGTTCTTACATCATGGTATAACAAAGTGTAAGAGGTCAGTCATCTTTGCAGGCTTCCTGTACACCTTAAAATTCTATTTCATTGTGAATTTGATTGACGTTTCCTAAGTTGATTTTGTTAATTCAGTGGAGTCGAGTCGCCTGGGCACGATATCTATATCGTCTATGATACGAATAGACACGAGAGAGTGGGAGAAAGAGAATTCACTTATATTCGTCCTTTTGTATTGTTGCCTCATTCGTGTTCTTCTTTTTATTTTTCTTCACCTTATTCCTTTCGTATCTGTATGCTTCTGTTCGGCTTCGAATATAATTTTTTTCTTTGTGTTGTCTCATTCATTCCTTATTTACCCATCATTTGCCCTTCTTTCACCATTACGAGTCTTCTTTCTCGCTTTTTTTCCTCTTTTCTTTTTCAGTTATTTCCTTCCGGCCCTATATAATTACATTTACTTGCTATTCTTATATTTCATCTCGTCCTTAATCCCTTCCCTTCACTTTTCCATTCTATTACTTCCTGCATTCTTACTTCCCTTACCCCTTTCATCATCCAATCCCATCTCTCGCATGGTTCATTTCTTCTCATTCCTCCTCTTTCCATCTCTCTGGTTAGTTTCCTCTCTTCTCTGGACCCCCTGTTCCTCAAACCAACGATTCCCAATGATGAAGCTTCGGGACGATTGATCTCTGCCTCTCCGTGCTAGATCCGACATTAATGTCTCCTAAACCCTGCTTGCCTGCCCTCCACTTCACGTTTTTTCTTGTCCTCAGTGGAGGTGTCTAAATGTGTCTCTGATTGTCAGCCTGTCTCATAGAAAAGTGTGTTTTTGTGTTGTGTTTTGAGATTACCTATCTGATTACCAAGAGTATTTGAGTTTGGGTCTCATAATATTTGATTACCTGTGTGGAATTAAATATCTGATTTCATGTTTGACTTAAGCTTCTTACCGTACCACTAACTAACTTGAATATATATATGTTTAATCTTTGTATGGAGTTCACATGACTTACTTGCAGTTAGACCGAAAATATTCTTTTTATATCTAGGCTTCTGAATGTAGGTTTTCGTTTTATTCTCCATAGTCATTGTATGATACACACACACACACACACACACACACATACACACACACACACACACACACACACACACACATACATACATACATAGCTTTAAGCAGAGGTATGATAAAGCTCACGGTTCAGGGAAAGTGACCTAGTAGCCACCAGTGAAGAGCCAGGGCCAGGAGCTAAGACTCGACCCCTACAACCTCAACTAGGTGAGTACAACTAGGCGAGTACAACTAGGCGAGTACACACACACACACACACACACACACACACACACTGCAATAAAATCTCAGTAAACAGATATCACAGTGGTTATTTTGCATGTATATATATATATATATATATATATATATATATATATATATATATATATATATATATATATTATATATATATATATATATATATTGTGTGTGTATGTAATAGTATTGTTTGTGCAATATAAGTTTTTGTGGATTATCCACAATGTTGGCAATGAAGCTCAAACGGATGAATATAATATTTGAATGGACAGTTGGTCAATATTGGAAGCTGCATCTCTGAATGTAAATACACACCCCAGCTTGATAATGTGGCGACTGGCGCTGGTATAGATTTTTGTGATGCGGAAAAGGATGGGGAGGAAAGAGGGGGGAAGGGTCAGGTAATAGGAGGACATGCAGATAAACAGTTTATTATTTTATCTAAGGAATACTCATGCAACTTATGGTCAGGTTTGTAGGATCCACATCGCTCACCAGTAACATCTTAATTAAATCTAATTATCTGCTGTATTCTTTGATGATATTGTTGTGCTACATTTGTATGGCTTTCTGTTTGGGTGATGTAAACTTGCGTTATACACAGATAACCTGCACATAGGAGAGAGGAGCTTACGATGACGTTTCGGACCATTCACAAAGTCCAAGTCGGACCGAAATGTTGTCGTAAGTTTCCCTCTCCTATGTGCGGGTTATTTGTGTATTGTTCCAGTCACGGTATTGTGATTTTTTGTTATTTATAAACTTGAGTTGTAACATGTTCTGACGGTTTCTTATTGTACATAAAGGAGTCGATGGTCTGTCAATTATTCTTTCTCCCTCTCCCTGCCTCTCCCTTCCCCTTCTCCTTGCCTCTCCCTTCTCCTTGCCTCTCCCTTCCCCTGCCTCTCCCTTACCCTTCATCCTGCCTCTCCTTTCCCCTTCTCCCTGCCTCTCCCTTCCCCCTCTCCCTGCCTCTCCCTTCCCCCTCTCCCTGCCTCTCCCTTCTCCCTGCCTCTCCCTTCCCCCTCTCCCTGCCTCTCCCTTCCCCCTCTCCCTGCCTCTCCCTTCTCCCTGCCTCTCCCTTCCCCTTTCTAAATCTCTCTAACATACAATAAATTCTAGAGATATTATGCTCAGATTTGGACGACTTTTCAAATAACATTATGTACTGATTATGCTCTTTGAGTGACTATTCCTGTATATAATTTCACGTTCATGTCTATAATTTTAAGTTTGTCTATAATTCTGCCTTCCTGTGTATAATTCCTTTCAGATGTTGTTATCCCTCAACGCATCTCAATGCCTTTCTTCTCCATATTAAATTACGACCCTCTATCAGCATACTGGATTGCCCAGATGAAGCCTTTCCTAAGATAAGGATCTCCCCTTCCCCAGATAAAGGGTATCCCTGTGGTAAAATGCTCCGCCTCCCCTTTAGTAAGTTATCTGAGGTAAGCATTCTTCTCCCTTCACCAGATGTATTATCTGGGGTGAGCATGCTTCCCCTGATGTATTATCTGGGGTGAGCATGCTTCTCCTGATGTATTATCTGGGGTGAGCATGCTTCCCCTGATGTATTATCTGGGGTGAGCATGCTTCCCCTGATGTATTATCTGAGGTTAGCATGCTTCCCCTGATGTATTACGTGGGGTGAGCATCCTTTCCCTGATGTATTATCTGGGGTGAGCATGCTTCCCCTGATGTATTATCTGGGGTGAGCATGCTTCCCCTGATGTATTATGTGGGGGTAGCATCCTTCCCCTGATGTATTATTTGGGGTGAGCATCTTCCCCTGATGTATTATGTGGGGTGAGCATGCTTCCCCTGATGTATTATTTGGGGTGAGCATGCTTCCCCTGATGTATTATCTGGGGTGAGCATGCTTCCCCTGATGTATTATCTGGGGTGAGCATGCTTCCCCTGATGTATTATGTGGGGTGAGCATCCTTCCCTGATGTATTATGTGGGGTGAGCATCCTTCCCTGATGTATTATCTGGGGTGAGCATCTTCCCTGTCAGGTCTCAGCCTCGTTCACAGAAGGAAAATGAAGATTCATATGACCCGTGGGATTTCTTTTGTGTGAGGGGGGAGGTGGGGTACGGTGTGTTGGGATGGTGGTGGTAGCGGTGGTGGTGAGGTGTGATGTTAATAGGGATGGTGACCGTAGTGATTTTGATGGTGTTTGTGACGTTGGTAGTTTTATTAATAGTGGTGATGATAGTGATTTTGATGGTCGTCCATCATGTTAATAGTAGTGTTAGTGGTACTGATGGTACTGATGTGTATGGTGGTGGTGGTGTTGATGTTGGTGGGGGTATAAGAGTGGTGTTAGACCCTAAGGTTTAAGGTGTTGATGACGGTAATGGTAGCTTCCTGAGGTTAATGGTGGTGTTGACGGTAATGGTATATCTCCTCTCGAGGTGAATCTGAATCATGGAAGCAGAGGCTGACCATTACAGACTTTATAAAATAGGTACGAGCAGTCGTTAGTTCAGTCAAGGATTCAATATATAGCATTCCCCCACAGTGGTTATTGATGTATGGTAGTGGTTACAGGTGAGGGCTGATGACATTTATGGGGGAAAGGGAAATAATGGGAGAGTCAGATCGTGGTTTTCAGCACAAGAAAGAAATGGTTAGTCTTATACTTTTCTTCTACGTTACTGCCATGTTCATCCTCTCATTTATCATAATAATCCTCCTCGACCTTTTATCCCTCTTCCACCTTCACCTTATTGCCTTCCCAACATTCTCTGACAAAGTTTTCCTGGCTGATTAAAGACACTTTGCTGTCATGTTGCCCTTGTCTCTAAGAGTATATTCTCAACTTGTCAACTTCCCTACACTTCCAGCCCTTCCTATCTCACCCAGTAAGTTCAGTTCTTCGTTGCATTTGACCCAGTGGAGTGACGCGGGACTGTGCATGTGAATTTACTTTGATAAATACAATCTATATGTTTTCGTACGTTTATATTTTCCTGATTTAACAAGTTATATAGTTCTTGTAAAGGCAGGAATGGAGTCTGAATATACTATAATTATACAGTAAAGTGGTTTGTGGGGTAACTTCCCTAAGGCTCATTTGGGTATTCACATATCTTAGTTCCTTCGGGATATATTTTCTCATGATCTCTCTTAACTACTTAAAGCTTTTGAGTTAACAGACCAAAATATGCGGCCATGAACCGCATATTGTTTCCTCTACCAACGATTTTAGTCTCTGTAAGAAACATCTCACTAAAATGCCATAAACTGCGTTTTGTCTTATTAACACGTCGGTATATTCTACAGTTGATTTACATTGTAGTATACGGGATATAATGGTATTTCAAGAGTATGCTGCCCTGTTGATTGGTGTTATGGTCGTGAGCATCCTTTCCCTGATGTATTATGTGGGGTGAGCATGCCTCCCCTGATGTATTATGTGGGGGTAGCATCCTTCCCCTGATGTATTATTTGGGGTGAGCATCTTCCCCTGATGTATTATGTGGGGTGAGCATGCTTCCACTGATGTATTATTTGGGGTGAGCATGCTTCCTCTGATGTATTACCTGGGGTGAGCATGCTTCCCCTGATGTATTATCTGGGGTGAGCATGCTTCCCCTGATGTATTATGTGGGGTGAGCATCCTTCCCTGATGTATTATCTGGGGTGAGCATCTTCCCTGTCAGGTCTCAGCCTCGTTCACAGAAGGAAAATGAAGATTCATATGACCCGTGGGATTTCTTTTGTGTGAGGGGGGAGGTGGGGTACGGTGTGTTGGGATGGTGGTGGTAGCGGTGGTGGTGAGGTGTGATGTTAATAGGGATGGTGACCGTAGTGATTTTGATGGTGTTTGTGACGTTGGTAGTTTTATTAATAGTGGTGATGATAGTGATTTTGATGGTCGTCCATCATGTTAATAGTAGTGTTAGTGGTACTGATGGTACTGATGTGTATGGTGGTGGTGGTGTTGATGTTGGTGGGGGTAAAAGAGTGGTGTTAGACCCTAAGGTTTAAGGTGTTGATGACGGTAATGGTAGCTTCCTGAGGTTAATGGTGGTGTTGACGGTAATGGTATATCTCCTCTCGAGATGAATCTGAATCATGGAAGCAGAGGCTGACCATTACAGACTTTATAAAATAGGTACGAGCAGTCGTTAGTTCAGTTAAAGAATTAATATATAGCATTCCCCCACAGTGGTTATTGATGTATGGTAGTGGTTACAGGTGAGGGCTGATGACATTTATGGGGGAAAGGGAAATAATGGGAGAGTCAGATCGTGGTTTTCAGCACAAGAAAGAAATGGTTAGTCTTATACTTTTCTTCTACGTTACTGCCATGTTCATCCTCTCATTTATCATAATAATCCTCCTCGACCTTTTATCCCTCTTCCACCTTCACCTTATTGCCTTCCCAACATTCTCTGACAAAGTTTTCCTGGCTGATTAAAGACACTTTGCTGTCATGTTGCCCTTGTCTCTAAGAGTATATTCTCAACTTGTCAACTTCCCTACACTTCCAGCCCTTCCTATCTCACCCAGTAAGTTCAGTTCTTCGTTGCATTTGACCCAGTGGAGTGACGCGGGACTGTGCATGTGAATTTACTTTGATAAATACAATCTATATGTTTTCGTACGTTTATATTTTCCTGATTTAACAAGTTATGTAGTTCTTGTAAAGGCAGGAATGGAGTCTGAATATACTATAATTATACAGTAAAGTGGTTTGTGGGGTAACTTCCCTAAGGCTCATTTGGGTATTCACATATCTTAGTTCCTTCGGGATATATTTTCTCATGATCTCTCTTAGCTACTTAAAGCTTTTGAGTTAACAGACCAAAATATGCGGCCATGAACCGCATATTGTTTCCTCTACCAGCGACTTTAGTCTCTGTAAGAAACATCTCACTAAAATGCCATAAACTGCGTTTTTTTTTATTAACACGTCGGTATATTCTACAATTGATTTACATTGTAGTATACGGGATATAATGGTATTTCAAGAGTATGCTGCCCTGTTGATTGGTGTTATGGTCGTAAATTTAAACCAAATGGTGTACTAATGACGACAGCGAATGAAACGAATGACTTGTTAAGCACTACAAGAGCGAAACGTTGCCCCAATTAAAGCTTATCCTGCATCATGTCTTTGCTTTATTAGAGTTGAAGTCTGTTGACGGGGGGTTAAATCTGTTGTGGAGATGAGATGAACTGGGAGGAGGGATGAAAATATAGGTTGTTGAATTTATCTAGACTGGTGGTGTTGATGGTAGTGGTGGTGGTGGTGGTGGTACTGGTGGTGGTGTTGGTGGTGGTGCTGGTGGTGGTGCTGGGGAGTGGGTGGATGAAGGGAAAATCCTGCATGAAATCTTCCTTTTTATGTTATTTTTCATATTTTGTTTTTCCTTCCCTTTGTAAAAAATGGACACCCTAGCGTTCCTTCCCTCTGGCTTCTGGGATTAAGGGACAATAATATCTCTGGTCCTTCCAGTTTCCCTTCATTTGCATATCTCCTAGTCTTCTCCCTGCGTTCTCTGCTAGCTCCTGTTTTTATCCTCTGTCATGTGTATGCTCTAGTGTTCTTTTCTCTACCTTCTGTTATACCCTTAGACTGTTCTTATAGATATATTCTTCATAAAGCTTTTCTAAAAATATATTTCCTATGCAATGTCTGATCTTGTAACATTTCTACGGATGACCCTGACTGGTCTCTTGTTGTGTTGCAGTGAACAACATTCGACTGTCTGTCCGCCTCTTGTATTCTTCTAGGCTTGTCTTTTCTCTTATCTTTTTCCTCCTTCGTGCTCTGCGTGAAGATGCTTGCCTTTAACCCCCACGCAGTCTTGAGTCTCTCCTTCATTCTTATCTGCATATTCTTGTAGCTGTTTACTTTGCGTTATCTACCAACTTTCTTGTCTCTCTGTTTTGACGTTAGCTTTTAGTTCTTAATTCACTTTATGACTCGCGAAATCGTAATGACACGATTGCAAACAAACCATACCACGGGCAGGATTTGAACCCGCAATCATGTCATTACTATTTCGTGAGCCATGTTGACGGCAGTGAGGGGACGTGAGCTAGAGTTCGTCACGGCCACGCTAGCTGGAGATTCGTCTGTGGAAAGTTGCATTTGTGGTCACAGTAGTGCCTATGCTAGCCTTCCTATGGTGTAGAAATATACCTAGTTGGACGAATCTTATTGTGGTTAGCTGGTCCAGTGGCTAACGCGACGGTCTGGAGTTTTGAGACTCTCTGACCGCGGGTTCAAATCCCGCCCGTGGTATGGTTAATTCACTTTATTTTTAAATTGTTTTCTAAATGTATTTTCTCTTCCACGATTCTTTTAATTTCGATTGCACTTTTATTCAGTTTATTATTTACCACATGCTCTCAAGACCAGCATATACCCAGTAAGAGTTTCTTAGCAAAACTTTCTCTCACTACATGTTCTCGCGTTTTCTTCCTACGTTGCACCAACCTAGTGTCCAGAAAAAAGTTTTTATAACCTGGAGGCAGTATTAGCATGGTAAAATTAGCATATTAGCAATACCCTGTAAGATAAAGGAGAGAGGAGCAAGATAGCTCCTTGGTAACGAGAAGTTTGGGATGCTGGGATACTTGGTAATGTTGGTTAATGTTTGTCTGTGAACTAGGGTATTAATTTCTCCTCGTTTATTTGTTTCTAAAGAGATGATATACAGTCCCTTGGCCCCGCTTTTAAACCACTTAGGAATGATCACACTATTGTTAATCTTTTAAGCTATATTATGGCTAGTCTTAAAACTGCGTATGAACTCTGTGTACACCACTTGCTTAATCAGATCATACCACCCTATGACACTAGTAGTATTTTCCAATATAGGCGTTTATACCTTCCATCTATATCCACTTCTTCCGTCTCCCTTCCATTTAGCTCTCCACAGTATCGTGTCATTAAAATATCTTCCATGACGTGCGTGCGTTAGTGTGTGAAAACACATTTATATCAACAGACCTCCACTGCTACGCTCTTGATATTCATCCTTCAATGTTTAGTCAATTATGATTAGCATTTCTTGTATCAGGGGTAGCGTGACTTCTTGCTGTCTAATGAATAAAACACGTGCAGCGCTTTGGTATATTTTTGTCGAATATTTTTTTGCCTGTGCAGCTAACTTCAGTCGAATATACATGCATTTTCAGGTGCTCAGTCCTTTTAGCCTTGAAATCACTTTGGGGTACTCCACCATCAAGGCTAAGGGACTGAACGCCTCAGAATAATCACTTCTTCCAGTGTCTTCAGGTTAGGTCAGGGTTTTCACCTGTATGATTCCTTTCACAGCACTATCACAGTTCCCAAAGTTACCCTAAATCATTTACTGTTATATTTCCTTGATGTTTTTGAAGGGCTCTTGATTAAAAAAAATGCGAGTTATCCATTCTGGTATCAAACTTGTTTACCTCCCATATTATAGATTTTATATGACACTTTTCTTGTCCTGTTCAAGTATTTTGTGAACGGAATTCAAGAGAACTTTGTATTTATTCCGTTGCTTGTATGTTTTTTGAATGCTGATTATGTAGTGTTGATAATTAAGATAATTGCTGCCCGGGTTGACTAGTAGATAATTACGATAATAGCGTCCGTGGCTAATTGTGGTAGTTCAGTATATACTGGTCTTGCCTAATTAATGAAATTACTAATAATATTGTTCGAGTCTCAATATCCGAGTTTTTAAATTGCTAACAATTAATCTGTATTTTTAGATTGTGTGTATAACAGCGTTTCTTAGCGGTGTTTTGGCGAAGTGGATTAGGCAGACGCCATCCCTCCTGCCATCCCTCCTGCCATCCCTCCTGCCATCCCTCCTGCCATCCCCCCTGCCTACAAGACAAGGAAGCGACAAGCTTACGCTATTTTTGCACTGAAATTCGATGTTAAAATATTTTCAATGCTTCTAATTTGATTATTCGACAGAATACACATTCCTCGTTTACACCTTTATTAATTTTCATTTCTGGGTGTCGTGGTGGCCTTCCCTCAGGGCGAGAAAATATGTTTTTTATTGCAAGAGGTAATAAGGGCCCTTGTTGCAAGCGCGGAAGTTTTTTTTATACCGAGGAGTGTGGTTGACTGGTGTTGATTAGAGTGGTGGTTGAGGTGGTGGTGGTTGAGGTGATGGTGGTTGAGGTGATGGTGGTAGCTGAGGTAGTGGTGGTGTTGTGGTGAATGGGGCAGTGGTCGTTGTGGTAGTTCTAATGAATGAGGTTGTGGCAGTTGTGAATGAGGTAGTGGTAGTTGTGGTGGGAGGGGTGGTGGTAGTTGTGGTGGGAGGGGTGGTGGTAGTTGTAAAGTAATGAACACGAGCATGCTGACATTTTTCTTCAATGTTTTCTTGACCTTTTCTTCCTTTTGCTTACGAGCACAAATTGAATATGTAATGACAATAGTATTTTACATTTTATTGGTGTATGACACACATTTATGTAGACATGCCTCCTGACTAGTGAACCAGGTGCTAAGGGTTTAATTATCAACGGCCCCGTCCTTATAAAGGTACCTTGGTTCAACTAGCCAATCACAAGGAAGCCTGCCGAGGCTGTGAAGCGACGTGAGACACTCGTGAAGCATCTTTGGGAGACCTGCCTTCCCTGCTGGTCGCTACGGTTCTCACCGTGCCTTGTGCTTGTATTTGTGACTCATTGTACATAGTTGTAAATACTGTACATAGACTCCACTGCAAATACCAGCTTATTTTGTTGAAGGAAAACAATCATTTATTCTTTCTGCTGCCCCATTTGCTCGTTCCTAATTTCTTATCGTACTATGGCAAGGTGTGCAGGCTAATAGTCTACACTTGTGTTCGTAATAGTATTAGGATGAGATGTATAGAGGTGTATGTTTTTTTACATATTCACAGAATTTACAGAGGCATTGCAGTCATAAATGGGCATAATCTCGGAGTATGCCCTGCTCAGGCAAATGTAAGAGTCCTTCATAGGAGTACATGGAAGAAAATAGCACACCTGGAATTCCGAACAGAGACTATCTACTTTATAGATTAAGGATTGTTGTGCATTACCTAGGTGTCGTGTCTGTCAAGGACAGGAAAACGCTTATGCAGTGAGTGTATTAGTCTGCCTTGAACATTGTCTTTTCGTAACGATGAAACTGTAGCCATTCCAGGTGTAATAATCTTGCCTTGCTGTACTTACATTATCCTATGTACGGTGATGTTGCAGCTTCCAGTAGTATTCCATACTACAGTACTTTCCTCCCAGATTATCGCAACATGTACTGCTATTGCACAGACTCTTCGGTTATTTCCCTTACAGGCGGCTACAGAATCACACTGGTTTTCTGGAAACTAATATCGATGCTTCAGAGCAACATTTAAAACTTGACTTGGAAGAGTTGGACTTATTCTTTACATATTCTGCGTCTGTCTCGACACGGCCATGTGAAGCAGAGTTTCTCAGTCATCTGCTCCAACCGACGACCTCGAAGTATATATCTGACACGAACTGCTTCAGACCAGCATCTGAAGCTTTGAACTTCCACTCGCTTCTGCTGCTCGGTTTTAAGTTGTTAGTTTTAATATATCAATTTTATTAATCAAATTTGTTCCTGTGAAATAACTTGACTGTCTCTTCTGTTAACAAATAAATCGCATTACTTGACTTTGACTTATCCTAGGTTAAATCTACATAATATACATGTACACATAACATATACACGTCCCTAAGATATGCATATGTTATGCATTCATAAAGGCTGTGTGTTATGTATCCAAAAGTTTTATTGCACTTAAACGCTGGTAAATCTTACGTAGAGAAATATTTTAACTGATTTCGGCATCTTGGTCCCAATTTGCCTAATTTTTAATCTCAAACTGAGAAATTTCAGATATTGATTCTCATCAATTATTTCTCAGTAACTCATCCAACTGTGTTCATTAATTTTAATAAAAATGATTAATAACCTAAAAGTAATAACTTTGTAGATTTATATATTGAGCTATTGTTAATATAGACTATTTTTAGTACCTTCAGTACCTGAAGCAGATTTAATAGAATTATGTCTTAGAGAATTTTACATAATTTATGTCATACAAATTACTAGCACAATCCCGTATGCTACGTGTTTTCTTTAATATTTATTTAATTTTAATATATGCAAGACAAGCCACAGGGGAATGGAAATCTTCCACTAAAGTAGCTGAAATCTTCCATTCCTCCGTGGCTTGTTTTGCATTATTAAAATCGCCTGTCTGCGATTCTGTTGCATTTGGCATACATGTTGAATTCCCTTTCTGCCTACCTGTTGCTGCTCTTGCAACATTGCATAACTCCTGATGACGCAAAGAGACGTGTGAAAGATCTCGAGCTGAAGATTTCCATATATATATATAAACCATATATACGTGTGTTTCACCCAGTGAGCTTTTTAAATTATTTTTTTTTTTCTAACAAACAAACGATTATTGTTAAATGAACACCACACGCCTTAAAAACTCTAGGGACTTCTAAACCCACGTTTGAATACAGAGAGAATATATTCTTATTCCCATTTCCCTATTGTCACGTTTTTACTTATACTACCATAAGTTGTCTTGATTTTTTTACACTTGTTTTTCTGTTCTCCTGTTGTACGGATTTAACTCGCACAAGATTGATGGACTGAACACATCGACTCCAGGCTGAGGGACTGATCACCTCATACTCCTCCTCTTCTTACGCCTTCCTCTTTGTATTGGACTGATGAAGCCACTGTGTGGCGAAGCGTTTCCTGAATAAAGATTCCCATGTGCTGCATAAGTGTCTCAATCTTCAGAATGTACAGCATAGGGCCGTAGACTTGGCTTATATACTGTAGTGAGGTGAGGTGAAGCAGGCGGAGGCGGGGTAATAGAGGTACCATCCACTAGTCGAAGTAGGTCTTCGTCCAAAGGTTGAACAAGTGTTGAAGAATTCTTTATAACAAGATCCCATGATGCTGCAGTGTCTGACAGTTGTGATGAATGGTTTGAAGAACCGACAAGTTGAAGATTGAGACACTTGTGCAGCATGTGGGAGTCTTTGTTCAGGAAATGTTTCGCCACACGGTGGCTTCATCAGTCCAACAGGCCTCCTGCAGTGTTCCTCCTTTCTTATGTTCTTATGTTCTTATGAGTGGGAGTGGCTGGATTTGATTGGTGTCATTGGGTACGGGAGTTATTTCTTGGGTAGCTTTAGGTAGAGGTCGTTTTGATAAGGACCTGCCTCGCATGGGCCAGTAGGCCTTCTGCAGTGTTCCTGCATTCTTATGTTCTTATGTTCTTATGAATATAATTATAAACCTGTGATCTGTCTTTAGCATTCGATTCTGTCTTATTAAATTTGTTAAATAGTGAATTAATAGATTTACAAATGTCAATAAAAATATTCCAATTCTTTTATGAACAAAAAATTAAAGCGTCTTAGGATAAAACTAATAATGGAGGAAGAGAACGAATGAGCTTGGAATGCATGGAATCTTGTGATTACGAATTCCGTTTAGGAGAGAAGCTAATGGTGTTACTGATGTTTGCATAAGCTTACGTTCACCTGCTTGACTTCGCTCCCGTCAGCAGAGTGTTTCTTACCTGATGTTCACTGGTACTTAATACGAGTGTTGAACTGTGTGTTTGATGTAGAGTTGAAGAAGCGAGATTACTTAACGTGGTTATTTTTCACACTTGTAAAATTCGTTGAGCACATTGAAATTTACAGGCAAAAGCTGGTATCTTAGCTCATTTACAGGTTAATAGCTGATATTATACCTCAGTTCATTTACAGGTTAATAGCTGATATCCTACCTCAGCTTATTCACAGGTTAATAGCTGATATTATACCTCAGCTCATTTACAGGTTAATAGCTGATATCCTTCCTCAGCTTATTTACAGGTAAACATCTGATATCCTAACTCAGATTTTCAGATTATGAGTTATCCTACCTCAGTTCAATTACAGGATAAAATTCCTCAGCTCACAGGCTAAGAATCGTCTTAGCTCGTTTGTAGGCTGAGTTATCCTACTTTACCTCACAGATTAATAGCTCATATTCTGCGTTCATTTACAGCCTAACAGCTGATATCCAACCTCAGCTCATTTACAAACAGTGAGCTATCCTACCTCATTTTATTTCGAAGCTCATCCCTATCAAGGTATACTAACACCTCACTCAGAAAGCCGTCCATTATTCACAGTATATTTACACATTCGGGTACCTTCGTTATGGAACCAAACAACTTTTTAATAACTCACTTTTTATCACAGCTTCACTATTTTTACACACTTTCGCCATACTCTTTTGTGATGGAAGGAAAAATCTGACGTTGACTACAGAAAGAAAATATATTAAAAGCTTTTCCTCTTTCTTGTCCCACTCCGAAACTGCTTCAAAAGTGTCGAAAGACTTGTCTGGCCTCGATTCTTCCTCTGGCTGGATTTTTTGGTAAAATGTCCTTCAGGGAAGTGGGGTGGGGAGGCTGCTGAGAGGTGGGTGCTAGGAGGGGAGATGGGTCCTAGGAGCTGGGAGGGTTGATGAGAAACGAGGGAAGGGATAGATGCTAGGAGAAATTGGAGAGAAATTTGAAATATGTAATTTTAGTATTAAGCATTTAGTGTGTGTGTGTGTGTGTGTGTGTGTGTGTGTGTATTATTGGAGATACTGAATTTAATAAAGTCGCGTAATAAAGTGAGGAAATAGCAACACGCACAAGTATATCCTCGTTATTTATTATATCGTTGCCATTCTTCCCTCCTTCCTATCTCCTCTCCACAGTATCTCATCCTTTTTCTTTCATTCTTCTTCACTTCATCACAGTCCTTCAGTCTTTATTTTCACGTTCTCCTTTCCATCTTCTACGTTTGCCCTTTACTCTTCATCTATTCTTTCTCCACTGTTCTTTTCCTCTTACCATCCTGAATGATTGAGGATAGTGCCTTGCTATTTGCAGACAGAGGTTCGAGCCTCCACTGCTTGTCTTTAACTACCTACACGGACTTACTGCAACATATAAATACAAATGTTTCCTTCCTTTCCGTCACTTTCTATCTATTGCGCCT
Source organism: Cherax quadricarinatus (assembly GCF_026875155.1). Taxonomy (NCBI): domain Eukaryota; kingdom Metazoa; phylum Arthropoda; class Malacostraca; order Decapoda; family Parastacidae; genus Cherax; species Cherax quadricarinatus. The sequence continues at coordinate 6,154,004 of NC_069477.1, read as the reverse complement.
TTCTCCTTCCCGTCTTTCCTTCTACTGTTCCTTTCGTTAGTGACAGAAGGGCGACTCACTGCCCCTCTGTCACCAAATCTCTTATTTTCTTGCACTGGTCGGGTTGCAAGACGGAAGAGGAGGGAAAGTGTTTGAGAACGGGTACAAAGGATGGAGATAAAGGGTGGAGGAAAGTAAGAAATTGGGAGGATATAGACAAAATGAGATGGATGAGGTAGGCTGGGATGAGGATGGAAGGAATGATGCAGAAAGAGCGAAGGGAAAAAGAGGAACTTGAAAGGAATACGTCGAGCGGAGCTGTGTCGAGGTGTAAGGAAAAAAGAAGATTGTAGGAAGAGAAGGATATGAGACTGAAGGAAAGAGGAGAGGGATGGAGGGTAAAGCAGAGAAAGAGGGAGACGGTCGTAGGAACAGAGCGAGTGGGAAATAAACAGGTTGTTTGTAATAAGTAGCATCATAATGGAAAATAAAAACTAAAATGAGGTTACTTTATAACGTCAGGAACACTTGCTGTGCCCCAGAGCACAGCCTCGCTGTGCCCCAGAGCACAGCCTCGCTGTGCCTCAGAGCACAGCCTCGCTGTGCCCCAGAGTACAGCCACAGCCTCGCTGTGCCTCAGAGCACAGCCACAGCCTCGCTGTGCCTCAGAGCACAGCCACAGCCTCGCTGTGCCTCAGAGCACAGCCACAGCCTCGCTGTGCCTCAGAGCACAGCCACAGCCTCGCTGTGCCTCAGAGCACAGCCACAGCCTCGCTGTGCCTCAGAGCACAGCCACAGCCTCGCTGTGCCTCAGAGCACACCCACAGCCTCGCTGTGCCTCAGAGCACACCCACAGCCTCGCTGTGCCTCAGAGCACACCCACAGCCTCGCTGTGCCTCAGAGCACACCCACAGCCTGGCTGTGCCCCAGAGCACACCCACAGCCTCGCTGTGCCTCAGAGCACACCCACAGCCTCGCTGTGCCCCAAAGCACACCCACAGCCTCGCTGTGCCTCAGAGCACACCCACAGCCTCGCTGTGCCTCAGAGCACACCCACAGCCTCGCTGTGCCTCAGAGCACACCCACAGCCTCGCTGTGCCTCAGAGCACACCCACAGCCTCGCTGTGCCCCAGAGCACACCCACAGCCTCGCTGTGCCCCAGAGCACACCCACAGCCTCGCTGTGCCTCAGAGCACACCCACAGCCTCGCTGTGCCCCAGAGCACATCCACAGCCTCGCTGTGCCTCAAAGCACACCCACAGCCTCGCTGTGCCCTAGAGCACACCCACAGCCTCGCTGTGTCCCAGAGCAAACCCACAGCCTCGCTGTGCCTCAGAGCACACCCACAGCCTCGCTGTGCCTCAGAGCACACCCACAGCCTCGCTGTGCCCCAGAGCACTCCCACAGCCTCGCTGTGCCCCAGAGCACACCCACAGCCTCGCTGTGCCTCAGAGCACACCCACAGCCTCGCTGTGCCCCAGAGCACACCCACAGCCTCGCTGTGCCTCAGAGCACACCCACAGCCTCGCTGTGCCTCAGAGCACACCCACAGCCTCGCTGTGCCTCAGAGCACACCCACAGCCTCGCTGTGCCTCAGAGCACACCCACAGCCTCGCTGTGCCTCAGAGCACACCCACAGCCTCGCTGTGCCCCAGAGCACACCCACAGCCTCGCTGTGCCCCAGAGCACACCCACAGCCTCGCTGTGCCCCAGAGCACACCCACAGCCTCGCTGTGCCCCAGAGCACACCCACAGCCTCGCTGTGCCCCAGAGCACACCCACAGCCTCGCTGTGCCCCAGAGCAAACCCACAGCCTCGCTGTGTAACTCGCTGTGCTCTAGGCCGCGATCACAGCCTCTCGCGGTGTAAGCGAAGCATATCGCGCTGTCAGCTGTGGTCGTAATATCGAGAAGGTATTGGCTCTTGCTACGAGGTGTGAGGTCAGGAAATTGTAATTTGTGTGAAATATTGACAAGAAGGTTGTGGCAGCACGGTGAATTGTGGTGTAGCTAAGAATTGTAGACTAAATAGTCTAACTGAAGTAGACCAGACTTCTTAACCTCATTAAAAATGTTTAGATCACTTAAATACGACAGTTTAGCTTACTTCAGTAAGCCAGTCTAACCTACAGTTGTTGGGTACACCACAGTCACCGTGCTCTCGCCGCAACCTTCCTGTCAATATTTCACACAAGTTACAATTTCCTGACCTCACACCTCGTAGCAAGAGCCAATACCTTCTCGATATTACGACCAGCGCTGACAGCGAGATATGCTTAGTCTCTACCGCGAGAGAGGACGCGGAGACCCAGAGGGTCAGGGAGAGGCTGTGATCGCGCCCCGAGCCACAGTCAGAGCGTGAGGCTGTAATTTCGACGTGGCATAGCATGGATAGTGCATGTACTCTTGACTACTGAGCAGAGAATAGCTGCCCTGATTTTTTTTTTTTTATCACAACTGATGTCGAAATATTGTTTGAGTTGGAGTGAAGCTGAAAGAGGATTTTAAACACCATAGGCTTTGGATTTGTTTGTACTGAGCGACATTTATTCGACATCCACACTGGCAAGGAACACTGGGAGACAAGGAGAGCTGTCTGCTAGGCTCTGCATTAGTGAATTAAAATTTTAAGGTGAGAATTATGGATGTAAGTTTCCTAGAGGAGCGATTGATATGTCTGATTATGTAAATATATGAAGAATAAGAACCGTTTCAGTTTATAGATGAGAAAGATATGTATTTAATAAGAATTAGTGGTGAGAAATATTGAAACTGAAGACTGGGTGGCTAGAGTGAAAGTAATGAGTGATATCAAAGGTGTGGTTAAAAAGGAGAGGGTAGAGAAGCAAAACAAAATCAGAGGTGAAAATGATAAAAAAAATGAAAGGAAATATGAGGATATTGAAAAGGAATAAAAGAGCAAATGAAAAAAAAGCTGGAGAGTTAGATTTCTTTCTGAGATAAAGAAAGTTTTGTTTTGTTTCAGTTTCTTTTTCAGTGTTGTTGAGAGATGAACAAGGAGAGGTGGAAGAGGCAGTAGACTGGAAATGAGGTATAAGAAAATGGGGGGATAGGATTAAGACTGAAAAATTTAATGCAAGAAGGAATGAAGTTGGAAAATGATTCATTTGTTCAATGTATGTATGAAAGAATGGATATGCATAGAACAAGTATAGTTATGTAATATAAAGAGAACTAATGATGACGTGGTACTCTTGATCCAAGATAACGGAGCTAACCTATCCTTCCTTTGGACAGAGTAAATTTTTCTCTTATTCTTGAGGTGCTGTATGGCGCCAACAAGCTTAACGTAAAGCGGGTGTGTGGACTAAGCTTCTAGTATTAAAAATGTCAAATACTCTTGTTTTTTTTCACCGTCTTTGCAATGTTACTGTGACAATATCGTGAAATATGTTTGAATATGCACTCATGAATAGCAAATTACTTCGCTCCACTCTAAATATAAATAATTTTTAACAAACTATCACTAAGAAACAACAACCTTAACACATTGCTTCAATAGTTTCTATCTTCGTGGCCCAGCTGAGGTACGGTGAGGGTATCTTGCAATGTCACATCTCTTAAAACCCATGAAATTTGGTATTCCTGGCTTTCCCAGACCAATATATGCACACTTGCAGCAAAGTACGAATTTCTTGAAGATGTTTGGCGGTAAGACGGTGCGTAAGCTTGTGTAAGTCTCGGCTGACAGTCAAATTGGTTTACAGGGACTTGTTTGTTGCATTTCGCTTGTTGCCATGCGTTGTTCATCACATTTAGCTTGTATTGTCCCTGCTGTTGCTTCTGTTGCTACTTTTGCTATGGCTGTTGCTAATTCTTCTGTTGTTGCTTTTGCTTGGTCGCTGTATCGAAATGCTGAACATGCTAATAGCTTTCTTTTGTGCTTAACGATATCTGATTGATTGTAAACAATAAACTAAGATGCAACGTATAAATAAATTAATAAATATTCACATTGTTTATAGTATACCTTCCCTGTAATCACGTAGGACAAATTCTTAGGTCGTTTACCTTCTGTTTTCACCCGGTTGCGTTTTGCAGGTATCGAATCATAGCTCCTGTCCCTCGTATGGGAGTGAAAAATGTCAGCTATTAAAAGTTTTAAACTGGCTGAGTATGAACCATGATAATATACCTTGGCTGAAAGAGATGTTCTGAACATTTCGTGGATTCATATTAGATTCGGCTTAATAGATTTTTCATGGGGGGAAGCGATAAATCCTTATCGTTCAAACAGCTTGGGGAATAAAAACGGAACAATACCGTGACTGGAACAATACACAAATAACCCGTACATAGGTAAAATGAAACTAAGGACGACATTTCGGTTCAACATCACTAGTTAATAGTCCAGGTGGAACCGAAACATCGTAAGTTAGTCTCTAATGTTATTTTATTATGGCACTTGGGAAGTGTGAAGCATTTAGGCTCAATCCAGGAAAAATATAAAAGCTGTAATTCCTCCGAAGTGCCCTTCAGTCTGTAGATACTGAAATATCACTCTAGTCTCCATGAGTAAAATAATGTAATCTCTCCAGTAATATTATAGTTCCTACCTCTAGTTAGATGATGCAGTAACCTTCAGCCCAAGTTTACTTCATAATGAAAATAGTCTCCTCCAGAGAGAGTAGACTCTGTACACAGAGGTGTGTGCATCTGCATATATACATTGAGGTGTTTGTATCTGTCGAGATTATGTATAATGTCGTGCCGAATAAGTAAAATTGGTCAGTTAGCAAGAACTCGTTTAAAATTAATTCCTTTCTAAAATTTGCTCTTGTACATTTAAAGATACATTTTTTCAATTACATTAATGTTAAAAATTAATAATTTTATACCAAAAGAACCTTAGAAAACTTGCTTAACCTTATAACGAGCGCAATTTAACTTAGCCGAATCCAACTAAATATATTTTAGGTAAGTTTACAATTATTTAATAATAAACAAACACAATGAAATATATTTTTTTCGTTAGGTTCAGAATGATTTCTGCAAAACTATTGCATGCACAGATTTTCGCTTGTCTTGTCAGGCAAGAAGAGCGTTACTATTTACGCCAAAATCGCAAGTTTTACCTATTCGGCAGGACATTGTGTGTGTGTGTGTGTGTGTGTGTGTGTGTGTAATTATAATATATATATATATATTATATATATATATATATATATATATATATTATATATATTTGCCAGTTAAATTTAATTACTTTAGTTATTTAAGTGTCGCCAACTGATGATATATAGGTCACGTGTAGCCTTATTAACCTTAGTAAGGTAGATAGGCTTCAAACTTAACAAACCAATCAACAGCCGAGAATGTAAGATAATTTTAATTAAAATGATTCTACCTTTTTTTTTCCTCTGTGGTCTAAGAAAAGTTTTGAAAGGCGCTAATTTAGTCCCCAGTAAAGTTCCCGCTAGCTAGTGCACTCTCAGCATAACAAAGCTTTTGAGCTTAATTTTACCGGAGTACCTTACCCGCTTCCAAGCTTAGCTGAGACAAAGCTTTCTAAGGAGTGACAGGGGAAGCAACTTTGTAAAGGCTTTTTATACCCTTTCTGTTCTATAAATAGAATGAGGATGTTGGAGGCGAATGGAGGATGGCGCAAGTGGATGAGGGTTAGGATGGAAGAAGAGGGATGGGATGGGAAAGGAGGGTTGGATGAATTAAAAGGGCATGAAAATGAGGGGGTGAGGGAGAGAACAGGATGAAAAGAAGAAAGGGAAATAATGAAAAATGGAAAAGCAAGAACGGTGTACAGAGGTTAAGCAACGAGGGTTGGAACAAAGTGAACAAAGTATGGTACAAGGAGGGAGGGAGGGACGGATGTATGTATTTGTATATTTTCGTATATATTTATATATGTATTCATGTATTATATATGTATTTGTATGTGTGTTTATGTATGTGCTTAATTATGTATTTGTGTTTATTATAAGTAAACACATAAACAGCTATATCACTCTGGTTTCAAAGAGTGAAATGTGTACAAGACTTTAGTAATATAACAATGAAAATGCCTTCAAATTTGAATAATAATACCACAATATCCTGGCTGGAACAATACACAAACACACACACATAGGGGACTGAATCTTATGACGGAGTTTGTCTGACTTGGGTCATTAGTTCGTCTGGGGCTCCCTTCCCTTCGCGCTTTCGTGTGACTAGTTAGTGGTTCTAGTCGCCCTGGAACCTCTTCTCAAGTTTGTCTCCTACGTTCGTGTTATTCGTATACATTTAAGCTAAGTATATATATTTTTTATTTTTCTCGTTTAATTACTCGCACCTTCTGCCCTGATAAGTAAACACTGGACCACTACACAACTACTGGACCACCACCGTACCACTGGACCTCTTCCCTACCACTGGACCTCTTCCCTACCACTGAACCAACTCATGACAGATGATACCCAATATTTCTTCTCAACATAGATACAACGTAAAAACATTACCCGTACAATAAGATCACAGAACAGTTGTCACAGAAGAAACACGCAGGATATATATAAAGCATATAATACACAGGACATGTATCACACTGGATATGTATGAATGTATCGCACAGGACATCACACACGCACACATGTGCAGATGAAACACAGCCTTGCAGTCAAGTGGTCAACATTCGCAGACTGTGACCAGCTCGCCTCTCTTGCCTCTTCTAGATTAAATCCCTTAATATCTTTTTTAATTAAATTGCTAGCAATTAAATGTGTTCCTAATAGCACTCTAACTCAACACAACTAAATAGCATTAAATGGTGTACTCACCTAATTGTGGTTGCAGGGGTCGATACTCAGCTCCTGGCCCCGCCTCTTCACTGATCGCTACCAGGTCCTCTCCCTCTGTGTGTGTGTGTGTGTGTGTGTGTGTGTGTGTGTGATACCGAATAGGTAAATATTGCGATTTTGGCTTAAATAGCAACGCACATTTTGCCGAACTGAGCAAGCGAAAATTTGTGTATGTAGTAATTTCGTAAAAATCATTCTGAACCTAACGAAAAAAAATATTTCATTATGTTTGTTTATTATTAAATTATTGTAAACTTATATATTTAGTTGGATTAGGCTAAATTAAATTGCGTCATTTCTAAGTCCATTCTAAAATTTTCTCTTATATATTTAAAGATTTTTTTTCCATTTGTTAAAATAAAAATAAATAATTTTGTACTAGAAGAACCTTAGAAAACTTACCTAACCTTATTATAACAAGCGCAATTTAATTTAGTCTAATCCAACTAAATATGTTTTATAAGTTTACAACAATTTAATAAACAAACACGATGAAATATAATTTTCTTTTCGTTAGGCTGGGAATGATTTTTGCGAAATTATTGCATATAAAAATTTTCGCTTGCCCAATTCGGCAAGAAGTGCGGTGTTATTTAAGCCAAAATCGTAAGTTTTACCTATTCGGCACTACATTATACATATATATATATATATATATATATATATATATATATATATATATATATATATATATATATATATATATATATATATATATATATATATATATGCAATAAGATCACAGTAAACAGGTGATTTTAGAATATGCAAAACAACCACTCTGAAAGAATAGTTCCTTGATAATGTGAGTAGTCACGAAAGCGCTTGGAATTTCTCTATTCTTTCAGAGTGGTTGTTTTGCATATATATATATATATATATATATATATATATATATATATATATATATATATATATATATATATATATATATATATATAATATATATATATATATATATATATATATATATATATATATATATATATATACGTATATATAATTTGTACAGAACATGGCCACACAGCATGGCTATGGCCATAAATTCCGTTAAAAATCTAATTACAAACAAAATTCTAATTAAATCTGCATGAGAGGAGGCGTCGCCTGCCCCACAGCGTATAAAGATTACAATAAAAGCAACGTCAAGTCTAGTCTAACTTCTCACAAAGTCGTGACTGACTTTTTAGTGATCTATAAACTCGCAATATCAAAGAAGAGTTCTCCTTGGTTGAGAGAGAGCCAATCAGAGGCGCTGAAACAAAGCGACGAGGGAGAACATAAGCTTATCTGGGCTGTGATCATAGCCAGTACTGAGTAATATTGTTCTCTTCAACCAAATAACTTCATTTTAGACAGTCTTATTTTTAGACAGTCTTTAAGTAATTTTTTACTTTTACACAATACGGTTGAATGAGCCAACAAAAGGGTTTCTGAAATATATAATTGGGAGTAAGACTGTTATTAATGTTTCAGTAAATTTTATATAACTGGAAGTTAGTCTGTGATTTACTGTTTTTTGAAAATGTGTGCAAAAGTTTTTATAATTTTGAAATTTCATCTACTAAAGATTCATATAGGAATACAGGCAGCACAGGAAATAAAATTTCAGAAAAAAAAAATTAAAAAAAAAAAAAAATAATTTAAATATATTCTTCAAGGGGGAGGGGTCTTGAAGACAGTCAAGGGGAGGGGTTCTTGAAGATAGACAAGGGCCCTTGATCCTTTGGAGTTACCTTCCTCGTCCTTGGATCAAACTGGCTGTGTATGACTCTTACGGATTATAACACAATTTTGAGGGCTTATTCATTAACAGAATTTGTTCAGCTATTTTCCTTTCATTTTCAATAACTGAAAATATAAACATTTATATCAAACTCCAAATTCTTATTTTCAAGCTCATAGCAATTTTTTTAAATGTCAGACTTCAATTTTTTTGTTCAAATGAAATAAAAATGGAATGATTCATGACACCTCCTCAATCGTCAAAAATTGATGTCAGAACTCGCCTCCATAACACATCCTGAATCTGAAACTGATGTCAGCGAGGTCACACATACCAGTAATGAGAAGGAAATAATTTCATCTGGTAATTTTTTATAGTAGAGGGCGAGGTTTCTGACAACAATGGAAATTCAATATTCAGTTTGTCTATGAATTTATTAGAAAGCTCAGCGTTTTAGATGTCTCCTTCACACTGGCAGGAATTGCAGTGTATTAGCTGCTGTGTGTCTCCCTCACACTGGTAGGAACTGCAGTGAGTGAGAAGCTTCCTCCCTCACACTGGTAGGAACTGCAGTGTGTGGGATGCTGTATCCCTCACACTGGTAGGAACTGCAGTGTGTGAGAAGCTTCCTCCCTCACACTGGTAGGAACTGCAGTGTGCGGGATGCTGTATCCTTCACACTGGTAGGAACTGCAGTGTGAGAGATGCTGTATCCCTCACACTGGTAGGAACTGCAGTGTGAGAGATGTTTCTTCCCTCACGTTGAAGCATGTTTAAACTTGGCTTCAAGTGCAAATGATAATTTAGTAAAAATTACTACAAATGATATTTGATAAAAATTTATTACTATTTATGGAATTTATTTTAAATACCGAATAAATTTCTTAAACGTAAATCTTCATTAGATATATATTTAGTTACGAAACGATTTGCATAGTCTTTTCACAACATATCGCTCAATATATAGCTTGATCTAATTTGACAAAACTCACAGCTTAGCGATACCAGAATAAAGAATTTATTGTTTAACATAAAAGTAACAGTAGTAATTAAGAGTAACAGAGAGAAAACCCGAATTTGGGATTAAAAAAAATAGTTTCTTTTTCTAAGCCGCAACAGTGTCGTTCACCTCTCCTTTAAGTCATCCATAATCAACGAGTTTGTGCATAATACAATGATCCTAACTGATTTCCTGTGTGTATAACTTGTATACTGTTGTATTAATATTGGTATGAACTTGTCTATTTTGATTGTTTTACATTTGATTTAGAATGATTTAGGTATTAGTAATAGTCCTAGTAGTAGTAGTAGTAGTAGTGAAATAGGAGAAACAGCAATGAAGGTGTTAGTAGTGGAAGTGCCAGAGAGGTAATATTGCTAAAAGTAAAAGTAAAAACATGAGCAGTAGTATTGATATAGTAACACTGATATCTAGTAGGAGCAGTAGTGCTAATAGAAAAATAGTAGTAGCGGTGGTAGTGCTAATAGACGTAGCAGTGATAAGAGCTGTTGATACTGTGTTCCACTTGGATCAACAGTGTCAACCTGTTGATCAACACTAAGCAAAACACAATTCAGCACCATTTGTAACACCTCACCAACTTTCTGCTGTTCTTCACACTGTGATCCCTTTTAAAGCCAGACAGTGTTACAAGATCTCAATGCTTAGTCACTACGCTATAACAAGGAATGTTTTAATTTCATCGTCTTCCATGGAATCTAGAATTTAAAACTTCATACCATACTGACAATACTGATCAGATAGTATCTTGACAGAAAAAATCAGTGCTAACATAAGTAAGGGAAGCGAGAGGAAAATTACTGAAACGGGGACGGCTGGGACGGCTGAAAGAAAGTCTCCAGAAGGATGGATACTCACGGTTGAGCAGATGGTAAACTTTTTTCGAATCTCTCAACCTTCAGTATAGCTGTGGCAAGGTTTCATTTTTAATTAACTTACAGAAGCGGTGATCGTATTGATTACTACTACTACTATTAATACCCTTATGTATAGCCTGTCTCCTCTCATTCTCCTCATATATATAAAGTAATCGGACCGAAACTTTTCGGTAAATGTAAGTGAATGCATCCGTGTCCATTCCCCTTAAGTTGTCTGCAGATATTTGTCCTCTTAAAGCTACAACTATAATATCAGGACTTCTGCGAGTCTTCATGTTTGGTGTTCTTAATGGTAAAACTGAGAACGGTTCTTGTTGCTTGATGCCACTGGTGAGGCTGAGGATGTGTATCTTCGCTGAATTAACTAGAAGTTTTTGAAGAATTTCTTTCACCAGTTCAAAGCTGACAAGGCACTTCTGGAGACACGTTGTATTCCCATCTCCTAAATCCGTGAGAAAATCTCGGTTGCATGCACTGTGAGTCACCCAAAGAAGGTGGAAAACTTTTACATTCACTTAATTGCTTCTACGAACCTTATGCTCTGTGCAACCAGGGACTTTTAGTCTTAAGAATAGCGTGACAGTCATCGTTCTCCTTCGTCCCCTCGCCAATATACATTCCTCTTTTTCTTACGTTATCTTGTATTGTTCCTCAGTTTTCTTGACCATTCTCACCACCACACTTTACCTTTTTTCCGTACCTTCCTTCCTTTTACCTTTACTTTCCTTCCCTCACAAGCTTTTCTTATCTTTCCTAATAATTTCTGTCTTTCATTCTCTGTACTTCCTCCCTAGTTTTATCTACATCTCTCTGTCTTCAACCTTTCTTCATACCCATTTACCCTCTCTTTCTTCCCTTTTACGCCTGTTATACATTTCCCTAAATTCTCGTTTTTTTTTTACATTTTCTCTAGCACACTCTTTTTCCAGAGCTTTTCCCAGTTCACGCGAGAATTACGTCAGATTACTACGTCATCAGCTTAATTACCTAATTATTTACCTTGTGGGCAGTAATGAGGCTATAATGTGAATTTGCTGCAGCTGCTCTTTATTGTACGCGCAGGAAAAATTATCATGGAAATGCCTGCAATTTTTCCATATATATATATATATATATATATATATATATATATATATATATATATATATATATATATATATATATAATATATATATATATATGTGTGTGTATTGTGGATTACATGTATATTTGTGTACAGAACTCGATATTTTTGTGTGTATATGTAATTAAAATTGTACCTCCTTACTCTGTTCTCGCTATTAACTGTATTCATTCTTCTCTTTCCCATCTGTTCCCATCGTCTTTCCTACCTTATCCCAAACCCTCTGTTCTTCCTTCACTTCCTTGTATTCCTTGATCTTCCCTCAGCCCTCATTCATATTTGCTTTTCCCTGTACAATCACACCTCTTACTGTTATTATCTCTTCACTCCTTTTCCCATTTATCTATCTTCTCTCATAGCTTTATACTTTAATTTCTTTTATTATCGCTCTTCAGTCTTTCCTCCTTATCCACTGTTCTCTACTGCTTTTTACCTTCTAATTATTCTTCCTTGTCTTCCCTATTCCCTTTCCCCCGTTCCTCTTTCCTTGTCTATTTTCTTACTCTTTAATCCATTTTCCTCTCTATTCCAATATTTTTGCTATTTTTTTTTCTCTTATAATGTGTGTGTGTGTGTGTGTGTGTGATAAACAGTATTTGTACATGTCTCAAAATTTACATATCAACATTTTAATTACCAGCTTACCTTCTGTTTCTGTTTACCTGTAAATCTGTTTCTTTTTACATTTTCAGTGTAGCAAAGAATAAAAATAAGTCATTACAAAAATTTCTTGGATTTCCTGGTACTGCTGTAAACTGTTTTTTTTTTTTCACTTATGCAGTGTGATCGGAGGTTGGGGGGGGGAGCCTTCTAGTTTACCATCCTGGAGCAGCATCAGTTGTGTCGGTGAGTAATAGTTTTCACATTAATGTATTCCTTTATTCCCATTCAGTTTTATTCCCCCCTCCCTTTTCCTTCTTATTTAATCTCTCCTTCTCTAGTCCCTCATGTATTCCCTTAAATTTCTTGCACTACTTAATATATTACGCCTAAATATTCTTCCGGATCCAAATGACATCCAATACCTCTGATAACACTGAATAAAATTAAATCAGATGCACAAGAAGTTGCTGCTATAACCACTTCTCATTATGTAAAGATAATGACATAAATGGTAAATACAGGTTAGTACACAGATTGAAATTTGTGTATTATAGCAAATACACTGTATGTATGGCACAAGCCACACCGTCTGTGTTACGTTTTCCACACCGTATGTGTTACGCCAGCCACACCGTATGTATTACACTAGCTACACTGTATCAAGACGGGTTGGCTACATAAATTTGCCGAGACTCATTCTTTTTCTGTATTCATAATTTTTTATTTTTCGGATTTTGACTTTCTTTGTTTTCATTTTTGGTGTATGTTCACTCACTTCGTCTATTCTATATTTTTCGTATTTCCTCTTTTCTAATTCATCTCGCGTTATTATTGTATACCTCAACCTTCCCTTGGTTTCATCTTCTATCGTTCGTGTGTCAATGATAATCTTAAAAACATTCTTCCAAGGCAAGAATTCTGTTGGATAATAACAGCCTCCTTCAAGGCATGCGAGATTGTTAAGCTGGAAAATGTATAGGGAACTTTTGTCTTTATGTACTCAAACTTCTAAACTACCGATAACGCCTTCACCTGTGGCACTACCAGACCTCAGAACCCGCAAACTGTCACCCCTGACAAGTCCTCCAGAGTAACAGAAATGCTACAGGCACAGCTAATGTCTGCGATGGACCAGGCTTGCCTAGCAGGGATAGCACTGACCACTTGACAAAAGTTCCCCTCGAAACTCGAGCACAAATGCGGTACTTCGGAAGTGGATGAACCTGTTAAAAGCACCAGATCAGTAGCAACTGACTTTACCAGTACTGTGAATGAATGTTCCCCAGAATCTACGGTAAAAAAAAGTTTCAATCTGGTGATGACCGGAAAGCTGTTGTAACAAGACTAACACTTTTAAATTACGAGCGTGTTGTTGCAACCAATTAATTTGCGAAGTCTTCCACCGCTGCCAGGTTTACCCCTACGTTTATGTAATTAGGTTTTACTGCAAGTCAGTATAAGTTGATGTGTGGGTAGATTAGATCCTTACCTAACCTATAAAAAGTGTTTAATTTTCTCTGATTAGAAAGTGTAGAAAACAAGCTTGTTTTCTGGAGAATAAGTTGCACACTTGAAGCGCAAACTTGACTAAACTACTTTAGTGTCTGATACACGATCAGTAGTATGATCTGCACCCCAGGTAGTGTCAAGCTATGTTTTCCATCCGGCAAAGTGCTTAGGGAGACAAAACCTTGAGAGTTGACAGGAACCTTAGTCAATATTCGGTAAAATACGAGCTCAAGGAAATGAGTTTCTTCAGCCTGAGGAACGCAGTTTCGTTATAGTTTAGAGCCAGATGAATTTCTCGAATCTGCAGGACTGCAGACTAATATATATGATAAGCAAAGTTCATGCAAATCTCTACTGAGACAACTGGTACAGATTTTCAAATAAGCCGCAATGAGAAGAAACTTTAGACAACGTTTCGACTAGTATTGAAGTTAATTATCATACATTTCTTATTGTCACTTTTATTCTTCAGCTGTACTAGAACAACCTGATGGGCCACCAAAAACATTGTAGATTTTGAAACTTAAAAAATTCACCCATAAGACTGAGCCCATACATCAGAGAGAGAGAAAAAGGGACATGATATTACCGATCCATCGGTTGCAATATTATATGGTTCCCAACGTGTGGGTCGTGGACCCCTGGGAGGCCGCTGTGTTATACCAAAGCGTCCATGAAGCGTTACTAATCTCATATATATTTTAATAATCTGTAATTTATCATTAGCAGAGATCACAGTTATGATTATTAGCAACTGACGTTCCTTAAAATTTTTGAAACTGAAAAGGAGTCCTTGTACTCTAAAGCGTTGAGTACCTCTGACTTGTACTACGAAAATCCTCTCTTAAGGGACGTAGCACGAAGGTGAAGTCTGTGATCTGACATAAAATCTCGTATTAACTTTATACAACCACGAAAGAGAAATTTATGAAGCTATACGATGTTATACCTCCAGACAGTCTCATCATTTATCTTAGTCGGAAAATGAAAGTGAATTTTGTTTGGAAGCCTCGCTTCACTGATTGATGACGCTGGATTAAAACCTCATTGTAGGTCGCCTCTTTCACTAACCATCCGGCTAAGGAAAGAGAAAGCTTACCTTTCTAAAATCAACAAAAGGTGAAAAAAATGAGTTTTGTCATAGTTCTTAGTCCCTTCTTCCTTCTCAAATGCTTTCAGTCTTGCTTCTTTTTTATATTCTCTTCTTATACAGTTTATCCTCATTACTGATCATCTCTTTCTCCATATTCCTTTCGCATCACGATTTTCTCTCCTCTTCCCATGACTCCCCCCCCCTTCTTGAAAAGTTTCCCTTTCAACTTCTCAGCATCCTCCTCCTCCTCCTCCTCTTTCATTTTGCCTTTCCCACTTAACATCTCCATTACCCGTTCCCTCTCTCCTCCCTGACTACCAAAGCTCTAGGTGAATTTTGGTGGCTGACGATGCAAGAGTTATCCCCGCATTGTATAACACCAGCTCCCTCTATCTCAATGCGCGTGAAAGGCTAAGTGCAGAGTGCGGCAAAAATTTATAATTCAGTTAAATATAACTGTTTAAGATTTTATATGAAATTAGAGAAGCATTCACAGGTTATCACATGGATATTAATATTCCAATTTCTTTCATAAAAAATCACAAAATAGTCCATAGACAGCCCAAGAAAAACCCGTTTTTAAAAGATTGAGCCAAACTGAAGAGGCATTCTGTATTTCTCTCTAACAAAACAATAGTAAACTTGCAGCTGGTCAGAAGTTTCATCATAAGGTCATCTGGACTGAAGATTTGAAGCCAACTGGATGAGGAATTCTCATACCTCATCAAAATCAGTATTTCAATATCCCCAGTTTTTCCATAATGGCAATTTGGGACCCACTCAGGCGAAAGTCAATCCAAACTGTCATTTAGGTAAGATTGACGAGTCAATACGGTTTCCAAACTTTCAATTAGGGTATGAATACACACAGATTTCATTGGTACATAAAAACTACATTATACAGATTTGGTGAATCAGATTTATACAAACACTGACTGCTGATCTGAAATGTCTAAAGTCATTTCATCGAACACTTGTGTTTAATAAACTTAAAACAGTTTCCTTTGAGAAAAATAAATGATGAATAAAAGCTTAAAGCTTATCAGAAGTTGTATTCTTTATAGTTATTACACAGAACTTAACTTCAAGTTATATTAATGTTGGTAGAATTACCGACAATATGTTAGGTAAAAAGGACACAAATGCAACTAATGTGACATTTTATTGTGGCAACGTTTCGCTCTCATAGAGTTTTGCCAAGCCGTTACAGCTTGACAAAGCTCCTGGAGAGCTAAACGTTACCACAATAAAATGTCACATTAGTTGCACCTGTGTCCTTTTACCTGGGTCCTTTTACCTGGGTCCTTTTACCAGGCAAGGCCTGGTAAAGGGTTAACTAGAAATTCAAACCTACAGACTCTAAACCCAGAAGAGGTAAACTCAAAATACTGAATGGGAAATACCACCGTGCTATTTCTAAATTACAACTGGTAATATGGCCCTTACACAGTCCACTGACGTCAGTATTTTTCCAGGTAGACGTTACCAGCCAACAGGAAGAATCTTTTTAAGGTAATTGCATAAAAACTCGTGAATGGTCCATGCAAAATTTGAGTGTAGGACACCTACCTGCATATGCAAGTTGTTCCATGAATCTTCCGGATCTTAGTTATACCACGGTTGAAAATTTGAAGTTGATCGGATAAGATATTCAGAGGGTAAAATGAAAGTCTTTGATGGAAGACAAGAATACTGAAACTGTAGGTAATAATTGTACCTCCAACAACTGGTTGACTTCTACCTGATATGATTGTAATTTGTCAGTTGAGACGTTAATTCTTTACGAGAGTTAAGATCAGAGAAACAAACTTTTTCAAACCAGTTTTGGTGAACCTGGAAAAATCAAGTTGTTGTAACTGTGATGGCCAATATGTTTCTTGTTAGTGATACTTTTTACATGCAGACCTATGGTAGCGCACTGGGAAGTCTATTGGTCTAATCCTGGCCAATTTGTTTCATGGAATTCTTTGAAGCTGAAATATAAACACATTTTACTTCCTGAAATAATATGGTTCATATATACAGTGGATGAATTTTCGATTTATCCAAAACAACGTTTTCAAACCCTCTTAAGCAAATTCATAGTTTTTAACCTTCCAATAAATTAGAATATAATGAAAACTCGAAGGGAATTATTCTTAAGTTATGATTGCTAACACACTTTTCGTGACCCCAAAAAAATGTGAAAATGTCTATAGAATGGCCTGCGTTTCCCAAGAGATTGTGTGTGTGTGTGTGTGTGTGTGTGTGTGTGTGTGTGTGTGTGTGTGTGTGTGTGTGTGTGTGTGTGTGTGTGTGTGTAAGGGAAGGGGGTTGGGGGTTGTGCGCGCTCCATCCAAGTTTTATATAAAAATAATGAGAATTATTTTCAGAGATCATCATTACAGGAGCAAATCATTTTTCCAGAAAATCTTTTTATGCAGTTTAGACGCCAATACGAATATTTTAGTAAATGCTTCGTGTTAGCTTGTTATGAAAAGTTATAATAAATAAAAGATTTGTGCTGAAGTGTGGTTATTGATGTGGCTTACTGATATAAAGACCCGAGGATAATGTTGATGAAGGTTTGGAGTTTCCTCCCTGCCATCAGGCGCTCTTAAAAGTGAATAACGTCGTGTATGAACACAAGAGATGCTAGAACTGGTAATGAAAGCAGTGTTGTGTTTCATCGTGCTCCTGACTGCAACCACAGTATAGTTTATTAACTTTGCAAGCTAAATATAATTACATAAAGAGGAGAATCTTAGAGTCAAACTTTGTGTTGGCTCCAAACTTTCATCAACGTAATTTTCTTCCAAGACACTGGATATCCTAGTATTATGCTTGAAAGTAAAATAGGTCTTGAGTCTGATAACAAATTGGCTATTTCTCCAGCAAAGTTTGTCCAGCAAAAAAATAAACATTCACCATCAATCAATAGCTCTTTCCAGAATTGTACAAACATCACATTGCAAATGACCCGCCAAATTGCAGCAAGTTCACCTTATTATACTTCCCACCTCCAGAACGCAAATTCAGTTAACCAGTTTCACTAAATCCTTTCATGGATGTTACAGTGTTCACACTCCAGCAGCCCACATCCCGAACACTACGTGTCTTCACTCAACACGTATGCCTGCAGGATACTCAAGCCCTTACCTCTCTAAAACCTCTTAATCTTTCACGTGATGTACCTTCCATTGACCCTTGATACATATATTTCGTGTCGAAATTAATAAACCGTCTCAACAACCTCTCCTGTCTCATGAATTGTACCTCACACACTAATCTCTGGGCACATCTCCAGTGCCTCCAATCGCCTCCTCACTACATCATTGAAAATGAGATGTCTCTCACCCAAGCAGATATAAAACCAAAACACACTATTCACAAAACTAGCTTCCTTTTTCTTCCTCTCTTCTGATGTAAATGGCTTAGATAACCGACAAGTTGAAGAATAAAACACTTGTGCAACATTTGAGAATCTTTATTGTGGAAATGTTTTACCAGCATATGAGTTCTTCAGTTCAATAAAGAGAAGAACGGTAGACGACGTTGAGTTTAAGGTAATCAGTTCTTCAGCCTGGAGTCGATGTGTTCAGTCTATCAATCTTGAGAAATGTACATCATATACAGTACAAACTAGACAAGTAATCAAAAACCTTTTAGTTTGACAGGGCCAGTTTCAAGAGCCAATTTTAAAAGATGGCCGCATTTTGCAATTTTTTGTAATTTTAATGAATAATAACTATTTAACTGTTGACACTGCAGTGTGGAACCTATATAAAAGTGAATTCATAATTTCATGTGAGGGCTGCATTCATTTCCTAGAAGGGCCACAAGCGGCCCTCGGGCCTCTTGTGGCCCTTCTAGGTAGGAGACTCGCTGCTCTTGACAGTTAGCCTCTCCAATCTACATTACATTTTGTCTTATATATTAGACTTGAACACTCATCGCTGACTACAAAAGCGATCCAGAGTACTGAAAGTGTAATTTCTTAAGAGATAAAAAACAACAACAGGAATTCTTGATGGTAGTTACGCAGTGGCAAATTTTAGAGCAAACTGAAAGGAGGCATCGTAAGATAGAAAAAGGAAGGAAATCCCAAGGAAGAAGAGGGAAATGTGGTGGAAACAAGGAACAAGAGACTAGACTGAGGGTGTGAGCATATATATATATATATATATATATATATATATATATATATATATATATATATATATATATATATATATATATATATATATATATATATAATGAATCTGGTAGCAGTGCTTCACCAGCAAGTTCTGAGCCAGGAGTTTCTCCACCAGAGATTGGTGCAGTTAATGATCAGGGAACTATCACTGCACCTGATCACCTACTGCGCCAAAGTACGAACAGCAGGAACACATCTATCAGAACTGGTAGAGGACGGGGCAGAGGACGTGGAAGAGGACGTGGAGGAGGAAGACATCTACAGCCGTCTCACCCTCCACTAACACAGTTCCAGCGGCAGAATCTGAGGACAAATCTGCAAAACACAGGAGGTGCAACAAATCCTAGTCCACCCTCCCAGGCACCTAGGCCGTACTCTCGCTGTCACCGGAAGGGGCACACTGCCAACAACTGCCTGCGAGATACCAGGTGTAATTACTGCTACAAGAAAGGACATCAGGAGAACCAGTGTCGGAAGAAAAAGGAACTTGACAGACAGGGCCACCTGTTTAGAGACCTGTTCTCAGAACAAACCAGCAGGATCTCTGAATTGGTGAACACTCTCACACGTCACCCACTTAGCTACTCCTATCCTAGCCCAGCAGGTGGTACTGTGCCTTATAGAAGATCACAGACCTACATCCCTGCAGCTGCCTCAGTACCCTACCTCTCTCAAGGGCAGGCACCTTACATTCCCTACACACCCACCAGTGTCACTCCTGTCAATCACTGGTAAGATCCTTGAGACAATAATCTCAAGACAAATGACAGAGTTTTTTGACTACCACTCACTACTTTGTGATCGTCAATATGGCTTCAGGAAAGGTTACTCTGCTGCTGATCTGTTGTTAAACCTCTCCACTAAGTGGCACCAGTCACTGGATGAATCCAAAGTCAGCTGTGTGGTAGCACTGGACATTGCTGGCGCTTTCGACCGGGTGTGGCACCAGGGCCTCTTAGCAAAACTTCAAGCACTGGGAATTGCAGGCTCTATGCTATGTCTCAGTGATTACCTTCATGGTAGATCTCTAAGTGTAGTTCTCAATGGAACGGAATCAGTAAGACATCCTATTGGGGCAAGTGTTCCACAAGGAAGCGTGCTGGGTCCATTGTTATGGAATGTCTACTTCAACGACCTTCTTCATCTCATCCCAGAATCACATGCATATGCAGACGACTGTACACTGACATTCAATTATCCAAGAGAAGAAATGCCAGCTGCTCTAAGCTACATCAATCACCAGCTGAGAGCTACATCAGCTTGGGGAAATAGATGGCAAGTAACATTTGCACCTGAGAAAACACAAATGATGATCGTCCCTAGGCACCATGATGGTAATGCTGGTGCAGTAGTAAGGATGAATGGGAGGGTGTTGGCACCTGGAGAAGAAGTTGATATCCTTGGGGTGAAATTTGACTCCAAACTAACCATGAAGAACCATGTTGTAAATCTTGCAAACAAGGCAGCCAGGAAGCTTACAGTACTTCGCCGTATCTCGCATCTGCTTGACAGTAGGGGTTGCAAGATCCTGTACGAGACACAAGTACGCTCACACCTTGAGCATGCTCCACTTTCTTGGTTTGCCTGCCCCCCCCCCTCTCATCTGCGACTGCTTGACAGAGTAGAGAACAGAGCAAGACGTCTCATCTCTCGCCTGGACCCATCCTGGATAGATCTGTCATTTCAGCAGAGCCTTCAACATAGGAGGGATGTGGGTGGCCTTACTGTTATGTACAAGGCCAATATTGTCAAAGTACCACACTTGGATCCACTTCGAGGACAGCGTGAAACAAGCTTTTATGCCACAAGACGGGCAGAAAGCAGCAACTTCACTCTGGCTGTACCCTTCTCCAGAACATCACTCCATCTGAGATCATACATACCCAGGATGACTCGAGTATGGAACACATTCGTACAGCATAATGATGTCAACGAGATAGTCAGTTGATCAAATGAAAATGCTGGCCCACAGATGGCTCCAACTTCATCCTGTTCCCTACTTGTATGTCTCATAACAATAAAAATGCTTTCAAATGAGCTGATGTAGGTAACAGCTCTTAGCTTGCCAATAAAGTTAGGAATCCTTAACCTGTAAATAGCTGTCAATAAAGCTAGGGATCCTTAACCTTGTCAAACCCTGTGTTAAAAAAAAAAAAAAAAAAAAAAAAAAAGCTAATTGAAGGAATACCCACTGGATGATGTGCGTGTTTTACTAAACAGGATAGTTTAGAAGAGGTTGTCAGAAGACTGGTAGAGTTTAAAGAGGTTTAATAATCAGGATAGAGGGGTTTATTAGGCGAGTGAGGCTTGTACTTGAGGGGTAAAAGGAAGCAGGAAAATTGGGAAGTGAGTTGGAGCGGCTTTCCATTGTGCAGAGGCAACGCTTCAGAAACCCTCGCTGGAGGCCCCTGCGTGTGACGCGTAGGCCACAGTCTGAAAGGAACAGTTCATGTGAAATTTATCAGAGATGCTTCCTTTAGTTTGTTGGTGTCTGTGGTCTCTCTCTCTCTCTCTCTCTCTCTCTCTCTCTCTCTCTCTCTCTCTCTCTCTCTCTCTCTCTCTCTCTCTCTCTCTCTCTCTCTCTCTCTCAGGACGGAAAGTTCCGAGTCGTGTGCAGATTGATAAAATATGGGCCAGAGTGACGTGCACGACACGACACAAGCTGCACGAAGGACGGACGTAAGGGTAGAGCAGTCGTAACACCGGCGAACAGGTGGCTGCGTGTGTTTCATGTCTGCTTAATGCTGATGGCGGAATTTGTTTCAGTTTTTGGGATGGTCGAAATGGTGTTAGTAGGGATGTTGGAGGAGACACTGGTAGATGATGGTGGTGATAGACATTGTTGGAGGGGATACCGGTGGTGATAGACAATGTTGGGGGAGGCACGGGTGTGATGGTGGTGAAAAACTGAAGCATTGTGGTCATTTAAAGGCTTCCTTGTCAGTTCACTTTTACCATAAAAAGCAAACGTTACCTAAAATACGGTAAACGTAAAAAAAACGTTCATTTCTTGTTTAAGCCCCTTTCGGTGGTGTATGTAAATGAAAAGCTTGCTTTGTGGCTTGTTGTTTGGGTTGAAAAAGGGAATCAGATGTAAATGGAAGGGGTTTTTGGGTTTTTTTTCCCGCGTTTTTAAAATACCCTCTAAATCCCGACCGGCGGGGGTTAATTTTCCAAAAAAACCTCCCCAAAAGAAAAACCCCCCCCCCCACCCACCACTTTATATTATTTTTTTTTTTTTTTATTTTTTTTTGTGGTTTCCGGTTTTTTTCCCCCGTGAAAGGTTGTTCTTTGGGGGGGGGGTTTTTTTTTTTTTTTTTTTTTTTTTTATTTTTTTTTTTTTTTTTTATTTTTTTTTTTTATTTTTTTTTTTTTTTTTTATAATTTTTTTTATTTTTTTTTTTAAATTTATTTTTTTTTTTTTATTTTTTTAAATTTTTTTTTCATTTATTTTTTTATTATTTTTTTTTTTTTTTTTTTTTATATTTTTTTTTATTTATTTTTTTTTTTTTTTTTTTTTATTTTTTTTTTTTTTTTTTTTTTTTTTTTTTTTTTTTTTTTTTTTTTTTTTTTTTATTTTTTTTTTTTTTTTTTTGTTTTTTTTTTTTTTTTTTTTTTTTTTTTTTTTTTTTTTTTTTTTTTTTTTTGGGGGGGGGTTTTTTTTTTTTTTTTTTTTTTTTTTTTTTTTTTTTTTTTTTTTTTTTTTTTTTTTTTTTTTTTTTTTTTTTTTTTGTTTTTTTTTTTTAAAGTTTTTTTTTTTTTTTTTTTTTTTTTTTTTTTTTTTTTTTTTTTTTTTTTTTTTTTTTTTTTTTAAATTTTTTATTTTTTTTTTTATTTTTTTTTTTTTGTTTTTTTTTTAAAATTTTTTTTTTTTTTTTTTTTTTTTTTTTTTTTTTTTTTTTTTTATTTTTTTTTTTATTTTTTTTTATATTTTTATTAATATTTTTTTAAATTTTTTATAAATATATATATTTATTATATTTTATTTTTTTATATATAATTTTATAATAATATTTTATATATTTTATTATATATAATATATATATTATATATATTTTTTATATTATATTTATAATAATATTTTAAATTATATATTTTTATTAATTTTATATAAATTTATATATATATTTATTATAAAATTTTTATAAATAATATATATTATATATGATTATATTATTATATATATATATATATAATATATTATAATAATATATATATTTTTATATAAAATAATTTTAAAAATTTTATAAATAAATAATATAAAAAATTATATATATTATAAAAAAAATATATTTTTTATATATATATAATATATAAAAAATTAAATAAAATATTTTATATAAAATATATATATAATTTAATAAATATTAAATATTTATATATTTATTATATATTTTTATATAAATTTTTATATATTTTATAAATATATTTATTTATTATATATATAAAAATATATTTTATAAAATTATATATATATTATATATATATATATATTTATATATTTATATATATATATTTATATATATATATATATATTTATATATATTTATATATATATATATTTGTATTTATATAATATATATTTTTAATATTTTTTTATATTTTATTTTATATATATTTTTGTTTTTATATAATTATTTATTTTATTATATATATATTTTATTTTTTATATATATAAAATATGTATTATATTTATATTTTTATTATAATTATATATATGTATTATATATATATTTATATATATATATTATTTATTTTTTTTATTTTTTTTTGTATATTTATATTTATTTATAATATATATATATATATTATATATATATATTTATAATATATAATATATATTTATTTTAAAAAATTTATATGAAAAACAACCCTGTGAAAGAATTTCTATCTTTCACATGGTTTTTTTGCATTTTTTAAAAAATGACCTGTTTACTGTGATCTTTTTGCATATATATATTATTTATATATTATATTTTATTTTATTTATTTATATATTTTATATTTTTGTGTGTGTGTGTTGTGGGGGGGGGTTTTTTTGGGAAAAGGTTTGGATATCTTTGTTTTGAGTATAAAACTGTCGCACGTGTCGGTGTATTTTGTGGCTGTAGTTTTCAACGCTGGAAAGAAACTCATTACGACTTCCTATTTACATCATGATTACCTCTTTTCAACACAAACTGAACAAGCTACACAAAGCAAGCATTTCATTTACATACACCACTCGCAGAGGCTTAAACAAGCAAATGATACGTTTTTTTACGTTTACTCGTATGTTTTAGGTAATCGTTTGCTTTGATGGTAAATGTGAACTGACAAGGATGCCTTTAAATGACCTACCAATGCTATCATCGTCTATCACCACCATCATCTACCAGTGCCTCCCCCAACATTGTCTATCACCACCGGTATCCCCTCCAACAATGTCTATCACCACCATCATCTACCAGTGTCTCCTCCAACATCCCTACTAACACCATTTCGACCATCCCAAAAACTGAAACAAATTCCGCCATCAGCATTAAGCAGACATGAAACACACGCAGCCACCTGTTCGCCGGTGTTACGACTGCTCTACCCTTACGTCCGTCCTTCGTGCAGCTTGTGTCGTGTCGTGCACGTCACTCTGGCCCTATTTTTTTCAATCTGCACAGACTCGGTACTTTCCGTCCTGAGAGAGAGAGAGAGAGAGAGAGAGAGGGAGAAGAGAAGGAGAGAGAGAGAGAGAGAGAGAGAGGGGAGGAGAGCCCACAGACACCAACAAACTAAAGGAAGCATCTCTGATAAATTTAACATGAACTGTTCCTTTCAGACTGTGGCCTACGCGTCACACGCAGGGGCCTCCAGCGAGGGGTTTCTGAAGCGTTCCCCTCTGCACAATGGAAAAGCCGCTCCAACTCACTTTCCCAATTTTCCTGCTTCCTTTACCTCAAGTACAAGCCTCACTCGCCTAATAAAACCCTCTACCCTGATTATTAAACCTCTTTAAACTCTCCCAGTCTTTTGAAACCTCTTCTAACTATCCTGTTTAGTAAAACACGCACTTTCATCCAGTGGGTATTCCTTCAATTAGCTTTTTTTTTTTTTTTTTTTTTTTTTTTTTTTAACACAGGGTTTGACAAGGTTAAGGATCCCTAGCTTTATTGACAGCTTTTTAAAGGGTTTTAGGATTCCTAACTTTATTGGCAAGCTAAGAGCTGTTACCTACATCAGCTCATTTGAAAGCATTTTTATTGTTATGAGACATACAAGTAGGGAACAGGATGAAGTTGGAGCCATCTGTGGGCCAGCATTTTCATTTGATCAATGACTATCCCCGTTGACATCATTATGCTGTACGAATGTTTCCATACTCGAGTCATCCTGGGTATGTATGATCTCAGATGGAGTGATTTTTCTGGAAGAAGGGTACAGCCAGAGTGAAGTTGCTGCTTTCTGCCCGTCTTGTGGCATAAAAGCTTGTTTCACGCTGTCTCGAAGTGGTCCAAGTGTGGTACTTTGACAATATTGGCCTTGTACATAACAGTAAGGCCCCCCACATCCCTCCTATGTTGAAGGCTTGCTGAAATGACAGATCTATCCAGGATGGGTCCAGGCGAGAGATGAGACGTCTTGCTTGTTCTCTACTTGTCAAGCAGTCGCAGATGAGAGGGGGGGGGGGGCAGGCAAACCAAGAAAGTGGAGCATGCTCAAGGTTGTGAGCGTACTTGTGTCTGTACAGGATCTTGAAAACCCCTACTGTCAAGCAGATGGGGAGATACGGGCGAAGTTACTGTAAGCTTCCGGGGCTGCCTTGTTTGAAAGATTTACAACATGGTTCTTCATGGTTAGTTTGGAGCAAATTTCACCCAAGGATATCAACTTCTTCTCCAGGTGCCCAACACCCTCCCATTATCCTTACTACTGCCCAGCATTACCATCATGGTGCCTAGGGACGATCATCATTTGTGTTTTCTCAGGTGCAAATGTTACTTGCCATCTATTTCCCCAAGTGATGTAGCTCTAAAGCTGGTGATTGATGTAGCTTAGAGCAGCTGGCATTTCTTTCTTGGATTATTGAATGTCGTGTACAGTCGTCTGCATTGCATGTGATTCTGGGATGAGATGAAGAAGGTCGTTGAAGTAGACATTCCATAACAATGGACCCAGCACGTTCCTTGTGGAACATTGCCCAATAGGATGTCTTACTGATTCCCTTCCATTGAGAACTACACTTTGAGATCTACCATGAAGGTTAAACACTGAGACATAGCATTTGAGCCTGCAATTCCCAGTGCTTGAAGTTTTGCTAAAAGGCCCTGGTGCCACACCCGGTCGAAAGCGCCAGCAATGTCCAGTGCTACCACACAGCTGACTTTGGATTCATCCAGTGGACTGGTGCCACTTAGTGGAGAGGTTTAACAAAAAGATCAGCAGCAGAGTAAACCTTTCCTGAAGCCATATTGACGATCACAAAGTAGTGAGTGGTAGTCAAAAAACTCTGTCATTTGTCTTGAGATTATTGTCTCAAGGATCTTACCAGTGATTGACAGGAGTGACACTGGTGGGTGTGTAGGGAATGTAAGGTGCCTGCCCTTGAGAGGGTAGGGTACTGAGGCAGCTGCAGGGATGTTTGGTCTGTGATCTTCTATAAGGCACAGTATCCACCTGCTGGGCTAGGATAGGAGTAGCTAAGTGGGTGACGTGTGAGAGTGTTCACCAATTCAGAGATCCTGCTGGTTTGTTCTGAGAACAGGTCTCTAAACAGGTGGCCCTGTCTGTCAAGTTCCTTTTTCTTCCGACACTGGTTCTCCTGATGTCCTTTCTTGTAGCAGTATTACACCTGGTATCTCGCAGGCGTTGTTGGCCCGTGTGCCCCTTCCGGTGACAGCGAGAGTACGGCCTAGGTGCCTGGGAGGGGGGACTAGGATTTGTTGCACCTCCTGTGTTTTGCAGATTTGTCCTCAGATTCTGCCGCTGGAACTGTGTTAGTGGAGGGTGAGACGGCTGTAGATGTCTTCCTCCTCCACGTCCTCTTCCACGTCCTCTGCCCCGTTTCCTTCCAGTTCTGATAGATGTGTTCCTGCTGTTCGTACTTTGGCGCAGTAGGTGATCAGGTGCAGTGATTGTTCCCTGATCATTAACTGCACCAATCTTGGTGGAGAAACTCCTGGTCAGAAAATTGCTGGTGAAGCACTGCTCCAGATTCATTATATTTTATTATATATTATTATTATAATTTTTATATATATATATTTATATATATATATATATATATATTATATATATTATATATATATGCTCACACCCTCAGTCTAGTCTTTGTTCCTTGTTTCCACCACATTTCCCTCTTTTTCCTTGGGATTTTCCCTTTCCTTTTTCTATTTCGATGCCTCCTTTCAGTTTGCTCTAAAATTTGCCACTGCGTAACTACCCTCAAAAATTCTGTTGTTGTTTTTTATCTCTTAAGAAATTACACTTTCAGTACTCTGGATCGCTTTTGTAGTCAGCGATGAGTGTTCAAGTCTAATTATAAGAAAAATGTAATGTAGATTGGAGGGCTAACTGTCAAGAGCAGCGGTCTCTACCCAGAAGGGCCACAAGAGGCCCGAGGGCCGCTTGTGGCCCTTCTAGGAAATGAATGCAGCCCTCACATGAAATTTGAATTCACTTTTTATAGGTTCCACACTGCAGTGTCAAACAGTTAAATAGTTATTATTCATTAAAATTACAAAAAATTGCAAAATGCGGCCATCTTTTAAAATTGGCTCTTGAAATGGCCCTGTCAAACTAAAAAGGTTTTTGATTATTGTCTAGTTTGTACTGTATATGATGTTTCATTTCTCAAGATTGATAGACTGAACACATCGACTCCAGGCTGAAGAACTGATTACCTTAAACTCAACGTCGTTTACCGTTCTTCTCTTTATTGAACTGAAGAACTCATATGTGGTTAAAAAAATTTCCACAATAAAGATTCTCAATGTTGCACAAGTGTTTTATTCTTCAACTTGTCGGTTATCTAAGCCATTTACATCAGAAGAGAGGAGAAAAAAAGGGAAACTAGTTTTGTGAAT
>NC_069477.1:6122754-6125525 GCF_026875155.1 Cherax quadricarinatus | reverse complement strand
TCTTTATAGGAGGGTTACTTTTTAGTGTTTTTTAAAAAACATTTGTGTGAAAAAATTTTTTCCTAAAAAAAACCCCTTTTCCCCTGAAAAATAATGAATCACCACGATTTTTAGTGTCATACAGAAGGGGATCATAACTTACTTCAATGGTATTATGTTATTACTAACCGATGGTGCATACTTGGAAATGCAAGAACTTTCCCCTTGTTAATTTAAAATGAACTAAAGTGTTTGGGGGGTAAGATAATTTGTTCAATGAGTATCGTGACGTCATTGCTTTTAGTTCATTTTAAAATAATAAAGGGAAGATGTTCTAACCTGTTTTAACGCGTTGCTGGATAGTGACGTCACAAGCATGTGTTGCCAAAAATATTGTCTGAATAAATCTTTTTTACTGAAAAATAATGAAAGTTAACACTTTTAGTTCATTAAATTTAAAATAAGGGATCACAATTTGAAATGGGTAATATATATGCTTTGAAGAAATCCCCTGTAATGAGTATTTGTATTAAAAAAAAAGATAATCGATGATGACAACGATTGAAATTTTTGGTATAAATATTTGGAGTGAAATGGTAAGGAATCACTTGAAGAAGAAATATGGAGGTGGTTGCGACAAAACATACTAGTGCGGTGTTTATAGAAATGTTATATACAATTAAGAGAGTCGAACCCATTCAAAAAAGAGTTGATGCGGAACCTGTTCTCTCAAAAGAAGAGATTGTAGCTGAGGTACGAGAAATGACTCAACGATGGAGCGAAGAAATATTGGAAAATTTATTGTTACGAGAATGTGAATGGAGTAGTCATTTATCTCAAACTTTTATTATACCAAAGCCCAAAAAATTAATTAAGAAAATGGATTTTGAAATGGCTGATCCTAGTTTAGGTAAGTTTAATGAAATTTTTCATTTAATACTATTTAGCAACTCTTTATGTGTATGGGAGAGTGTTGTGTGTAAGTCACCCCAGACATTGTCCGGAACCCGCATAGAAAGCATCTAATATGGGGAAACTTGCCGACTTCATTGTTATTTGTGAAATGGTGAAAGATCTTCCTTGGTTGGAATTTTGCAACACTGCCAATCAACTCTTAAAGAAAGATGGTGAAACATTGAGTGAAAAGAATTTTCAGCGAGTTAAAAATTGGTTAGAAAATGAACTTGATTCACATAAATTCATTGATGAAATGGCAACGGAGTGGAGTGATGATCTGGTATATTATATTTTGGAAAACAATATACCTGAAAACTTTGTCAGTCAAATATTTAATCGACAGTATAATCTGTGTATTTTGCATAGATGGTACAACACAAAGAAGTGGAAATTAATTTGGAGAGAACTTTTCACAGATATTAAACAATATATTAAAAACATTGAGCCTAATGTGTGAGTAACATATAAAGGTAAGCAAAATTATTTACCTTGTATCAGTGGATTAATTCATTTTAAATAATATGAGGAAGGATTAATTCATTTAAATTATTATGAGGAAGTAATTATAACTTGAAGAGAGATATATTTGAATTAATAACTCATATTTATCTCTTCATGAAAATGTAACACTTACCTTTTTTCGACTTTCTCTCCCTTAACCCCGAGAATCATGTTACCATAAAATTACATCACTTCATGTTTTTTTTAAGTCATGAAGGGGGAATTTTTAAAGTTAACGAAAAAAAAAGTTTGGGGAAATGTGAAAAAAAAAAGAACCCTTTTAGTTGGTTATATCTTTTACAGGTGAGGGTTTCCCAAAATTTCCCCATTTTAATATGCTAATGAAATATATTAAAATTTCCGGGGTACCGTTTGTGACGGGACGGGAAGAAAAAAAATTTGGGAAGGAGGATTTATGATGTTTAGATCTGTTGTTACCCCAAAGTTTAAATAGGGTTTTCATTCATTAAAAAGAAAAAATGTTTAATAAAAATTTTTAAGACTTGATGAATTTTTTAAAATTTAAAACCTTACCATGAAAAAAAAGGGTATTGAGGGTAGAATACAAATGTTTATCTAAATTTTCCCCCTTTTTAAATTTTAAAATTTAACAAAAAAAGAAATAAACCTCACCAAAATTAGTTCCCTTTAGGGTGACGTTTGGCCCTGGGGTGTTTCAGTAAGGTTTTAAAAATGGTATTTTTTAAATCTTGGATGTTCCCCCGCTTTTCATGGCGCCTGGCTTTTCCTGATTGACGCGGGTGATATGTTCTCCCTTGGGTGTAAAACCGAAATTACAGGGGGGCCTTTTCCTGATTGACCCCAGGTTTTTCATGTTTAAATTTTAAAATCTACCTTAGGTGTGAACCGCTTTAACCCCATGGGGTTGGGGGAAAGGGCTGCCCCCACAATGAGTCTCTCAGAGCGAAGAAGGGGCTTCTATTGGGAAATCGAGTAAAAATTTCTCTTTGGGAGTGTGTTTTACCAAAAAGAAAATAATGTTCGTTTTTCCCGATAAATTTTTAAAAACCCTAATTTAAAAATTTAATCCAAAATGGAGTCTTTTCAAAGAAATTCTGGATACTCTAATGTTTTTGGGGGTTTTCCCAAATATTTTTTAGGTTGGGTTTGGATGGGTTGGCTAGGTTGGGTTAGGTTAAGATGGGTTGGGTTGGTTATGTTAGGAAAAGGTTGGGTTTTGGTTAGGTTAGGATAGGTTGGGTTTTAATTTTAAGTTGGGTTAGGCTAGGTTAGGGGGGGTTTTGGCTGGGTTGGGATGGGGTTTGGGTTAGGAAAATTGGGTTTAGGTAGGTTGGGTTAGGTTAGGCGGTTTA
>NC_069477.1:6087754-6112754 GCF_026875155.1 Cherax quadricarinatus | reverse complement strand
GTGTTGGGCTGGAAACATTGATTCCTGGATGCTGAGTTCGTCTCAGCTACCAGACTTGCAGGGACCAGGCCACCCTCGCTACTCTTTGATTTTCTCAACTTTAATAAGAGTTCTGAATAAGGATTTTATTTTTCCAAGATAAAGTAAATTTTTTTAAGACTCTGTTTCTACTGTCTCCAGTCCAGTAATTTCCTGTATCAGAATGAAGGATCCTGATGCTCAAACGAAAAAATTTCCATAATAAAGATACGAGTATCATGTCATATCGTTCTTAGAATTCTTGTTGCTAGTGTTCTAAGGTGATGTCCACTGTCTTTCCCTTTCGTTCTCTCTCTCTCTCTCTCTCTCTCTCTCTCTCTCTCTCTCTCTCTCTGTCACTCTCCCTCTTTTTGTTCATGACATGCTATTTCTTTTTTCATTTTAAGTTCTGGTGAATATAACGGAAAACAAAAATCTAAGATACCCCGACCTCGACGTTATGAACGGTGAATTACTACAGCAGTTCAGCTGCTGTCAGCTGACAACAGTAGTTTCTCTCCATTACTTCCTTTGTGACAGCTTTATGAGTGTCTGTTAGCTCCATTGTGCTCAAATACTGTTATTGTCTTTGTTGGTGCCTGTGTGCTCTCCTGTACCCAAGTTCTTGTATTGTTTCTAAGCAGCTGTGTGCTATAGTGTGCTCAAAACATCGTGTGTTTACGTTTTTCAAAGACATCAGTCGTTTCTTACTGAGGCAGGGTGATCCGAAGAAGAAACATTCTTATACTCCATCACTGTCTTACTAGAGGAATGCCGATATTACATTTCAAAAACTGCAACCCTCCTTCACATATACTGACATATTGCTCTCGATTTGTCTAATTAATATAATACGACACGAGTTGCTGAGCTCTGGATAAAAATTAAATGAAAAAAGTGGAACAATAAATTGTATCCTCGTCTGGTCAACAGAAACCATCAGATGACAAATGATAACAACGAAACCAATTACGATTGTGTAAATTTGGGAGTAACGGGGAAACCTAGCCACATTTAATGAATTTTTAGAAGCATAGGACATCTTCCCTTTTGTCTTAATGTTCTATTGTCGTTATTTTTCATCCTTTCTCTTCTTCCTTTTCTTCGCTCACTTTTTCCCTCTGTTTAATTCTTTATACCCGTCTATCCTTCTACTGTTCCTTTCACTATGTATATTTTTATCTTTCACTGCCTCTCATTTTTCTCGACCTCTTAAATCTTCTCTTCATTGCAGCTTGCTCTCTATCTCCTCTCGTTTATCCTCCTTATCCTCTTCTTGGCTCCTCTTCTACCCATTATCATCCCTACCCTCCTCCCCACAGGCAAGCATATTGTTTTGTAAATCTGGAACCAGTTTCTTGAATGGGTCATTAAGAGTGTCTAGATTCTTGCATAATGGTACAATCATCTCCACGCATATTCAACGCAGAGTTCTAAGGGCTCAGTGTATCCTTCATGAAGTACATGTATACAGTACGTACTCGCCAAGTTGTAAGACAAATACACATCATAAAGACACTGGTGGAACTTTTCGCCACTGGTGGTTCTATCGATCATTAGGATTTACAAAGCCACCGGTGGCAAAACGTCTCCATCAACGAATGTCGTGATTGTATGCGTCTTTTATCCTCACAATCTGTCGGTATTAACGTACACGTACACTCATTGAGTTGTATACTCGCCAAGTTATGCATGAAGGTAATAAACTCCAGCTCTAAGGCTCCGTTCTCGTTGATTATTTCCTGCTCTATCGGTTCTTGTCTTAACTTTTAAACACATGACTGGCCAAAGACCTTCCTAGGTGAGTACAACTTGGTAGCATGCCTCTCACATTTATCAAACAGTGACTCGAAAATTTACTATTCGCGATGAATGGTCAATATTTGAAATAATAATAGTCCACTTCCTTACTACACTGATGAGACACTAGCAGAAATTGGACTTAATTTTTTCATTCTTGTTCCCTCATTCTATTCTCTCTCATTATCAATTTATCACTCACTAGCTGTTTCCCACCGAGGCAGGGTGACCCATGAAAGAAGAAACACTTTCATCAACCTTCACTCCATCACTGTCTTCCAAGTTATAATTGGGTTATTTGAGAACTGTTCCACCCATTGTGTTGTGACTTTTCTAATACACCTTTATGCTCTTTTCTTTCCTCACCCATTTTCCACTTCCCTCGGCTTCTCCTCTCTCCTTACCCCTTCCCTCTTCCTCAGCCCCTCCTCTCAGCCGCTAACAAGTAACAAGGGGAAACCATTTAGGAGAAGCTTGACCCTTGACCGCTGACAGGTTAACTTAAGAGAACTTTAAGCCAATCAGCCCAAGGCTACCAAGACTGTTAGCCAAGTCAGAGCTGTAATTGTGTGTGTGCTCAAGTGTCTGTTTAGGAATTAGGGTTTTGTTTTATCTTTTAGACAATTGCTTGGTTAATTTTTTTGTGCTACAAGTCTAGAGGATTGAGTGCTTGTTTGGAAGAACTTACCTTATTGTATATGTTTATTAGGTCTATGTTTGCTTTCATGTGTTCTCTGTAGTACAGTTGTACTTTAGTTTCATTACATTACACATAGATCGACGCTGTTCCAGTATTAGCAGTAAGGCAATCTTCTCTGTGTGGGTTCAAATCCTCTCTGGTTTTCTACTTTCATTAGAATATTCAAATTTCATTTTAGCGTCAACTTGCAGACATGTAATAAAATTTTGATATAAGTCTCTCAGATTATGCAAATCCTGTTTTCCATCAAGAAAAAGCAGGGGTAGAAAAGTCTCCTCAAGTCGGCTGGATGAATCTCAAATGGCGCACAATAGACTAAGAAAGTGGCTCTGCCTGGCAGACCTCTTATGTTGACGTCTTATCTTTGTCAATGACACTGGACGTTGAGTGTCCCTGTCATCATCATAAGCCATGCCTCTTCATTTACGAATAATTCTCAAATGGACGATGGTGGAATACATTTTTCCTAATGTACAGTACATAAATTTCCCTTCTGACAAATTTCGCATAATTTTTATTTACAAAAATTTCAGAAAAGTATGGTAATTTATATTGTTTTACTTTTAAAGAAAATTGGGTCAATTCTGTCACCAGAAAAAGAGCAACTACGTTCTTTTTTTCCAGTTTTCTTTAGAACTGGAAAAAGTTAATATACATTTTTTTTGACTTGTTCTAGTGAGAGAATATCAGAACTGTTAGTCATAAATACGACATAAAAGATAGTTTGGGAAATAAACCATGGAGTACACATGAACTAAGGGTGTGAATGTTTAAAAACCAGATGTCAAGATAAGATAAGATTTCGTTCGGATTTTTAACCCCGGAGGGTTAGCCACCCAGGATAACCCAAGAAAGTCAGTGCGTCATCGAGGACTGTCTAACTTATTTCCGGTCCTTAATCTTGTCCCCCAGGATGCGACCCACTCCAGTCGACTAACACCCAGGTACCTATTTGCTGCTAGGTGAACAGGACAACAGGTGTAAGGAAACGTGTCGAAATGTTTCCACCCGCCGGGAATCGAACCTGGGCCCTCCGTGTGTGAAGTGGGAGCTTTAGCCACCAGGCCACCGGGTCACCAAAAGAAATTTCACGAAATCTGTTTCGGATAGTAGGATGTAAGAAGGATGGGTGGAGATATGTTGCAGTTCGTGAACTGTGGTATCGGCACGCCTTTGGCAAAACAGTGATAGAGTGAATGACGATGAAGGTGTATCTTCTTTTTGGAGTCACCCTGCCTTGGTGGGAGACGGCCGGTGATTTGAAAATAAAAATAACCCCCATGCCTCCCCCTTTCCATGTACGCGCACGCACATGTACACTCAGTCATCTCATACAAGCAAAACAGTTCTATTTATAGGGAGAGGGAAAGAGGGAGAGATGGAGAGAAAGGGAGAGGAGCACTTGACCACAACCTTCAAATAAAAGTCTTCTCCCAGTTTCTTGTTCTTTTGTTACCACAGAACTGTAGTTGCCCCGTTAATAGTGAGCCAATTTTGTAAGGTGCTTGTGGCAACTTGAGAGGGCGGCGTCTTCAAGATGCGAGGTGAGAGTCATCTTGTTCAAGCTCTTAAAGTTTGCTCTTACACGATGTTTCTATCTTTGTTACACTGACAGTGAGTTGTTGCGTCGCTCGTGCAGAGTTTGCAGGCTGCAGTTGCATGGTGAATATTGCTCTCACAGTGCTGTAGTATTAGTTTTTTCTTTTTACACTAATTGTTGGGTTTTGGGTATGACGTTAATTTCTATCTCCCCTTCTCTCTTTCTTTTTATTTTTCTCTTCCTTTTTCTTTCTTTTTTCCTTTTTTTCTTTCTGCCACATAAGGCCTACTGTTCTCCATTTAGTCATTTATATAGAAAGATCTTGATAACCTATATCAATAAAGATCTTGATAACCTATAACAATAGTCTTGATAACCTATAGCATTAAAGATCTTGGTAACCTATAGAAATAAAGTACGAAAGTTAGATTCAATAAACTGTTCTGTTTCCATTTTCGATTCCAATGTAACATATTCTTATGTAATCCATCTTGTACTCCTGCGCTGTTTCCTCAGGTTTCAAATGAATAAACGTATATAATGTGTATGGCGGACAAAGCAGGTGTCCTCAAAATGCGTTCTTCATGTTCTTCTCCGCGTCCCATTACCTTTAACAAAACTTGTCTTTGTAAACGATTTAGAGATCAGGCGAAAAAAAAGAAATTCTGAGGAGTATTTTATGAAGGAAAAAAAGTTACGGAAGAATATTCTCACTGGAACAACGTCTAGCTCTGTATAGAGCTTCAAGTCGCCCATTGGTTTGATAAAGCTCTGCAGAGCGAAACGCTGTCCCAATAAAAGTTTGCACTCAGAGTATTATCTTTTCAAGTCGGTCAGAGTGGAATTTATTTTGTAAATTTAAGTATCATGTGACATAACTTTAAGCCATATTTTTACTGTATTTTAAGTATAGTTGGTAGAGTTAATGTGCTCTTTTAATATCAGAATGAGTTTCCATCTGTCATAATGATGATGACAGCTATGATGAGGCCTCATATTTCGAGCGATGTTGTGAGTGTAATTTTTTTTCAGCTTACCCCCCATATGCCAACCCACTACCAGCTTACCCAAGACTCGACCACCCCCGCTACCCAAACCAAGCAACAAATTTCCCCAATCTCCCCTCCCTCATCAGCCTCCCATACATTCATCCTCTCTCCTTCTTACCGCCCATTGACATTATAGCCCAATCCAATCTCCTAATCTCGAAACCGTTTTCCACTAAACTTGTCGTTCTTTCTCCACATTTTTTTTCTCAGTATTTCTCTCTCATAGAAATCGCTCATTTTTTACCCTCGTCTGCCACAAACATCTCAAGGTTCTTCTTCCTCTCGTCCTCACGATCTGTCCTGTTATCCATTTGCTAAAAAATATATTTCCTCGCCTTTTATTTTGTTGGGATACAGAAATTCAGATTTTAGTGACGGGAATTGAAAGTGGTTGAGGAATAAATGAGGAAAGGTTGGAGGGAGGGGGTAAAGGAGGTTTGTGTGCGAGGGGCTTGGACTTCCAGCAGGCGTGCGTGAGCGTGTTTGATAGGAGTGAATGGAGACAAATGGTTTTTAATACTTGACGTGCTGTTGGAGTGTGAGCAAAGTAACATTTATGAAGGGGTTCAGGGAAACCGGCAGGCCGGACTTGAGTCCTGGAGATGGGAAGTACAGTGCCTGCACTCTGAAGGAGGGGTGTTAATGTTGCAGTTTAAAAACTGTAGTGTAAAGCACCCTTCTGGCAAGACAGTGATGGAGTGAATGATGGTGAAAGTTTTTTTCTCGGGCCACCCTGCCTTGGTGGGAATCGGCCAGTGTGATAATAAAAAAAAAATAATTGTTATAATGTTCTTTTTTTTTTTCTTTTTTTTTTTTTGCATACGATGCTTATTTGTAGATAACGACAGGTGCTGATGTAGATTTTTTTTTTAGATAATTAAGATTGCTCTCTAAGAGCTTACAAGCCTCCTTCAGACAGGTTGTAGTAATTTATGAACTAGCCAGGGAGCAGAATATCAAAAAGGCAACCACCGGACAGTAGTTCTTTTACCACAAATGAAAAATCGATGTGATCTTTAAGGCCAAGGCTGAAGTAGGTTGGGGCCTAAGATCGAAAACAGTGTGATATATTGACAATGTCGTGGTGGAAAGTGATGCAACGTTAGGAAATATACCAGAAGTTATATGGGAGGCTAAAGCAGTGAGGCTCGTCATAAACATACCAGGACGTCATTAATAGAGAAGAAGGAAACCAAAAACTTAATTCACTCAATAATATCAATTGAACTTTAAGCAAAACTGGTGAATATAGAAGAAATTACACACGAATGTGATAAGGTATTGGAAAATTGAGGACTCGCATAAGTACAGACTAAAAGATAAATAAAACTGAAGGTGATGATCTGTTAAATAAGAATTCTGAAAGTGGATCAAATTATAGCAAATACTTTTGGAAAATCTGCAAGACAAAAATAGAGGTAATAGACTAACTAAAAAAATCAGAGAAATTAAAGGAAACACATCAGTAATGCAGAAATGCAACCAGCAATTGAAACAAGAAATAAATACACGAAAGTTATTTTAGTTTTTAGATTCAGGGTTTTTCATATGCTTTTCTGAATGACCCGCACCGCTGTGTAACCCCCTGTGGGTTTAGCACTTAGTTTTAATTGTAATCAGAAGCTTTCCAAAAATATTTCCAGTGACACTATGAAGAATGAGGAAAATCAGTATTTATAAGGCAGTGGAAACTTAGCCACAATGACACCTATGTCCATTTATCTAACATTTTTGTAGGTAATTCCACTTACTGGTATTGGACTTACTGGTACTGGTCTTACTGGTACTGGACTTACTGGTACTGGACTTACTGGTACTGGACTTACTGATACTGGTCTTACTGGTACTGGTCTTACTGGTACTGGACTTACTGGTACTGGACTTACTGGTACTGGTCTTACTGGTACTGGACTTACTGGTACTGGACTTACTGGTACTGGTCTTACTGGTATTGGACTTACTGGTACTGGTCTTACTGGTACTGGTCTTACTGGTACTGGACTTACTGGTACTGGACTTACTGGTACTGGTCTTACTGGTACTGGACTTACTGGTACTGGACTTACTGGTACTGGTCTTACTGGTACTGAACTTACTGGTACTGGACTTACTGGTACTGGTCTTACTGGTACTGGTCTTACTGGTGCTGGACTTACTGGTACTGGTCTTACTGGTACTGGTCTTACTGGTACTGGTCTTACTGGTACTGGACTTACTGGTACTGGGCTTACTGGTACTGGTCTTACTGGTACTGGACTTACTGGTACTGGACTTACTGGTACTGGACTTACCGGTACTGGACTTACTGGTACTGGACTTACTGGTACTGGTCTTACTGGTACTGGACTTACTGGTACTGGTCTTACTGGTACTGTACTTACCGGTACTGGACTTACTGGTACTGGTCTTACTGGTACTGGTCTTACTGGTACTGAACTTAGCGATACTGGACTTACTGGTACTGGTCTTACTGGTACTGGACTTACCGGTACTGGACTTACTGGTACTGGTCTTTCTGGTACTGGTCTTACTGGTAATGGACTTACCGGTACTGGTCTTACTGGTACTGGACTTACCGGTACTAGACTTACTGGTACTGGTCTTACTGGTACTGGACTTACCGGTACTGGTCTTACGGTACTGGTTCGTAGACTTACTGGTACTGGATACTTACTGGACTGACTGACGTACGCTTACTGTACTGGACTTACGTGTGGACTTACTGGTACTGGTTTGACGTCTTACTGAACTGGACTTACGTACTGGTCTTACTGGTACTGGACTTACCGGTACTGGCACTGTACTGGTACGGACTTACTGGTACTGGACTTACTGGTACTGGACTTGTTGATACTGGACTTACTGGTACTGGACTTACCGGTACTGGTCTTACTGGTACTGGACTTACCGGTACTGGACTTACTGGTACTGGACTTACTGGTACTGGACTTACTGGCACTGATCTTACTGGTACTGGACTTAGCGATACTGGACTTACTGGTACTGGTCTTATTGGTACTGGACTTACCGGTACTGGTCTTATTGGTACTGGACTTACCGTCGACTACTGGTATCTTACTGGTACTGGACTTACCGGTACTGGTCTTACCGGTACTGGACTTACCGGTACTGGACTTACTGGTACTGGTTTTACTGGTACTGGACTTACCGATACTGGTCTTACTGCTACTGGACTTACTGCTACAGGTTTTACTGGTACCGGACTTGCTGGTACTGGTCTTACTGGTACTGGACTTACTGGCACTGATCTTACTGGTACTGGACTTAGCGATACTGGACTTACTGGTACTGGTCTTATTGGTACTGGACTTACCGGTACTGGTCTTATTGGTACTGGACTTACCAGTACTGGACGTACTGGTACTGGTCTTACTGGTACTGGACTTACCGGTACTGGTCTTACCGGTACTGGACTTACCGGTACTGGTCTTACTGGTACTGGCTTACGTACTGGTCTTACTGGTACTGGTTACTTACCGATTGCTGGTACGTTTACTGGTACTGGACTTACTGGTACTGGACTTACTGGTACTGGTACTTACTGGTACTGGACTTACCGGTACTGGCTTGGTACTGGTCTTACTGTACTGACTTACTGGTACTGGACTTACTGGTACTGGACTTCTGGTACTGGCTTTTCTGGTATGACTACTCGTTATACTTACTGGTACTGGTACTTAGGATACTGGTTTTTAATTGATACTAGAATGCTGAATGGGTTTACTGTTACGAACCCACGGTCAATTACTTATGTAATGATTAATGGTATGGACTTCTGGAATTGGAAAAGTCGTTGATTTAATTATGACATGCTCTAGGATACTACAATATCAACTTAAATTATAAGCTAAATGTGTTAAAACTATATAACCCAAATCAGCTATAATATTAATGCTGTACATCTGAATGAAATGTAAAAAAATCCAAATAAAACTAATACAATAAAATTCACGTACGATAACCAATTAACCTAATCCTTAAAAACATATTTACCATGAAAATGAGCATGATTAACTGATAATCGCTGAGTAATCAATAGAGAAGAAGAAAAAGAGTCGAGAAAAGAGAGGAGAGAGAAAAGTGAAGAATCACTCTCATTGAGAGGTAAACAAGGAATTAGGAAGGAAATGGCTCAGTTAAACATTTGATCTTACCATGATTTTGAGACAGTGAATGATTTGGTGAAAATAAGGAGAGCGTAGAAGAGAGAGAGAGAAAGAAGCAATGAGAGAAGAAAGAAGAGAGGAAGAAAAGAGGAGATGGAAAGAAGTGAGAAAAAGGTGAAGAATATAATAGGGAAGGAAATAAGAGAAGGAAAGGCGATGGAGTGAAGAGTTTATAGAAGATTACGAGACAGGAAGTGCATGGCGAAAAAACAGGAGAAACGTAAACGAGCAAGGAACAAGATGACAAATTAAGTGAAGAAAGACAGGACGTTTAAATAAAATAAAAGGAAATGTGACGAAAAGTAGAGAAGAGAGAGAAAAGGTCAGGTTGAGTAATACGAAAGAAGGAAAACATAGAGAAGAAGAGAAAACGGAGATAATTGAAGAGCTAAGAGGAGACAAAGACAAATGCAGCACAAACAGAGTGTAACAAAGGTGGACAAGGATGCAAATTATGTTATGAAAGTAAGCCCTGACGGTAACTAATGATACAAGGTAATGGAATTGAAGATAGAGCAATGAGGTAAACGCAGCAACATGAAACTGCTCGCAGTTGACGTAGATACCGGAAAGAACAGGGCCGATAAAACACACGAGAAGAAGAAGAAAAAACGCGAGATAATGAACAGCAAAGGGCAGAGCAAAAGCTAAAATGTTTCCGCTACATAAAGCAGTGTAAGACGCAACTTGTTGGTGGTACATTTTTGTGGCATGCTTAGAGCATTATGTTCTCAATGGAAGATGCTGGCTGCCTGGCTGGTTGACTGACTGGTTGCCTACCTGGTTACCTGCCTGGTTGACTGACTGGTTGCCTACCTGGTTACCTGCCTGGTTACCTGCCTGCCTGCCTGCCTGCCTGCCTGCCTGCCTGCTTGCCTGCTTGCCTGCTTGGTTGCCTACCAGGCTGTCTTCCTGGCTGAGCGTATGCCTTTCCAACCTCTCGTTGAGGGTAAGAAAGGAGCCAGAGAAGGGTCGTATAACTCTAGGACTGAGTGAGCCATATGTCTTACGTCCAAGACCCTGACACTGCATGCGATTATGGAGATGAGTACGAAGCTCTTTGGTAAAAATGTCCCTTAATAACTTAAGCCAGATATGTGGAGGAGGATGCCAGCGAAGGTATGTAAATGTGTTGCTTGCTTGTGTGTGAGAGTCGCAAGGGTGTTCTCTCCTAGTTCTTGCAAAGGCTCACTTGCATCTGGGTTGAGCTCAGCTCAAGGGCATCGCGTTTTAAAAAGACTTGCCAGACATTTTTTTTTACCTCTGGGTCATTCAAACTTTAAGTGACCGTTTGTCTTTTTTTACTTCTGTTTTGTTGCATATCAGTTTTTCCCTGTTTATTCCATGTATGTCTTCGAGTATCTCGAAGGTTGTAATTACAATTGCTGTTTCTTCCTCGTGTCCGTCGATATAATCATGTTTCCTCTGTCTATATTTCCCAGTCGTCTTAGTTATGGGACCAGCCTTGTGGCAAACTCGGATTTTCTAAAAAATTCTTCATATGCCATAATGAAGGTTCCATGCTGACGCTGCCTATGCTAGAACTGGTTCTGTGTATGCTGTGTAAAATATTATGAATGACTTCAAATTCGTGAAGGTTGTTATTAAATATTTGCGTACGTGATGGGGTGAAGGGATGGGACCATTATAACATTTTTTGAGGGAGTCAGGGAACGTGTATATTAAAGATGGACGCGTATTTGTGCGTGTATGTTTGCATTAGCAAGTTTATTGCAAACATTCCTTTTGCTCTTTATTCTCCTCGCTTTTGTTTCGGCAAAGTAAACAAGACGCTCTCTCAGGCAGTCACTATCCCAGCAGGAGTTTCCTGGCTTGACATTCTCTCAACTCCCTGTATCTCTCGCTCTCTACCCCTGCCTCTGCCTCTGCAAGTTTGTCTGCAGGGAGTCATTCTGGTTCCTGGGCGTGACGGCTTTCCTTCAGGCACAAAGCACTGCTCTATCAGGCAAGTAAGCAAGCAGTTGTTCCTTCTGTGCGTGGGACGACAACTGCTAGCTGAGACATAGCTTAAAGGCAGTCCCCAGGGTGACGCACTTTTCAAATAGCTTTTTTTTTATTATTGTTGTGTGCATGTGAGTTTGATGCATGCGTTGTGTGTATTTACACACACACACACACACACACACACACACACACACACACACACACACACACACACACACACACACACACACACACGTGTCAGAAAGGTGAACATCAGTCATGAGGGGGTTTAGCTGTATGCTCACAAGACCCACACAGCTGATGTCCTGAGCTCACATGAACCGAGAGCTTCTGCTCGGATACCCTGAGCTCAGAGGAGCCAGCAGATTTTGGCTGATAAGAAAGGCAACTGAGAAAACCGGCCATTATTCTCACCCTGTCGGCTCGTTCCTTCTCTTAATTATCCTATTCTGTGTTTTATCATCCTCATTAAAGCCCATTTTTTCCGTATTATCTCTTCACAAAATGGGGTTTCTTTTCTTATTGCCCCTCTTTGATTTTTGTCATCCATCCATCTCTCTCTCTCTCTCTCTCTCTCTCTCTCTCTCTCTCTCTCTCTCTCTCTCTCTCTCTCTCTCTCTCTCTCTCTCTCTCTCTCTTTCTCTCTCTCTCTCGCTCTCTCTCTTACATCTTTAAAGATATTGAACTGCTTCGATACAATCAAACACGAAGATCTATTTGAAGTTAAAAATGAATGAAGAACTCGAAACGATTGAATGAAGCTTCAAAGAAGATAAAACACGAACGTATGTACTTATTTTTTTTTTCAAGCAGAGTTGTAAGGAATGAAACTCAGCAAGTGTTGAAACTGCAAGCACGAATATAATACAGTTATTTAAGAACCAGGTGGACAAGCATTTAGCAGGTATTGGATTCAACTAGAAACTGTGCTATTAACAGTAGTAGTAGTGGTGTTGGTAGGTGAGTTGCGGTAGTGGTGGACATAGTGGTGATGAGCGCCCACTTACACCACGAAGCAGTGGAAGTTGTGGTAATGGGAAGCAGAACCACTAATATATGCAGCTCTGTGAGTAACAACAGTAGTTATGATAGTAACAATAGTAATAAGTAATAGTAGTTGTATCCCAAGCCTTAGATTCACTTCCGTCTCTGCTATGAATTCTACACAAATTTTCCCATCACGTATGGGGATACTTTTTACCCCGTTTTCATGCCGTCATTGGCCGGAGAAATGAGAGAGTAGGGAAAGAGCCTTCTGCTTTACTATACCTGCCTCAATCTTCTAGATAATACGTGAGTCCTTAATCAGGTTAGAAGTAGACAGTTCTCAACAGACAGCCTTCGTATAGACTAAGAAGTCAACTTTCTATCTTTTCCATGTACTTCTTTGTACTCCCTCTCCTAGTTATGCATTTTTGTGGCGCATTTACTGTAGGGCACGTGTACCTATCCTGCGTATACACACAGCTCGTGTGTTCTTTAGGGATATACATAACGTGTATGTATAACACGTACACATAAAGTATGTTTACATGTTTGTACACAATACGTCTGTCAGTTCACTCGCGCAGTATACTCGGGTTATGTATGCAAAATACATATGTATTTTGCATACATAACCTGAATATAGTGCTTATGTACATGGTGTATATACATATATCATGTGTCTGTGTACAGAGTATATGGCTGTACCTATAGCAAGTCTGTACATAGATCATTGTGTGTGTATATACACTTTCTGTATACAAGTATGTATACATAAATCGCGCGTTTTTACACATACCAAGAGTGTACGCGAGTTATCGACACGCGAGTTCGCGTGTCTATATAGTTCGTGTGTACATACAACGTGTACGTACAGGTGCCCATGTACACCAGGTCACATTTTGTCAGGAAAGCTGACACGGAATGCATAGTTTGGTCACGCTATTCAGGGCCACACAAACGCCTGTTAATAATATGCAAATTAAGACGCCATTACGTGTTGGTTAGGTCCAAATAAAAAGTTACTTTCCCTTCCCCCGTCGTTACGAAATTTCGAGAATTTTAAACAGAGAAATTAGACAACAAATTTGCAAGATTTTTCCGTGCGTGAGGTCTTTTGTGTGGACTAAAATTCAATTGTAAAAAGCAAATATTTGTTGAAGAGTTTTTGTGAGAGTCGCGGCGAGAAATCGTGTATAATTATAACAGTTTTCTTTTAGGATTATAGTATAAAGTCCACAGTGAATATTATCCCGGAAGATTATTCAAGAAATTTGTCCCAGGAACTCAAACACTGAAGGTATGAGCTGCGGGAATGTGATATCCTGTGTTGAAGCACTGCGTGTGTGTGTCCGCGCGCGCGCGCGTGGGGGGCAGGATGTTTATGTACTTATGCGGTTGCAGAGGTCTAGTCTTAGCTCCTGGCTCTATCCCTTAACTTTCCGCTCTCCATATTCATTCCCTTCTTAAAACTATGTATTAGTCTACCTCGCACACTATCCTGAGGCTTAAAAAACATCCCTTCGGTTCGTTTTTAAATTCCTACTGTGCCCATGTATGACTTTTTCTAACCTGTTTTACGGCCTGTCACTGTCTTCACTATCAGTTCTCCTGAGTGGTTTAAGTTATCATCCTTCCCTTGGTTCTTCTGTCATCCACGTCGTCAGGTGCAGCTACTGTAGCCACTCCTCATTACTCATTTCCTATAGCTCTGGATATCTTTTCTCATTTATTTAATTCAATAACATCCTTTATCAAGTAAGGGAGGATTCATTGTTGGTGCTCCATA
Organism: Cherax quadricarinatus; assembly: GCF_026875155.1. Lineage (NCBI taxonomy): Eukaryota > Metazoa > Arthropoda > Malacostraca > Decapoda > Parastacidae > Cherax > Cherax quadricarinatus. The sequence goes on along the minus strand of NC_069477.1, from coordinate 6,098,722 downwards.
CATCAAGATCGGCATAACATATGCTGTATAAAAGGCTACTCTTAGATTTGCCAAACGAGCATTGGTTGCAGAGACTGTCCTCCTCCGGCACTATACTTGGCACTATGCTCACCCCTTTACGTCTTTCTTCCTGAGCGAGGTCGTACATGTGCTCCCTTATTTGTGGTTGCAGTGGTCGAGACATAGCTCTTGGCCCAGCCTCTTCATTGATCGCTACTAGGTCCTCTCTCTCCCTGCTCCATGTAGTTTATCAAACCTCGTCTTAAAACTATGTATGGTTCTTGCCTCCACTTTGTCACGTGTGTACTCACCTATTTGTACTCACCTATTTGTGGTTGCAGCGGTCGAGTCATAGCTCCTGGCCCCCGCCTCTTCACTGATTGCTACTAGGTCCTCTCTCTCCCTGCTCCATGATCTTTATCAAACCTCGTCTTAAAACTATGTATGGTTCCCGTCTCCACTACGTCACTTTCTAGGCTACTCCACTGCCTGACAACTGTATGATTAAAGAAATACTTCCTAACATCCCTTTAATTCATCCGAGTTTTCAATTTCCAATTGTGACCTCTTGTTTCTGTGTCCCATCTCTGGGACATCCCGTCTTTGTCCACCTTGTCTATTCCGCGCAGTATTTTATATGTCGTTATCATGTCTCCCCTGACCCTCCTGTCCTCCAGTGTCATCAGGCCCATTTCCCTTAACCTTTCTTCGTAGGACAATCCCTTTAGCTCTGGGACTAGTCTTGTTGCAAACCTTTGCACTTTCTCTAATTTCTTGACGTGCTTGTGTGTGTGTGTGTGTGTGTGTGTGTGTGTGTGTGTGTGTGTGTGTGTGTGTGTGTGTAATGGGAAGGAGCATATTCTACTTGCAGCAGTGTTGTCTTGGCGTACAATATATCACAGCAGCGGCGACAGACACAGTGGAGTATGTAAATCAGAAATGTCTCTACCCCCCTCCCCTTCTTGCTGAATATTCACTTGCCGGCACAGAAAATTAAAGTTCCCTCTCCCATTATTAACTTCTAGAATCCTTAAAGAGCATGTGCTATTCTGTATATATGTCTGTCATTGTGTAAATGTGTCTGTCTTTCCCTGATAGTGATGTGTGTATGTGTGACATTGTGCACCTTATTATCATTGGGTAGGTTTGTTTCTTGACTATTTGTAGTTTCACTGTACGAGTCTTACACTGTTCTAGCTTATGTCTCTGTGCTCGCCTAGATTTTTTTTCTCTTTTTTTTCGCAGGTCTTTCTCTTATCGACTTTCTGTTTTCTGCCCATTTCCTTCCTCTCCTATCCTCGATATTTCCTATCCTCTCTACACTTCGAAGTCTTCTCCATATCTTTCTGCTCTTTAACTCTAGTTTCTCCTCCCTCCCTCTTTGTTACCCATCTTTCTCACGTCCCAGCATTCAGACCCCCCATTCTCCCCACCAGACCATGAGGACATGGGGGCAGGACTAAAACTTAAAAACCGTTATTGCAAGGGTTTATGGGTCTCGCTCGTTAGCTCCACCACTTTAATACCGAATTCATCTCTTCTTCCCTCCCCTCTCCCTCTCTTCACCCCTTTCTCCTTTCTCCTCTTTTTTCCACTTTTCATCTCCTCTTGATTATTTTCTTTTCCTGCTTACAATTAAATTTTCTACAGAGTTAGTGGTCACTAATTTTCGGTTATATTTTTTAGGGTAAGAGTTATCAGAGAATGGCCCTGGTAATATTTTTACTATATAGTTCATTTAGATAATGGCCTTGACGTCTCTGACAGCCATACATTGTCAGAACCTGCATCTAATATGTCTGATGATGACTGAATGATCGCTCACGGAGTGATGCACGGAGAGAAACTATTAATAATAATATTTAATTTCAACACGATACATGTTTGTACAAAGGAATATAATAGCTGGGTGAACATGCCAAAAGCACCATCATATGCAAAGCATTTCATGTAAACTTAAAACTAACTTAAGATTAATAAGGCAATAACAGTACATATGGTCATTAGGTGAGTTACAATGAATACAAGAGAACTGAATATTCTATTAGGTAGTGTGTTATAATAGAAGGATTGTTGGACTGCATATTCTTGGAATTAAAGAAGACATTTGATACTGTACTTCAAAGGGAAATACTGCATAAACTTGTGGAACAGACAGGAATAAAATGAAATGCGCTACAGTGGATCAAAGTGTATCTCGGGGAAAAGTGACAGAGAGATCGTGCTAGAATAGGTATGAGAACAGGGAAAGTTCAACATGTAAGGTTCCAGAAGGATCGGTATTAGGACGTATTATAAGAGATAAATATAACCCTTTTAACAGATAAGATCAAATCATCGTGGAGAACAAAAAAAATTAAGAAGAAAGAAAGAAAAGCTACCAATGATCCTGGACAAACAGCAGGACTGTAAAAACACACACTAATATATATATATATATATATATATATATATATATATATATATATATATATATATATATATATATATATATATATATGTGCAATAAGATCACAGTAAACAGGTGATTTCAGAATATGCAAAACAACCACTCTGAAAGAACAGAGAAATTCCAAGCGCTTTCGTGACTACTCACATTATCAAGGAACCCAGCATAGTTCCTTGATAATGTGAGTAGTCACGAAAGCGCTTGGAATTTCTCTATTCTTTCAGAGTGGTTGTTTTGTATATATATATATATATATATATATATATATATATATATATTATATATATATATATATATATATATATATATATATATATATTATATATATAATTGTAACCACGAACGAGTGGTATTGATCAATAACAACACTACGACTGTGTGTGATGAATGGTTTAGAAAACCGACAAGTTGAAGAATTGAGACACTTATGCAACACAAGGGAATCTTTATTGAAGAAACGTTTCGCCACACAGTGGCTTCATCAGTCCAATTCATCACATCTGTCAGACACTGCAACATCATGGAATCTTGGTACAAAGACTTCAACGCTTTCCCAACCTTTGGGCGACGACCTACTTACACTAGTGGCAGGTCCCACTGTGATCCCGCCTCCTCTTGTTTCGACTCATCTGACTCCAGTATATAAGCCACCTCTCTGGCCCTATGCTGCACTTCCTACAAGATTGAAGGACTGAACACATCGATTCTAGGTTGAGGGACTGATTGCCTCAAACTTCTCCTCTCCTTATCCATTTCTACTTTGTATTGGACTGATGAAGCCACTGTGTGGCGAAACGTTTCTTCAATAAAGATTCCCATGTGTTGCGTGTCTCAATTCTTCAACACTACGACTAGCCAAGGACTCAAACCCATGATGTTTTGGCCCGCCTCATGGTGAGCAAAAACCACATGACGCTCTAACCCACAGGACCACCAAATCCTACAAAGAATCAAGCACCCAGCCAAGCTAGGAGAGTCAAAACATCATGGGTTCGAGTCCTTGGCTAGTCGCAGTGTTATTGATCAATACCACTCGTTCGTGGTTACAATAAAATAGGAAGTAAAATAAAATTAGCTCAGAGGCACCCACACCACCGTATGCCCTCGGAGCAAGGTAGCACACCTAGCTTGGCTGGGTACTAGGTTCTTTGTAGGATTTGGTGGTCCTGTGGGTTAGAGCGTCATGTGATTTTCGCTCACCATGAGGAGGGCCAAAACATCATGGGTTCGAGTTCTTGGTTAGTCGCAGTGTTACTGATATATTAACAATATGCACACATATACAGTACACACTAGAACAATGACTTTTGTGTTTTACGTACACTTGGTATTACAAAGTAGTGCTCTTGGTATTACAAAGTAGTGCTCTTGGTATTACAAAGTAGTGCTCTTGGTATTACAAAGTAGTGCTCTTGGTATTACAAAGTAGTGCTCTTGGTATTACAAAGTAGTGCTCTTGGTATTACAAAGTAGTGCTCTTGGTATTACAAAGTAGTGCTCTTGGTATTACAAAGTAGTGCTCTTGGTATTACAAAGTAGTGCTCTTGGTATTACAAAGTAGTGCTCTTGGTATTACAAAGTAGTGCTCTTGGTATTACAAAGTAGTGCTCTTGGTATTACAAAGTAGTGCTCTTGGTATTACAAAGTAGTGCTCTTGGTATTACAAAGTAGTGCTCTTGGTATTACAAAGTAGTGCTCTTGGTATTACAAAGTAGTGCTCTTGGTATTACAAAGTAGTGCTCTTGGTATTACAAAGTAGTGCTCTTGGTATTACAAAGTAGTGCTCTTGGTATTACAAAGTAGTGCTCTTGGTATTACAAAGTAGTGCTCTTGGTATTACAAAGTAGTGCTCTTGGTATTACAAAGTAGTGCTCTTGGTATTACAAAGTAGTGCTCTTAAACGTTCCCATAATATATGACACTCAATTTCCTGAAGCCTTTGTCATCGCTAGTTATTTAATTCGAAGGAATAAAAACTTTCATGTTACTACATGACAGTAATATGAAACTACTTTAAATTTTTTTTCTTGACGTTAATGTTAAAAATAATTTGACAGTTCAAACTGATATATCCACAAACTAGTACCTCAAGCGGCTCAAGATTTTGTTGTATTTGACGGTAAATTTTGGATATTTACACCAAATGTATTCTTTTTCAATACGGTTTTTCTTTTTGTAGGTCTTGTAAGGTTTTGGAGCAGCTAATAGCAGCAGTCTGGTTGATCCAAATTCAGAGGAATGGCCTCAGGCCCAGCAGAATGAGTAGGAAACCTCTGGAATCTGGTCACGGGTAAATCACAGGTGAACTTCTCACTTTGTGTCGGTTTCTGCTATTTGATCGTTAACCCAGACATTAATATGGTCCTACATCCAGACATCAATGGTCATACACTCAGGCATCAGTATGGTCATACACCCAAACATCAGTATGGTCGTACACCCAAACATCAATATGGTCATACACCCAAACATCAGTATGGTCGTACACCCAAACATCAATATGGTCATACACCCAGACATCAATATGGTCATACACCCAAACATCAATATGGGCATACACCCAAACATCAATATGGTCGCACACCCAAACATCAATATGGTCATACACCCAAACATCAATATGGGCATACACCCAAACATCAATATGGTCGCACACTCAAACATCAATATGGTCATACACCCAAACATCAATATGGGCATACACCCAAACATCAGTATGGTCATACACCCAAACATCAATATGGTCATACACCCAAACATCAATATGGTCATACACCCAAACATCAATATGGTCATACACCCAAACATCAATATGGTCATACACCCAAACATCAATATGGGCATACACCCAAACATCAATATGGTCGCACACTCAAACATCAATATGGTCATACACCCAAACATCAATATGGGCATACACCCAAACATCAGTATGGTCATACACCCAAACATCAATATGGTCATACACCCAAACATCAATATGGTCATACACCCAAACATCAATATGGTCATACACCCAAACATCAATATGGTCATACACCCAAACATCAATATGGTCATACACCCAAACATCAATATGGGCATACACCCAAACATCAATATGGTCATACACCCAAACATCAATATGGTCATACACCCAAACATCAATATGGTCATACACCCAAACATCAATATGGTCATACACCCAAACATCAATATGGTCATACACCCAAACATCAATATGGTCATACACCCAAACATCAATATGGTCATACACCCAAACATCAATATGGTCATACACCCAAACATCAATATGGTCATACACCCAAACATCAATATGGTCATACACCCAAACATCAATATGGTCATACACCCAAACATCAATATGGTCATACACCCAAACATCAATATGGTCATACACCCAGACATCAATATGGTCATACACCCAAACATCAATATGGTCATACACCCAAACATCAATATGGTCATACACCCAGACATCAATATGCTCGTACACTGCGACAACTATTTTTCGGCGATTCATCAATTGTCATGTAAAACATTCAAGAAATTTATTTATTAAATTCTTCTTCTTTGCATATTGAATATAGAGTTCATGTGTAATTTTTGAAAAGTATTTATTATCGGTTTTAATTATGATTTGACAGAATTCTACCGCCAGCATTATTTTTTATCATTTAAAAATGCTGAAAAAAAAACAGGTTTAACACTAACCCGAAAATTCGGAAAAAAAATGGTTTAAGTCCTGAAATGAAAAGTAATAAATATCCGAAATGGACCGAAACGTCGTAATTTTTTTTTTAGATTGTCTGTGGTTCCAACCTCGATGTTTTGAGTGTGTTGGCGAGTTATGAATTATTTTGCAGTTGCGGTATTGTTACTGAGTTAGTTGCAAATTGCTGTTGTTACGGTATTGTTACTTTATGGATTAGTTGTAAATTTGCTTTAGCTACTGTGTTGTTAGTTTATGGATTAGTTGTAAATTGTTCTAGCCACTGTGTTACTTTATGGATGAGTTATAAATTGTTCTAGCCACTGTATTGTTACTTGTTCTCTATAAGAGTATTCTAGTCTGTCTCCTCATTTTTGTACACGATTGTAAAAGGTAAATGTATCACTAGCAGGCTATTTACTAAGAGTAATTTTTCGTGTTGGGCACATAACTACCTGCTTATGTAGGTTTCTAATAATTTCTGCTTTAGGTGCTTCATGTGTGGGTAGATGGATGTGTGCAGCATCAGTATGTTGGTGTGTCTTTTTGTCTCTCTGTCTGTCTGTCTGTCTGTCTGTCTCTCTCTCTCTCTCTCTCTCTTTGACAAGGTTAGGTTAAGGATCTCTAGCTTTATTGACAAGCTATTTACATGTTAAGGATTCCTAACTTTATTGACTAGCTAACAGCTGTTACCTACTTCAGCTCATTTGAAAGTATTTTTGTTATGAAACATACAAGTACGGAACAGGATGAAGTTGGAGCCATCTGTGGGCCAGCATTATCATTTGATCAACTGACTTTATCACGTTGACGTAATGCTGTACGAATGTGTTCCAGATTCGAGTAATCCTGGGGATAAATGATCTCAGATGAAGTGATGTTCTGGAGAAGGGTACAGCCAGAGTGAAATTGCTGCTTTCTGCCCGTCTTGTTGTATAGAAGCTTGCTTCTCGCTGTCCTCAAAGTGGAGCCAAGTGTGGTACTTTGACAATATTGGACTTGTACATAACAGTAAGGCCACCCACATCCTTCCTGTGTTGAAGGCTCTACTGAAATGACTGATTTATCCAGGATGGGTCCAGGCGAGAGATGAGACGTCTTGCTCTGTTCTCTGCTGTCAAGCAGTCGCGGATGAAAAGGGGGGGGGCAGGCAAACCAAGAAAATGGAGCATACTCAAGGTGTGAGCGTACTTATGCCTCATACAGAATCTTGCAACCCTTACTATCAAGCAGATGCGAGATACGGTGACGTGCTGTAAACTTCCTGGCTGCCTTGTTTGCAAGATTTACAACGTGGTTCTTTATGGTCAGTTTGGAGTCAAATTTCACCCATTTTCAACCCCAGGATATCAACTTTTGTGTGTCTCTCTCTCTTACACACGGTTTTACAAGATAAGGTTATGGATTCCTAACTTTATTTTCAAGCTAAGAGCTGTTACATACATCAGCTCATTTGAAAGCCTTTTTATTGCTATGAAACATACAAATATAGAACAGGATGAAGTTGGAGCTATCTGCGGGAACATGTTCCAGACTCTAGTCATCTTTGGAATAAATGATCTCGGATGAAGTGACTCTCTCTCTCTCTCTCTCTCTCTCTCTCTCTCTCTCTCTCTCTCTCTCTCTCTCTCTCTCTCTCTCTTTCTCTCCCTCTTTCTCTCCCTCCCTCCCTCATCTTCCCTCCTCTTCCCTCCCCTCCCTTTCCCTCCCCTCGTTCCACCCCTCTCTTCTTTCTCTCCCTTCCGACCCAAACTCGCTCTCGACCCATTTCCTTTCTCCTGCTTGTACTAATTTACATCATTACAATGGGATAAGTTTAACCATTCAAACAGAGGAGTCAGATGAGAGTCGCGTCAACACAGTTAGATCTCTTCTCCCCTACTCGTCTTCCTTATATTAAATTTCTCAAGAATTATGAGACGATAATGATGCTGACAGTGATGGTGATATGGAGGTTGATGAAGAATGGTGATTATGAAGCTGGGAGTCATTTCAATGAAGATATGGTGAGGGTGATGACTGATGATTTAATGGAGTTGATAATAATATGTTGAATAGTGATAATTATAATGATTGTGGTAATGTGGTTTTTCATAATTGTCATGAGGTTATAACCTTAATTTTTAGAGGTAAGACAGCGGAAGTCCTCTGTCAGATGACCAAAAGCTCCAGCTGTGGGCCATTATATAAATAAGACCCACTTCAGGAAGCTCTTGCCCTGTTTCCTGATAAATCTTACCTAACATGTGATGAGGGACAGATAATAGAAAACTATAGGGAGCAGGAAAAAGAAGGTATAACAAGAAAGAGAAAAACACCGAATACTGACAGATACAGAGAAGAAAACAGAAAAAAATACACCAAGGACAGAGAGATAAAGAATAGGAGAAAGAGAAAAGACTTCAAAGACTGTGAGAAAGAGTGTAGGAGACAGAGGAGGGAGAATGAGGGCAGCCCAACCACCGACCTTTAACATGGAAATAATTATTGGATCTCGGCCCACTCCTTCACTAATGGATATTGTTTGCCAGTTTGTTCTTAGTTTTATTTTTGTCAGCCATTTTTCTCTGTTACATGGCGCTCTCTGTGATTGTTTTCTGTCCTCACCAATTTGACTTTTGTGAAGATAGAATCTCGGCTCCTGGTCCTGGATCCTAACTGCTATCAACCTCCATCTTCCGGAATCATCAATAACTGCAGAACTGTTATCTGACATAAAGTAACCGAACTGAATATTGACGGCGACACACTCATTTGGATTATAGGTTATCTATAGAATAAAATATTCTCATTTTCTCTACTGAAGTTTTAGAAAAAGACGATCAAAATCCCAGGGTACACCACAGGAATGAGTTCAGTCCCATGTTATTACTGTCCTGTTTCATGATATTTTAAATGCTCTACCTACATCGCCTAAACATATACCTCTAGGTAAGTTAATAACACGATTTGTGCAACATAAGAAAGGAGAACCATTCTAAATGAAGAGTAATATGTAATCGACTTGACTCGTTACATCCGCATGTGTAACTTAAGATATTTAACAAGCAAAAAACACGATCCATCCATTTGTCAGAGGAGTAAACTCGTCAGGTTTGTTAAATCTTAGCTATTTTGGTACAGATGTGCCCCTCAGTAATTCCACTATACCACAACTAAATAAAAATTGCAAAAATGGCCTATATACTTCGAGCTGTTGTTGGTCACAAGTCTAGGGTGTTAATTTAAGAGTGGAGAATGATGTACAAAGCTTGTATTAGATACTTTGTTTACTGTGCTGTTCCCACCTTAATATTAACTGAAGAAAATTCTCTCTGGTCCTTAAAGGGAATGCTGGCGTAGCCCTCACAGTTGTTCGTAGGTGTCGCAGCCCTCACAGTTGTTCGTAGGTGTCGCAGCCCTCACAGTTGTTCGTAGGTGTCGCAGCCCTCGCAATTGTTCTTAGGTGTGCAAGCCCTCACAGTTGTTCTTAGCTGTCTTAAGAGGCGCGTGAGTTTCCCTGTTTATTTTTCCCCTATAATCTACCTTGTCCATAATTACTATCGCATTTGCTTTGTCTGGTTTCGTAAGGTGAAGTCCAGGATCTTTCTTTAAATCATGATATAAGTTGATCAATCTTTAAGGACAGCTACACTGTAACACTAGACTTCACCTTATCAACACTAGATGTCAACATTAGTCAATGGACTTCAACTTACGAAGGCAGACATAGCAAATGCGATAGTAATTATGGACAAGGTAGATTATAAGGGAAAAATAACATATTAAAAAACAGGGGAACTGACGTGCACCTTAAACCTAACCAGGTTCTTAACACGAGGAAAGACATCAATGTTCCTAGTATCAGTGATATAATGATTGAGATTAACATTTTTAATACCAGTTCATTAAAATATTTCGAAATAAACTAGTCACTATCACCACTATAAACTCTCGTATTCATCTCCCCCTTACTCACACTCCCCTCTTCCCCTCCCCAACACCACACACTCCCCTCTTTCCCTCCCCAACACCACACACGCCTCTCTTCCCCTCCACAACACCACACACGCCTCTCTTCCCTCCCCAACACCACACACGCCTCTCTTCCCCTCCCCAACACCACACACGCCTCTCTTCCCGTCCCCAACACCACACACGCCTCTCTTCCCTCCCCACCACAACATGCGTTTCTCTTTCCCTCCCCTGCACCACACACGCGCCTCTACCCACTCACAACCACCACCACACATGCTTCTTCCCCTCCCCACCACCACATACGCCTCCTTCCCCTCCCCACCACCACATACGGCTCTCTTCCCCTCCCCACCACCACATACGCCTCTCTTCCCCTCCCCACCACCACCACCACCAACACACACGCCTCTTCCCCTCATCAACACACACGCTCTCTTCCCCTCTCCACTACCACACACGCCTCTCCTCCCCTCCCCACCACACCACACACACACCTCTCTCCCTCCCCACCACCACACACACCTCTCTCCCCTCCCAACCACCACACACACCTCTCTCCCCTCCCAACCACCACACACACCTCTCTCCCCTCCCCACCACCACACACACCTCTCTCCCCTCCACACCAACACACACACCTCTCTCCCCTCCCCACCAGCATACACGCCACTCCTTCCCTCCCCACTTCCATCACCACACACGCCTCTCTTCCCCTCCCACCCCAACCACCACACACGCCTCTCTTCCCCTCCCCACCACCACCACACACACCTCTCTCTCCCCCTCCCCACCAGCATACACGCCACTCTTTCCCTCCCCACCACCACACACGCCTCTCTCCCCCTCCTCT
>NC_069477.1:5990254-6082754 GCF_026875155.1 Cherax quadricarinatus | reverse complement strand
TGGTATTGTGCCTTTTTGTTCTTTAACAAGAGAAGTTCCTGTTTCTTGAGAGTTTACAGCTCTCCATAGACATTTATGAACCTGATATCTCATCATTCTCTTTATACTATAAATTAAACTTAGACCCCTCAACCCAGCCATTTATTTTTCTACGTTGATGGTTTTTCATTAAAAATTAGAGCAGGTCTCACTGAGAGATGCACGTTTCTGAAAACGGAAAACACAATTATGTATAAGGTAATTGGAAAAAATTTGTTGAATAAGTTGAAAGGCTTATAAATAGTGGAAGAAGGAAGAGAAATAAGGACTTTTACACGCTCTAAGATAAGAGTTAATACTGGAGGGATATTCTTCCTGATTTTTCCTTATTTCAGCAATATACCAGTCGAGGACTGATCACTTCAGGATTAGAATGGAGGAGGAAAAGGGAGAAAATTGAAGGACAGAGTGAAAAGATGTAGGGTGGAGAAAGTTCATAATAAGAGAGGTTCGGAGAGAGGAAAGAAAGAGGATGGAAGGAGGATGAAAGAGAGAGGGAGGATGGGTGAGACGAGACAAAAGAGATAAGAGAAAGATTAAGAGGGAATGAGAAAGGGTGGAGGAAGCAGAGGAAAAGGGATATGGCGAAAGAAAGGAGAAGTAAGAAGAAGTACAAGGAGGCCGGGTGAAAGTGGCCACGATAGAAGAGAAAGGAAGAAGACGAACAGGTAATAGGAAAGAGAAAGGAGAAGAGGAAGACGACGAAGAGGAGGGAACCATTAAGGGTGTGATTTGGTGGCAGTTTAATTAATTGCCGGAGAGCAGTTAAACGATTTAAGTAGATGGTTAAGATGTCTTGTGAAGGAATCTCACTGAGGTCAGAATCACGAGAGGGAGGTGGAGGAGGAACAAGATGAGGGAGAGGGAGGGGAAAAATAATAATTGAGAAGGTACCGTAAAGGGTGATAATGATGTTGAATGAAGGATATTTTTTTTATTTCTGCGTCTAATTTTCTCACATGAGCAGAGGCTTCTCCAAACATCGCATGCGCGTAGGTACACATACCCCGGCGAACATGGGAAAACAGCCCACCCCAGTAAAGAGGACAACCACAGAAAGCCATCTAGCAACTGCAGAGACAACAAATACCCACGAAGATACCAGCCAGTCTTGGCAATGACAGGAAACAAGCTCAACAGGACAGCCAGTGTCCACAAACAGCCCCCAGAAGGCATCGTACCCCGTCAGAGACTGGAAAAACAGCCCAGGAAGCCAGCTAGCCACGGCAAACACACGGGAAACAGCCTAGGAAGCCAGCCACAGCAAACACACGGGAAACAGCCCAGGAAGCCAACCAGCCACGGCAAACACACGGGAAACAGCCCAGGAAGCCAGCCAGCCATGGCAGACATGGGGAAACAGCCCCAAAGGGTAATCATTCCCAATACAGACGAAACAACAGTTCTAAAAGACCAGTCAGCTCGTGAAGAGACGGGTAAACATCCTTAGAAAGCCAACCCCTTACTAAAAGGACTGGCAAACAGCAGCTGGTGGACTACTAGCCATGCTAGGATGGGAACGGTTATAATCACGAAAAGTGCCAAGTACGTTCGGGTCACAGAGAGCTGCGAAGTTGAGAGGATTTATGGGTAGAGTGAATTACAGTGAAGGGTGAACTGAGCTTACAAGGAAATTCAGAACTGGCGAACAAGTCAGTTTGTCAAAAGTAAGGCTTTTCAAAAAGGGCTTTTCAAAAAAGTAGGGTTTTTCAAAATAGGCGTTTCAGAATGGGGGTTTTCAAAAAGTTACAGGAAGTGGATTCTACGTGTTCTTTGATAAATAATACATGCAATCTAAGTGTGTTTGATCATCAGCAAGACCTGAGAGGCTTCAGAGAGAGGCGCCAGACACCTCTCAGTGTGAGGGCTATTTGTTAGTCGTATGTGAACAATACATAGTCGTGGGGGAACTTCCCGAACAAGAGACATCGAGGAAATAACGCTGACCAAGAACTCGAGTGCAGTTTAATTACATTCTGTTGACATGACTCACGAAATCGTAATGACACGATTGCAAACAAACCATACCACGGACGGGGATAGAACCCACGATCAGAGAGTCTCACAACTCCAGACCGTCGCGTTAGCCACTGGGCCAGCTAGCCACAGTAAGATTCATCCAACTAGGTATATTTCCACACCATAGGAGATTCGTCTGTGAAAACTTGCATTTGTGGTCACGTTGGTGCCTATGCTAACCTTCCAATGGTGTAGAAATATACCTAGTTGGATAAATCTTATTGTACCCAGCTGGCCCAGTGGCTAACGCGGCGGTCTGGAGTTTTGAGACTCTGATCGTGGGTTCTATCCCCGTGCGTGGTATGGTTTGTTTACAGCCTGTTTCCTAATACTGACCAGTTTGAAAAGGGCAAATTCCTGCTCTGAACACCTGAATGGTAGAGACTCGGCAAAAGCCTATGTTTTTCTGCTTGAGGGAACGACGGAGCCTTCATTTCTAAGGACAATGGGATGTGGCGACTCGAAACTCCTAAGAACTTGCAAAGCAGTTTGGGAGTCGGAGACTGCAACAAAGGAAGAATTGGAAAGAAAAGAAATGTGGATGATGGCCGTAAGAAATGCACATAAAACTTCCTTGAAGCTCCTAGCCATATCCAGTAAGTGCCCCTTATCATACTATCCGGAAAAACGGCTGTATGTCCCACACTATCAGAGGATTTAATGTCAATATACGCAGCAGTAGCATATAAGTGTAATATGAAATGTTCAAGAAGGAAGCGTATGTCCATAATGGAGATAAGAAACTTTGGAAATGGATGGACATACTTGAATCATCAGTGGCCTCCCAAGATGAAATGAAGAAAGAATGAGTAAAGTGAATAGAAATGAGGGAGGGAAGACTAAAGGAAGCAATTAGTAACTGAACGTGTTAGAGATACGGAGAAACGGACCAAGGAAGCCTGTTGAGACAGAAAGAGTTCCAGGAAGGAAGCCAGTCCAGGAAAGACGGTAAACAGCTCCAGGAGGCCAGCTAGTCCGAGCAGAAAGGAGTAAATAGCCCCCCCGAGACCCGTCAGCCTCGATATAGACCCATAAAAAGATTCAGGAGGCTAGCTAGCCATGTAGAGACGGGGGAAACAGCCCCAGGAGGACAGCCAGCTCCAACGTAAACGGAGAAACATCCCGGGGAGTACAGACAGCCCCTACAGACACGGGGGGTAACAATTCCATGGGGGAAGCCAACCCCAGAAGAGGCGGTGTGAAATTGAAAGTTTCTCTGCTCTCAGGACTTTGACTATTCACATATAAATGACTGTATTATATAAGGTGTTTATATATGAGCAGACACGACGGGCAGAGAACTGCTAAGGAAAAGCTATTTTTGCAAACTATTTTTCTTTCTTCTCCACTTTCCTTCTTTTCCATTTGATGTCAAGGTATTGTAGGAACTTAAGGAATAAACATTATGCGAAACGGACTAAATATTCCCCATCATTTTGCAAATATTAATAATAAAGGTATTAGAAGTAGCATTGCTAGTACCAACTCTAGTGTAAGTGAGAGAGAGAGAATCAATAAGAATTCCTGAAGAATGTTTTTCAAAGTCTTAGGTTACATTTTTTTTATCAAATAGCCGGGCAATATTTTTACTGTAATCTTTGGTACCTTGTAGTTAACTATTAGCCAGCTCGGCTCACAACCGAACTACTAAGGTTCAATCTGGGGTAAGGAGAGGGGATTTTGAGCAAGTCGCCGTATACCTGCTGATATTAGTACTTTTAGTAGCACTTGTAATTGTGTTGAATAGTTTACGTTATCACTGATGAGCTATTCTATTATCTTAAAATAATTAATTGATATTTATTGTTAAAATTGTTATTGTTTAGTAGTAAGAGTACTTGTAGGTGGTAGTGCTTTTCTTCAGCTGCCAGTGCAACCGACTCTATTTTTTTAATCACCTTATTCTGTTCTATTCACTATTTTCTCTCTATTTTCCACTTTAATTGCATATTTCTACGTGATCCTTTCTTCCTTTCTGCTTCCAAACTTTTACCAAAGCATCTTTACACACACGCGCACACTCACACGCACATGCACTCTTGCTTCTCAGCCCAGAGCAAATGGCGATTACTTCGCTGGTAAATGTTTCAAGAACCTACTTCCAAAGTCTCCAAAAAACACTTGAAGACACTTGAAGTGAAGAAGGTTCTTCATGGCGCCGCCTCAAGAAAGCAAGTTTCTCAAGAGACCATTGTATAATATTGCTGTTGTTATTGTTCTTATTATTATTTGTATTAGTAATGGTGGAATTGGTTATTTAAGAAATTTAACAACACAGGAATCAACAACTTGAGCCAGAGTTCGTTACGTGAGATTCGTCTGCAAAAACTTGCTTTTGTGGTCACAGTAGTGCCTATGCTAACCTTCCTATTGTGTAAAAATATACCTAGTTGGATGAATCTTATTGAAATTAACTGGCCCAGTGACTAACGCGACGGTCTGGAATTTTGAGACTCTCTGACCGCGGGTTCAAACCCCACCCGTAGTGTGGTCTGTCCACTTTGTCGATTCATCTCAGTATTTTATATGGCGGTATTATACCCCCCCCCCCCCATCTCTCCTGTCCTCCAATGTCGTTAGGTCGATTTCCCTTAACCTCACTTTGTAGGACATACCCATAGCTCCGGGACTAGTCTTGTTGTAACCCTTTACACTTTCTCTAGTTTCTTTAGGTGCTGGGAGAGGTGTGGGTTCCAAACTGGTGCTGCATACTCCAGTATGGGCCTAACGTACACAGTGTACAAGGTCCTGAACAATCCCTTTTTAAGATGTAGGAATGCTGTTAGGTTTGCTAAGCGCCCATATGCTGCAGCAGTTATTTGGTTGATGTGCGCCTCAGGAGATGTGCCTGGTGTTATACTCACCCCAAGATCCTAGACTGTACTCCGTCTGCGGTCTTCTTTGCCCTTCCCCAATCTTCATGACTTTGCACTTGGTGGGGTTGAACTCCAGGAGCTAGTTGTTGGACCAGGCCTGCAGCCTGTCCAGATCCGTTTGTACTTCTGCCTGCTCCTCATCCGATCGGAGTCTTCTCAACTTCATATCAACTGCAAACAGGGACACTTCGGAGTCTCCTTCCGTCATGTCGTTAACAAATACCAGAAACAGCACCAGTCCTAGGACTGAACCCTGTGGGACCCCGCTCATCAGAGGCGCCCACACTGACACCTCGCTGTTGTCTTCCTGACAGGTATTCCCTGATCCATTGCAGTGCCTTCCTGTTATGCCTGCCTAGTCCTCCAGCTTTAGCACTAATCCCTTGTGTGAAACTGTGTCAAACGCCTTTTTACATTCCAAGAAAATGCAATCTACCCACCCTTCTCCTGTCTTACTGCTGTCACCCTGTCATAGAACTCCAGTAACCTTGTGACACAGGATTTCCGGTCCCTGAAACCGTGCTGGCTGTCGTTGATAAGCTCATTCCTTTCTAGGTGTTCCACCTAGGGGTGTGTGTGTGTGTGTTATTTAAGTAATTTTTATGGATATGTGCACTGAGTGATCCATGAGGTTACAGTGCTCGGTAAATGTCAGAACTAATACTCAGTGAACTGGCAGTACTTGTCTTGGGAGGAGTGTATATATATATATATTATATATATATATATATTATATATATATATATATATATATATATATATTTATATATATATATATATACATAATGTGTTCATGCGAAACAAAAAGAGAATTTTGCAACATCTGGTTACCTTTAGTTTTTCAAGAAGAAACTTGTAAATATACTTTGTTGAACATTTGTCCCACAAGTTAAAGTAGTTTCTAACACAAGAAAAACGTTTTGAGAAACTCAAGTTGAAGACTGCAAACCTGCGGCACTTTTATTCTGTTGGCGTATATGATATCCCGTATATATGATTCCAGATATATACAACACCTGGTGTACATGATTCCAGGTATTTATGATTCCAGGTACATATGATTCCAAGTATATATAAGTATTTTTCATACTAGGTATACATTGTACCAAGTACAGTATACGAGTCAATACTTTTGACATCAGGTTTAAAGCAAATGTGGTACCAGGTTTATATACTAGATTACATATGCCAGGCATATATAATATCCACATATGTACCTGTTACATATGATACCATGTACATATAATAGCAGGTACCAGTGTCGGGTATATGTGATAGGATGTATACATGGTACTTACATAATGCTAGGTACATAGTACTAGGTATATATAACAAGAGTAGAGGCAAGACAGTGATGGAGTGAATGATGATGAAAGTGATTCTTCTTTTTCTCGTCACCCTGCCTTGGTGGGAGACGACCGATGTTTATATATAAAAGAAGAAAATTGAAAGTGAATACAGGAAAGAGTAAGGTTATGAGGGTAACAAAAAGATTAGGTGATGAAAGATTGGATATCAGATTGGAGGGAGAGAGTATGGAGGAGGTGAATGTATTCAGATATTTGGGAGTGGACGTGTCAGCGGATGGGTCTATGAAAGATGAGGTGAATCATAGAATTGATGAGGGGAAAAGGGTGAGTGGTGCACTTAGGAGTCTGTGGAGACAAAGAACTTTGTCCTTGGAGGCAAAGAGGAGAATGTATGAGAGTATAGTTTTACCAACGCTCTTATATGGGTGTGAAGCATGGGTGATGAATGTTGCAGCGAGGAGAAGGCTGGAGGCAGCGGAGATGTCATGTCTGAGAGCAATGTGTAGTGTGAATATAATGCAGAGAATTCGTAGTTTGGAAGTTAGGAGGAGGTGCGGGATTACCAAAACTGTTGTCCAGAGGGCTGAGGAAGGGTTGTTGAGGTGGTTCGGACATGTGGAGAGAATGGAGCGAAACAGAATAACTTCAAGAGTGTATCAGTCTGTAGTGGAAGGAAGGCGGGGTAGGGGTCGGCCTAGGAAAGGTTGGAGGGAGGGGGTAAAGGAGGTTTTGTGTGCGAGGGGCTTGGAGTTCCAGCAGGCATGCGTGAGCGTGTTTCATAGGAGTGAATGGAGACAAATGGTTTTTAATACTTGACGTGCTGTTGGAGTGTGAGCAAAGTAACATTTATGAAGGGGTTCAGGGAAACCGGCAGGCTGGACTTGAGTCCTGGAGATGGGAAGTACAGTGCCTGCACTCTGAAGGAGGGGTGTTAATGTTGCAGTTTAAAAACTGTAGTGTAAAGCACCCTTCTGGCAAGACAGTGATGGAGTGAATGATGGTGAAAGTTTTTCTTTTTCGGGCCATCCTGCCTTGGTGGGAATCGGCCAGTGTAATAATAAATAAATATATATATATATATATATATATATATATATATATATATATATATATATATATATATATATATATATATATATATATTATATGCGTAATAACATATATGAGTGTGTGTGTAACATTAAACATGAGAAAACTCTAGTGTGCACAGTAAGCCCGTTCGGCTGCTGACTGTCTTTTTCATTTAACAGCCTCGTCCATCATCTAACAGCCCTGTCAAACAGCCCCTTGTTGGTGGTCCATAACACCCCATTTATACTCGCGGGGCATTTTCCCCTTCCCTGCTACTGACAGCATGACTAATTGGCAACTGTACTCTGGGGGAGACGATTCTTTCTCCTTCCCTTACCTGGAGGGAAAGTACTATATTTTGCCCTTACTTAAGGGAATGTAGAGTCTTTTGATGTTACAAAGACGAGAGTACTGATTCTCTTAAATGTGAAGGGTTAGTAATGGTTATATTCTCGCTACGTGTTAGATCTTATACAAGAAAGTGTTATTTCATTAGTGG
Organism: Cherax quadricarinatus; assembly: GCF_026875155.1. Lineage (NCBI taxonomy): Eukaryota > Metazoa > Arthropoda > Malacostraca > Decapoda > Parastacidae > Cherax > Cherax quadricarinatus. Next base: position 6,074,940 of record NC_069477.1, on the reverse strand, counting down.
ATTTCACAAAATTGCACTGAAAATATTAAATACGACTAACTTCTTAAGTACTTATTACATCAGCAGTATCTATAAGAAAGACCTTGATTACCCCCCTTTCATCAGAAGCTGTATGATCTTTACAGGTTAAGTCTCTGCTTTGAATGTTATTTACGAAATTTTACTCGTAAACATGTGTACATAGGCACAGGTGTACACGAGTACATCAATGTAGACATGTAGGTAGTCGTTGGTGTTTTTAAAGGGGACTAAAGCGAGTGGTCCTGGGTTCCATGTGCACATTATATGACTCTCCTTGTCCCTTTCCTGGTGTGGTCGCTAAAGGTAACGGGTCTTGGTCCATGATGCGGCCACCAGTAAGGTGGTCCTGTAAGCATCCTTACAAGCTCTCTGTGACGGTGCTCTTTTTGACGGTGCTGACCGGGTGCTCTACCTTATGATTGGATCCTTAACCGCTCTTGTCCTGAAGGACACTTCCTGAGCTCCTCAGTCCGTCCTGTGTGACCTAAACTCTCATTATCCTTTGTCAGACAGTTTGCTGTGTGCCAGGCAGGAAAGGGACTCCTTTGGAGACCATTTTCTAGGTTTATGTTAGAATCCCCAGCGAGGGATCCCCAGCCTATTATAACATCTATACAGGTGTTTTTATTTCTGGTGCAGACTTCTTGATCTATTTCACTGTTTTATTTCTAGACATGAAGCAATCTGAAACAATTGTATTTCTCAGGCGTCAAATACCGTAAGGCTTGGTCATGGACCGGGCCGTGGAGGGCGTTAATCCCCTGGAACACCCTTCAGGTATCCTGCAAACACCCGTACCCTAGCACCCCACCTAGTAACCCTGTCTAGCACCTCCACCTAGCACCCCTGTTTAGCATCTCCTAGCAACCCTGTCTAGCACCTTCTCCTAGCAACCTACCCCATGCCGTCCATAAATACCTGATCAATCACATTCCGCCCATATTTTTTGCAGAATATTTTTTCCGCGGATGACGTAGGTAAAAATACGGAGAAAAATTAAATATTGATTCAAATAAAGATGTTCTTCCCAGGAACGTCCACATCTGGGAAACTTTGCTAATGGGCTGTTTTACTTTTTTTGAAGGGGGAATGAAGGGGAAGCTGTTGTCTGTCTTCTCTTTCATTTACGATCTTTTTATGCTTCTTCTTTCCTTGTTTTTCTTTGGTCAGGCATATTTTGTTGAGAGGTAATTTCCTTGTCTGCTCATTTTTTGGCGTTCTTAATTTTGTCCAGAATTTATGCTCTCCTATTTGAGGGAAATTTGTTTTCCATTTTTTTCTTACCCTAGAATACCGATTCACATTTTCGACTACCATGAGTTAATAACTTTGCCTTCGGTAGTCAGTAGTAAAGGCGACCAGAATAAAGCTGAATGTCTTGCGTATTTCTCTCTCTACATTCAGCTTTTCTCTGTTCACCAATTTAATACAGCATTTCCTTGAAAGTCACAGCTACTGGTGTTCATTAAGAACCTTCCAGCTCTTGGAGCTGTAGAAGAAGGGGCTTACTTTCACCATCAGTTAGCTTATTGATGTCTTCACTATCAAAACTTACGTGATTACAGTATTTAAGAGTCCTCCATAATGAGATGTCTTAAATGATGAAAAGAAAAAAACACTTCAGAAGAGTACTGACATCGCAATTTAATTTCTAACTTAAACACAATGTGTATCCCGTACTTAAGGCGCTTCCAGGTTGTTTACGACAGTAAAATAATGTAAAAATCTGCGTAAGGCAATATTGGGCAATGTCTTGAGTTTCAACCCAGAATGTTTGGACTGGCCAGACCCGCACCCGCTGCGGTCATCACAAAGTATGTATTTAATGGAATTCTCAATACGCCGGTGTGTGTCATAGACGATACTCTGAGAGCACATAGTCATATGAAATTTAGTCCTGTTTCATTACAGCTATTCTGGCGTTATTTAACTGCTTAAAGGTTCTCCAGTTCTTGGTGGAGCAAAATTTATTACTTTCCCGTCATGATTCCTCCCTTCGTTGTATTTTTCGTATATTATAAAACACGTCTATGTAATTAACCTTCTTTCGTTGTAAAAGAAGGAAAATTAATACAAACTGATCTATTTTTGTCCTTCATTACGAGAGAAGAGAAATTTTGACGTACTCAACACCTAAGATTGAATAAGGAACGAATGAAATACGCAGAGACTTTATTATATTTTAATAAAAACTCATAAGTCTTTGTACAAATTTTACATACAGCTAATTGTTATTACTAGCTCTGAAGATTAGGAGAAACACTTAGCAAAAATGTGAAGTATTAGGCGTCAAAACGGAAGAATAAAAAAATCAATTTAACATTACCCTCCATGAAATCTTCATCACTAAAGGTTTTCCCGCTGCCAGGGTCTGACTTGGGCACTGACCGAATCTCAGTTTTCTTTATATATATATATATATTTTATATATATATATATATATATATATATATATATATATATATATTATATATATATATATTATAAACGTGTGTGGGCAATTAAACTGTGGCTGGCCGGGGATAGGTCTCATGTTATTTTAGCCCTACTCGTGGAAAGCAAGTATATATATATATATATATATATAATATATATTATATATATATATATATATATATATATATATATATATATATAATATATGTGTGTGTGTGCTATATTTTAACTTGCAGCGCTGAAATTCGTTTTTCACACTGTGAAATTACAACTTCATAGTTAATAAAAATTCAAAACTTCCAGAGTTGATAAACACTTCAAATGTTTCATCAATTTTACCTCTGCTATAAGAAGTTTTGCGGAGGGAGAGTTAAAATGATTCTCATGTGACCTTTGTTGTCTTTATTTTCCCCTGACATTTGATGAACAGTAAAAATCACCAATATTGCATCACCAACATTTCATGATTTATAGAGAGAAAATATTGCAACAGTCTTCACTATTCCGATAGTGTGGTCTTCAAAACCTTAATTTTTTTATATCAATAATGAACGACTAGTGTAACCTAACATTTCGGAGATTCCACCAATAACTTTCAAAACTAATTATTTAATACTTCAAAACTGGAATTTAATGACACGGTCCTAAAATAGCCATGAAATGTGCGAATTACAGTTTGGTCTGGGATGTTTGTCGTCACGAGTCTGATAAAATATGCCATGTATGACGCTTTTTATAGCCAACATCCAGTAATTCCCCTGAACACACTTCTTATAAATGATTATATCAGCTAGTCACAAAATGACTCTGACACGGAAAACGTATTTTAATAATTCATACATTAAATTATGTATGTGTGCATGGGGCGATGATCAAGTGGTTATGAATTCATGCATTTATATATATATATATATATATATATATATATATATATATATATATATATATTATATATATATATATATATATATATTTATATATATAATGAAGAATTGAGACACTTGTGCAACACATGGGAATCTTTATTGAAGAAACGTTTCTTCAATAAAGATTCCCATGTGTTGCACAAGTGTCTCAATTCTTCAACTTGTCGGTTTTCAAACCATTCACCACTTATATATATATATATATATATATATATATTATATATATATATATATTATATATATATATATATATATATATTATATATATATATAATGTATGTCGTACCGAATAGGTAAAATTGGCCAATTAGCAAGAACTTATTTAAATTAAGTCCTTTGTAAAATTTTATCTTATACGTTTAAAGATATATTTTTTTTCATTTATGTTAATGTAAAAATTAACAATTTTTACCAAAAGAACCTTAGAAAACTTACCTAACCTTATAACAAGCGCAATTAAATTTAGCCTAATCCTATTCAATATATTTTAGATAAGTTAACAATTTAATAATAAACAGTCACAATATATTTTTTACAATAATTTAAAAATCAAACAGTATTATTTTTCGTTAGGTTCAGAATGATTTTTTGGGAAATTATTGCATACACAAATTTTTGCTTGCCTTGTTCGGCAAGAAGAGCGTTGCTATTGAAACCAAAACAGCAAGTTGTACCTATTCGGCACTACATTATATATGTATATTGTATTATGGAGGTACCACCTCTAGAGCTGGACTGGGAACCCTCATCCTCATATATATAAATTTAATTTATTGATCCAGGCAATGAGATTCTTAAAAATTGCAGCGACAAAAATTAATAGGGAGAATGTAATATAGAGCACTAAGTGACATGTTATCATAAGATTAGTGTGATTATGGCGGTGATAACATCGATAACACTTTGTGTTCTGGTGAATAATGCTAGGAGGAAATAATGTAGCTGTTAAAAATAATTTACTTTTGTAGAAAAATAAGTTGTGTAGTGCAAGCTACAGGTTACTGTGTTGATGCTTGATAGACAACACTGCTCTTGCAACCCTGTCACATTTGTAAACAAAACGTGACGTCATCACTCGGGCTACTGATAAAACATGACTAAGGATGTAGACAGTAGGATAGTTTAAATTTATGTAGAGTAGGCAACGGACTATTGTAGTGGTTCAATGTATCGAGACAAATAAGTAGAATATGATAGTTTGGCCTATTTAAACTATTAAAAAAGTTTTTACTTATACATGAAAAGTCGGGAATCCCGAAAACTTGTAGTGTATCGCAAAACGTTTCTCATGTAACACCTGGATGACCTCATTGCAAGACGCATCATGATCCTGTCATCTGCTAATTTAGTCCTGAATTCTTTCAAGTGAAATCAGATGAGATTTAATAACAAGGACTAGATTATTTTAATTATTTTGAGATTTTAAGTAATTGCAAGAAAAATAAAGCATTTCTTGTGTATGTGTGTGTGTGTGTGTGTGTGTGTGTGTGTGTGTGTGTGTGTCTGTGTATGTGTGTGAGATAAATAAAAGTGACAGATGATGTTAATATTTACTACACGTTATTAACAAAGTTTAAGCTAAGACCAGTCCTTATACGTAGCTTGTCCTAAATACAAGAGACCATGACTATTTGAAAAGTGTCACTTGTCCCAGGAATGTATTTAGTTACACCGACTTCTCAGTAACTTCTAAGGTATAGCAGCACCAACGAAACATAACATATCCTAGTTGTTGATACAATCACGTCTAGATCATTCACTAACTCCCTGCTCACCCAACATGCTGCCAAAAAAAAAAATGCATTTTTATTACATATGCTTTTTTAACCTTGAAGTGCGACTTCAGCAGCCCATTCCTCACAAAGCCAGTCTACGTGTCGAAGGAAAATAGTCCAAGGGACGAACATATTATAATTTGCTTAAATATAGAAATGACAGCAGCAGCCTGTGGGTTAGTACACATGAAAAGGGAGGAGGAGAATTAAAATCTGCCTTTCAAGTATTTCATCCAAGACCAGGTTTAAAACACATTACGCTTCCAAACCTTTATTACACTAGTCTCTCAATGACCGAAAAGCCAATTAGGAACAGCGCCTGCATTTTTATAAACAAGGTTTTACGCTGGGCGTTAATTGCCTTATTGCGAGTCTCCTTTGTGCCACAACGCAAGCAAACAAATTACTACATTCTACCTTGATCGTTTATTTGCTCATCGGAACACTCTAGTCATTTATTATCGGCGTCACCCTCCCTTCCAGAGTTCGTTCTCATTACTCACGTCAAAAGGGAATTAGCCGGAGCATCATTCATCGTCAGGTTGTTCCATTACCTAACACTCACGACTCTCAATTAAATAATATATATTTTTTAATATTGTAACCAGCGTAAAGTAATCCTGAAACAATCTATTTCACACTGTCACTGCAGCAGGTCAGTGAATGTCACTCGTCAGCCAGCTTCTTAGGTTGCGTCACCAGCTGGCTGCAACACAAATGGCTCGTCTGCATTCATAAATTAGGAATTATTAAAATGTTATTAGATCTGAAGGACAAAAGTTTTCTAAATTACAGGACCTTGGGTCGTAGGGGAGGTCAGCCACACGACCCAGAGTCGTGAGGAAGGTCAGCCACACGACCCTGGGTCGTCAGGCTGACGACCCAGCTCAATCATAGTGGGATTTATAATGCATCTTTATTTGTTGGCTTTACACTTCTTCCTCATGGAAAATCAATTCCATATGAGCACTAAAACAAATAAGTTGGCAAATATGTTGATTGATTCTTGCTCGGCGCTTCTCTATACTGTTTGCAACTCACTCTCACTAGCATTTAAATATATTTCAATCGTCAGATGAAATTTCGCCAGGGGTTACTTTCGCCATTGACAAGATGAATACACAAATAACCCGCACATAGGAGAGAGGAGCTTACGACGACGTTTCGGTCCGACTTGGACCTATGTGCCTTTGTAAATGGTCCAAGTCGGACCGAAACGTCATCGTAAGCTTCTCTCTCCTAAGTGCGGGTTATTTGTGTATTGTTCCAGTGATGGTATTGTGACTTTTTGTTATTTATTAACAAGATGAAAGTATTATATAATATAATCTATGCACTGAACTTTGGCTTTCCAAACCTTACTTTTCTCTTGGTGAGAGACCTTTCAACCAGTTTTATACACCTCTTAATCATCCTATGCTGTTCCATCCATTCTAAATGCTCAAACTACCTCAACATTCTCTCCTCGGCTCTCTGAATTGTACCTTTGATACCACCACAAAGTCTTCTAAATGTTATGTGGGTTCCCCGACGCTAGTAAAGGGCTCTTGATTTAGTTAATTGAAGTTACAGTCAGTGATCAAACCTAATCGCCTTTCATTCTTCCAGTTGTATGCGTCCCTACGGGCTTAGTGCTTTTCCCTGGCATATAATAACGTAGGCGGAGAACAAAACCCACTCCCGCTTCAGGCATCTTATAGAGAATAAACTTTGAATCTTTGAAATGAATGACGATATGTAGTTAGTCCACAGCGCAGCGTAATGTTAATCATTATAATGTTTTATATCTATAAGTGTTTAAGAGGTCGAAAGAAAGTTGTTAGGGGCTTTGCATTTTTCTATGCGAGGCGAGGAACATATATATTTTTTTTTTTTGGTAGAGTAAATAAAGCATGTTCGCGTATGTCTTTCTTAAGTTCAGAAAAATGAAAGACGTCGAGAAGTATTTTTAAATTAGGTTATAGTCACCAATAACTGGAAGGGAAGGGACTTAAGGTATGTACATTTTAGAGTAACTTCTCAGAATATCAATATAGTAGAAACTAATGCTTCTATTCTATTCTAATTGAAAAAAGATATCTTTAGGAATTCCTTACTAGCATAGTTTTGTACGTTACACTGTCCAGTGCCTACCTAAGTGCCCTTTATTATCACTTTATTTTCCTCGCTAGTTCTCTCTCGCCTTCCCCCACTTTAAAGTTTTCTGTTTTTGGCCTCCTTGTAAACACTGATTCGTTAAACCTATGCAAAATGGAGCTTTTCTGTAAGGTACGTCAGATCTTCAAGAATTTCCGGCAACTTTAACTGTAAGTTACAGCCAAAACTATAATTCCTTACGTGAATTCTAATGAACGGCTAATGATGTGACTGAGAGAGAGAGACAGGCAGAGACAGTGACGTAGACAGGAGAGAGAGAGAGAGAGAGAGAGAGAGAGAGAGAGAGAGAGAGAGGAGAGAGACATACATTTATAAAGTTTATGCTAGGCTGTTACCGCGAACTACCACTTCTTGGGCATCTCCAACGACCTTCATATTGGGTCAAGATCCAGATTCACTGCCCCTGCATTAAGGGCTGTAAGTCCTAGTTACAGCGCCCACGATAGGTCCATCAGGTCCGGACGAGCACCTTCTCCGTGTCCCTTACTCGTCGTTTGCTCAAGACAGGACCTAAGTAACTCCTGACCCCGACTGCAACAAACCATAAACCCTACCACTTGTGCCAATCCTTTTACACTAAGAGGTATCCCTCATACATTTATATGTATATGTACTTGCGCCAGAGAGATTTCCTATTTAAAGTTGAGATGAGCTCATGTATACACTGTACCTACTTGTGAGATATTTATTGTTAAAGGAGCAAAGTTCTCCTTGTCAGTTTGATATTATTTGTCTATTACAGTTATTTTAAGCGTCCAGTAATTGTATCAACACGTGTGCTCTTCGTGTGTAAGTGTGTGCACTTGTGCCTGTGCCTATGTATAGTTTTTTGGTATAAGTACATAGGGAGTAATCACACACTTACGTATGCGGGGCAACTATTCAAATATATTCAAATTACAATACGTATTATTTATTTAAAATACGTAAATTAGTTCAAAGGAAATTCCTGAATAATTTTTTTACCAAATGATGTAGAAAACAACTTAATATTTTAGTTTTGTAACAAGGTCGCATATTTCTTGGGAATCTGCTTGTGAGTGTTCATTCGTCAGGGATATATTAAAGCTGTTATACAGAAATATGAAGGTTATTTGTATCTCAGAGAAACGGCGGATTAAACCTCCAGTCTCATTTTCTTTTTATTTTGTTATTTAGCACCAGTGTGTTTTAGTTTGATGAGGTTAGTGCATCGGTGTATTGAGTTAGGAGTTAAGCATTGCAGTTTCACGTTTATCTATTATATGGCTGATTTATATAAATATATCAGAAGATTTTTCAATGCTTTGTTTATTTTTAATTTAAAATAACTAGGAGACTAGTGGTACGATTTATATACCTGTCTGATACTGAAAGTTTTTGAAAAGGTAGAAAAGGGAATGAATAATTTTTAAGGCATCATAAACACATTTTCTATCCAACGAATCCTATTTTCGGTGACCAATTATATGACAATTGCTACGGCATTCCACTAGCATATACAAGAACAACCATGACTAATTAACGATTAATTAAGGCATTAGTTGGTGGTTACGAAGACTTTTTAGAGACTCAACCATATAAACATCAGGTAATGATGTTGAGAAACCTAAAAACAAACGATGTCAGACAACATTCAGATGGTTTACCCATTTGAATTTAATTTGAGATCTATAGAGTTATTGTTGCGAGTCGGTGAAAAATATCCTGCTACTGGGAGAAACCAACCACTTGTGCTGGAATACAGAATATTTTTTTCCGCTAGTATCGCCCTGGCACAGCTGCTGTGGCTGCTGCTGTTTGAGATCTCTTTTTTTTTTTTTAACCCAGAGAGAATTAAATCAGAAGTACGCTGGAATCCACGGCTCCCCTACCCCAGGAGCGCCTCTTGCTGGAACCCTTGAGCGCTTCTGCAGCAGGGGATCCATTTTCCTTTTTGAGAGGACATATACCAACAATGGAGAGAAAATACAGCTCTGCACCTCCAAACACTACTCGTTCTCTCGCCGTTTCTGACTACGACTCTATGCTGCAACTTAGGATCATAGTTTCTGTAACTATATTAAATTTCAAAAATTTGTCAGGTCTAGTGACCCTCGCTTTGGGGTTCTTGAACAGGCCTCATTCTCTCAAAACGTCGCTGTCTCTGTTATAGGAGGCTCAGCAACTTAAGCAAACCCTAAACTATAAACAAGCAGACGTTGTTCACTTTCTATGCCTCGTCTCTGCTCCAAATTCGGAACAACCACAAAAGGCCCAAACGTTAAAATTACAACCCATTAGTATCTCCCCACCTACCCCATTATAAAAAAGGTTTGAGGCTAGATATTGAGAAGTCCGTCGTTGTGTCCCTCCTCCGTGGTGCAGGATGCTCAGTACTTGCCGGAGTAGTGACTGCCTGTGGTGGAAGGAGGCCCACGGGAGTTGGAGGAGGGGTGGTGATGGTGACGGTCGTGCTTAAGAGAGTGGTGACCGGAGTAACGCGAGTTCGGTCTTGAGTGCACGATGGCATAGTGGTCGCTGTGAGAAGACACCGAGCGAGCAGAGTTCATGGTTGAGGCTCCGGAGGTGTAGCCCTTGCCGTTGAGAGAATACCTGCCAAACAAATAGCTTTAATAGATAAAAATGGGAACATCAGCACTGTGCTGCAACCCTATACTATAAGGCTAGATACAATGTCTGAATAAAAGCTGTTTTCCTGGGCAGAGGGAAAGTGGAATGTGAAAATAGGAACAATCACAACTTCCCACAATCACAGGGCCAGGGAAAATATGATCTCACAAAGTTAGAGCTGCAAAATAATGAAAATAATGCTATTGATTTAAAATTTATATCTTCACATTCGCTTCTTAAATGTTAATAGTAAAAAAAAATTCAGGGGAGAGACAGATAATTAGCTTCGTAAAATTACTGTGACCAAGAAAAACGTGGCAGGATGTTACTCAATTTTTGGATTTTGAAAGACACGTTAATACAGTATAGAAGCTATGTAGATGGCCTATATTTATGGATATAGTTCCCAGCTTTGACACAAACTCGATCTTTGACTTTTTGTCAGCAACAGTTTTAATACACCAACCTTGATTATGCTTCCTTTAGCACGCCTCACCTGCCTTCCTAACTCTACCTCTGCTATACTCGTCACTCTTGCTAAAGTCTGATCAAGCATATTACACCTTTAGCACACCTTACCCTGCAATACTGTATGACCCTCATGAGTTTAGTGCTTAATTGTGATTATAACAATATGGATATCGTTTCTAAGTAAAGGGAACAGTACGCTTCTTCCTTGGATTGTACCTAAATGCCTTCCATTCCCCGAGGCGCGCTGTATGATTTTACCCCCCCCCTCCCCACCTTCACAAATATAATAATAATATATCGTCTCAGTTGCTTCCATACTGCGCTAGTCTCTCAGTATGTTCGAATTCGTCGGTATCAACATACCTTCCCACTTACAAAAGTCACACAGCAGCTATGTCAAAGTATTTTACCATTAACACAATTTAATACAGGAAGCTATTGCTTTGCGAGTGTTATATAGACGTATACAAAGTGAAAGGTTCACATTTCGCAAATTCTCAGAATATAAAAATAATCACTGAGGCAGAAGACTATTGATGTCACACTGGTCTTTGTTGGTGCTGGCGGCTGGTGTAAAATTTGTGATATAGTACGTCAAGCTTAATGGTGGAGGTAATCATCAACAGAAGAGGGCGATGTGAAGATATATTACTGGTAATATTTCCTCATAATACTGAAGGGAGAGAGGGGTTGAATTATAATGGGGGAGAGGGGAGTTTAGAGTGGGTAGACGAAGGCTTTGGGGGTTTGGATTAATAGATAAAGGTTTTTGAATTGGTAGACGGAGGTTTGGGTGTATACTGGAAGCTTTGGGAATGTAGTTAGGGATTTTCAGCGAACAGTTGCTTCTCTGTTGTTAGATGGGGATATGATGTGAGATGGTGCAGTGTGATGTACAGGGATCGACCTGTTGGATCAAGATATGAATAGTGCGAGATAGTTTGTGCAGTGATACTACACGAAAGTGTTCTTGGAGGTAGGTGTGGGAAGGCGGCTTAGACAAACATTTTGGCACCCATGTACACACAAGTATTACTTAGTATTGCTAGAGAGAAGAGGGAAGGGGGTAGCAGGCATAGATACAAGCTAAAGATGCAAATGAGAATCATGAACGTCAGAAAATACACTTTAGCAGTAACGAAGGAAGTATTTGACGTGAAAGCAGATTCACTACAGAGGTTTAAGAGTACTGATCATAAAGCCCATGAGGCCAATAATTCAATAAATAGGTAGAAAAGGAAGGTACAACGCAGTCTTGAAGACTTTATGAAACACTTCTCTATTGTGGTATGAACTAAAATCAACTGTTCAATAACAAACAGAAGAGACTCCACACAGATGTTGAAACGTAGAGAGATATGATGCAGAACAAGCTTTCATTGAGACAACGTTTCGCTCCCTGTAAACCGTTATTAAGCTGTAAAATGACTTGATTAAGCCGTACACACACACACAGCGAAACATTGTCCTAACCAAAGTTTGTTCTGCAACGCGTCTTTGGTACCACTGTCAGCAGCACACTATTCTGATCATTTTCAAATGTGATAGAATTACCTCACGTTTGTAAATCAAAAGTAGACAGAGCATGCTTATATAATTACAAAGTAAACACACACACACACACACACACACTACCTACCTACATAAATATACCTCAGCCAGATCAATATAAACAGAGGAACTTCCACGAACGAAAAAAAAAATCTAAATTTAACAAACTCCATAAAATCGAAAAGATAGGAGCAAAGTTTAGAATTGCTGGCGGATATGAGTCCCCCGGTGCATCTTTATTTTGGTGATAAAGAGGAAATGATAAAAAAGGATATAATACACATTTTTCATTTCCCTCTGAGCGATGCATCAGAACACTTGAAAATTTTAATAAATAAAATCCTAGCTGCTACTGTCTAGATTTATTTACCATTTATTAAGCAAATCAATATTTTTAATACATAAAACAATTATTGTTTTAAATTTAGTGTACGTAGTTTGCTACTGAATTTTGCCGTAGTTTAAGATCAGTGTTAGAATAGCAAACACATCTCTCTTCTCTATATAGAGAAGAGGTTAGATAAGTCTAACAACATACTCAGTTATCACTGCCTTCACCTCTCTTAAAAAAAGACTAATTCACACACGCCCCAAATAAAAAATGACACTGAAGAAATCAGTTCAACAGTACGACAGTACAACAGCCATATAATTCATACAGTGGGAGCCAGATACTCGAGCTAACCCCTTTCCTCACCACAACCCACACCACCTTCCCCACAACAACTCTGACCAACCTCACCACCTCAACTTCCCACTCTGCCTCACCTGGAGCCGTACTGGGAGCCGTGCCAAGAGCGGTAGGGGTCGTACTCCTCTATGATGGAAGGTTCCTTCTCAATGATCTCGGACTTGGTGCATGAGCAAGTCATGGCAGAGCACAGGAATATGTTGATGATCATCATGATGATGAATAGAACAGCCAACACGATGCAGAGAATCCACAGCCACGGAGGGTACCAGTCACACGACGTCACTCCTGCACAGAAGAAATCGTAATAAAGTTGGTAGAATTACCGACAATATGTAAAGTAAAAGGACACAAGTGCAACTAATGTGACATTTTATTGTGGCAACGTTTCGCTCTCCAGGAGCTTTATCAAGCCATTAATGGTAATGGCTTGATAAAGCTCCTGGAGAGCGAAACGTTGCCACAATAAAATGTCACATTAGTTGCACTTGTGTCCTTTTACTTTACAGAAGAAATCACATTAGCTGCAATACTGGGGGTCACAGCACTGTATAAGTCACAGCACTCAAGGGCACATCAGCTTCACTGCCGGAGTTAAATTAGCTAAAATGTTGGGATTACTACGGATACAATGCTGGGCTCATATTAGTAATAATGTTGTGGTAGCATTACATATATCGTTAATTGGTTCACGTTTATTATAATGTTGGGGGGTATTATACATGTGAAGCTGAAATCACATCAAAGTAATATTACCGTTTGAAACTAGAATAAGACAGAATGACGGGGAGAAGTTATAATAATGGTTAGAATGAGGGAGAAAACATAGCGAGAGGCTAAAACTGAGAAGGAATAATCGTGAAGTTAAAATTGAGGTGGTAATAATTGTGAGGGGGACTAATAATGAGAAACTTTATGGTGAAAAGACTGAGCTGTGAGCTGGAACAGGAATACCACGAGAATTGCACAACCTGAATCTTGTATATAATTTCCATCATGGTTAAGTTCAGAGTCAACATGTTTCGCAGCAACACAGCTCATAATTTTAATTTGTTTCGATAGTCAAAAAACATTTAAACTTACATTTATTATAATGTTCTACAAAGCTTTTATAGGCGTAATTTAGTTTAATGTTTAACCTACTTTTATAATAAAACCTAAATGTTGTGTTTACTATCATTTTCTGGAGTCAAGCGCTTGTTTTGACTATTCACAGCTAAACCACAAACTGGAAATGAGAGCTGGACGATTTTCCGGGTCGTTCTACACCTTTATAAAGTCCAGGATGGACCGAAGGTCGTCCAGTCTTCATGTCCATTTCGTGGATTTGTAATGAAATGATTTCAGCAACGGTATTGTGACCAGAACAGTCACGTCAGAAATGGCTTTGCTCTCCCATTGTTATTTGTATACTACCTCGTCAAAGACAAAATGATAATTTTTCCCAAAATAATCTGATGTCCAGCCATTAATAAAGGCAATAGTGGAAATAAGAGGATAGAAGGGAGGAAAGAGAAGTGGGAGAGCAAGTTGGATGAATACGAGAATCTGAAGAAGAGGGTAAGAGTTGGCAAGAGAGAATAACAAGGTGATTGAAAAAAGAATCAAGAGAGGAATGGAAGGAACTGAGTGAGAATCTTGGAAGAATATGTGAAAGAGTGAGTGTGATTGTGAGGAAGGGGGAAGAGAGAGAAACAGACAGACAGAGAGAGGTAGAGACAGAGAGAGACACACAGAGACAGAGACACACAGACAGAGACAGACACAGAGACACACAGAGACACAGACACACAGACAGACACGCACACAGAGAGACAGAGAGACAGAGAAAGGAAAGGGGACTCTGACGGAGCTGAAGGATATAAAACTTGTGAAGTAGTGTTGGGGGAAGCAAGGAAGAAGGTTGAAGAGGTAAGGAGTGAGAGCTAAAAACCAAGGCAGTCTAAAGAGCTTAACCCTAAGCCAGAAAAACCTGAACTCTATTTACCAAATTTTTCAGCCACACCAAAACTAAGTCTACACAAGTCTGTTAAACTAAAGCTTGACAAGTCTCAGCGCAGCTCACAAACCCATCCAAACACATCTAAGAAAGTCGCTTCGCTTTTATCATCGTTGTCGTGGTATTCGTGTCGTTTTCATGGTGTTCTGTCTTCGTCGTGGTGGTATTCGTCTCTCATCGTCGTGGTGGTATTCGTCTCTCATCGTCGTGGTGGTATTCGTCTCTCACCATCGTGGTGGTATTCGCCCCTCACCATCGTGGTGGTATTCGTCTCTCACCATCGTGGTGGTATTCGTCTCTCACCATCGTGGTGGTATTCGTCTCCCACCATCGTGGTGGTATTCGCCCCTCACCATCGTGGTGGTATTCGTCTCTCACCATCGTGGTGGTATTCGTCTCTCACCATCGTGGTGGTATTCGTCTCTCATCGTCGTGGTGGTATTAGTCTCTCATCGTCGTGGTGGTATTCGTCTCTCACCATCGTGGTGGTATTCGTCTCTCACCATCGTGGTGGTATTCGTCTCTCACCATCGTGGTGGTATTCGTCTCTCATCGTCATCATTATATTCGTCTCTGGTGGTTTTGGGCAGCGTGGGAGTGATGGCTGCCTCAGCCTCCCTCGTATAAGGGTGATCATTATGCGACACTTTATGGGAATCAGATAAGGCCAATATTGGCTGGATAGCTATTATCCTCAAGTCTAGGGCGACACAGGGATTACCCAGGAATTATATCCCGTCCTTCAAATTTCAACTGATTTATAATAACCCTTTGACAGGGAGGTGACCTATTTTTTTTTTCAACTCTCACGCGTTTAGTTTTTATTGAATATAGCAAACTTACTTTCTTCTGAAAATATATTCAGTAAATTCTTGGGTTATAAAATTGGGTAATAGATTATTGGAAGAATTTTGGTGCTGGGTTTATGCAAGTCAAAGTTTAAAATTAATTAATCATGGATTTAGTGAACAATTGTGGAATAAATACGTACATCCATACATATAAGAATGAATGAACACACACACAGCATAGATAAAGGCATAAATACGTACGTACATATATCAGCCTTTAAAGTCTCATATGACCAAGACTTAGTCTTATGTTTTTTCTGAGCACACAAAACAAATCTTTCCTTTTAATTTTTGGGTTTTTTAACACGCTTACCTGGGTAGCTCGACAGATTCTATATATTTTAGCCAATTCGTTGTTCTCTACGTCTTGAACTTGATTTAGATCGCAACTTTTCGCAATGCGGTCCACATTATTTACAATAACGGCCGCAAGACTTGGCGGCAGAATGGACCAGAGTTATTATTATAAGATTAAGTTTGGAGGCAGCAACTTGGAGGAGCCGTAGTGGGCTAGGGTGTGCGTGACTTTAGCCACAAAGTCCGTGGAACGCCCGCTAAGTTCCTCTTTCCTGACGGTAGTGACTGCACCCACCTATTTGCTGCCTGAGATATTGTCCGCCTCTGTCTAGCTCTCCCGATGTACCGTCTAGCAGGTGCAAAGGTGTGTTGCACCATAAAAAAACATAAACAGCCGCTATTTGAGAGTCTACGAGCAGGTAAATCAGCTAGTCTCATCTCAAGAGTTGACATTAGTTTGAGCACATACCTTTAGGTCATTGCCAGTCCTCAGGCATTAAAAGATCGAAAATAATGACTCCTTGTTTTCCGGGTTCCAAACATAGACTCCTTCCCCCCCCCCCACACACACACACACACACCCTATGCTACTTAGGGTCATTAGGATTCCTCCACCAGAAACTACTATGCAATGGTAAGGTTAGTGAGGCATCTTACTAATTTATTTTTACTGGGGCTTTCTACATATTCCCCGTTGGATAAGATATATAAAAATTTTGTAAATAGCATTACTTTTGTGGAAAATTACGTTTATCTGAATAACTAATTATGTACATAAAAGTAAATGATAACAAAGATAATTATTATCAATGTTACATAGACAAGTAGGAATTTGGGACACTTAGGTCGCAAAAAATGTCCCCCTTCGATACCTACCACTGTCATAACCACAAGTTGCTCTGGACCTATTAATTAAATGAAATATACATACAGCAGGAATACTGGTAAATATATAAATTTGTGGACTGTATATTAAAAATAATAAATGGTTATATATATATACACAATTACATAACAGAAGGAAAATATATCTTAATATCACTCACCAATTTGACTGGAGATTAATGTGTATCATACTCAGAAAACCTCACTCTAACTAAATCTATGAAAATAATGCTGGCCAGAATTACATACAAATCTAGAGAGCTTATTTGAGGTTCCTGGAGCTGTCTTGTCCAGTTGTCTGATATCTCAAGTTATGCAGGAATGCACATCCACCAATTTCGCCTCCTATTTGAGAGGTGTCAACACAATTTTAACCTCTAGAGTACGAAAAATTCTTCCCATTACACCAACGTTTGTACAAAATTCAAAACCAAGATGGCGAGTCTCTCTTCTTTTATTTCGATAACATACTTCTTTTAAAAATACAATATAGGGCATCTATTTACCTATAAATTACCGTATTTCCGGAAAATATATGCAGTATTTTCCACACTGCGGCCGGCCGGAGTTCGTTGCTAAACGACTCAAATTGCTCCTTCCTTTAGGAGACGATTCCAGCCGGTTCTGGCTTGAGTGGCTGTTCTCCTAGTAGGTCTTACTACGATTTCATCTTCCGGCATCATTTGGTCAGCGTTATCTTCCATATCACTCGTCACTTTCCCTCAGATTTTCATTTACATTTGATTGAACACCTAATTCCAAGGGAATCAATTTATTGTGTGTAAACTTTCCTGGCCACGACACAACACTTTGACATTCCTGACAACACCTTGTGCATCTGGGTGCAATGTCAATACTTTGCCCAGAGGCCACAATGTTCGATGTTGTTCAGTGTCAATTAACACAATGTCACCTGGTTGAATGGTCTGTCGATTTACTGCCTCGGTCGCACCATAAAAGTGTTCACGTAGTGTAAGAAGATATTCCTTACGCCACACATTAGACCAATGATCAATTACTATTATTATTATTAAAGATTAGCCGGTATTCTCCCGGCCCGGGCCTTTTCCAAGTAGTGGCCTGGCCTTGGCTCCCTCTTTAGGGAGTGTCTGAGACCTAAGTCTCCCATGGGAGGAGGCACAAGGACCTCCTCATCTTTGGGACCAACTGTCCCCAGTCCTAGCCAATCAATTACTTTATTTAACATTTTAAATTTCTTCCGGATTATCTCTATAGACAGGGGCAGCTTCCAATTTCCTTCCACATATTAGGTGAGAAGGTGTTAATACATCTGCATCAGGTGTATCACTCATGTACGAGAGAGGCCTATTATTTATACGATTTTCCGCCTCCGCTAACACTGCACGGAATTCTTCCAAATTAATTCTCTTCCGGTGTAGTACTTTACGGAGACACCTCTTCACTGTGCCTATCAGTCTTTCGTACAGCTTCCCCTGCCAAGGGGCTCTAGGAGTAATAGATTTCCAGGTACACCCTCGCTGGGTTAACAGAGATTGAACATCGTTACTATTATTTAATTCTATCAAGTGTTGAGCACCTGCTACAAAATTTGTGACATTATCCGAAATCATCAACCTCGGACAGGATCTCCTAGCTGCAAATTTTCGAAACAGCTGTATAAACTGTTCTGCAGACAAGTCCTGTGCCACTTCTAAATGAACTGCCCTAGTAGCAGTACAGGTGAACAAACAAACATACACTTTTAGTGGAACACCATCTGAAGTACCTGTTAAAATTATTGGACCACTATAGTCTACACCTGTTACAACAAATGGTTTCACTAATTGTACACGCTCCTTTGGCAATGGTGGAGGACCTGTGTACATATAGGATCTGGCATCCACACGGCGACGTATTACACAAGATTTAATCACCCTTTTTACACTTTGCCGCCCTTGTGGAATCCAGAAAGTTTCCCTATTACAATTTAAGGTATCTTGTACACCACCATGCATTACATTTTTATGGGCATTTAGCAAAATTAAATTTGTCAGATGATGAGTTTTGGGCAGCAAGATAGGGCGTTTAGCATGATCACCCAATTCAGCATTTTGTAACCTACCTCTGCACCTAATTACACTGTTCTCTAAATACAGCCCCAATTTCTCTATTATGGAACCTTTCACAATTTTTCTTTCCATCATCAATTTAATCTCATTTCCATAGATTTCCTCCTGTACCCTCTTTATCCAAAATTCAAGAGGATGTGAAAACTTATATGAAATATTCATCTTGTTTAGAAATTTAAACACCAACTTAGTTACATTGATTAGTTTGGGTAAAGAAGAATACCTATTCATATCAATGGCTAAGGAAGGACAAACTATTGGAGCGGTGGTCACAGTAATTTCAAAGGAGCAATATACGCCTTTTGTACAGGCCAATTAGCTTTATTTAAAAACCAGCTCGGTCCTTTAAACCATGATACAGCATTTACAAATTTAGCATAAGATAAACCTCGAGACAAGAAATCAGCTGGATTCTCCTCACCAGGTATATGATTAAATGTTAACGTATGCTGACCCAAACTATTATACTTCTCTTGCATCTGATTAATTTCAGCGACTCTGTTTTGTACGTACACAATTTTACTGTTTCCATTACGAATCCATTGTAAGGATACCTCATTATCAGACCAAATTAGTGTCGCTAATATTTATCTCCTGCAATTTATTCCTTATATAATTAGCTAATTTGACACCTACATAAATGGCTGTTAATTCCAACTGAGGCAAGGTACGTGATTTAATTGGAGACACTTTAGCTTTAGACATAACAAGAGAAATAACACTATTACATTGAAGGTAAACAACTGCTCCATATGCCAATTTTGAAGCATCACAAAAGATGTGGAGTACATTTTTCCCATTTGGATTGGCCACCTGGCGTGGGAACTCCAACATTGGAATTTTCTCATAATCACCAATTAATTCATCCCACCTGTTAATGAATTCCTCAGGTAGAATTTCATCCCAAGCACATTTAAGTTTCCATGCTTCCTGAATTAATAATTTCCCTCTTATAGTAAGGGGTGACACTAAACCTAGTGGATCAAAACATTTGGAAACTTCAGCAAGCAAAACTCACTTAGTTAATTTATTGGGCATACTGTAGTTATTAGGTTTTAACATTAACAAATCTCTCTCAGTATCCCAAGTTAAACCCAATATATTACTACATTTTGGCACTTCATCTCCAGGGTAATCTTTGCTTATTTTGTCCTTTAATTTGGACGAATTACTATTCCATTCCCTCAGAGGTATATTTGCACTTTGCATTATTTTATTAGCCTCTCCATAAGTCATTAACAGTTCCTCTTCAGTTGACGTCACACCCAGGAAATTGTCCACATAAAATTGTTTGCTCATTACTTTACTCAATGGACTTTCCATACATTTAAGGTGTGCATTTATCGTCGCTTGAAGTAGGAACGGATTGGATGTAGCACCAAATAATACGCTCCTAAAGCGAAAGGTTTTCAGAGGGCTAAGTGGGTCAATAGGATTCTCAGGCCATAAGAAGCGGGTACAATCCCGGTCAGCCTCTTGTAAACCCACTCTTAGGAAAGCTTTACTTATGTCAGCCGTAAAGGCATAATTCTTTACCCTGAAATTTAATAAGATATCTCCTAATTTTTCCGTCAACGACGGACCTGTCATCAGTCATTTAAACTAGGTACATTTTTGTTACTCCTGGCACT
The DNA here is from genome assembly GCF_026875155.1 of Cherax quadricarinatus. Classification (NCBI taxonomy): domain Eukaryota; kingdom Metazoa; phylum Arthropoda; class Malacostraca; order Decapoda; family Parastacidae; genus Cherax; species Cherax quadricarinatus. The sequence goes on along the minus strand of NC_069477.1, from coordinate 6,054,567 downwards.
ACAATTAAACACAATTCTCAGAGGAGTGGTCTTAGAATCCTTCTTCACTCCGTGATGTGGCAAATAGTGAACATAAATTTTGGCTTGCTCAGGAGGTACCTCTTCTATAAATTTATTAATTAACTGCTCAGCAATTATATCATTATAGGCAGTTAACAATTCTGGTGTCTTACTCAGTTCGCGGAGCTGAGCCTTTAATTGTCCATATGCCTTTCTGTAATTGGTGGGCAATTCTGGATGGTTCAGTCTCCACGGAAGTCGCACCCAGTATTGTCCAGATTCAAATTTTACACCTCTCAGGTATTGCTCCTGAGTAAAAGAATCGTCTGGACTTTCTTCATTTACATTTATTCCAATGCTGTCTAATTCCCACAATTTATGCACTGGCTTAACACCATCCTCTATGGAAGAATTATACTGGGGTACGATTTCATGAGTAAGACACACAGTTATGGTATTTGTAGTTTCCTCTAGTCATGAATTATTATTACGATGAATCCTACCATACATTACATGGCCTCCTGCAGTCTTCAAAAGGGTGACACCACATTTCTTTACCATACCCTTTACAAAGGAGGCATAATAGTCACTATCAAAATATTTATTGGGCCTACAGAATCATCACTTAACCCAGAAGGTGCTAAATTTACATTATGTGAAAGTCTTTCTGTAGCTTTACTAAGCCCTACTGTAGATATTTTCTCTGGAAGTCTATCTACAATTACTGCATTAACACATTTTTTCTCATTGCGCAGCCTGACAGTTACATAAACAGTGTCATACAGTTGAGACCTTTTATCCGAGAGAAACCCAGATAATTTTAAATTTGTGGGATCTCCCATCTGTACTTCATACCATCGAGACATTTACGTTTTATGAAAGTACGCTGGGATCCCTGGTCCAATAATGCATTTACATTTTTTGATTTATGCCTTTTATCATCAATTTTTACCTGTAACACAGGTAAGGCTACTTCAGCAAAACCATCATTATTAACATTAGCAGCAATTTTTACATTAGCCACTGTTGTGTCAGGATTGTCAACATTATCATTATTATCAACATTATCATATAGACCCTTAAACATGACTATATGGTGTCTTCCTTTGTGACATTGATAGCAGTTATTTAATTTGGCATGACAATCCTTTACATTGTGATTACCTAGACACCTGATACATCTGTCAAGTTCCTCCAATCTTTCAACTTTATCATTCCATGAATTGTATGCATTGCAATTCTTAGAAAAATGAGTACCCTTGCAGAAAAGACAATCTCTCTTTTCTTTGACTGGTCTCTTATTAACTGGGTTACTCTTAGGAGGGTACTTCTTACCTTTTGGAGAATCATTATTTCTGATTCCTGCTACTTGATATGCACCTATGCAACTATTTTTAGGAAATGAATTTTGATTATTACCATTGGGATAATTTTTCCCTTTGTGAAACTTGACAGATACCTCAGAGTTATTATGTGTTGCAGCTTTAAAATGAGTTAGTTGGCTGGTCTGCAACTGCACAATTAATTCTTGTAGACCTAGTCTTATTTCCTCCAGACCAAAATAACCCTTGTGATATTTGTTGGAGAACCATTCAAGTGTTTTACAGCTTAATTTATTCTGTATCATGGCACTCAATAACCAGTCTGATTCCTTCAGATTATATTTATTACTTAAAGTTTTGAGAGTGCTCTCCAGTTTAATTCTAAACTGTTGTACACCTTTGTAAGTGTGATCTGGAGATTTTAAATTAACAATGATATTCACTAGATCCAACCTACTTTGTTCTATATTACGGTAAGTGACTTTCAACAAGTCAACTGCTTCCTTGTAAGTCATCTACATTGGGAAAGGCTTGTATGAGTATGTGAGCATCCCCTCTTACCTGTCCTTTGAGGTAAAATAATTTAGTTACACAGGCTAGGTCACTCCTGTCATGCACAGCTGCTTTAAAAATTGACCAAAATTCCTCCCAATTTTCTCCAGGATTAAACACAGGCAAACACAATTCTGGGAGTTTTGGCAAAGACATATTATTTGTTGGAGCAGACTGATTAACTGCCTGCTTTACACATTTAAATTTATTCAAGGCCTGACTTTTACAAGAAAGAATCTTTTCCTCTAATTCATAATACTGATTAATCATGAGATCTACTTCAGTCTCATCTACACAGTTTACTAACAAATCTCCTTCATATTTGTTGTAATATAATTTGTATGAATTATATCTATTACCTAAAGCATCTAAATACAATTTTAAATCATCAGTATTCACAGTTTCTTGATTCATTAATTTCAAACATTTATTGTATGCTTTTGTTACATGCCCTTCCTAGCTTGCAGAGATGTTTTCTTTGCTCTATATTCCATATGTTTGTCTTCTACATCAATTTCCTCATTTTCAGCCATGATGCAATGTATTAAATTCAACTTTATTAATAACACTGATTACAACTTACAACACTGATACAACTTACCTCTGAATAAATCCTAGCTACTTGAGCTTAGCAATTACATATAAAAAATTATAATATAAATTTTAAATGTACATTAATACAAACTTGGCTCATCAAAATTCATATTATACAAATTAATAAATCCTTGCCAGAATTTGGCATAGCAAAATTAATATTATACACAACATAATCTTTATCCACACTTGTCTTATTAATTACACATACACTGATATAAATCTTGGCCAGAATTGTCTTATCAAATTAGTATTATACAAATTAATATAAACTTAGCCAGACTTGAGCTTAGCTTATCAAAATTAATATTGTAATAATTATAATCCACTACACATTAAGTAAATTTGTGAACTTACCATCCACCTCCTTCTGTTATTTCACATATAATTATCAAGTAATTAACTAATTAATGACTTCACTAATTACATCCGGTCTGAAGGACCAACGGGCAAATTTAAATGTGGAAAATTACATTTATCTGAATGTAACTATGTACATAACAGTAAATGATAAAGATTATTATTTATCAGTGTTACATAGACAAGTAGGAATTTGGGACACCTAGGTCGCAAAAAATGTCCCCCTTCGATACCTACCACTGTCATAACCACAAGTTGCTCTGGACCTATTAATTAAATGAAATATACATACACCAGGAATACTGGTAAATATATAAATTTGTGGACTGTATATTAAAAATAATAAATGGTTATACATATACATAATTACATAACAGAAGAAAAATATATCTTAATATCACTCACCAATTTGACTGGAGATTAATGTGTATCATACTCAGAAAACCTCACTCTAACTAAATCTATGAAAATAATGCTGGCCAGAATTACACACAAATCTAGAGAGCTTATCTGAGGTTCCTGGAGCTGTCTTGTCCAGTCGTCTGATATCTCAAGTTATGCAGGAATGCACATCCACCAATTTCGCCTCCTATTTGAGAGGTGTCAACACAATTTTAACCTCTAGAGCACGAAAAATTCTTCCCATTACACCAACATTTGTACAAAATTCAAAACCAAGATGGCGAGAGTCTCTTCTTTTTTTTCGATAACATACTTCTTTTAAAAATACAATACAGGGCATCTATTTACCTATAAATTACCGTGTTTCCGGAAAATATATACAGTATTTTTCACAACTTTAAACATTTACAGCTAGTCCACAAATTGTAAATGAAACTTAGACTATGATTGTCCTAATCTATGTCCAGTTTTCATCATTGTTTTTTAATTTCACAAAAGTGTGAAGACTAGGCTTGCATAAACGAGTGAATAAATCACTGTACATCCTGTTTCGATTTCCACTCCAAGTGTTTCACCTTCCTGGCATCCACACAAGAAATACTGTAAGAATTACCTTGAAATACGTGCGATTTTCCGAGAGGAGAATTAAATATACAAATTCCAGTATTTATTTGAATATCAGTGACTATGTAATAAATAAACGATTTTGTGTGGTAAAGAAGTTAACCTCTACATAAACATGATATAACGTAGTGAGTATGGCAGACTCTAGTGAAAATAATTTTGTTAATATCACGAAGAAACGTTTAGAAAGGTCACAGATTTTTAGCTTTGGTAAATTAAGTCTTGCCATAAATTAACTGAGACACGTTTATCAGCACATTCCTATATACTAATGCAAATTTATTAGTAAAACGGATGTCGTGTGGAATTTTGATGTTCAAAGCAGTAGTAAGGATATTATTTATGGTCTGAAAAAGAGGAAAAGAGAGAAGAGGTAAATTATGTACGTGTGGGAGACACAGCGTCTGATTTGGATTAAATTCGAAAGGATTTATTATGGTTCATTTGGCACTTGTGTTTCTCCGGCTGGAGAAGGTTGCAGGATGGAAGAAAACGAGACACAACTTTTGCTATGGGAAACAAAGGAGAAAAATAAGCGGCTCCCCGATGCCACTTCACAAGGCTGGGTAAACCCACTTCAGACAGGAACACTTCACAAGTGGATGAGCCTCAAACAAACATTAACAAGTGGATTTAGTCCCCCAACCCCCTTCCCCCTGGAACACTGCCTAGAACCATGGCAAAAAAAAATAACTGAACTAATTATTTTTTTTTTTCCGACGGCATATTTTTTTTTGCACAGGAATTCGGCGCGTGTCTGAAATATTCTAGTATATATAGACATGTGTATGAATACTAAAAGATGGAAGAGCCACATTTAGGAATAGTTTATGCAAGAACAATTTACACTAGGAATTCGCTGACAAATTATGAATTGATACGAGTAGAAAAGTTCTATATAAAAACCCCTAACAATACACCAGGCGAGTACTACGTATAGAAGGACAGGGGGAGGAACTGACATGAGAAAGAAGTGAAGACTGAAAGGGATGAAACGAGAAAAGAGAGGGGAGGAGGAAGGGGACCAAGATTTACAAGTTTTGACTAAGTTTTCCCTTTATGTATTCCGAGGAAGGGGAAAGGTTGGGAGAGCTTGTGTGTGTGGGAGAAGAGGTGAAAGTGGAAGAAGAGAACAAGAGGGAAAGAGTGGGGAAAGGGAGAAGGGAAGTGGTAGGAGGGTGAAGTAGCGTTAATATTGTACAAGCATCTCGTGCTACATAATATATACAGAGTTCAATGTGCTTAAGATATGATGAAGTGTGATAAATACTGGTTAAGTTACGTCAATACTTTTTTATACTCTCTCTTTTTCCCCTTATCTCCTTCACACCTTCCTTGCTTCTTTCTTCCTTCCTTCTCCCTTTCTTCCCATCTCCATTTTTTTCTCTCCTTCAGTCCAACATTCATCTTCCTTCCAAAAGTTTTCCAGCCCGATTTGCTTTTCTTTCCCATTTCTCCCTTTAATGTATCCCCCCTCTTGTCCTTCCTGTCCTCCCGAGAAATATATAAATAGAATTTGATGGTAATCCTAAGAAAAGTAAAGAAAACATACGAAATACGGCCTTTGCGTGACACAGTTTATTCTCTCTCTCTCTCTCTCTCTCTCTCTCTCTCTCTCTGTGTCTCTCTCTCTCTCTCTTTTCTTTTCTTCTCTCTCTTTTCTTCTCTCTCTCTCTCTCTTTATAAGCATGAAGCCGTGTGAAATATAGAACCCCGGATCAACCAGGGCTGCCTGAACATTAAAAGAAATTTTAAACTCCAAAGAATGGAGGAGAAAAGAAAGCAAGTAAATTAATGAACCCCTATGAAAGGTAATAGAGAAGCAAAGATATTGTTTGAGATTAGATGGCAGGAAAAGGGTTTGATTTTTTCATAACTAAAATTCATAAGGAAATTTGACTTGTAAAGAGAAGTGATACGACTAAAGAGGGGGAGGAAAAGACTCTCGGAAACTAGAGAATTAATCACCAGGAATTAAGCAAAAGTTTCAGCAAAGTTTTAGGGAAAAAAGCGAAAAATATACCACAGAACATTTGAAAATGTGTACATCAAAAGCGAAAGAAGATTCTTGAAGGAATTTGACTCTTCAAAAGCCATAGAACCGGAAAATTTTTCCTGGTGGATGCTGAGGAAGGGCGCCAGCACATCATCTCTAGCACCTCACTCAAGAACATCAGTTCATCTCCAGTACCTTAGGCAAGGACGTCATCTCACCCAAGAACGTCAACCCGAACCTCACGTAAAAATTTTCCTCCAGGACTTCGCTCATAAAAATATAAAGGGGAACAGGGGACGAGTTTGCGTTGGGGCAAAAGTAAACGCATAACTCACTGCTCCAGCTTTTCCCGGGAAATTAATGCACCCGGGTGAGCCCTTGTTTCCCTGAATGTTTCCCAAACATTTTTATGAGAGAGGAGAGGGGGGAAAAGAGGAGGGGAGGAGGGGGGGGGGGGGGGTTTAGGGATAAATGGTAGAGGGGAGGAAAAAAAATGAGATAGATTGGTAGAAAGAAAGGGTGATGCCCCTTGGGTCTTTAGTGTCTATGGGGGAATTATTTGGGCAATAAAGGGCCCCACTTTCCTCCTCTTTGAAATGACATTGATTGTGGTTTGGGCCCTCTGCCCCCTTGTTTTTCCCCTCCCCCTGTCTCCTTGTGGGATAAAAACCCCGGGACCCTTCTGTTTAAAATTTGCCCCGGCATTGGAAAGGCCTTGATTTACCCTGCTTTTTCCGCTCTAGCTGGATCGGGTTTGATTAAATTTAAATGTTTATTGTAGCTGCACTCGACTAGTTGGGTTGATAATATTGGGCCAAGTTAACTTTTTTATTCTGATTTTTGGGTAAAATTTGGGCTTTGTAAAAAAACGGGCCCTTTTTTTCATTTGTAGCTATTCCCTTATTTTTCAAGATGAATGGAACTCTATTGGTCCCCATGAGCATCTTGGGGTTTCTATTTAATGACTGCCAGTTTCGAAGGTAAAAGGTCTCTGAGCTGTGTTTATAGCAGGATTTTTGCTGTTTTAGTTTGCTTCTAGACTCGAGAAAAAAGGCCTTTTTGGAGGTTTTTCAGCAAGTTAATTGTCGGGTTGAGCATGAGAGAGCGCCATCCCCCCACTTTTCACACCCAACTCTTACCCTGAGAATATTTTTTGGGAAAATGGGAAAAAACGCGCCAAAACACACGCACGCAAAACACCCCACCACAACCCCCATACCTCACGAAAAACTTCCTTGCAGGTACCCGATGCCCTGTTTGGGAAAATTGTTTAAAAACGTTTTAGGTTTTTGTTAGTGTTCTATTTATTTTAAACTAAAACTTCCTGTAAAATTTTTGTTTAAAGACAGTTTTTTACTTTTCATGGTGTGGTGTTTTTTTAGGTTGACCCAATTTTTTATCATTTTTGGGGCTCTTTAGTGGGCCCTTTAATTTCCCCGTGTTTTGCAAAAATTTAAAAACCACCCTAATCATTCTCACCCTTTATCATACACGTAAAAATAGATGGATTTTTTAAGCAGTATCTTTGTGTGACTTAGGTCTATGGTAGCAAACGTGTGTATCCGGGTTTCCAAAACTTACTTTCTTCAATTTTTTTTTTCTCCATCTCTCAATTTATTTCTTCCACTTTCCTTCCCCCCCGCTCTCCCGGGCTTACCCGCAGGGTGGGTCCACAAAATAGCGGGGGGTTGTTGCTTGACTCTGCTGATTTTCCTTTTACCTGTTGGCCCTCAGAGTCAGGCCCGGTCGACCTTGCACCACTGTCAGTCGTTCAGGGTGACCCTCACCACCGCTCGCTGTCACACGGACCTGGGGGCAAGAGCCGTGTTACTATAAGGGCAAAACCTGGATCACATAGGGAGGACAAAAAACATATTGCAACAAAACTGGAAAAGATCTAATGTTTACAATGGAAACCTCAAATGATGAGATTGAAAATAGCAAAGGTAAAAAGGTAAGGAATGAAAAACAGATTAAGAATAGAAGGAAGGGAGAATAGGGTAAAGGGATTTTTCAAATTAAAAGGGAACAGACAGAAAAGAGATAGTAAAGACTGGACAGGGAACTGAAGAGAGATGACATTTATGGTAATTTTTCTCTGCATCCAGGGGAAACAAATGCCTATTTCTTCTTGAGAAAAACCCTCTTTAAGAAATTTAAAATTAAAATACACATGTACAAAATTATTTGAGAATCTTTTCATATTGTTTGTATTGATAAAGGATTAATTCCACTTACATAACACTAATAAAAATGACAAATGATGGTGAATGGTAGTTATTGTTGACAAGTATGGTAGTAATTGTTGACAAGTATGGCAGTTATTGTTGAAGAGTATGGTAGCCATTGTTGACAAGTATGGTAGCTTTGCTGACAAATAAAATATGTTTTATAAACGATGTTTCCCCTTATTGGTACGAAACCTTTTCCATGATAAAGGTTCACTTGGCCCTGTCCCTCTACCATGCTGAAGATTTTGCTAATCATTATATTCATATACAAAAGTTAAACCTATGAGCGTAATACAGTCCTTAGGAAATGGGAGGCAATCAAATTTGATCAGAGGTCAAGTTTTCTTCTCCAGCATCACTGCACTCCTATATGTGTGTGTGTGCGCGCGCAGGTCATTTGCAACCGTATGATATGAACCGACAACACAGTTGTCTGGACCTGCTGCCTTCACCCTAGTGCCCGCTGTCTACACCTGGTACCTGCTGTCTACACCCTGGTACCTGCTGTCTACAGCACAGGTCAGTAAAAAGTTACATACTTACCTCTACTAGAACAGCAGGAAACTTACCATGGGGAACACCTACCGCCATGAAAAACACTCACCTCTGCAGATGAGCACATCGCACTGGAAGTGAACTCTGTTTGAGGTAGGGAAGCGAAACATTCTGTTGAGCACAGCCTCGGCTGTCCCAGCCGTCTCATTGTATACAAACGGCGTTTAAAGAGGTTTCCTTCAGGACACCTATAATAAAAATATTATGGAAGTATTCGAAGTGATGAGCCTGTGGGTATCATTTCCCCACGAGAAATGGGCGGAGACTAGCTTTTCTGTGCCCTACCCAGGAGAGATTATGTAATCATGAAGTGAAAGTGTTATGACTGGGGCAAATCAGAGGTAACTACACCAGAACTTCCAGTTGTTCAGTCTTATAAGACTCGTCTGAGAGAAGTTTTTTTCTTAGGAACAATATTACACAAGAGATGGTTTTAAAAGCATTTTTCAGTAAGAAAGAATGTACATGTTCAACGAAGAAATCAGTCGAAATATATTTCGGGGAGACTTTTAGTTGTTTGGAACTCAAGTCAATATGGAAGGTCCAGCATATTTCTCTTAAAATTACAAAGAAATCAGAAATTAATATATATCATATTTAGTGAAGGAACTGGCTCAGTAACAAAGTAGTACAGTAGTGGAAAAAATATATACACAATTTCAAGAGCAGGTACGATCTGGCATGATGGGAAAAATAAGCAAAACTTGTTGAAAATAATTTAAATATTCTTCCAGGAGCAACAAATCGACCATTGCAAACAAAATTTAGCGGGCTACACTTAGGCATGATAGCCCACGCTACTAAGAGTACGTATGTACGTACATACATACAACACGTTCACACACACACGTTCTCTTCTCACACACACACACACACACACACACACAACACACACACACACACACACACACACACACACATACACACATACACAGTTGGAAGTTGAAGATCTGAATCACAGGGATGTTAGGAAGTATTTCTTCAGTCACAGAGTTGTCAGGAAGTGGAATATTCTGGGGAAATGATTTAGTGGAGGCATGATCCATACATAGCTTAAGAAGAGGTATGATAAAGCTCATGGAGAACGAAGAGTGACCTAGTAGCTGCCACTGAAGAGGCGGGGCCAGGAGCTGTGACTCGACCCTGCAACCACAACTAGGTGAGTAGGTGAGTACACACCCACACCCATATATACCCACACACACACACACCCACACACACACACACACACACACACACACACACACACACACACACACACACTCACATACCCACACACACACTCTGCCAAATGCAAAGTCATGAAGATTGGGGAAGGGCAAAGAAGACCGCAGACACAATATAGTTTAGATGGCCAAAGACTGCAAACTTCACTCAAGGAAAAAGATCTGGAGGTGAGTATAACACCCAGCATATCTCCTGAGGCGCACATCAATCAGATAACAGCTGCAGTATACGGGCGCCTGGCAATCCTACGGATAGCGTTCCGATACCTCAGCAAGGATTCGTTCAAGACTCTGTATACCATTTACGTCAGGCCCATATTAGAGTATGCGCACCAGTTTGGAATCCACCCCCAGTCAAGCATGTCAAGAAATTAGAGAAGGTGCAAGGGGTTTGCAAAAAGACTAGTCCCAGAGTAGGGGGGATTGTCCTCAAAGAAAGGTTGAGGGAAAACGGTACGACACTGGAGGCAGGAGGGTCAGGGGAACTGAAAACGCATATAAAATTCTGCGCGGAATAGCAAGGGGGACAAAGAGGGGATGTTCCGAGATGGGAACAGACACAAGGGTCAAAATTTGGGAAGTTGAAGACTCATATGAATCAAAGGGATGTTAGAAAGTATTTCTTCAGTCATAGAGTAGTCAACCGAAAATAGCCTAAAAAGTGAAGTTTTGGGGGGGGGAACCATACTAGTTTTAAGGGAGGTAGAAAAGCTCATGGGCAGAAGAAGGGCCCCAGTAGCAACAGGAAGAGGGGGGCGGGACAGGACTCGACCCTGAAACCACAATAGGTGATACACACACCCCTACCCAACACACACAACCCACACCCCCCCCCACACACACAGCGTGGGCCGTAGGTGAAACGGGGGTAAAAAGGCCCCGAATCCTTAGCTTGTATGGCGTGCGATAACAGATAGATAACCCAGTGGTAGGGGAAACGTCAGTGAACAATACACGAGAAATAATTAATTTTATTAGTTAAAGAAAGGAGGGGAAAAGTTGAAACATAAATTTCAAACGCAAACTTTGGGGGGTCTTGGGCGCTGTTGCCACATGTAGCGGTGGGCCCTGAAGAAGGACGTCACGACAAGTTTGTGCCATTATACTTTAAAAATTGAAGTGTAATAATGTAAGTGTATATATCATAGTGAAGAGTGAAATGCGGAGGAAACGGGATGTAGAAAATAGGTTATAATCACAGGGGTGAAGGATCTCCAAAATGGGAATTTAAAGGGCCTAGTACAACGTTTGGCATCACAGCTGGCAACGTCCCGCAAGTTTTTCCCTTTTGGGGTTTGCATGTTGACGCCCTGGGGGCCTTTGCATACGTTTGAATGGTCACTCACTCCTGCAAGTATTACCAGAATAGAATAGAAATAGCATAGACAAGGAAATAGTGTTGACGATGTGAAAAGGTATGGGACAACTTTTAAGGGGCAACATTGTAAGACGGTGCTAGGGTCGGGCCCCAGGGGGGTTTGTCAGGTCACAAGAAGTTGCGGCAAGTCTTACACCGCACAAGACTCTCTGTCACACACACACACACACACACACACACCCCAAAACACACTCACCACACACACGCACACACGCACACGGCAGTTTACAAAGGGTAGTTTTAGCAGTAAGAATACTTAGGAAGCTAGGAAGTCCCTCCAATGTAAAAAAAAAAAAACGATAAAACCCAACAATTAATCGTAAATCCAAAAAGGGCAATAATGGAGAAGTGATATTGGGAAAAAAAATGAGACAAAAATTTGGGGGCCTACACGACGGATCTTTTCAACCACAAAAACCCAACCCCCTAACCCCCCCTCCCTCACACACAAGCACACACACACGGGGGTTAGACACTCACCACAACACAACACCACACACACACACACACCACACACACAGCCACCAAAACCACCATACACACACCACAACACACACACACACCCCCAAAAACATACAAAAAATACACACACAACATACACACACACACACACACACACACATATACCACACACACACCACACACACACCACACACACCACACACACACCACAAAAAACCCCCACAACACACACACACAATACACACCCCACCACACACCACCACACCCACACACACCCCACACAACACCACAACACACCACACCCCCCCACACCCCACACACCACACACCACACATACCCCCCACACACCACCCCACACATACCCCCAAAACACACACACCACACCACACACCACACACACACACCACACACACCACCACACACCCACACCACACGCACACACACACGCACAACAACACCCCCCCAGACACCCTCCACCATTGAAAAAACACATACCCCCCCCCCCCTAACCACCCCCCCCCCCTTCCCCTAACCACCCACCTGGGCACCTACCCCCCCCCCAAACCATTTAAAAAACCCCTCCCCAAAACCGTCAAAACCCCCCCAATACCTCCCTCCCTCCAATAACCATCCCAACCCCCCCCCATAACCATCCTCCCCTCCCCCCCCAAACCCATCAACCCCCCCCTCCCCAACTATCTCTACCCCCCCAATAACCACCCTCCCCCTCCCCCCAAAAAAACCCCCATCCATCCCCCCCCTAACCATCTATTATCCCCCCTAACCGGATGGGGAAAAAGGGGGCCCAAGGACAATCGGGGAGGGGGGAAAGGGGGGTAGAGCTAAAAAAAGGGGGGGAAGAGGGGGAAGGAGAAAGATGAGCGGGAAAGGAAAATGGGAAAAAAGAGGTTTGCACAGAATGCGAAGGGGGGAAGAACAGGCCACACCAGAAATCAAATAGAGAGATTAGAAGAGGACTGAGACATCTGAAAAAGCACAGAGACAAAGATTTACAGAAGTCATGGGAAGGCTACATCAAACACAGACAAAAGGTTGAAGGAAGCATGAAACTAAACTGATGCAGAGGTCCCCGTCAAAACCCACATGGGGCCAAAACAAACAGGGACACACTAGGACAGAATGAGAGGTTGGAAACATTGAGGACCCCAGGACATGTGCAAGGGCCTTCCAGATACCTGTGGGGGCAGGAGCAGGGGGACAGGAAGGATAAACCCCAAAAAGCATAGGGGCCATAATAGGGAAGGGATGAAAGGGAAAGGAACACTCCACGGGAAGGGAAATAAAAAAACATCAGAGGATGCAAAGGGAGTCACAGTGGGAGGGGGAAAGGGAGAGATCCATGTTTGTCTTGGGGAGACGAAGCTAAAAGGGGAAACTTATGATGAAAGAAAGCAGGAGGAGAAAAAAAGCGTTTTGGGTATGAAGGGGATAGGCAAGGGGGACATGACCCAGGTGGCAAATTTTTCGAGAATTGGGGGTTTTAAAAAAAAAGGAATCGGCCTCCAAAGTAATTTTTCAAGGCAAATCAACCCGAACCAATCCTGCAGGAGAAAATACGGCTGAGAGGGAAGCAGGGGTTCCGGAGTGTGTACCTCGATCGAGACAGAACACAGGGCGAAAGGAAAACAAGAAAGAGTTCAAAAACGAAAGGGGAAAGGGGGGAAATGAAAAAGGAGAGCAAATAACCCCGGATCAAAGGGAAAGGGCAAGCGCACCCCCCCGAAACACCCCCGCAGAAGGGGTACAGCCCCGACACCCCCAAAACAACAAAACCAAACCAACCATCACCACCCATCCTTTTTCCACCCCCCGCCCACAGTTACGTATTAGAAAAAGAAGTTGAAGGTTTGGTACACAAAAGCAAAGGATTAAAAGAAAAACATGAGGAAGGCAAAAAAGAATCAAAGAGAATCCCCCAAAATCATAGCGTTCAGAAAAAAAACCCACGGGGACAAAAACAGTGCGTCTTCCACCCCGGATACCAGTCATGAGGAAAGATGAAGGGGGAGGGGGGGGGGTGGGGTTTCTCTGCTCTTAAAAAAAAATGGAAATTCGAGAAAATGGAAGGAATAGATGAAGGGGGAAAAAAGAGATACATAGCAGGGAATTCTCTGGGGGAACCCAAAAATGGGCATTGCAGTGATGTATAACCACCACGAAGCAGGAGGCCCAAAAGAGAATATGAAAAAGGGGCAAAAGAGAATGGGGACCACTTGCTGAGGTGGCAAAAAAGAGCTCACTCCAGCAGAGCAAAGTTGGTGGTTTTGGGGATTTTAACCACAGGGGGATTGACTGGGGGAAAAACCCGGGGCCCCATGGGGGTCCCGAACTGGAGGCCGGATGTTTAAAAGTGGTGCTGGAAAACCTCACACCAAAAAATGTTAAGACAACTCCCCAGAGTGAGAGGGGAGAAAAGAAAACCCCAAGATTGGGCCTTGTGTTCCCCTGGGCACTTAGATTTGAGGACATCAAGTATAAGGGCCCCTAGGACAGCGACCCCCGTGGTTTCTGTGCTTTTTAGTACATAGTGGCTGCAAGTGGGGAGAATAAAGGAGTTGAAAGGGAAAACCCGACTATAAAAGAGGGGACTACTAGGTTGAAGAACTTCCCGCGGGGGCCCGGGGGCAAGAAATGGCCCAAAAACTAGTAAATGAAATGTGGAAAATGTAACCAAAATGCAAGGAGGCAGTGGAAAGGTTTATTTTCCCAAAGGGGGAAAAGTAACAAGGGAAAAACCCGAAAGAGCCCCCGGTTAAACCCCACGGGTAAGGAGGCCCAAAAAAAAAGGGAATGAAAATGGAAAAATACAGAAGGCAGAAAAAACGAAATAGGGGGCAGTCGCACAGCCCGGGAAAGATACGCAAAGGGAAGGGGGGAGGCCCCGCGACGTAAAAATGAATAGATCGAGAATCAAGATGACCCCAAATGTTGTATAGCCCATAGGAGGAAGAAAAACAGTCAAAGACCCGGGATCAATTAAGGGCAGAAAGGGGAGAACTCACAAGAAAAGACGGGGTATGTGAGGGGCTAACAGGAATTTTAAAGGAAATTTTTACAGTAGGACAGGAAGGGCTGTGGAAAGAGCACAGAAGGGAAATCAAGAGGGAAAAAACCAAAAAGTGTTGGTGACATACGAACAACTGAGGGGGGTGAAGAAGCCTTAAGTGACCTTGACACCTCAAAGGCGAGGACCGGAAAACATCTCCCCATGGGTCCCTTAAAAAGGAGCAGGAAAGCTGTGGTGCCTCACCCCCAACTTCAACACATCCTTTAAAATGGGGAACTACCTGAGAAAGAAAGGGCAGCTAAAGTATCCCCCTATTTAAGAAAAGGGAAAAAGAAAGAGCAAAAACTACAGCCTTAACCCGACTGTATTTTGTGCAAATCATGGGGAAGATTATAGGGGGAAGTGCGAAATGAAAGGAAAAAGAATATAAAGAAAAACCACATGGGTTCTGGAAAGGGAAATTTGTAACAAACCTCCCGGAGTTTTATACAAGGTAACGAAGTAAGACACAGAGAGAGGGGGGGGAGATTGCGTTTCCTAAATGCAGGAAGGCCCCTTTTACAAAAGTTCCCCACAAGAGAAAATTTGTGCAGAAGCTGGGGGATCAGGCCAGTAAAAGGGAGGGCCTGAATGGATAAGAAATCCGACAGGGGGGCAGCAACGACAGGTCTGAAGAGGTATCAAGGGGGCGCTGTTACGACGGGGGCCCCACGGGGGTCAGTTTTTTAGGCCAGTGCTTTTTTTGATATATGTGAACGACAGAGGAAGGGAAAAATAGACTCTGAAGTGCCCTTTCGCAGAGATGTGAATTTATGGGAAAGAAAAATTTAAATCGGACAGGATGGGGCAGGACTTAAAAAGAGCCTGGACAGGCTGGACATGTGGTCCGAACGGCTTCTCGAATAAATCCAGCCAAATGCAAACATGAAGATTGGGGGGGCAAAAAAGACCGCAGACAGAGTTAGGCTGGGTGGACAAAGACTACAGCCCTCACCAGGGAGAAAGACCTTGGGGGGGGGACCAAACACCGAGCAATCCCCGAGGCACACAAAACCAAATAACAGCTGCGAAAACCGGGGCGCCGGAAAAACCCTGAAAAGCGTTCCGATACCTTATAAGGAATCTTTTCAAGACACTGTACACTGTGCATGTTAGGCCCATACTGGATAAGCAGCACCAGTCTGGAAACCCCCACCTGTCAAGCACGCAAGAAGTTTAAAAAAGTACAAAGGTTTTTCAACAAGGCTGTCCCGAGCTCAAGGAATGTCGTATAAGGGAAAAACGGATGACAACTGGGGGACGAAGGGGTCAGGGGGGACATGATAACGAAAAAGATACTGCGGGGAAAAGACAAAAGGTTTGGACAGAATAGGATGTTCCGAGAGGCACAAGGGCAAGGGGTACAATGGAAGCTGAAGATAACGAGTCACGGGGACTTGGGGGAAAGTATTTCTTCGTCATGAGTTTCAGAAGTGAACAGCCTAAAAGGGGAAAGATGGAGGCAGGAACCATACATAGTTTTAAGAAGAGGTTGCCAAAGTCAGGAAGCAGAGAGAGAGGGATCAGTACGATCGTGAAGAGGCGGGGCCAGGAGCGAGTCTCGACCCCTGAAAAACCACAATTAGGTAAATTAGGTGATACCACACCCCCTCGCACACAATCCCAACACACACACACACACACACAACACCACACACACACACACACACACACATCCCCACACCCCCACACACAAAACCCCCCACCCCAACACACACCCCACACCCACACAACACCACAAAAACACCCCCTACATCCACACACACACACACACCCCACACACACACAACCCCACATCCCCACAACACAAAATCCCCCCACACACCACATACAACCCCCACACCCACACCCACAACACACACACCACAAAACCACACCACACCCCCCCAAACACACACACAAACCACACCCCCAAAAACACACACATCCCCCACACACACACAACACACATCCCCCCCCCCCCACCCCACACACACCACACACATACCCTACACACTGCCACCCACAACCCACACCACAACCCACACACACACATCCAAACCCAATACACCACACAAAACACAAAACCCACACACCACACACCCACACACACCACACACACACACAAACACCACCCACAACACACACACCCCACAAAACCACCACCCAAAACACACAAACCCTTCTACACTACTGTGCCCCAAATGGATGTCGTCCACTTCCAGAATGGTGACTCGAGTTCCCCCCTTGGAAAGCTCAGTTGTGTCATTTTGCTGTCAACAGCACCTCCCTCTCCACAAGTGATTCCCCGAGCTTCCCTTCCCCCCCTCCCCCCTTTCCCTCAAGTCCGGTTATATGACTGGGTGACGTTGAAGAAAAGACTCAGTGGGGTTCTTATGTAACAATAAAGGAAGTCGCTGGGAAATGAGGAGAGAGAGACGACAGACAAGAAGAGACAGATAGAGACGAGAGACAGACAGACACACAACACACACAACAACACAACACACACACACACACACACACACACAAAAAACACACACACACACACACACGACAGGCGCGCGCGCGCACCCCCTCCCCCCCCCCCCCCACCCACACACACACCACACATAGAAATAGAGAGATCGCGACATAAAGAAAGGACGAGAACCAATACGGAAAAACATTACTCTTACCTAATGTGAAGGAAGCAGTTCGGAAGGAAACAGAAAGAAATACTTAAGGAACTGTAATCTGGACTCGGCGACCAGGAAATGAGACTACAAAAAGGAGCATTGGGGAAGCAGGACACGGAGCTGCAGAAAGATTCAAGACTCGGGGAACGGAAAACAGGATTCTAGAGAAAAGGATGATTCGAGAACTTAGAAACAGGAAGCAGGAATCAGGCCTCAAGATAATTATCAGACCCTGCCAAGAGGCACCAGAGACAATCACGAACAAAATGATACCTTCTGACCTCCCAGGATAGCCTTATTTTGCTCCATTTACAGATTTTATAACCTACTTAAGGCAGCCCGGGAGGATAGAGAGAGCACTTTGGTAAACTATATTAGGCCGGCTCTCAAGTGGCTGTTGGGGAGGCATCAGTGGAAGCTCACTCAGAGAGGTAGTTACCTTGAATGACCTTCCGTGTACTGTAACAAATGAGGTCAAACCCGGTGTAAATTTCACTGGCAGAGAACATGTAGCATTTCAACTCGCAATAACAATCTAAGAAAAATATTTCATATTATTGGCAAACTAAACATTAGATTAAGATTCTTGGACTCTTATAAAGTTTAAATCTAATTTTCGAAATTCGTGATGTCATAGTTATTTGCGTAATTTCCCACATTTGCGGAAGGTGGAAATTCGCTGTAAAGGATGGGAACAGTAAGTAAGATAAACAGCTTAAGGAAAGAAATTCAGAGAGTAAGTAGGCCTTTTATGATAGCTTCTAGCGGTTTGATAATATTCTAAGATAATTTCTCCTTCCTGCTTGTATCCTATTTCTTATTACACAGATCATCTCTCCTCCTGGAACCTATTTTATTTCTGGTGTGTGATCGACATGCCTGAGATTACGGGTATCTAGTGGGAAAAATATGAACAGGAGAGAATAAAGAAAGACTGTAAATAGATTTGAACAAACTACAAGATAGCGATACATAGCGATATACGAAATATTAAACAGACTTGATGGGTGGAGAGGGAAAGTGAGTTTGAGAGGCGAGATATGGGTACACGAGGACCTATTTGAAAGTTTTCTCAGAAGAGTTACTGGGATGTTAGCAGGTATTTTAGTCTCTGGGTGGTCAGAAAATGGAAAGGCCTTGACGACATAGTGGAGGTAGGCTCCATACATGATTTAAAGAGGAATGACATGGACCATTAAGATAGGAGGGAGTTAATCTGGCAAGCGGAAAGTTAGAGACAAGAACAGGCGCTGAAAATTAACCTCTACATCCACACAGATTATTATAAACAGGTGAATATTCATTGACTCTCTCTCCGTTAATCACAATTTCATCAATTTCATCTCAGTTTCATATTCTTCCCTCACACTATCTTCATTCATTCGTTCACTCCTGGCTAATATAATAGAGAAATATTTTAGTAAAACTAATACAACATACATCTATTGGATATGCGTTTTATATCGACACTCAGTATTTATCTCGCCATAAATAAAAAAATAACTGCCATCAACGTTACGTTGTACTTCAGCAAATAACACAGCTGTCGTTCGTCAGACAGTAGCAGCAGAAGAATCTAATATCCTTAAGGATACAACTCCTTTTAACTCCTGACTCCAATCCTCTTCGTACTCCTACTCCATCTCTTCCATTTCTTCCACCAGGGACAAGTAACTTAATATATTACTTATCTTGTTTGCCTGCTTTTAACCTTGTTTATGTGCTTCCAGACCTTACGCTCTTGAGGGAAGCGTAAGAGTGGACGAGAACGTAATGATATTGACTATTGTATTGGCCAGCAAGAGGTGGTCGACAGAGGGGGTTGAATGGTGTGGCCGACAGAGACGGGGTTGAAGGGTGTGGCCGACAGAGACGGGGTTGAAGGGTGTGGCCGACAGAGACGGGGTTGAAAGGTGTGGCCGACAGAGACGGGGTGTGAAAGTTGGGGCCGATAGAGACGGGGTTGAAGGGTGTGGCCGACAGAGACAGGGTTGAAGGGTGTGGCCGACAGAGACGGGGTTGAAGGGTGTGGCCGACAGAGACAGGGTTGAAGGGTGTGGCCGACAGAGACGGGGTTGAAGGGTGTGGCCGACAGAGACGGGGTTGAAAGGTGTGGCCGACAGAGACGGGGTTGAAGGGTGTGGCCGACAGAGACGGGGTTGAAGGGTGTGGCCGACAGAGACAGGGTTGAAGGGTGTGGCCGACAGAGACGGGGTTGAAGGGTGTGGCCGACAGAGACGGGTTGAAGGGTGTGGCCGACAGAGACAGGGTGAAGGGTGTGGCCGACAGAGGCGGGGGTGAAGGGTGTGGCCGACAGAGACGGGGGGCGAAGGGCGTGGCGACACAGACGGGGTGAAGGGTGTGGCCGATACGAACGGGGATAAGGGTGTGGCCGACAGAGACGGGGGCGAAGGGTGTGGCCGACAGAGACGGGGCGAAGGGTGTGGCCGACAGAGACGGGGGTGAAGGGTGTGGCCGACACAGACGGGGGTGAAGGGTGTGGCCGACACAGACGGGGGTGAAGGGTGTGGCCGACAGAGACGGGGGTGAAGGGTGTGGCCGACAGAGACGGGGGTGAAGGGTGTGGCGACAGAGACGGGGGTGAAGGGTGTGGCCGACACAGACGGGGGTGAAGGGTGTGGCCGACACAGACGGGGGTGAAGGGTGTGGCCGACACAGACGGGGGTGAAGGGTGTGGCCGACACAGACGGGGTGAAGGGTGTGGCCGACACAGACGGGGGTGAAGGGTGTGGCCGACACAGACGGGGGTTGAAGGTGTGGCCGACACAGACGGGGTGAACGGTGTTACCAAATTTTAATCTCATTATCAGAAAAAAAAATAATCTGTGGCTACTCTTGTTGCATTTTTTAATCTGTTTTTCATATTTTAATTCTCTCACTTTTTTCCCCTGTTTAACAGCTGGAAATTTTCCAACTTCTTAGGGTAATATATTGATAAAAAATAGATTTATAGAGGTGTTTGCTTTTGAGTGGATTTCTTTTAAAGCAAATTGTTCATTTTATGTTCTATTTTGTTTAAACAACCTCATTTACCTAAAACTCGCAAACTGCAAAGCCGATTCACATAATTTTCAGACCATGCTTCGATCTTTCCTACAGCCCAATCATCATATCAGTACCGTAAGCTACATTCACCATATCCTGCCCATCATAATTGCTAACCCATTCTTAATATCCACAACCTCAAAAGAATACCCATACCAAGCCCCGCTCCCATTTCTTTCAATCCATGCCCAAATTACTAATCGATCATCCATATTCTCCAAACAATATCTCATATTTTCAGCCAACTCCCATAACTCTAGTAAATTCCTAGTATTCCCGAACCCACAATGCTGCGGCTGGAACTATTTAAAACCCACAAATTTAAAAAGACGCCATTTAATATAAAAATGTTATTTCAAACTCTAGCCTCTTAACCTCTACTACATACTCTATAACCCAACCTCACCTCGAAGTGATACCCTACAAACCATCCACATACCCTATACCCAAGCCCACCTCGAAGCGATACCCATAAACCATGCTCTGTAAATAAAGTCTTGTGATCAACCCATAAACAAAAGCCAAAAAATCTCCCCCCAGGAAAACTTACCCACGGTCGTCTGTGAGAGGGACAGTGTAGTTTGGTTCTCCGAAACTGAAGCAGTTCTTGACACGCATTGAGTGAGCCTCTGTGGACAGGAAGTAAGATTAGAACAGCAAGATCACAAGCTGTCTGTACGTACATTCACCTACAATTAATAAGGCTGTAAATACATTTACCCAAATCCAAGAAGGCTGTAAACAAAGTTCATGTATATCATTTTAGAAATACGCAAGTAATATTTATTGATGAATGTGATATAAAAATTCATAACTTGCGCTAGCGTATTCACTGCTGAGAATACTCTAAGCAAAACAATACCCAGGAAATACTGTAAATATCAGGCTTCTCTCCAAAGTCGAATTGTGACAAAAGTTAAAGAAAAAGCTGCACGGGAACACAGGCGGCGAGGTGGTGTGTCATTTTATTAAAATCTTAAAGGATTCTGCAACACTGGGGACGGCGAGTTCAGGTCGAGTCGCTTCTGTTTTTGTTATGAGCCTTACAGGCTCTGTCAGCCTTCACTACCTTGGACAGGCCCTTCAGAGACTTCATCACCGTGCACAGACTGTCACCATGAGAATGTCTCAGTCATCACTACACTTTACGCTTTTATTACAGCTGTCATTGCATGGGACAGAGCCACTTCATGTCTCTACAGTCTTTCTGAGCAAATTTATTTCGAGTAAAAAGAAATAAGCATGATCTGTCTATACAGTATATCTGTTTTAAGGTCTTCCAATCCAAAGACAGGTTAACTAAAACGCTAAACTTTGGCTCATGCCTAAAATAATAAGTTTTGCGCTTTTATCCTCGAGATGAAGAGAGAAATTAAATATACTTGCATTTCAAGAAGGAATTCAAACCAAAAAGACATCCTAGAACTTCGACACGACACTATTAGCTAAACGGTTTTCTCAGTAGATAAAAACGACCTGTTTCATATATTGTGAGCTGGGTATACCTATGATCCCTCAAAGTACATTTCCAGCTCTCCTTATCTTCAACACCATTCATTGCACTAATGAAATAAATTCTACCAAAACACTCCAGTTATTCAGTAGAAGTGTGATACTTACGTTTCACTAGTGATGCCAGTCAGTGAGCTACCACTCTCTCAGCTCCACCATGAACAACCATTGTTCACAGAAACATCTCACACCGTCGTGGAAAAAAATTACTGCAGTTATATACAAGTATTCGAGCCCCGAAAATTGGGTGCTCGCTTGTTAGCCATTCGAATCTTTTCACTCGAGACATTTATCTTTGAAGTCTCCATCTCTATCATAGCCGTTGTACAAGAATTGTATACAATACCAACAAGATGAAATTGAGACACATGTGCAACATCTGGGTATCTTTATTGTAGACGTTTCGCCACCCAGTGGCTTTATCAATACAAATTCCAGGACATAACTTGGAGACAGGAGAAACTATGTACAGAAGATGAGGTAATCAGTCCCTAACCTAGCAGTAGGTGCGAAGAGCACCATAGTCGTTGGAGATTCTGAAGCAGAAGCAAGGCGCCTGACGCTTATATAGTAACGTCAGGTGGAAATGGGACGGGTAGCAGACGAGGTAAGTCACTGGCAGGCGGGATTCCCCAGTGGAAGTAGGTCCTACCCAAAGAGATGGGTTAGTATGTAGTAGTAGTTGTCGTAGTCGTGAAGGTTATGTACAATGTCCTCAGAATCAAGATTCCATGATGTTGCAGTGTCTGAGGACATGTACATAACCTTCACGACTACGACAACTACTGCTACAACTAACCCATCTCTTTGGGTAGGACCTACTTCCACTGGGGAATCCGCCTACCAGTGACTATGCCCTCGTCTGCTACCCGTCCCATTTCCACCTGACGTTACTATATAAGCGTCAGGCGCCTTGCTTCTGCTTCAAAATCTCCACGACTATGGTGCTCTTCGCACCTACTGCTAGGTTGAGGGACTGATTACCTCATCTTCTGTACATAATTCTCCTGTCTCCAAGTTATGTCCTAGAATTTGTATTGAATAAGCCACTGGATGGCGAAACGTCTACAATAAAGATACCAGATGTTGCACATGTGTCTCAATTTCACCATAGCCTTTGCTGGCCAATATGATCTGCATAATAAGTAATTTTATAGTGCCAAGGAACGTACTGGAGTACATTGGCACGGTAGAATTCAATAAATTCAGCTTAGAATCTCTATCCCTTTTCCATTGGCGTGTTGCTCTAATTTATAAAATAATTTTTGTGTGTTAAATATAAGTTTTATAAGATTATGTAATTTTAATTTAATCTTAAATGTAAATCTGTATGCAAAGAGACGATCAGAAATTCACGCTCGGTAATGTCAAATAATAAAAAGTCTAAAATGAGACTGAATGGCTACACAATAATCAAGGGTCGACGTCAGGTTAGTGAAACCTGGTTGTGGCTTCCGTAGATATTTCACATAATGGCCCGTTTTCTTTAATGACCTTTTTTTTGGGTAAGATGACAACTGCCAAACACGAAGATAAATGGACGCGAATGCATTAAAATTACGACACGTCTAATGAAAACGTTTCGATCATTTGACTTTTATGACTTCAATGAATATATTTGAAGTGATTAAGATCTTAGGACTGAAAACGTCGGGAATTCATTTGTGTTTATTTCTCTCGTTATCTTGATAGTTGATGTTTATTAGTTCAGACTGTAACAACTACCTTCTTTCCTTAGTTCCCCATTAATTACCCGCCTCTTTCCTCCATCCTCCTCGCTCCCTTCCCTCCTCTCTACCATGTCCCTCTCTCTACCTCTTCCTTTCTCCAACCATTATGCAACTACTCATTCTTCGTCACTATAGAGCAAATTTACAGTATTTTTTTCATTAATTTTTAAAATAAGTTGTGTGCCTTATGTGTACCCGGGGTGGAATGGTAAACCAGGAAAAACATCAATTATAACATCAAAGCTTCACTGAGAGGTTGTATGTTTAAATGGATCCATGTGCATACATAAAATGCGTTATTATCATTAAACAGATTTTTGCGTAAAAAATTGTGTATGTACGGGTGTGTATATTTACTGATGTACGCTTCTCTCTCTCTCTCTCTCCTCCTCTCTTCTCTCTCTCTCTCTCTCTTTCTCTCTCTCTCTCTCTCTTTTCTTCTCTGTAAACAAGTTCAATTTGTATATAACCAGGCAGAGGCAAACGGTACAGCTAAACATTTCCCTGAATAATCCTAGCCTGAAGTTCTTGCATAAATGCGACAAGCATTTAGGGTAATCTCCCTTCACTTATTGGATTAAAAAAGGAATTACTCAGGAAAGGATTAGGCAGGAATACCCGCATGGAATTAATGCTAAAATTCTGTAAATAAAAATGACGCACTGGGAAGCATGGAAGTTAGACTCATAAACGTAATTTAGAATTGAAGTGATTATTTAAACTGTTAGAAGTAAAGTATTTTCCACAATTCTTGAATAAAAAGCTAGTTGGTATTAAGCTCATATTTAATGCTAGCTGTCGATACAGAATTAAACTGGAGAAAACAGGAGAATAAACACTGGAATTAACAGACAAATGTAGGATTTAACGTCGAATCGCATTAAGAGTTCAACTCGACTTGAACAAATACCAAAGAATTATAATTGAAACCGTTACAGAACTGAGAGGATAGCATATAATACTCAGTATGCATATGTTAAACTGGTAATTCTGAATTTAACAATTGGTTGTCCTAAATATTTTTCCTTGTAAATAGTCATTTTTTTAAACCCAAAAAAATCCTGGGTTGGGCATTTAATATTATATATATATATATATATATATATATATATATATATATATATTATTATATATATATATATATATTTTATATATATATATATATATATATATTATTATTATTATTTATTATCACACTGGCCGATTCCCACCAAGGCAGGGTGGCCCCAAAAAGAAAAGCTTTCACCATGATTCACTCCATCACTGTCTTGCCAGAAGGGTGCTTTACACTACATGTTTTTAAACTGCAACATTAACACCCCTCCTTCAGAGTGCAGGCACTGTACTTCCCATCTCCAGGGCTCAAGTCCGGCCTGCCGGTTTCCCTGAATCCTTCATAAATGTTACTTGCTCACACTCCAACAGCACGTCAAGTATTAAAAAACCATTTGTCTCCATTCACTCTATCAAACACGCTCACGCATGCCTGCTGGAAGTCCAAGCCCCTCGCACACAAAACCTCCTTTACCCCCTCCCTCCAACCTTTCCTAGGCCGACCCCTACCCCGCTTCCTTCCACTACAGACTGATACACTCTTGAAGTCATTCTGTTTCGCTCCATTCTCTCTACATGTCCGAACCACCTCAACAACCCTTCCTCAGCCTGTGGACATTATATATATATATATATATATATATATATATATATATATATATTATATATATATATATATATTATATATATATATATATAATATATATACAATAAGATCACAGTAAACAGGTGATTTCAAAATATGCAAAACAACCAATCTGAAGAATAGAGAAATTCCAAGCGCTTTCGTGACTACTTACATTATCAAGGAACTAGTTCGTTGATAATGTGAGTAGTCACGAAAGCGCTTGGAATTTCTCTATTCTTTCAGAGTGGTGTTTTGGATATAATATATATATATATATATATATATTATATATATATATATATATATATATATATATATATATATATATATATAATTTTTTTTAACCCAGTTACGAAAAGTATGTAAACTTTTATATCAACCTGGTGTTAGAAAACGATGATAGAGGAAGATGATAAAATAAAGGAGACGAAAACATTAAAAGGCTTTTGACACGACGCAGCAACTTTTAACAGGCCATTGACACGAATTATTGACCTGCATTGTTATGTGCATGTTGAGCGAGAGTAGTAGGAGTTCCTTTGTTGCAGGAGGCAGGGAGAACCACCATCACCATTATATCCATCACCACCACCACCACCACAATAATCATCCCTGCTACTACCACAACCATCATCCTACTGCCACCACCATCACTCACTGTCTGGTCTGGAGATGTCTGCTCGAAGTATATACTTCCTGTCAAAGACAGCTTCTTTGATCTTCTTCTTTGCTGGGTCGAGCAGTTGCAGGTTGACGAAACTCGACTCATTCCTGCGATGAAAGTTAGAAAAAATAATCCCAGTAACATAGTTGAAACAATTAATACTTTGGAGAATAAACTTTAAAACGACGTTTCGATCACATCTGGGCTCTTATTAAGTCACAACTTGATGGATAAAAGTCATCCAAAGTTTCCCTTCCCAAGTACGAATTATTTGTCAATTAATATAGTTAATATTTACATTCTTTTTTAACATGAAGTTATAAAAATGTATTGAAACAACGTTAATATGCTTTAGTTCTTGTAATACTTATTCAATATTTTAGTTCATAAATCATACATAATAAGTATTACTTCAAAGAATTGATATGGGGACATTCATGCATACCTTCATCTAGGTTTTTTTTTTTTATTCTAGAGAGTAGTGGATTTTCATTCCCGTTGGAATATCAACCTCGGCTGGTGTGTGTGTATATTTGCTGTAAATTCCACCCTACTCTTTCCTCTCCTTTCTCCCCACTACTGTTTCCTCCTTTTCTTTTTCCCCCCTTTTTTCCTTCACATTGGCCATTCCTTCTCCTTGCTCAGGGCCCCAACTACAGGCAAGCCCCAAGGACATTAGTCCCAGTGGCCTCCAGCCAAGGGCCCTATTCTAGGAATACAACATTTTGATCTCTACATCCAAACTTTTTTGCTAAATAAATACATATTATTCTCACTAACTCTGGCGATTCCAGAGGTTAGAAACTTCTTGTGGCGAAGCATCTTTAGAGGGAGATGGAGACGGAGAATGGTAAAAAGGAAGCTTGGTGAGGAAAAGAAAAGGACAAGCAGTAGAGAAACACTGCTACTGTCATCACCATTATCATTATAAACCATCACTGTCATCACCATTATCATTATAACCATCACTGTCATCACCACTTCCAATTCTACTCCTCTCATTCACATAATATTTTCTCACAAGGACACGCATTCTTAAGAACTTCTCTCCCTCTACAGACCTCACCCCCTCACTAGCATCTGTTGTTCCTCTCTCCCCACCTCTCTCTTTCCCCATCTCTCCCTCTCCCCACCTCTCTCTTTTCCCCCATCTCTCCCTCTCTCCCCACCTCTCTCTTTTCCCCCATCTCTCCCTCTCCTCACCTCTCCACTCTCACTCTCGTCTAGTCTGCCTTTGTTCTCTCAGTGAAATCTTTCAGCCGATCTCTCACACTGCCTTGTTCCATTCACCGCCCTTCTCACTTCTCATTCAAGATGCAGTTTGAGGTCCTTGCGCCGTTTTCCTTCGTCGTCCTCCTCAATTTCCAGTCCTCCCTCAGTTGCCCTTCTTCCTAACCTCTTCCACCCCTTCCATATAACAAAACATTTCATGTGTTATTTTGCCTGACAAATGTCTACCATTACTATTTCCAGCTGACAAAAGAAATAGATTTTAACCTCAAAAAATGTTGAGCTATAGGCTCGCGATTTAAGCATTTTTTAGTGTCAATATTAGTTAAAATCAGTATATAAATTTTAATAAACAATTGCACTGAGAGAGAATCGTACGACTGCAAGGTTTCTGGTATTAAAATTTTAAAGGCATAAAAATCTTAGTTATTTTGTTAAACAAGTTCACACAGGGAGATAGTCTTTAACATATAGATTAATGATATAGAGCCACCCACCTTTGACACAGACTCCCTCTTTGACTTTGACACAGACTCTCTCTTTGACTTTGTCAGCAACAGTTTTATTACACCAACTTTAATTCATACTTCCTTTAGCACTCCTCACCTCCCTCCTAACTCTCCCTCTGTTACATTCTTCAGCCTCACTGAAGTCTGATCAGGCATATAACACATTTTAACAGATCTACCTCTGCAGCACTGTATGACCCTTATGGGTTTAGCGCTTAGTTGTGTTTATAATAATTAATATAGTGAGGGAAAAAGTAAAATGTAGATAATTCTTATATGAACTTTTTTTTATATATATCCACATTGCAGTTATGTTTTTTTTCCTAAGTTAAGCCTTAATGAAGATTTGCTTACAATATTTTTTTCACAACCATATATAACGCTATATTACTTGAGACTTCTACATATCTCCAGTCCTGACACCACCGCCAGACTACAAACACTGCTATAATTACTTAGCTATATTATTTCTGCAGGTTAAGAATACGTGCTATCCTGATTATAATACTCATTTTATTTTACTTGTGTTAATAAGATTTGTTTTAGCGATGTAACTTACCATTTTGTTTACTGAGGTTATTATAATTTTCCCTTATATTAATTTTCATAATGGGGATTTTTATCAAAATCTCGGACACACTCCCCCACCCTGATCTTACCTGCTGTTGAAGAATCCTGTAAGCCACACTTGATGACATAGAACTTGTCATCGGCTAACTCAAGTGTCTCGTGGATCCTCACAGCCACAGGTACATACTTCTCCTTGCTCGTCTGTGGAACAAACACAACACAGGTAATACTTAACAAATAACAGAACGACATTATCCAACAGCAGTCTAGACGCTCCACAACACCCAACACCACCACACAACCTCACCACTCAGGAAGGATGGGTGGAACTGGAGACTTCAAAGAGCATGTTTATAAAACATTCAGCTTTCTGTGGTAAAAACACAAAGTCAAAGTTTATTTACAATAAACACCATCAATTACAATTTGTGTATTAGATGCTGTTAATGCCTCGCATCAACTTTAAAAATCCCACCGGCGACACCACTGCAAAGCTCATTTCAACCTGTTTCACATTTGTTAATATATTTTCTCGGAAACAGGAAGCTTAGTCGTTCTAGCTTAACCACTTTGAAGTTTAATACAAGTTCAGTTTTGTGATCAGCTGGAGAGCGACAGATTCTGAAATCATAAAATATATGTCGCTTTTGGGATGATTGTTTCTCTATTTTCCTGACTTTTCATTCACTCTTGCCTTTCCCTTTCTTTCCCGACTCCGTCATCTCACCACCTTCCTCCCTTCCCCATCCCTTCCCAGCCCAATTTATCAGCCATCAAGATAAGGGCCGCGCGATCTCGCAGCCAGCTCAACATTTGCTCAGTTTTATGAAGCTCATGTCTGGGGGATGGTGGGATTTGGGGTGTTGGTGAGGGAAGGCATGGCTCCCCCCCACCATCTACCTCCCCTGGAATGGCTCCTCACCCCACCATCTATCTCCCCAGGACCCTAGCCTTTGTCCCCCTATTGTCCATCCAAGACAGCTAGACACGCCTGCGACAATTAAGAAAAGTTGACGGTAGTGGGCCCTGTTTTGGTAAAAGACTGGTAGATTTTTTCTGGAGGAGTGTGAAGGATGTCAAGGGTAGCAAGGGACGTCATGGATAGCAAGGGATGTAAAAAAATAGCAAGGTATGTAAGGAATAGCAAGGGATGTAAGGAATAGCAAGGGATGTAAAGAATAGCAAGGGATGCCAGGTAGCAAGTAATGTCAGAGGAAGGAAAGAATATCAGAGGTAACAGGAGATGTCTGGAATATAAAGGATATGGTGTGTAATAGTAGTGTGATTAGTAAGGGGGAGTGTATGTTTACACACACACACACACACACACACACACACACACACACACACACACACACACACTTATTTCTATTCTTCTAAAGGTAGCAGTGAGTCGATATATTTCTAGCGCTTTAGTCTAAAGACCATCGTGTGTGTGAGAGGGAGTTACATATATGTAGTGGTGAGCCCAGGAGCTGTAACTAAGTCCCTGCAAACTTTCGTGGTTTCTGGATGAGGAAGGAAAGTAGCGATACTGAAAAAATGGTACAACAGGAGAAAGAGGGAGAGAATTTGAAAACCATCTTAGAGATCATCCTGACGTCTACTCAGGTCTTTTATCGGGAATGGAAAAAAGAGAACGAGGATACAAAATACATTTACTTAACCTTTTTACTGTGATTCTTGTACTCCTTCTCTCTTCTCTCCCTCGTTTCCCTCTACCTTACCCCTCCTCACCTTTCTATCTTCGCACTATAAATCTCTTCTGTTGACTGCGAGAGTGATTGTCAGGTTATTGCAAAGAAAACGATTTACTAAATTTATCAAATTGAAATCTTCACAGTCCCACAACAATGTGAACCTTTAAAAAAGGAAATCCGTCATGGCTAAAGTTTGTAGCCGATCAGAAGCAGCATTCTCCAGGTAATTCGCTAAATACATCAATTCATAGTTCATTATTTTAGCAAATTGGTAAATTTGCATCTATGCAGCCTTCACTTAGAGGATCATTCATTTCATAAGTTACATCAGTCGTTATATGATTATTCCATTCACATCAGGCTTCAGTAATTGACAAATTAGAAGTTACAAACTTCACTAACAATACGAATTATACTTCAGTAATAATACAAATTATACTTCAGTAACAATTATACTTCAGCAACACTATGAACCATCCTTCAGTAACAATACTATCCTTCAATAACAATATGAACCATCCTTCAGTAACAATACTATCCCTCAGTAACAATATGAACCACCCTTCAGTAACAATACTATCCTTCAGTAACAATATGAACCACCCTTCAGTAACAATACTATCCTTCAGTAACAATATGAACCACCCTTCAGTAACACTACTATCCTTCAGTAACAATATGAACCACCCTTCAGTAAACAATATATCCTTCAGTAACAATATAAAACCATCCTTCAGTAACAATACTATCCCTCAGTAACAATATGAACCATCCTTCAGTAACACTACTATCCTTCAGTAACAATATGAACACCCTTACAGTAACAATACTATCCTTCAGTAACATATGAACCATCCTTCAGTAACAATACTATCCTTCAGTAACAATATGAACCATCCTTCAGTAACAATACTATCCTTCAGTAACAATATGAACCATCCTTCAGTAACAATACTACCCTCAGTAACATATGAACCATCCTTCATTTAACAATACTATCCTTCAGTAACAATATGAACCACCCCTTCAGTAAACAATACTATCCTTCAGTAACAATATGAACCATCCTTCAGTAACAATACTATCCTTCAGTAACAATATGAACCATCCTTCAGTAACAATACTATCCTTCAGTAACAATATAAAACCATCCTTCAGTAACAATACTATCCTTCAGTAGCAAAAACTATCCTTCAGTAACAATACTATCCTTCAGTAACAATACCATCCTTCAGTAACAATACTATCCTTCAGCAAAATATAAACATCCTTCAGTAACAATACTATCCTTCAGCAACACTGTGAACCATCCTTCAGTAACAATACTATCCTTCAGTAACAATACTATCCTTCAGCAACACTATGAACCATCCTTCAGTAACAATACTATCCTTCAGTAACAATACTATCCTTCAGCAACAATATGAACCATCCTTCAGTAACAATACTATCCTTCAGCAACACTATGAACCATCCTTCAGTAACAATACTATCCTTCAGCAACACTATAAACCCATCCTTCAGTAACAATACTATCCTTCAGTAACAATATGAACCATCCTTCAGTAACAATACTATCCTTCAGTAACAAATACTATCCTTCAATAACAATATGAACCATCCTTCAGTAACAATACTATCCTTCAGCAACAATATGAACCATCCTTCAGTAACAATACTATCCTTCAGTAACAATATGAAACCATCCTTCAGTAACAATACTATCCTTCAGCAACACTATGAACCATCCTTCAGTAACAATACTACCTTCAGTAAACAATATGAATCATCCTTCAGTAACAATACTATCCTTCAGTAACAATATGAACCATCCTTCAGTAACAATATGAACCATCCTTCAGTAACAATACTATCCTTCAGTAACAATATGAACCATCCTTCAGTAACAATACTATCCTTCAGTAACAAATGAACCATCCTTCAGTAAAAATTTACTATCCTTCAATAACAATATGAACCATCCTTCAGTAACAATACTATCCTTCAGTAACAATATGAACCATCCTTCAGTAACAATACTATCCTTCAATAACAATATGAACCATCCTTCAGTAACAATACTATCCTTCAGTAACAATATGAACCATCCTTCAGTAACAATACTATCCTTCAGTAACAATATGAACCATCCTTCAGTAACAATACTATCCTTCAGTAACAATATGAACCATCCTTCAGTAACAATACTATCCTTCAAGAACAATATGAACCATCCTTCAGTAACAATACTATCCTTCAGTAACAATATGAACCATCCTTCAGTAACAATTACTATCCTTCCCAGTAACAATATGAACCATCCTTCAGTAACAATAATATCCTTCAGTAACAATATGAACCATCCTTCAGTAACAATACTATCCTTCAGTAACAATACTATCCTTCAGTAAACAATACTATCCTTCAATAACAATATGAACCATCCTTCAGAAACAATACTATCCTTCAGTAACAATATGAACCATCCTTCAGTAACAATACTATCCTTCAGTAACAATATGAACCATCCTTCAGTAACAATACTATCCTTCAGTAACAATATGAACCATCCTTCAGTAACAATACTATCCTTCAGTAACAATACTATCCTTCAATAACAATATGAACCATCCTTCGTAACAATACTATCCTTCAGTAACAATATGAACCATCCTTCAGTAACAATACTATCCTTCAGTAACAATATGAACCATCCTTCAGTAAAAATATTATCCTTCAGTAACAATATGAACCATCCTTCAGTAACAATACTATCCTTCAAGAACAATATGAACCATCCTTCAGTAACAATACTATCCTTCAGTAACAATATGAACCATCCTTCAGTAACAATACTATCCTTCAGTAACAATATGAACCATCCTTCAGTAACAATACTATCCTTCAGTAACAATATGAACCATCCTTCAGTAACAATACTATCCTTCAGTAACAATACTATCCTTCAGTAACAATACTATCCTTCAATAACAATATGAACCATCCTTCAGTAACAATACTATCCTTCAGTAACAATATGAACCATCCTTCAGTAACAATACTATCCTTCAGTAACAATATGAACCATCCTTCAGTAACAATACTATCCTTCAGTAACAATATGAACCATCCTTCAGTAACAATACTATCCTTCAGTAACATACTATCCTTCAATAAACAATATGAACCATCCTTCAGTAACAATACTATCCTTCAGTAACAATATGAACCATCCTTCAGTAACAATACTATCCTTCAGTAACAATATGAACCATCCATTCAGTAAAAATTTACTATCCTTCGTAACAATATGAACCATCCTTCAGTAACAATACTATCCTTCAAGAACAATATGAACCATCCTTCAGTAAAAATACTATCCTTCAGTAACAATATGAACCATCCTTCAGTAACAATACTATCCTTCAGTAACAATATGAACCATCCTTCAGTAACAATACTATCCTTCAGTAACATATGAACCATCCTTCAGTAACAATACTATCCTTCAAGAACAATATGAACCATCCTTCAGTAACAATTACTATCCTTCAGTAACAATATTGAAACCATCATTCAGTGACAATACGAAGATCGAATCTCAATGCCTCCTATTTTAGCTTTTCAGTGTATGACCCCCTACTTGTTTAACGCTTTCCTTGAATTTAATCTTTGGTTTAGCTTAAGCGACTACCCACTACCAAGGCTGAAAGACAGATCACCTCAATCCAACTACAGTGTTACATTCTCCTGCATTAAACTGAAGAAAGTCTGTGTACAGGTGAAATGTTTCATCAGTACAGATACCCAAGTATTGCACAGGTGTCTTAATCATCAACTTTCCGGTATTTATACCATCAATATACACCAGTGATGAGATTTATCATGGCTGCTTAGAAAAGGTTTTCACATGTTATCGCCATGCAGTCAACATCAAGAATGGGTTCATAAAATTGAAAGAGGTGCACCTGCCCTTCCTGACAGTTGCATGAATCTTCCTCTGGTTATGTTTCACCAGCCTTGAAAATTTGATTACCATCGGATCTGGCATTCTCAAGTTATAAACGAAAATCTTTCATTGAAGAAAAAACGTCCGTTAACAATTATTGTCGTCCCCAGTCCGGGAATACCTGAATACAGATCTTATACAATTACCCTTATAATAACCCCCATTCTAACACCTTCCCCACCTCCTGTGCTACCACTCCATTTCCAAGGCCCGTTACCTTTCTAAATTCACTTGTCCACACGATCTTACAGCTTCTTAAACTCCTGATAATCTTTCCATTCCAGCTCTCTCTCTCTCTCTCTCTCTCTCTCTCTCTCTCTCTCTCTCTCTCTCTCTCTCTCTCTCTCTCTCTCTCTCTCTTTCTCTTTCTCTTTCTCTCTCTCTCTCTCTCTCTCATCTCCCACCTTATCTCTTCCTTTCTCCATTACCCTCCCGTAATCTCCTCTCCTATTCCTAAACTCCTTCCCCAATGCAACCAGGCTCTGCACATTCTTCCCATCCCACTCCTACCCTCCCACTAATCCACTCCTACCTCTCCTCTTCCCTCTCTCCGCCCCCCCACAAGAATGGACCCTCCACACGTCACGCTTCAACAGTCTATTACCTTCCTATTACGACCCAAGTGAGGGTTTCCAGCAGTACGTTAATGATAGGGTCAGGCTTATAGCGGTTACTATACCTCCCAGTGACCGCCTGGTGATGGTGTTCCCTCTGACACACCTCGATGCACTCCCTTGCTTCTCTACGACTATCGACTGCAAAATTAAATCTTGTCGCCTCTATGTGATGACTAAGGCATTTCTAAATACAATTGTATTCAGAATATTTTCACTGTAGGGGTGCTACGAGCGCACTAATATCACAATAAGAATACAAGGAAGAACACTGCAGAAGGCCTATTGGCCCATACTAATACTTTTCAAACCCAGACACACTAACAGAAATATTTTCCCAACATATTTTCAATGCTACCCCTTGGAATAAACTTTAATAACTCTATTTACCCTACTGACAGTCAACCATCATACCTAAGGGAAATTAGCAACAGATCTCTGGCTGTATTTGAAAGGGATCTTAATAAGGCCCTCAAGTCAGGCGAGCTGTAGTTCTGTCGTTGGACTACGTGCGGCTAGCAGTAACAGCCTGGTTGATCAGACCTTGATCTACCAGGAGGCCTGGTATCCTCCATAAAAATACCAAAAATACCACATAAAAACTAATACCCTCCCTAGCAACCCCTACATGGAAGGTACAGTGCCTGCACTGGCGTGACGTCTCAGAAGGTACAGTACCTGCACTTGTGGGACATCTCAGCTATAATGTCAGGTGAGCTCTTGCAAGACAGCGTTAGTGAAAGAATTTCGTTTTCGAGTCACGAAACTCGATGGGAAACAACCAGGGTTTAAAAACATACAAGTAATATATATATATATATATATATATATAATATATATATATATATATTATATATATATATATATATATATATATATATATATATATATTATATAATATGAAATGTGACGGGAAAAATATGCAGTCCTTTATTAAATCCGCATTTGCGGGTTGAGTGTGTTAATAGAAATCTGTTTGGTAATTCATCTGTGTAATTAACATGGAAAAGGATTTGTACACGAACATGGATGTGAGTCATGTATAAACTGTCAAACTGCTTTGCATCAAAGGCTTTCCTGTCTGGATGTCTCCAACATCCTGTCAGCCTCTAAATCTGTATTACCAAGAATGAGACATACTCATCAACAACTGTGTATCACTCGCTGGAAGCCTGCAGGATAAATTTGCACACAAGTACATGTAAAAGCTAGTTGATCTGTAAAAACCCTGCTAGTTGATCTGTACAAACCCAGCTAGCTGATCTGTACAAACCCAGCTAGTTGATCCCGTACAAACCCAATAATGATTTGCCCTCCACAAGATCGGCATTTTCCCGGAAACATGTCCCTTATTCTCGAGACAAGAATTCTTTAATTGTGTTTCCAGATAGGGCATTGTTATCATGATGCACTTCATTTCTTAACAAACACTTCCCACCAACCACTTAATCACCTACCGCTTCCATCCATCCAGCACTTAATCACCTGCTGCTTCCCATCCAACACACTCCACCTACCATTACTCAGGAAGCCACACGTCTCACTCTCGTTCCTTCAACCACATGTTTGTTTGAAAACGAGGAAAAACAAATGTTAGCTCTTTTTCGCGGGGGAGGCATGAGGGTGAACCAATTATAACTTCACTGCATTTAATTAAAACATTTACAGCCAAATGAAGTGAGCACGGTGCTCAGGGGGGCGGGTCTACGCCCCCAGTTCCCAACGACACACATGGAGAGTAGGAATTACAATAGAATACCTGAAACAAATCACAAACAACTTGTTTAATCCAACTCTGTCGCTCCCTTATTAGTTTTTTTGATTCTCTCGCCAAAACGACTACTTGCACCCAATGTCTATTGCGTGGATATGGGTCGTGCAAGAGCATATGGATAAAAGAAAGTTCTAGGTCAGTATGGGCATAATTTGTTATTTATAAATTAATATATTTATCAGCTAAAACCAAATTCTAATTTTGGTCAGATTCAAAGAACACAGATGTGGTCATCTTGATGCCACAATCAAGGATATTTGACGTGATGCTAAGAGTTTTTTTTATCCATCCCAAAAGAGTCTTCCTAAATAATCTTCAAAACAAATTTTCCCTTTTCAGATCTTTAACAACACCACGCTGACCTTCCTTAACACGAGATATAACCTCAGCTTTGTTTCGACAGTTGCTTGTTCATCAGAACATCACGTTACTTGAACTGACCTTTCTTCTGATATTTTAATCTCTCACGTCTCTGACCTCTGGTTCTCAGTGTGTTCCTCACCTACTGACCTGCCCTTTTGTCTTGCATGTTCCTACTCTTTTTGGTCCTTGATAATACTTCATAAACATCAGTTCCCACTGATATTTTGAGAGCTTGTGATATTAATTAATCTCTGCCAGTTCTACTCGCTAAAAATTCTTCCTTCCCTCTAATTGCACAAAATGGTATACATCTAAGTAACAATATAACAACAGTAAACTTCATCGTCAACACACAGTAGGAGCGCCACGAGTACACTAAGAGACAAAATAAGTATCAGGGGCCCAAGACTGTTCAACTGCCTCCCAACATACATAGAGGGGATTTTCCAATAGACCCCTGGCTGTTTTCAAGATGGCACTGGAGAGGCACCTAAAGTCAGTATCTGATCAGCCTGGCTGTGGTTCTTCGGGTTTACGTGCGGCCAGCAGTAACCACCTGGTTCATCAGACCCTGACCCACCCACGAGGCCTGGTCTCAGACCTGGCCGCGGGGGCGTTGACCCCTGAAACCCTCTCCAGGTATGCACAACATAACCCGTTTCTCCATCGCCCCAGCACAGAATATAGCGGGAGAATCCTTACCCTCTTCCTGATGGTTATAATTTCACCAATCGGACGCGACCAGTCTTGCCTTGTACCTGCCACCGCCTCCACAACACAGCAGAGACCCATCAGGCTAAGTCTCAAACAACTCTCCGTGAACAAGCCACTCTTACGAAGGCCATCTTCTGAACGATGGAACACTTTTTTTATTTTCTCACTTTCCTTTCTCCCTTCCCTCCCTCGCTCGTCTCCTCCTCTCTCCCTCGTCTCCTCCTCTCTCCCTCTCCCTCCCCACTGACTTTGGCTAAAGATAAAAACTGTCATGCTGTCTCCGATTTCCCGTTTAAAAAGACGGAAGCCGTAAAGAAGTTTGGCCAACGAAGTTTTATAGCATCCAGGGAAAACTTCTCGGCCCCTTCATCGGGCGTTATAGTTATCCTACATATTTTATTTAGGGAACTTTAACGTGATTGGGGAATATATCCTTTTAATTTGGAGTTGGTGGTGGTGGCGGAAGTGATGGTGGTGGTGGTGTCTGACATGTTGATCTCTCTTGGACGACGCACTACGCCACTGTAATATTTTAATGCAACTTTCCCAGAGAACGCTGTTTGTGATTCTTTTTCATTGTATCTTTGGCTGTTGGAATGTTTTATGTGATGGTGAGCATGTTAGAAGGCGGTCACCAGGGAAGGCGGTCACCAGGGAAGGCGGTCACCAGGGAAGGCGGTCACCAGGGAAGGCGGTCACCAGGGAAGGCGGTCACCAGGGAAGGCGGTCACCAGGGAAGTCTTACCAAAAGTCGGAATTCAGTTAAAAAAATCCTCACAGAACATTTCTTTTTTTATATATTTCAAATACCTCGGACTTCTTCCACAATGTTTAATGTCGCAAATAAAATCTTTAATAGGTAAGAAAATTGTTCGTTCACCTTTAACACCAATGTCATTTTTCATCAGGTGATATGGATTTAATCTTACATCTTAAAAGGTTTTTAATTAATAAATTATGCAAATTTAACGAAACTTTGTTAAATCGTATTATTAGTCCTAAACTGTAAATTATGCCAGTTAAATATTACTGCTTTCCCCATACTCCTTTTATCTATATAATTCCCGATAATGAAACTCAAAATTAATTCTAAGTAAATAAAATGTTTTCAATAATTCATTAAATATATCCGCTCTGTTTTTCACTTTATCATTTGTAATTTTAACACTATTGTTTACACTTTCTGTATCTCTCATTGTCACTTTCTGTATCTCTCATTGTCACTTTCTGTCTCTCTCATTAAGTCACTTTCTGTATCTCTCATTAAGTCACTTTCTGTATCTCTCATAAAGTCACTTTCTGTATCTCTCATTAGGTCACTTTCTGTATCTCTCATTAGTCACTTTCTGTATCTCTCATTAAGTCACTTTCTGTATCTCTCATTAAGTCACTTTCTGTATCTCTCATTAAGTCACTTTCTGTATCTCTCATTAAGTCACTTTCTGTATCTCTCATTAAGTCACTTTCTGTATCTCTCATTAAGTCACTTTCTGTATCTCTCATTAAATCACTTTCTGTATTCTCTCATTAAGTGATACAGTGATGTTTCACACTGTCTCCACCTCAACACATCTCTCTACTTAGTTTTTCAGGGAGACTCCCTGATCCCGGTATGAGGGTCTTGAGGGAATTTCCCCTGTTTTCTCATTCCTAAGATGAAACCTGATTTCTTATCACTACCCAGGTGTTGTATGACCCCTACGGTTTTAGTGCTTCTCCCGAAATATAATAATTTCTCTTTCATATCTGTTACATAAAAAAAACTTTATTAAGTTGAGAATTAATATGTCATGTCTATGGGACCCACATGTTATCTTAATTCTTACGGGTTTAGTGTTTTCCATGATCATAATATAATGACAAAATTTATTTTCGATTCGGTTTACCCCATCAACTTTTTCCGACCAAATTCTTCCGACAAACAGCCTCCAGTCAATAGATGCTGACTAATCATTAATGACAGCTTTTTACTTGCTGTTCCCGACCAATAGTTTCCGTGAGGAATGCTTTTTTTTTCCCCTGGGTGACCTCGGCGTAGTTAGTGGCTTGCCACCCATCCCTAAAAACACAATTGTTTCAGTCAACTGCTGATTGGCAACAGTGTTTAGTAATGACTTTAAATCAGCTAATTAGGCCTGAAAAACAACGTGGATCAGCTTGATTCAGTACAAGCTTGATGGTATCTCTGTAAGCTTACCAGCATCCCTTAGAGCTTACCAATGCTACCCAAAGCGCGTCTGTCAATATACTAAGGGTGTCTCTCCTATGCACCCGAAGATCTTCTGAAAATACCACAAGTCTGTCTACTCAAAGCGGGACCGACAGCGCCAAAAATTCCACTGTCAGTACAAAAATTCCACTGTAAGTACTCAGAATTCGAGAACTATTGCCCAAAGGGAGACTGTCAGTGCCCTAAGCTCAGCTGCCATTCTCCAAAATTCAAATGTCACTGAACAAAATTAGACTCTCAGTTCCCCAATTATTTTCCATTTGGTTTATTCCATCCTTGTTGCCCGTCTCCCACTTCAGTAACTCCATCCCTGGCATTATCATCATCATTATTATTAAAAAGGCAAGCCCTAAACCTGTAAGTCATAGAATTCCCTAGGGGTAGTGGGAGGTAATCAGACTTGATCCGTGGAAGAAGAGAACAGCTCCAGCTGAGGATCAAGAGCCCCTCTCACAGGCATCAAGGCACCCTCTTGAAGGGCAAGTACAGGGTAAATGTCAAGGCTGGTTATTATTAAAGGTGACATACGAGAGTTATAATGGAAAGCTGCGGATCCTGCCCTAGTGTTGGGGAGATGAGTGGAGGGAGTCCCTCCCACTTAGGGAAAGTAGAGAGATTCTCTCACTTAGGGAAAGTAGATACCGAGATTCTCTCACTTAGGGAAAGTAGACAGGGTGATTCTCTTAACTCAGGGAAAGTAGATAGGGAGATTCTCTTAAGGAAGGAAAGGAGGTTTTCACTCCCTGGTCTGCCCTACTGCTACTCGCTCATCCTCCAGGTTCTCAAGCCTCTTCTACAATCATACTGTTTAGTAAATAATTGAGAGAGAGAGAGAGAGAGAGAGAGAGAGAGAGAGAGAGAGGATGAACTGAGGGAGGAGAAGAGAGAAAAGAAATTAAAAGCCTCCCTCTATATTTTCACAGATTCCCTTTCCAGGAACAACAACCTCCTCCTCCTACTACTGCTCCTGCTCCTCTTCCTCTTATTCTTCCTCATCACATCATTTAGTCCATGGTGTCAACTTAATTATTTCCGGCTTGGAGATATAACGGCTTGTTTCCCCAAGGCTTATTTTCAGAAAGGAGCGAGGTGAGGGAGTAGGTGAATGGGAGAGGATGGGGGGGAATAGTAGAGTGAATGGATGGAATGGGGAATAGGGTGAATGGGTAAGAAGAGGGATAGTTAGTGCATAATTTCTCTTCGTTGTCAAAACAGACGAGAACCTCGTATAGTTCTATAATATTAGAAGAAAAAGGAGACAAAGTAAGAGACAAAAGCAGGTAAAGAAGAACTGTCAATAAAGCAAGAAGATATAAAAATAAACTATAAAGAAGTCGTACAATATTGGAGGTAAAATCAAAGAGTCACACAGAAAGACATAATCCAGCAGAGACCTCAGTCGCTGTGCACAGACGACAGAATCCTAAAAGACCAATACAGAATTAAAAACTTGGGTTTGCTAAAGGGTTGGGATGGCAATTGAATCTTGCAAGGACGGACGATCTTGCAAAAAGCTTGCAATGAAACTCGAGTCGACACAGATATAATTGATGAAAAAAAATCTGATTTATGTTGGGGGAGGGGTTGGGGGTAGATCAAGGGGGAGCATGTCAGCATGTCCAGAACTGAGATATTTGATTAACGATTTGCGTATGCGAAAGTCAATCACAGCTCTTGGCCCCGCCTCTTAATCAAAAGTATGACTTGGGCTCTACAATATCTAGTCTTCAATCAGTGTATTAAGTTTACCTTCCTTAACCAGCTCCAGCTCCTGGTATTTAATATCTTTCCTATCCACCGTCTATTTTGTTAGACTCAGACGTTGGTTCTCCATGAGTACTCGTCAATTTGTGCTTATGTGGGGCCCCTTAGAGGTTAGCGCTTCAAACATGAATATAATTATGTGCTTACATGGGTCAAGCCTCGGCTCCTGTGCTCACTTCTTAAGCGAAAAATTACCAGCATAATTAGTTTCAGCCTTTTTATTAGCTTACCAAACCTACAGTTGAGACTGTGTATTAAGTTCAACTTCCTCTTCTTCATCCATTTTCAGTCTATTTATTCCCCCGCGAAGTTGTCCTTAATAATTCCATATATATAAAACATATTAGAAAAACTTATTACTAATTATTTCGACACATACAACCCGAGTAGAACATTCAAATGGCTTCAGGAAGAAATCCAATCCAATATATATATATATATATATATATATATATATATATATATATATATATATATAATATATATTATATATATATATATATAATATATATATATATATTTATATATATATATATTATTTATATATATTATATATATATATATATATATATATATATATATATATATATATATATATATATTAATAATTATATATATATAAAACAACCACTCTGAAAGATAGAGAAATCCAAGCGCTTTCGTGACTACTCACATTATCAAGGAACTATCATAGTTCCTTGATATG
Source organism: Cherax quadricarinatus (assembly GCF_026875155.1). Lineage (NCBI taxonomy): Eukaryota > Metazoa > Arthropoda > Malacostraca > Decapoda > Parastacidae > Cherax > Cherax quadricarinatus. Next base: position 6,012,305 of record NC_069477.1, on the reverse strand, counting down.
TGAGTAGTCACGAAAGTGCTTGGAATTTCTCTATTCTTTCAGAGTGGTTGTTTTGCATATTTTGAAATCACCTGTTTACTGTGATCTTATTGCATATATATATATATATATATATATATATAATATATATATATATATATATATATATTATATATATATTATATATATATATATATATACATATATATATATATATATATGTGTGTGTGTGTGTGTGTGTGGTGTCGAATAGGTGAAATTGATCATTTAGTAAGAGCTAAAAACAATTTCTCTTATACGTTTAAAGATATATTTTTTTTTCATTTATGTTTATGTAAAAATTAATAATTTTGCACCAAAAGAACCTTACAAAACTTACCTAACCTTATTATAACAAGCGCAATTTAATTTAGCCTAATCCTACTAAATATATTTTAGATAGGTTTATAGTAATTTAACAGTAAACAGACACAATGGAATATATTTTTTTCGTTAGGTTCAGAATGATTTTTGCGAAATTATTTCATACACAAATTTTCGCTTCCCTTATTCGGCAGTTCCTTCTGGTAATTACTCAGTGCCTTAAGAGCGTACACAAGTGAACAATGCCGGCCTTTAACTCAAAATAGTACTTGTTTATCCCCTTGCATTCTGATGCAGTGTTTAGTGATAGCTAACATCCGAATTACATTGGGCTTCTATACAACTTCCGTAATACCCATCAATTATGAATTTAGAATCTCATGAGTTATAATGCGTTTAGATCAGCTTCCCAAACCATGAGACCGGAGACTTTCTCCCCTGCGCCATAATCACTTCCGTGTACTCACACCCACCATGAGTACAGAAACTCGGTTTCCTTGCACTCTCACCCTCAGTGTCTCTTCAAAGGTATTCTTACCTTCAGTATTTACCTGAAGTCTTTCAGAAGCTCGCAAACATCTCCTTCATGATGCACGTCCTACTGCTTCCTGAGTTCCCCGGCCTCCACCGCCAATTACTCTTTCCTCCTATGCAAAATTACTATTTTCACTTAATGCCAATTACCCTTGTTTCATATCCTGTTCTGTGCTCTATCACTGTTTAGTCTCCTTAACCATTCCGCCTGTCACTTTCCTTTCTGCCTCACTACCACTGTCCTTATTACATTATGCACACTCCCACGTGGCTAGTTTTCTCTACTCTTTACTCATTCTTCTTTGTTTTTTCTTTTGCTTTTTCTGTTGCAGTGGTAGGGGTGATGTTGCTTTGCTAGTTAGTGCTGTTGTTTTTGCTGTTCCTGGGGCTTCTGTTACTGTTACTCCTATTCCTGGGGCTGTTTCTATTGCTGCTGTTCCTAATACGACTTTTATTACTAATTTTGCTACTACTGCCTCCGCCACTTTCAACCACTGCTACTCTCTCTCCTTCCTTATCTTCCTGGAGGTTACCTGACGACTTCAAACGGGTCACAGAGGGCGGGGTAGGAGCAGAAGAGGAGAGGAAGGAAGAGGACACAGAATGGAGGGGAGGAAGGAGGTAAGTGGGAGGGAGGGGAAAGAACGTAGATCATAAGAGGAGTGTCATAATTTACGCACCAGACTTGCGTTCCACCCATGACAGCCGAAGTGGTGGAGAGGATGGGGAAAAAAAGAAATGCAAGGAAAGGGAGAAAGATGCAGGGAAAGGGAGAAAGATGCAGGGAAAGATAAGAAGTTGTAGGGAAGAGAGGGAAGCAGCAGGATAAGTTTGAAGAAGGTCAAGAGGGGTTATGGGAGGGGAGTAAAATAAGGTTAGGAAAGGAAGAGAAGGGAGTGAAGGGGAAAAATTAATTAGATAAAATTCCCAGAGAAGATTAGGGGGGATAGAAAGGAGGGAAAAAGGGAAGTAAGAGGGCTAGGCGAGGAGTAGAAACAAGGATACAGGAGCTAAGGTTGAAGAGGAAGTGGAGAGAGTGCAACTAGGACAGTTTGAAGGTGGAACGGTGGAATTTTATGATTCTGGAGTAGGAGAAAGTGAGAAAAGAGGATGTAGAAAGAGGAAGGGCGAGAGGAGGTGGAGGTGCACGATAATATAAGAGTAGTGGGAAAAGCAGCAGGAGCAAGCAGAGTTATTTTTGCTCCCGAATCCTGAGACGAGCAGATACATTTTTATTTTCAGGAAAGTGTCGAGGTGAATATATGAAAGTGTGCGTGTGTGTGTGTGTGAGAGAGAGAGGGGGGGAAGAGAGAGAGAGAGGATGAGAGGGGGGGGAATGAGAGAGAGAGAGATAGAGAGAGAGAGAGAGAGAGAGAGAGAGAGAGAGAGAGAGCAGACTGTTAAATCATAATCACGTGTCTATCATTGCACCCTTCATATTCCTAGACCAATATTTGCAATAGATGTATATCTATCAGGACGAATGAACCTAGGTTAGGTTGGGTTAGGTATAAAAAAAATTACACAATGACTGAAAAGTTCAAGTTAAATGCATTATTTTTCCTACAAAACCTGTCAATAATATCTTTGTATAATGAGCGCAGCAGCGTATATTGTAGAGGCTGTCATATAACCTTCTATTGTCAGGGAAGAAAATTACCTACCTCTCTCTCCTTCCTCATTAATGTAAACCCTTCCTCCATTCCATCACTTTCATTCCTTTTCAAGCAAGATAAAACCACATCCCCCCTCCCTCTTTTTCTCTCTTACTTTCCCATCCAAATAATAAAGCTTTCCCTTCCATCTTTCCCCTCTCGCTCTCCCAGCTGCAGAAATCCAGCGACTAAACAGCAATGGAATGGCTTTACACCTTAATGGCCGCTGCTCTGCCAAAATATCCTCGACCTCTAAGCTCTCAAAGACTGGCCAGTTTCTTGATAGTGGCCAAGAACCAAGGGGTGGTCTCGGTTCTGACCCGGGACACACAGGGTCAGGCCCACGGATGGCTTCAACTTCATACCGTTCCCTATTTGTATTTCTCATAATAGAAAAGACTTTCAAATGAGCTGGTGTAGGTAACTGCTCTTAGCTTGTAAATAAAAGAACCTTAAATTAATCTTGTATAAACCCTGTGTAAAAAATAATGGGGGCAATACACCTCATTAGGGGTCACAGGAGGAATCAGCAGATGGAATATCATAACACAGCCTGACGTCTGCTTATACGATGTTATACTGGATACCTGCTAGTCATTATTTCTCTCTCCTTTTTTCAGTTTAATTCTCCATCCATTTCTCCATTTCCTACCTTTTACCCTTCCCTATCTCTCATTTCTCAGTCCCTCACAAGCTCTCTGCTCTATTACCCCCCCAGTCCCCTAGCCTGCCAGACTCGCTAACAAACAGCCAGCAGCAATTACTGGGCAAATGTCCACACGAATATTATTTGCGTTCGCCCCCAGTTTGCATTCCGCCCTTGACTGATAATCACTATTTTCAAGTGTTTAACAATTTCTCAAGGTATGATTGCACAATACTGGAGAGCGATCGATGAAAATATCTCACATGTAAGTAAAGTACACCAGTACCTGGTGCATCTGAGAGCAACTGGATCTGGGTCGCTGTATGAGTATAAAAAGTCTCAACGCAAACTTATGGATGTCGTGGCTAAGTGAATACTACGTTGTATGTTACTATGGTGATGGGGGACTCATAGTATCAGTTAATCACTATGTAAACAGAGTTGTTTGTAAAATAACTGGGTCATCTTTAATTGTTAGTTACACACACAAAACAATATATATATATATTATATATATATATATATATATATATATATATATATAATATATTATATATATATATATATTATATATATATATATATATATATATATGTAAACACTGATCTCTGGCTAAAGGAGACTCGAACCTACGAACCTTGGAACAAGGTACGCAGTGCTTTACCAATCTACCCACACTGGACCAATACCTTGGAGTCCAGCTTGCGCTAGACTTTGATCCAAGGCAGCCAGCTTTCAGGGAGAAGGCTTACAGCTTTTCATCTCATCCCTTGCATGCATCAGCCTTACTAGAGATATTAACAATGCAAGGAATTCGCAAGAGCAGGCGAAATATACACAAACACTGATCTCTATTTTGGTATTGGTCCAGTGTGGGTAGATTGGGAAAGCACTGCGTACTTTGTTCCAAGGTTCGTAGGTTCGAGTCTCCTTTAGCCAGAGATCAGTGTTTGTGTATATTTCGCCTGCAATTGCGAATTCCTTGCGCGCGCGCGTGCGCACACCACACACACACACACACACACACACACACACACACACACACACACACACACACACACACCACACACACATACACACTATATATATATATTATATATATATTATATATATATATATATATATATATATATATATACAATAAGATCACAGTAAACAGGTTGATTTCAGATATGCAAAACAACCACGAAAGCGCTTGGAATTTCTCTATTCTTTCAGAGTGGTTGTTTTGCATATATATATATATATATATATATATATATATATATATATATATATATAATATTTATATATATATATAATATATATATATATATATATAATAATAATAATAATAAACAGATGCATGATGGTCCATTTATTTTTACACCTTGATCATTTTTTTCACAGAAAAATCGAGCAGTCCAAATCTTATTACCGTAATTCTCTGCTAATTACACACCAACACTACACAATTAACACATTCGATAAAAAAAAAATACTTCGAAAAAACTTTTAAAAAATTATTTATAAAAAGGTTAATTCACAGCAATTTAATTACGAGCAAAACGCCATGACGTATTAGGATGATTCTTGTTGTTATTGACTACATGTGAAGGGCAGGGCAGAGTACTGGGCAGAGTACAGGGCATGGTGAACACCTGAAGATGGATGAGTGGACGATACCTATTAGTGTGTGTATATACGCAGATACCTATTAATCGTGTATATACGCAGATTCCTATTAATGCGTGTGTATACGCAGATTCCTATTAGTTTTGTGTATATACGCAGATATCTTAGTGTTATATTCACAGAGATACCTATTGGTGTATTTATATCCGCATCCCACTTCGACGTGTATACAGTGAGATCATGGAGTATACATACAGACATAGATCTCTTCACTGTTTATAAAATGAGAAAAGATCTCTCGGTGTGTATACTTTGGGACACCCCGAAGTGAATTATGAGCGAGAGCGAGAGAGAGAAATTCGGGAAAAAGTGTAAAGTGAATTCTTAAGAAAATTGAAACCAAATGAGAAAAATTTTTTGATGATTTTAATAGCCAAGTTGGAAGGTGTCGTGGAAGATGTAGCAGGAAACTTCAAATAATTGATTGTAAATTTTAAAAGGTAATTGTTGAGTTAGGTTTTAAAAGTGGGTCCCATGACTTGAGACATTTGGAAAAGGTCTTTGAAACCTAAACCTACAGTTTCTCTCTTTGTGGATAAGACACAATGTGAAGTTTGTGGAATTAATTGAGGACGACTCGTCACCCGCCAGTAAGCGCCTTGAACTGCATACTGTTTTGTTTACATGATTCGTGGTATAGTCTACCACTCGTATACAGATTTTTCTTTGCCTCTCTTTGTTTTTTTTCTCACTTTTCACCGTTCATGTTTACTACAATTTAAGTCAGGCACTTAAAAAGAACTGTGGTTATACAAAATATTTTGCACTGTCTAGAAGACTATATTATTAAAATCATAACCAATCGCTAAACCTGTCAGTCATAAAAACGATAAATCTAGTAAATTATAATTTTGGATAAATCTAAATTATGTTTGGATGTGCATGTTTTAAAGACTCGACTGATATAACTACTTTGTGGTAGAATATGATAAGTGGGAAAGAAAAAAAATTTCTGTGAGGAATATTTCTGTCCTACATAGTATTCTTCTTGTATCCATGGGGAAAAAGCTAAAAAATGTAAGGGCTATACAACGCCTGGGGAATGGGAGGTAATCAAGGTTGACACAAGGGTAGTGCTTCAGATCCTTGCATCAAGAACCCCTTTAAACGCCAAGCTTCGGAAACTAGATCTCCATGGATTTAGGGTAACGATGTGATGGATTTATCCCAGTTTTAGCGATCGTTTCCAAAACTCGGTGAAAACAACTCAAGTTTTTTGTCCTCTTTTTACATTTTTGTTAAAGTTTCCTCAACATCTGAGTTATTAGTTCTGACACACCTCATGTGTCCCCCAAAATAGCGACCAAAAAAAAAAAAAAAAAAAAAAGAGGAAAAAACGTTTACCATCACTCAATCACTGCCTTGCCAGAAAGGTAAACCTCCTCAAACAGTTTGGATGACCCTCTAAACTGCAATATTCTCATCCCTCCTTCAGAGTACAGGAGCTCTACTAAAGAAAATGTATTAAGGAAATGTCCAATGATGCGTGTAACTCGGTAAATTTATGACTGGACTCCCACTGTACCGCCATCACTCCAACACTAAGAACTTGGATTAAGGACAAACATCACCAACTCTCTCTCCCCTCATGTCTATACAGAGGTCAAGTTATTGTACCAACACGTCAAGAAAAATGTAAAGTTAAACCGATTCGACAATGCCTCAATTTGATCCGTTTTTATAGAACTCTAAATACCTCGTATTTCTTTACATTTTTTCAGACAAACGATGGAAAAAGCATTATCGGATTCATCCGGATGTGGTAATATTTCACGGTTTTTCCGTTATATGTTTTTTCTGATATATTTTATAGTCAATATCTACGAGTGAACTCTAGGTATCAAATAATTGAAAAGAAATTTATGAACACATTCGAAAACATTGATGCTTCATATAATCTCATTTTTATAGCATCCAAACACTTTTAATTCTTTGTATTGCAGAAGATAGACTTAGACACAATCATAGCTATAACTATGAGGAGATATCTGCATGCTGTGAAGCCTCAGTCTCAACTGTTTGATTTTGATAGTAGCGTTGACCTTTGTAGTACATATTCGCAGGCATTGTTGTAAGATGGAGAGAGGAAATGCAAGAATCAATATTTCTCTCTCTCTCTCTCTTTGATTGATGTATTGAACACATTGACTCCAGGCTGAGGGACTTATTACCTCATCTTCCACTGGCAGGCGAAACGTTTCCTTATTAAAAATACCCAAATGTTGCACAAGTGTCTTATTCTTCAAGCAGTTGGTCTTCTAAACACCTCAGGTGAGGTGTTGCAGTGTACTATCTTAAGGTGTATTTTAAACATTTCCCAGATGCTACACGACACCTCTGGTTACTCGTCAATACATTATGTGCTGGAAACGTGAGCATCTTGTGGACCGTCAGGTTATTGTAGGTTTTGCTCAGTAATTTTGAAATAAGAATTTGTATTTGTATTTTTCATAATCCCCGACATCTCGTTGTTTCACGCATATCAATCGACCTTATTTGTCTGTTTCTTCAAGGAAATGCCTTTTATTTGTTTTGCTAAGTTTATTTCCAGATTTGAAGTTACTGATTATTACTTATTATGATTTACTTAATTTAAAAAATAGAGGCCAATTTAAAGCTCCCGTAAGAGAGGGGGGAGAGAAAGAGAGGTAGAGGGATAGAGGAAAGGAAAGGATGTGGGTTTAAAGGGCTAAGGGAGGTATACAGGGATAAAGGGGGAAGAGCAGACACAAGGGTAATCAAATTTTCCAATCACAGTAGACAGAGGAGGTAATGGAAGAAGAGGGAAGAGGAGAATAAGGAGAAACACTAACATCCACCTAGCTGCTGGCCGTTGTAAGTGAATTGTCATGTAAGTGAGACGGTCTGCGCTTCCTTAAGTGGAAGTTGTGTGCTAGTGTAGGTGAGAGGAGTGGGGGATGGAGTGGAGAGGAGAGGGAAGAGGATACAGCACATGCTGGAGTGGTGGTATATCCCCGAGATATCAATTAAATATTGTGTATTTAAATAGTCGATTTTTAGGTAGTGAAGTCTAGTTGTTGGCCCGCCTCTTACTGTGGACTGACGTGTTCTCTCTCACCGATTTGCTTTTAAAATTCACTTTAGTCGTCCATATCTGACGTATTAAGGAACTTTCTGACGACTGTGATTCGTTTGTGATTAGTTTCCATGTTAGGTAAAAGGGCACAAGTGCAACTAATGCGACATATTTTTGTAGCAACGTTTCACTCTCCAAGAGCTTTATTAAACTTGACAAGACTCCTGGAGAGCGAAACATTGTCATAAATAAAATGCCACATTAGTTGCACTTGTGACCTTTTATCCAACATACTCTGGGTAATTCTACCAACATTAATATAGTCACCATGTGTCTGGATCATCCTGGTACTTCTGTTGTCCAGGTGTATTTTATAATAATCATTCTGGTGGCTAATATTATATCTTCTGAGTTTTTTGTCTGAGCGTGTGAATGGAGAAGAGAGGACAAAAGAGACGGAAAACATAATTACGAGGGAAGAAATGGCAGAATAGGGGAGAGAGAGAGAGGAGAGAGAAAAGTGAGTGGAAGGGTTAGAAAAAGTGAGGGGAGAGGTGTGAGACGTGAAAATGAGAGGAATTGGACAGAAGAGAAGCGAAGAGACAACCGGAAGGGAGGAGGAGGAGGAGGAGGAGCAGAGAGAGGCGGGAATAAAGTTGACAAAAGCGAAGGCTAACTGGCGTTGGGAAGATAAGATAAGGAGAGGGAAGGATAATGAGGGAAAGGCGGAGGAAGAGGGAGGAGGAGGGAGATAAGACTAACGAGCAGTAACAGGCACTAACAAGCGAGATTATGAGACCACCAATGTTCTAGGTCAACACAGGTTTGTGTGTTTGTGATTCTATGTATGTGTGTGTCTGTGTGGTTGGTATATAACGTGTTTATGTGCATTCACATAGATGTAATTGATGTGTAGGAAAAGGTCGAGGAGTCACCTGCCCTCACCTCTTAACGCTATATCACCATTTAACTAATTTCCTGTCGTGCTTGTCCTTCAAGCTGTGGGTGAGATTTGTTTCCACATTTTATTTACCATACAGAAGCTAAATACATTGTGTAGCATATTTGTCTCTCTCAGCAACTGTGCATCACCAGAATAGAAGTTTACATGAGTCTATCCCTTTCTCAGAAATTAATAATAACAATCGTAGCTCCAGTCTGCTCTCTCTCAAAAATATCTCATCATATCGTTATTTTGCTACTCTACAGATTAGTTTCCCCGGAGAGTAACAAAGTTCTTCCTTTGTTGTCTTATTAATTGTCACAGAATTCCAAAGGATTCCTCAGAAAGAATTTCTCGTCCCTTTATTTGTCCTATTTTTTTCTGCAAAACCTGTTACATTGCATTTTATCTGCTAGTATTCTTAAAAATTTTCTCTAGAGCTGTACTGCAGATTTTTTTAAATATATGCAAATATTTAATGTATTCATTATAAAAACTTTTATCAATTTTGTTCAGTCAATCCCTATGTGTGTGTGTGTGTTGAGAGAGAGAGAGAGAGAGAGAGAGAGAGGAGAGATGAGGAGAGAGAGAGAGGAGAGAGGAGAGAGAGAGATGAGAGAGAGAGATGGCTTGCTGGCTGGATTGGCCTTACCACTTTTAAGCGCATTTACTTTAACTAACTGCATTAGACTACGAGATTCGCCAAATATATTTATAAAATGCGGCTAACAGAGGGCTATAAAGCCCAATTACAACACTAACCCCCGCTTTACAGTGACATTCAACACTTAGTTTCAGGTCAATTAGAAACGAGAGCTTAAAAGTTCCCATGAAAGCCACGTTACGGAAGACAAAATTAAAGTGAACATCAGTTATTTTACCTAAGGAAAAAGAAACTTAACTAAAGTTTCAAATACCTGAGCTGCACACCAACATTGCACAGCTCCTGATGACCCACTGAGAAGTGTGAAAGTACTTGAGCTAAGATTTCCACCTCCCCCACCCCCGTGACTCGTCCTGCATAGATAAGATCGCCCGTCAGCTATTGTGTGTGTGTATAAATATATATATATATATATATATATATATATATATATATATATATATATAGGGGGGAGGGAAAGTTATGCATATTCAGTTTTGCTAAATAAAAGTTCCAAAGATTGACAATAAAGTAACTAGAAAAACGTATTTGACATCTCAATATGTAGCGATTTTGGAAGTCCACTTCTCGTGTACTGAATATTGTTTGTTTTGTTTACTTATATTAATTAAAAATAAAGAATTGTCAATTATTTATTATAGTGTCTATCTGGATTTGCTAAAGTAAAAAAAGAGATTATCTAGTTCTTGGTCTTGCATTATTTTCTACTAACTGGTGTGACAAAATGCACCTCAGGACGGCCTGACACCCCTTAAAATTTATAAACAAGTGACTCTCGTAGCCTACATGACCAGCAGCCTCGCTGACAGCAGTTCACTTGTATCTTACGATCAGGTTGGAGCGGAAGAAGATCGTTTTGTAAAAACCTCGAGATAACGCCGAACTTACGGGAGGAGACCTTGTTTACATCTGGTCGATAGTGGGGGGGGGGGGAGGTAGGTGGGACGCCGTACACAATGTGGATTAGAGAGATAACGAATACGGCGGTAAATATCAACAGTGTTGGGCATTACGTAAGGGCAAAATACTCATTATAATATCTAATAGCCACACTGAATAGGGGGAGGGGTGGTAATGGGTTCATTAATTATATCGCGCACATTTCCCGAGGTGGAACCAATCCATCAGACACCCTGAGCGGCTCATTATAAAAGCCAATATGCGTTCAAATTTGGACACAGCGAAATATACCACGAGTCATATGATACTAAAGTTCGCGGGATAAGGAAGTGAAATCAGCAATGAAAATGTCGAAATATTCTTGGCCTTTGTTGCAATAAGACGACGTTTTTGTATAATAAACGAACTTCTGATTTGTGTATGTGCACTTACCGATTTGTGTTTGAGAGTGTCGAGTCTCTGCTCCTGACTATTTCTGATCTTACCTCATCATACCTGCTCTTGAAACAGAGTATTAAGTTTTCCATTCTCATTTCCTCTGTATATTTCACCATCCTCAGGCTAAAGCAGTGCCTTAAACACCTCAGTAACTCGCATATTTCTTTAGCTTCCACCTGTATCCCATCAGTCTAATTCTCACATTTCAGTTTATCGCTGACCTTGTTAAAGAAGAGCATGTCGGTCCCTTCCCCTACTGAATTATTTCTGCCACTTCTTTATAAAGCAATAGTTCCTTTAAGTCGAGCAGGAAATAAACACAGATAAGGAAATATACACAGATAAGTATCAGGAAATTAATGCAATTCTGAAGTAATTTCATACAGGTATCTGCATCACCATGTACTTGGACATTTTCCTGGAGAGATAGTACGTTGCCACAATAAAATGTCACAGCTGAATTTGTGTCATTTTTTCTTAACACGTCGGTAATTCTACCAACATTAATACAATCTTTCTTACCAATTACACCCATTTATTTACGTTTTGTTCTAGTTATATACCATTACTAACATTTAAAATATATAAACTTCTGACAACCATTTTTGAGAAAACTTAAAGCAATGACAAACAAATTCCTTCATTCAGACAATTATAATCAAGCGCAATAACAGGCGATGATTCTGATTGGTTCCTCACAGGTCGCCTCGCCCTTTCCAATATTCCTTTACTTAAGATCCCAAAGACACTCAGATATTTTAATAAAAAAAAGGAGCCCTTCAGTTTAATTTTTTCATTAATTAACTTAGCGAAGTTTTCCTAATTAATCAAGACGCAACGAGAATTAGACACATTCACCACACACCTGACCGATTCATTCATATATATATATATATATTTATATATATTTTTTTTTTTTTTTTTTTTTTTTTTTTTTTTAACTATTTTTTTTTTACCAATAGGAATATTTTATTACATAAATATGGCACAGAAGATTTAAGAGATACATTGTTGATATAAAGGTGGCATATACGGTACATGTTGTTACGTGTGTATCACCGATTATAAGGCGAAAATCTCATCCAGCTCCTCAGAGCTGGGCGCGTGCCCAAAAATGCAGCATGCATTACCCCTTTGAACAGCCGCACTGAGCCGCTGGAACAGAAAACTAGCTGCCCTGGGATCCCTAGTTACCCTGATGAGTCTTTTTCCCAGCTCCTTAAGGAAATTAGATGCACTCTTTCCCCATGAGCCAAGGGTCTCTGAGCCTATGGGAACAAACATATAATGATGGGCAAGTTCTCCATATTTTCTAGACTTTTGGGACTCCCTAAAGCTGGCAGCTGCCCCTCCTTCCTCCCTGGTGTATTGGAGATAGGTATCAGCCAAGGTAGATGCACATGTATAGTCCCACACCACCTGCTTCCATCTGTCCAGGCTTGAAGGGTGATACCATCTGGACGCTTCTGGCTGCCATCAGATCTGCATAGTTGGGGTGGCTCCCTTACTGCTGGGCATCCAGCTGTTGTGAGGCTCCTCTTGATAATGTTATTAACCTCCTCATGTCTTGCAATCTTTCCCTCGGATTTAACGGCACACAAGACCATGGTACCCGAATCGGTCTGCTGCTTCACTGCCACAAATACCACCTGTGTTCGGCGAGAATAGGGGCGGCAAGTCGAAGGGCAACACCGATGCGGATGGTCTGTGGGTCGAGGCGTGTGCCAAGGCTGGAGTTGGGAACAGCCAACAGAAAGTCCCCAGCATGAGGGGCTCTCACTGCCAGCAGGCGGGCTCTATCCTTCCCTGACACACTCTGAAGCATCGTTGAGGCTATATTTTCCATATTGGACCATCCCAGTGCGATTGTTTGTAGTTGTTGGGGGGAGCAGGTCTGGTTTCTGAGCCGTTTAGATTATCCCAGATCATTGCTCCGTCAAGGAATTTTTGGTCCTGGGCTCCAATCTTGTCCCTAAGATGTTCAGGGAGAATCGCTGCTACAAGCTCTCTGGATGCAATACACGAGGACAGAAAAGCAGGTAACGCAATCTGTGATGACTTGCGGACACCAATGCCTCCTAGTCTGACTGGAAGTGTAGCTTGGTTCCACTGCCCGTCTTCTAGAGTAAGGTAAGTACTTTCGTAAAAATCTGCCTCAGAATACTGTCATATTCGTGCAGTATAGGGTTATCATATGAAGGTGCACATCTTAGGAAATATGTCAACCTGGGCAGACTCAAGCACTTTGTGAGAAGGTACAAGGCATCGTGGTGTCCAGATTGCCTATTCGTGTTCCATCTCCTTAACTCTTCCAATTCTTCCTGAGAATGTGTCAATGGCATTGTTCCCAGAGTGCTCCTAGCAAGACACTATTTGTGGGGGCAATGACTGCTGCTCCTGGTAGTTTTGATCTCACTGCATTTATCACTTGTTGACTGACTGAGATGATTTCACATTTGGATGGATTCAGGATGAGACCCATTTCCTGTCCCCGTGTCATTACCTGTGTAAGGTCATGTAGGAGGGACTCCTTTGTACCTGCTATGTGGCCATCATCTAGGAACCAGATGTTTAGCTCGCTGGTCAGTCTGACTGTGATTTCCCTAACTGCAATACAGAAGAGAAATGGTGCAAGAGGATCTCCTTGTTGGACACCCTCCGATGTATGTGATTTCATGCTCTCCAAAGAGAAGCATTGATTCCTTGCTATACCCAGCTGAAACAAAAGGGAAGAGACCAGGGAAATGTTCTTGTACTGCTGCTAATACCACGTCTCTTTTCAGGAGATGAACGCATTCTGAAATCTAATTTTACCACTGCATTGTCCTCAGGCAGGTTGTTGATATATGCCCTTGTTGCATGAACCGCTGCTTCACTTCCTTGAGAGACCCCAAAGCCAAGCTGGTTTGGTTGAAGCATCATGGCTGCCTGTGCACGAATACTTCGGACAGCAGCTTTGGATACGAGGCGGCGTAAGGTGTTGCCTACTGCAATTGGCCGAATTCCTCCATCCATATATATATATATATATATATATATATATATATATATATATATATTATATTAAAATATATATATATATATATATATATAAATATACGTATATATATAATATCATTCATGTCAGACTTAATTCTTCATCCATGACCATCAGATCTCCTACAAAACGTGCATTCTGACTGCTGTTCAAGCGTTTGGATCAGCCTCTGGTTTAATACAGGGTTAAACACTTAGTCCTCCAGTATTCAGTTCAGTTTTTTTTTTCCAGTTTTATCTCTGTTACCTCTCGTACGCTAAGTTCGTAGCAAAGGATGTTCCTTCTCTAAAATTGCGGAGGCATCACCAACACCTTGAATTATCAGAAACCTTATCTCGATTAGCAAACTTAGACTTGAGCCTCCACTTCTTGCCAGAATGACCCAAGCACCTTCAGAGTTTCACGAAATACAGTGCAATCTCTAATCCTTGCTGATTACCTTTTATATGGTCACTGTTTTCATGTGTTTAGCAAGCTGATCCCTTGTAGCTTATCCAGTATCAAAGATAATGTGCATGTCAAGAATACAGTTCTATAACACAACGCTACCATTCTTCTCTTTGGCTTGTATACTGGAGCTCCAGACACAAGAGGACAGAAGCCAGAAATACCAGAAATACTCGTGAAGGAAAGTTAAGAGACAGTAACTAGAATCAAGAATTGACAACCACAAACACAAGTATTTGGTTACACACACACACACACACACACACACCAGCTTCCCTTGTGCTGCTGGGCGGGCGTTTAGATGCTTCACACAAGGGATTTCCGGCTCCACCAAAAGAGTATTCTACCCCAAGATTGGAGTTTGGCCGATGCTTTTGTGTTGCTCGTAAAAGTTGGAATGTGTTTTCTTCCCCCCTCGTGTTTATTACCGATGTAAGCTGCTGGTGGGTGAGAATTGGGAGTTTCATCCTCTTCCTCCTCCGTGGTCGTCTCCCATGGATTCTTTTCATTTTTTCCACCCAGCTGTACTAGTGGAAGTAACACTTCCGCTCCTTGCTCCACCTGTTAACTTTCAGCTTACTGGCTTAATTTGTTTCTAGCCTCATGGGAGTCTTTCCACAACCAACTCATATCTCACTGCATGTTGACAAAGCCTTGGATTGTCAAAATGTATCCTAGCGTTTCTGTGGCACATCAGAGTACTCGGCTTCCTTCTGTTTTCTTTTCCTCTAGTTTCTCCCATGGTAATCAGTCCTTGTCTACACTGTCATTGCCCTAAAGTATCTTCTACGTCGTCATCATGACTTTCCTAACCCGGAATACTGTCTTGTACATTGGCTAAAAAACAATTCTGGTTGTAAATTCCTTACGTTTCGGATGTTAATATTCTTGTGCATGTGTTGCTATCTCAGTCATGCCAACTTAAACCCTCCTGACCTGACATTAAATTTCAACAAGTTTGTAAGATATTTCCCAACAAAAAATTCTGACTTATATTCTCTCATAAAATCCTTAAAATGTTCTGGACAGTTAGATAACATGCATATCAGTGATCTCGTCCTATAATTCAATGGCTCCTGTTTGATCATGTATTTATATTTAAGGAATAAAATTAGCGTTTTACAGTTCTGGCAGTTGCCACATCTCGAATGACTGGTTGAATTTTTTCACAGTAAGTTAACAAAGCAGTCATGAAATATAACTCGTCCACTTGTAAAGAACTTAGATAAGTGCTGTAGCTCTCTTCCTTCTCTCACTAGACTACTCACTGAGATGTGTTGATTTAATGACATTGCTGTTACATTAACTGATTCCAAAGGTTTCTAACTTTGTTTTTATTGAGGTGTCAGAACTTCAAGAAACAAGAATAAACTCCCTAAACCATTTTTTCCTAAATTCCTTTAATACTTTCATCAGCGTCTAAGTAACCTGTTCTAGAGTATCCGACACCCTTGACTATTAAAACGCAAAGTGAAACTCGAAACAAACACAAACACACACACGTACGTTCAAGGTTGCGTACATCATTACGACTGCATCAGTTGAACAGTCAATATTGATAAAAGGACACTGGTAGTTCGGAGACCATTATGGAGACAACGTGTTGCATGGAGACCAGGCTTTCTCAAGTTTAGAGATAGTACATTGTAAGCAAGACATGTATATATTCAGGAGACGAGCTGTGTGAACTTATGATTGTAATAACCTCACTTTGTCTTCGCAGTTCCAGGATGCGACTATTTTCCAAGATTGGAGAGGCATTACAGACATGATGTTTGTATTTATGTCTAATTATATGTTATTGTAATGGCCATGGGAGAGACCTTTCTCTCTCTTCTTTGTATATGTTCAAATTATTTACTTGTTCTTTTCCTCTATTTTTCCTCCCACTTTCATAGTGTTTATTCTCATCAATGTCATTAGCTTCATTTTCATCTCGGGAATTTTTGTGATTAGTAATTATTTATCTTCATTAATTTCATCTTCTATGTCTTTATCATTCTCTCTCTCAACATCTTCAACTCCCACATTATTCCTCAGTACCTTCCCCATCACTTCCCTCCATCACCTCCCCATCTCCACCAGTATTGCTGCTACTACCACCATGTGTCTCCTTCCGTTATCTTCATCTCTGCACAACTCTTACCTATATTCTACTCTTCTTGCTCTCCTCGTTTTCTTTCCCTTCCTCCTCTTCCTCTCTTTTTATCCACCATTCTCTGCACTCTGTAAAGTTGTTATTCACCTTTCTGTTACTGTCCTCTATCACCTCCTCCTATTGTCATCCTTCACACCACCTCTTACTGTCATCCTTTACTTCATATTGTCATCCTTCACACCACCTCTTACTGTCATCCTTTACTTCATATTGTCATCCTTCACACCACCTCTTACTGTCATCCTTTACTTCATATTGTCATCCTTCACTTCATATTGTCATCCTTCATTCAACCACCGCTGATGTAAAATGATAACATTAATTTGCTTGCAAAATTTGGGACATAACTGAGTAACAGCTGACGTTGAGGTAGCGCTCAGCCCTCACCCACACACCAACAGTGCCCAACGTTCACACTGAACGTCACACCCAACAGTGACCAACGTTCCACACTGAACGTCACACCAACAGTGACCAACGTTCACACTGAACGTCACACCAACAGTGACCAACGTTCACACTGAACGTCACACCAACAGTGACCAACGTTCACACTGAACGTCACACCAACAGTGACCAACGTTCACACTGAACGTCACACCCAACAGTGACCAACGTTCACACTGAACGTCACACCAACAGTGACCAACGTTCACACTGAACGTCACACCAACAGTGACCAACGTTCACCAGCTTTTTTAATAACGTCATGGACATCTGCTGAAGAGGGCCTCTGAGTAAGGCCGAAATGTACAAATATTTCTTACTCAAGTTTGAAGTCTTCGGACAAGTGTTTTGTTACTTTCCATCCACCGATGTTTTAGATTTTTTTATCCAAATTTCGTAAGTTCTAAAAAAAATCAAATTTCGAATTTTGTCCAATTCTTATACTATGAACACGATAATAACAAACATTCCTTGTTGCAACCACTGTCACCACCACCACCACTATCAACCACTGTCACCACCACCACCACTATCAACCACTGTCACCACCACCACCACTATCACAGTCACCACCACCACCACTATCAACCACTGTCACCACCACCACCACTAAACAACCACTGTTCACCACCACCACCACTATCAACCACTGTCACCACCACCACCACTATCAACCACTGTCACCACCACCACCACTATCAGCATCACCGCTGCCGTTACCACCACCACAACCACTATCAGCATCACCGCTGCCGTTACCACCACCACAACCACTGTTATCCCCACTACCATTACTACCACAAACCAATGTCACTATCAGCAGTGATGGCATCACTACAACCACTACCAACACCCAAACCTCCACAACTCTACCACTACAACCACTGTCACCACACCACCACTATCAGCATCACCGCTGCTGTTACCACCCCCACAACCCCTGTTATCCCCACTACCATTACTACCACAACCAATGTCACTATCAGCAGTGATGGCATCACTACAACCACTACCAACACCCAAACCTCCACAACTCTACCACTACAACCACTGCCACCACCACCCACACCACCACCACACCACCACCACCACCACCACCACCACCACCACCACCACCACCACCACCACTCAAACTGGTGTGTGCAGTTCATTGTAGTCATGATGGCTGGTATTGTGTGAGTTTTATAATGACATAACCACTAATGGTAATACCTTTCATCACACAAGACCTGCAAATGTCAGGGGTTCCTGTTTCTCTCTCTCTCTCTCTCTCTCTCTCTTTTTTTCTCCCTCTCTCCCTCTCCCTCTCTTTTCCATTTCCCTCCTATTCTTTCCTTATTTTGTCTCTCTTGATCTCATCTCTTCCCATTCACCTGATCTCCAACTGTTTATCCCCACCTGTTTCCTCTCTCCGCCTTTTCTCCTCTTCCCTCCTCGTCTCTCTTTCCTATCTCTCCTCTCACCCTCCAAGCCAAACCCTCCCTTAATCTCTCAGCCAAACTTTACTGCTTTCCTCTTGAGACTGGAAGCCACATCTCCCAATCTCTCTCTCTCTCTCTCTCTCTCTCTCTCTCTCTCTCCCTTTCACTTCCTCTCTACTTTCCGTGTCATCCAAGATTGTACTGTCTCACTTCTTCCCCATAGTTTTTATTTTAAATTCTTCCTCCCTTTCCAAGCCTGAGGAAATTTCTCTTCTCATTCTTCTCTCTCGTTCTCTTCCTAGTTTCAAAAGATTCTTTCTCTACCTTCCTCGAGTTTTGTATCCTCATTTTCTTTTACAACAGTATTCCTTCTCCCTCCCTCCCTACCCCCTTCAACAGTATTTTCTCTGCCTCCTCCCTACCCCCTTCAACAGTATTTTCTCTGCCTCCTCCTCTCCCCTTTCTACAGTTTTCTCCTTTAATCATCAAAGGAATTCTTCCTTATTCCAATAGTATGGTTATTCTTAACTTCGTAAACGGAGGATCGAACCTTCAGCCCTCCTTGCGCTGAATGACCCACACGAGTCAAGCGCCTTATAAAAGTATAATTAATACAGTAATTATAACAAGGATAATAAAGGGTATGATTATCTCATCAGTATTCAGTCTTCCAACTCCCTCTCAATTCTTCAACCCATTCTTTCCTTTTCCTCTCTGCACCCCTCTTCGCCTTCATCCTGTCATCTCTCTCTCCCTCCTCCTCCTCCTCCTCCTCCTCCTCCTCCCATTCCTTCCCTCTCTACCGCACCTGCAAGTCCTCACCTGTTCTCCCTTCACTCTTACATTAGGGAATTAAGCCAGTCTGGTTCAAGATGCTGGAGTTATCAGCGGGATTGAGAGAGGGATGTTTCTTCTGTGTGGAGGTGAAGTGGAGTCGTGAGGTGATTTCGTGGATGGGTAGTGTGGTGATGGTGGTGTGTGGTGGTGTGGTAGATACGTGATGGAGTGGTGAGGTGGCGCGGTGAGGTAAGGTGGAGGTATAGCAAGGAATGCAGTGTGTACACTACTAAGTAAATACTGAAACCCTGCGCGTTCTCTCACCCCATCCTCTAAAGAACAAAAATACCCCTCTCCAGTGGGTATTATGCCCTCGCTGCATGGGTATTTATCCAGTCCCACAAACGGATGAACAATCAGACAAACAAAACGGCCACAGGACAACTACTGTGAATAATTTCCACGCATTAAATAGTTTTCTTAGAAGCACTGTGGTCTTAATGAAACTATGACCTTAGAAGCACTGGAGTCTTTTTAAAGGATCTGTCGTCGTCTTCAAGGATATGTGTTCTTAAACATCTTTGGTCTTCTTAGGGTAAAGTATATCAGGTAGATGTGTAAGATGTGCAACAGGCGAGTTGTAGCTCCTGGTTCCACTTCTTAATTTTGAACAATGTCCAATGTATTCTCACTTTGCGATAATGGTTGTCTCTTTTCCAGCGTCATTTTCTAAACGATCCATACAAGACTATAAAAATTATTTTCCTTATTTTAAGTTGCGTTTAGATTAGATTGATTACGTAGATAGGGTCATATGAGCCTATAAAACGTATCTTTTACCACGAATAATTAAAAACAGCGGACACGCGTTGCAACACTGTAGCCGAACTCTGAAATCTGTACGAATATCACTAGTCTGAAGCTAGGTTTGTGTGTGTGTGCAGGCGCGTGAGGCTGCAAGGAATTGAGACATTCATCTCTCTCCTCCGGAGGGGAGGAGGACGCCCCAGGATGACACACTCAAAATGGTGATGCTCTCATCCTCGCTAGTTTTTGCACCCACTGGGCCTGATGTGGATTGAAATGATGATGGCAGTCCATTAGGCGAGATGGAGCGTGGGAGAATGGGGGAAAGGGTGACGGAAGGAATAGGGGGAAGTGGGTGCAGTAAATAATGAGTGAATGGCAAAAACAGTCGATAAGTAGGGCAATACGAAGATATAAATTAGAAAGATTTTGTTAGTATATGATGCTTCCGTTTAAGCGACATAGCTAAATGAAAACTTACTCAAAATATGATTATTACCGAGCCTATTATCAATCAATCAATCAAGTTTATTCTCTATAAGGATTACAATGCGGGGTTTACAGATTTTGGATATTGTGTGGTTTACGTGTTTTAAAATACTAATTACAGAGGGGGCCACTAGGACACCTAGCATGGCTAGGCATTTCGGGCAGACTTAGATTGATTCTTAACTTTAAATTAGATAAATAAAACACAATATTTAGATATCTTTACTGCCAAGACAAATAGATAACTAGCACATATCTCCTAGCCTCGGCAATAAAGATATCTGCATATTTTAAATGCGTTTTATTCATGGGTTGTGAATATTGTGTACGTTCAACATAATGAAAGCTTAGTTAAGTCTGCATAACTTACGCTAGTGGGTGGAGGAGCGTTTGGGTAGGAAGAACAGAAGATAAATGGTGGAAATGAGACAGGAAGGAAGGAGGGGAGCAGGGGCAGACAAGTAGTAAATGATTGAGAGAAAACAGAGGGAGACTGATAAGTTAGTAGAGGTGGCGGTTGGAAGCGCACCCAGCTTACTGTGCGGCCGCGGCTCGACCCCCGGTACGGGTGGAAATATTGGAGGTTTTCTTACACCTGCTGCCACTGTTCACCTAGCAGTAAGTAGGTACCTAGTTGTTAGTCGACTTGTGGGTCGCATCCAGGGGGTGGCAGTATAATTTTGACAGTGCTGAGGTGGTAAGTTAGTGGAGGGTAGGAAGGGCATTGGTGGTTATGGAGGAGGTGGTGATTACATATTTGTTGACTGTCTGATCCACCCTCCTGGCTCAAGTTAATGTTGGTCTTTCACGAGGTTCACCTGAACAGTTTACCACAGTTTATCGCTCACTCTCTTACACACACACACACACACACAACACACACACACACACACACACAACACACACACACACACACACACAACACCACCACCACCACCACCACCACCACCCACCACCCCACACACCACACACCACACACACACCACACCACACAACACACACCACACCACACACACACACACCAACACACACCACCACACACACACACACACACACACACCCCACACACACACCACACACACACCCACCACACACACACACACACACACCACCCACACACACCCCACACCACACACACACACACACCACCCCAAAACACACACACCACACACACCACACACCACACACCACACACACACCACACACACACCACACACACACCACACACAACCCCCACACACACACCACACACACAACACACACACACACACAACACACACCACAACACACACACACACCCACCACACACACACCACCACACACACACACACACACACACCACACACACACCCCCACCACACACCACACACCACAACACACACACCACACACACACACCACACACACACACCACACAAAACACACCATACACACACACCACAACACACCCCCACACACACCACACCACACACACCACACACACACACCACACACACACACACACACACACACACACACACACACCACACTCCACCACACTCCACCACACACCACACACACGCCCACACACCCACACACACACACCACACACACACACCACACACAACACCACACACCCCCCACACCAAACCCCAAC
>NC_069477.1:5975383-5989754 GCF_026875155.1 Cherax quadricarinatus | reverse complement strand
GGGGAACCGGAGCACAACTCCCCTTTGCACATTTACACATCTACCTGATAACTTTACCCTAAGAAGACCAAAGATGTTTAAGAACACATATCCTTGAAGACGACGACAGATCCTTTAAAAAGACTCCAGTGCTTCTAAGGTCATAGTTTCATTAAGACCACAGTGCTTCTAAGAAAACTATTTAATGCGTGGAAATTATTCACAGTAGTTGTCCTGTGGCCGTTTTGTTTGTCTGATTGTTCATCCGTTTGTGGGACTGGATAAATACCCATGCAGCGAGGGCATAATACCCACTGGAGAGGGGTATTTTTGTTCTTTAGAGGATGGGGTGAGAGAACGCGCAGGGGTTTCAGTATTTACTTAGTAGTGTACACACTGCATTCCTTGCTATACCTCCACCTTACCTCACCGCGCCACCTCACCACTCCATCACGTATCTACCACACCACCACACACCACCACCTCACCACACTACCCATCCACGAAATCACCTCACGACTCCACTTCACCTCCACACAGAAGAAACATCCCTCTCTCAATCCCGCTGATAACTCCAGCATCTTGAACCAGACTGGCTTAATTCCCTAATGTAAGAGTGAAGGGAGAACAGGTGAGGACTTGCAGGTGCGGTAGAGAGGGAAGGAATGGGAGGAGGAGGAGGAGGAGGAGGAGGAGGAGGGAGAGAGAGATGACAGGATGAAGGCGAAGAGGGGTGCAGAGAGGAAAAGGAAAGAATGGGTTGAAGAATTGAGAGGGAGTTGGAAGACTAAAATACTGATGAGATAATCATACCCTTTATTATCCTTGTTATAATTACTGTATTAATTATACTTTTATAAGGCGCTTGACTCGTGTGGTCATTCAGCGCAAGGGGGGCTGAAGGTTCGATCCTCCGTTTACGAAGTTAAGAATAACCATACTATTGGAATAAGGAAGAATTCCTTTGATGATTAAAGGAGAAAACTGTAGAAAGGGGAGAGGAGGAGGCAGAGAAAATACTGTTGAAGGGGGTAGGGAGGAGGCAGAGAAAATACTGTTGAAGGGGTAGGGAGGGAGGGAGAAGGAATACTGTTGTAAAAGAAAATGAGGATACAAAAACTCGAGGAAGGTAGAGAAAGAATCTTTTGAAAACAGGAAGAGAACGAGAGAGAAGAATGAGAAGAGAAATTTCCTCAGGCTTGGAAAGGGAGGAAGAATTTAAAATAAAAACTATGGGGAAGAAGTGAGTACAGTACAATCTTGGATGACACGGAAAGTAGAGAGGAAGTGAAAGAGAGAGAGAGAGAGAGAGAGGAGAGAAGAGAGAGAGAGAGAAAAAATTGGGAGATGTGGCTTCCAGTCTCAAGAGGAAAGCAGTAAAGTTTGGCTGAGAGATTAAGGAGGGTTTGGCTTGGAGGGTGAGAGGAGAGATAGGAAAGAGAGACGAGGAGGGAAGAGGAGAAAAGGCGGAGAGAGGAAACAGTGGGATAAACAGTTGGAGATCAGGTGAATGGGAAGAGATGAGATCAAGAGAGACAAAATAAGGAAAGAATAGGAGGGAAATGGAAAAGAGAGGAGAGGGAGAGAGGGAGAAAAAAAGAGAGAGAGAGAGAGAGAGAGAGAGAAACAGGAACCCCTGACATTTGCAGGTCTTGTGTGATGAAGGTATTACCATTAGTGGTTATGTCATTATAAACTCACACAATACCAGCCATCATGACTACAATGAACTGCACACACCAGTTTGAGTGGGGGGTGGGGGTGGTGGTGGTGGTGGTGTGGTGGTGGTGGTGGTGGTGGTGGTGGTGGTGGGTGGTGGTGGCAGTGGTTGTAGTGGTAGAGTTGTGGAGGTTTGGGTGTTGGTAGTGGTTGTAGTGATGCCATCACTGCTGATAGTGACATTGGTTGTGGTAGTAATGGTAGTGGGATAACAGTGGTTTGGTGGTGGTAACAGCAGCGGTGATGCTGATAGTGGTGGTGGTGGTGACAGTGGTTGTAGTGGTAGAGTTGTGGAGGTTTGGGTGTTGGTAGTGGTTGTAGTGATGCCATCACTGCTGATAGTGACATTGGTTGTGGTAGTAATGGTAGTGGGGATAACAGTGGTTGTGGTGGTGGTAACGGCAGCGGTGATGCTGATAGTGGTTGTGGTGGTGTAACGGCAGCGGTGATGCTGATAGTGGTGGTGGTGGTGACATGGTTGATAGTGGTGGTGTGGTGACAGTGGTTGATAGTGGTGGTGGTGGTGACAGGGGTTGATAGTGGTGGTGGTGGTGACAGTGGTTGATAGGGGTGGTGGTGGTGACTGGTTGATAGTGGTGGGTGGTGACAGTGGTTGATAGTGGTGGTGGTGGTGACAGTGGTTAAATAGTGGTGGTGGTGGTGACAGTGGTTGCAACAAGGAATGTTTGTTATTATCGTGTTCATAGTATAAGAATTGGACAAAATTCGAAATTTGATTTTTTTTAGAACTTACGAAATTTGGATAAAAAAATCTAAAACATCGGTGGATGGAAAGTAAAAAAAACCCCTTGTCCGAAGACTTCAAACTTTAGTAAGAAATATTTGTACATTTCGGCCTTACTCAGAGGCCCTCTTCAGCAGATGTCCATGACGTTATTAAAAAAGCTGGTGAACGTTGGTCACTGTTGGTGTGACGTTCAGTGTGAACGTTGGTCACTGTTGGTGTGACGTTCAGTGTGAACGTTGGTCACTGTTGGTGTGACGTTCAGTGTGAACGTTGGTCACTGTTGGTGTGAACGTTCAGTGTGAACGTTGGTCACTGTTGGTGTGACGTTCAGTGTGAACGTTGTCACTGTTGGTGTGACGTTCAGTGTGAACGTTGGTCACTGTTGGTGTGACGTTCAGTGTGAACGTTGGTCACTGTTGGTGTGACGTTCAGTGTGAACGTTGGTCACTGTTGGTGTGTGGGTGAGACTGAGCGCTACCTCAACGTCAGCTGTTACTCAGTTATGTCTATTGTGCAAGCAAATTAATGTTATCATTTTACATCAGCGGTGGTTGAATGAAGGATGACAATATGAAGTGAAGGATGACAATATGAAGTAAAGGATGACAGTAAGAGGTGGTGTGAAGGATGACAATATGAAGTAAAGGATGACAGTAAGAGGTGGTGTGAAGGATGACAATATGAAGTAAAGGATGACAGTAAGAGGTGGTGTGAAGGATGACAATAGGAGGAGGTGATAGAGGACAGTAACAGAAAGGTGAATAACAACTTTACAGAGTGCAGAGAATGGTGGATAAAAAGAGAGGAAGAGGAGGAAGGGAAAGAAAACGAGGAGAGCAAGAAGAGTAGAATATAGGTAAGAGTTGTGGCAGAGATGAAGATAACGGAAGGAGACACATGGTGGTAGTAGCAGCAATACTGGTGGAGATGGGGAGGTGATGGAGGGAAGTGATGGGGAAGGTACTGAGAATAATGTGGGAGTTGAAGATGTTGAAGAGTAGAATGAAAAAGACATAGAAGATGAAATTAATGAAGATAAATAATTACTAATCACAAAAATTCCCGAGATGAAAATGAAGCTAATGACATTGATGAGAATAAACACTATGAAAGTGGGAGGAAAAATAGAGGAAAAGAACAAGTAAATAATTTGAACATATACAAAGAAGAGAGAGAAAGGTCTCTCCCATGGCCATTACAATAACATATAATTAGACATAAATACAAACATCATGTCTGTAATGCCTCTCCAATCTGGAAAATAGTTCGCATCCTGGAACTGCGAAGACAAAGTGAGGTTATTACAATCATAAGTTCACACAGCTCGTCTCCTGAATATATACATGTCTTGCTTACAATGTACTATCTCTAAACTTGAGAAAGCCTGGTCTCCATGCAACACGTTGTCTCCATAATGGTCTCCGAACTACCAGTGTCCTTTTATCAATATTGACTGTTCAACTGATGCAGTCTAATGATGTACGCAACCTTGAACGTACGTGTGTGTGTTTGTGTTTGTTTCGAGTTTCACTTTGCGTTTTAATAGTCAAGGGTGTCGGATACTCTAGAACAGGTTACTTAGACGCTGATGAAAGTATTAAAGGAATTTAGGAAAAAATGGTTTAGGGAGTTTATTTTTGTTTCTTGAAGTTCTGACACCTCAATAAAAACAAAGTTAGAAACCTTTTGGAATCAGTTTAATGTAACAGCAATGTCATTAAATCAACACATCTCAGTGAGTAGTCTAGTGAGAGAAGGAAGAGAGCTACAGCACTTATCTAAGTTCTTTACAAGTGGACGAGTTATATTTCATGACTGCTTTGTTAACTACTGTAAAAAAAATTTTTCAACCAGTCATTCGAGATGGGGCAACTGCCAGAACTGTAAAACGCTAATTTTATCCTTAAATAAAAAATACATGATCAAAACGGGAGCCATTGAATTATAGGACGAGATCACTGATATGCATGTTATCTAACTGTCCAGAACATTTAAGGGATTTTATGAGAGAATATAAGTCAGAATTTTTTGTTGGGAAATATCTTACAAACTTGTTGAAATTTAATGTCAGGTCAGGAGGGTTTAAGTTGGCATGACTGAGATAGCAACACATGCACAAGAATATTAACATCCGAAACGTAAGGAATTTACAACCAGAATTGTTTTTTAGCCAATGTACAAGACAGTATTCCGGGTTAGGAAAGTCAATGATGACGACGTAGAAGATACTTTAGGGCAATGACAGTGTAAAACAAGGACTGTTACCAGGGGAAAACTAGGGGAAAAGAAAACAGAAGGAAAACCCGAGTACCGATGTGCCACAAAACGCTAGGATACATTTTGACAATCCAAGGCTTTGTCAACATGCAGTGAGATATGAGTTGGTTGTGGAAAGACTCCCATGAGGCTAGAAACAAATTAAGCCAGTAACTGAAAGTTAACAGGTGGAGGGAAGGAGCGGAAGTGTTACTTCCACTAGTACAGCTGGGTGGAAAAAATGAAAAGAATCCATGGGAGACGACCACGGAGGAGGAAGAGGTGAAACTCCCAATTCTCACCCACCAGCAGCTTACAAACGGTAAAAACACGAGGGGGGAAGAAAACACATTTTCCAACTTTTACGAGCAACACAAAAGCATCGGCCAAACTCCCCAAACTTGGGGTAGAATACCCTTTTGGTGGAGCCGGAAATCCCTTGTGTGAAGCATCTAAACGCCCGCCCAGCAGCACAAGGAAGCTGGTGTGTGTGTGTGTGTGGTGTGTGTAACCAAATACTGTGTTTGTGGTTGTCAATTCTTGATTCTAAATTACTGTCTCTTAACTTTCCTTACGAGTATTTCTGGTATTTCCCGGCTTCTGTCCTCTTTTTCTGGAGCTCCATATACAAGCCAAAAAGAAGAATGGGAGCGTTGTGTATAGAACTGTATTCTTGACATGGGACATTATCTTTGAACTGGATAAGCACAAGGGGTCACTTGCTAAACACATGAAAACAGTGACCATATAAAAGGTAATCAGCAAGGATTAGAGATTGCACTGTATTTCGTGAAACTCTGAAGGTGCTTGGGTCATTCTGGCCCAAAAAGTGGAGGCTCAAGTCTAAGTTTGCTAATCGAGATAAGGTTTCTGATAATTCAAGGTGTTGGTGATGCCCTCCGCAATTTTAGAGAAGGAACATCCTTTGCTACGAACTTAGCGTACGGGGAGGTAACAGAGATAAAACTGGAAAAAAAAAATGAACTGAATACTGGAGACTAAGTGTTTTAACCCTGTATTAAACCAGAGGCTGATCCAAACGCTTGAACAGCAGTCAGAATGCACGTTTTGTAGGAGATCTGATGGTCATGGATGAAGAATTAAGTCTGACATGAATGATATTATATATATACGTATATATATATATATATATATATATATATATAATATATATATATATATATATATATATATATAATATATATATATATATATATGGATGGAGGAATTGGGCCCAATTGCAGTAGGCAACACCTTACGCCGCCTCGTATCCAAAGCTGCTGTCCGAAGTATTCGTGCACAGGCAGCCATGATGCTTCAACCAAACCAGCTTGGCTTTGGGGTCTCTCAAGGAAGTGAAGCAGCGGTTCATGCAACAAGGGCATATATCAACAACCTGCCTGAGGACAATGCAGTGGTAAAATTAGATTTCAAGAATGCGTTCAATCTCCTGAAAAGAGACGTGGTATTAGCAGCAGTACAAGAACATTTCCCGGGTCTCTTCCCTTTTGTTTCAGCTGGGTATAGCAAGGAATCAATGCTTCTCTTTGGAGAGCATGAAATCACATCATCGGAGGGTGTCCAACAAGGAGATCCTCTTGCACCATTTCTCTTCTGTATTGCAGTTAGGGAAATCACAGTCAGACTGACCAGCGAGCTAAACATCTGGTTCCTAGATGATGGCACACTAGCAGGTACAAAGGAGTCCCTCCTACATGACCTTACACAGGTAATGACACGGGGACAGGAAATGGGTCTCATCCTGAATCCATCCAAATGTGAAATCATCTCAGTCAGTCAACAAGTGATAAATGCAGTGAGATCAAAACTACCAGGAGCAGCAGTCATTGCCCCCACAAATAGTGTCTTGCTAGGAGCACCTCTGGGAAGCAATGCCATTGACACAATTCTCAGGAAGAAATTGGAAGAGTTAAGGAGAATGGAACAACGAATAGGCAATCTGGACACCCACGATGCCTTGTACCTTCTCACAAAGTGCTTGAGTCTGCCCAGGTTGACATATTTTCCTAAGATGTGCACCTTCATATGATAACCCTATACTGCACGAATATGACAGTATTCTGAGGCAGATTTTTACGAAAGTACTTAACCTTACTCTAGAAGACGGGCAGTGGAACCAAGCTACACTTCCAGTCAGACTAGGAGGCATTGGTGTCCGCAAGTCATCACAGATTGCGTTACCTGCTTTTCTGTCCTCGTGTATTGCATCCAGAGAGCTTGTAGCAGCGATTCTCCCTGAACATCTTAGGGACAAGATTGGAGCCCAGGACCAAAAATTCCTTGACGGAGCAATGATCTGGGATAATCTAACGGGCTCAGAAACCAGACCTGCTCCCCCAACAACTACAAACAATCGCACTGGGATGGTCCAATAGTGGAAAATATAGCCTCAACGATGCTTCAGAGTGTGTCAGGGAAGGATAGAGCCCGCCTGCTGGCAGTGAGAGCCCCTCATGCTGGGGACTTTCTGTTGGCTGTTCCCAACTCCAGCCTTGGCACACGCCTCGACCCACAGACCATCCGCATCGGTGTTGCCCTTCGACTTGCCGCCCCTATTCTCGCCGAACACAGGTGTATTTGTGGCAGTGAAGCAGCAGACCGATTCGGGTACCATGGTCTTGTGTGCCGTAAATCCGAGGGAAAGATTGCAAGACATGAGGAGGTTAATAACATTATCAAGAGGAGCCTCACAACAGCTGGATGCCCAGCAGTAAGGAGCCACCCCAACTATGCAGATCTGATGGCAGCCAGAAGCGTCCAGATGGTATCACCCTTCAAGCCTGGACAGATGGAAGCAGGTGGTGTGGGACTATACATGTGCATCTACCTTGGCTGATACCTATCTCCAATACACCAGGGAGGAAGGAGGGGCAGCTGCCAGCTTTAGGGAGTCCCAAAAGTCTAGAAAATATGGAGAACTTGCCCATCATTATATGTTTGTTCCCATAGGCTCAGAGACCCTTGGCTCATGGGAAAGAGTGCATCTAATTTCCTTAAGGAGCTGGGAAAAAGACTCATCAGGGTAACTAGGGATCCCAGGGCAGCTAGTTTTCTGTTCCAGCGGCTCAGTGCGGCTGTTCAAAGGGGTAATGCATGCTGCATTTTGGCACGCGCCCCAGCTCTGAGGAGCTGGATGAGATTTTCGCCTTATAATCGGTGATACACACGTAACAACATGTACCGTATATGCCACCTTTATATCAACAATGTATCTCTTAAATCTTCTGTGCCATATTATGTAATAAAATATTCCTATTGGTAAAAAAAAAATAGTTAAAAAAAAAAAAAAAAAAAAAAAAAAAAAAATATATATATATATATATATATATATATATGAATGAATCGTCAGGTGTGTGGTGAATTGTGTCTAATTCTCGTTGCGTCTTGATTAATTAGGAAAACTTCGCTAAGTAATTAATGAAAAAATTAAACTGAAGGGCTCCTTTTTTTTATTAAAATATCTGAGTGTCTTTGGGATCTTAAGTAAAGGAATATTGGAAAGGGCGAGGCGACCTGTGAGGAACCAATCAGAATCATCGCCTGTTATTGCGCTTGATTATAATTGTCTGAATGAAGGAATTTGTTTGTCATTGCTTTAAGTTTTCTCAAAAATGGTTGTCAGAAGTTTATATATTTTAAATGTTAGTAATGGTATATAACTAGAACAAAACGTAAATAAATGGGTGTAATTGGTAAGAAAGATTGTATTAATGTTGGTAGAATTACCGACGTGTTAAGAAAAAATGACACAAATTCAGCTGTGACATTTTATTGTGGCAACGTACTATCTCTCCAGGAAAATGTCCAAGTACATGGTGATGCAGATACCTGTATGAAATTACTTCAGAATTGCATTAATTTCCTGATACTTATCTGTGTATATTTCCTTATCTGTGTTTATTTCCTGCTCGACTTAAAGGAACTATTGCTTTATAAAGAAGTGGCAGAAATAATTCAGTAGGGGAAGGGACCGACATGCTCTTCTTTAACAAGGTCAGCGATAAACTGAAATGTGAGAATTAGACTGATGGGATACAGGTGGAAGCTAAAGAAATATGCGAGTTACTGAGGTGTTTAAGGCACTGCTTTAGCCTGAGGATGGTGAAATATACAGAGGAAATGAGAATGGAAAACTTAATACTCTGTTTCAAGAGCAGGTATGATGAGGTAAGATCAGAAATAGTCAGGAGCAGAGACTCGACACTCTCAAACACAAATCGGTAAGTGCACATACACAAATCAGAAGTTCGTTTATTATACAAAACGTCGTCTTATTGCAACAAAGGCCAAGAATATTTCGACATTTTCATTGCTGATTTCACTTCCTTATCCCGCGAACTTTAGTATCATATGACTCGTGGTATATTTCGCTGTGTCCAAATTTGAACGCATATTGGCTTTTATAATGAGCCGCTCAGGGTGTCTGATGGATGGTTCCACCTCGGGAAATGTGCGCGATATAATTAATGAACCCATTACCACCCCTCCCCCCTATTCAGTGTGGCTATTAGATATTATAATGAGTATTTGCCCTTACGTAATGCCCAACACTGTTGGATATTTACCGCCGTATTCGTTATCTCTCTAATCCACATTGTGTACGGCGTCCCACCTACCTCCCCCCCCCCCCCCACTATCGACCAGATGTAAACAAGGTCTCCTCCCGTAAGTTCGGCGTTATCTCGAGGTTTTTACAAAACGATCTTCTTCCGCTCCAACCTGATCGTAAGATACAAGTGAACTGGCTGTCAGCGAGGCTGCTGGTCATGTAGGCTACGAGAGTCACTTGTTTATAAATTTTAAGGGGTGTGTCAGGCCGTCCTGAGGTGCATTTTGTCACACCAGTTAGTAGAAAATAATGCAAGACCAAGAACTAGATAATCTCTTTTTTTACTTTAGCAAATCCAGATAGACACTATAATAAATAATTGACAATTCTTTATTTTTAATTAATATAAGTAAACAAAACAAACAATATTCAGTACACGAGAAGTGGACTTCCAAAATCGCTACATATTGAGATGTCAAATACGTTTTCTAGTTACTTTATTGTCAATCTTTGGAACTTTTATTTAGCAAAACTGAATATGCATAACTTTCCCCCTCCCCTATATATATATATATATATATATATATATATATATATATATATATATATATATTTATACACACACACAATAGCTGACGGGCGATCTTATCTATGCAGGACGAGTCACGGGGGTGGGGGAGGTGGAAATCTTTAGCTCAAGTACTTTCACACTTCTCAGTGGGTCATCAGGAGCTGTGCAATGTTGGTGTGCAGCTCAGGTATTTTGAAACTTTAGTTAAGTTTCTTTTTCCTTAGGTAAAATAACTGATGTTCACTTTAATTTTGTCTTCCGTAACGTGGCTTTCATGGGAACTTTTAAGCTCTCGTTCTAATTGACCTGAAACTAAGTGTTGAATGTCACTGTAAAGCGGGGGTTAGTGTTGTAATTGGGCTTTATAGCCCTCTGTTAGCCGCATTTATAAATATATTTGGCGAATCTCGTAGTCTAATGCAGTTAGTTAAAGTAAATGCGCTTAAAAGTGGTAAGGCCATCCAGCCAGCAAGCCATCTCTCTCTCTCTCTCTCTCTCTCTCTCTCTCTCTCTCTCTCTCTCTCTCTCTCTCTCTCTCTCTCTCTCTCTCTCTCTCACACACACACACACATAGGGATTGACTGAACAAAATTGATAAAAGTTTTATAATGAATACATTAAATATTTGCATATATTTAAAAAAATCTGCAGTACAGCTCTAGAGAAAATTTTAAGAATACTAGCAGATAAAATGCAATGTAACAGGTTTTGCAGAAAAAAATAGGACAAATAAAGGGACGAGAAATTCTTTCTGAGGAATCCTTTGGAATTCTGTGACAATTAATAAGACAACAAAGGAAGAACTTTGTTACTCTCCGGGGAAACTAATCTGTAGAGTAGCAAAATAACGATATGATGAGATATTTTTGAGAGAGAGCAGACTGGAGCTACGATTGTTATTATTAATTTCTGAGAAAGGGATAGACTCATGTAAACTTCTATTCTGGTGATGCACAGTTGCTGAGAGAGACAAATATGCTACACAATGTATTTAGCTTCTGTATGGTAAATAAAATGTGGAAACAAATCTCACCCACAGCTTGAAGGACAAGCACGACAGGAAATTAGTTAAACTGGTGATATAGCGTTAAGAGGTGAGGGCAGGTGACTCCTCGACCTTTTCCTACACATCAATTACATCTATGTGAATGCACATAAACACGTTATATACCAACCACACAGACACACACATACATAGAATCACAAACACACAAACCTGTGTTGACCTAGAACATTGGTGGTCTCATAATCTCGCTTGTTAGTGCCTGTTACTGCTCGTTAGTCTTATCTCCCTCCTCCTCCCTCTTCCTCCGCCTTTCCCTCATTATCCTTCCCTCTCCTTATCTTATCTTCCCAACGCCAGTTAGCCTTCGCTTTTGTCAACTTTATTCCCGCCTCTCTCTGCTCCTCCTCCTCCTCCTCCTCCCTTTTCCGGTTGTCTCTTCGCTTCTCTTCTGTCCAATTCCTCTCATTTTCACGTCTCACACCTCTCCCCTCACTGTTCTACCCTTCCACTCACTTTTCTCTCTCTCTCTCTCTCTCCCCTATTCTGCCATTTCCTTCCCTCGTAATTATGTTTTCCGTCTCTTTTGTCCTCTCTTCTCCATTCACACGCTCAGACAAAAAACTCAGAAGATATAATATTAGCCACCAGAATGATTATTATAAAATACACCTGGACAACAGAAGTACCAGGATGATCCAGACACATGGTGACTATATTAATGTTGGTAGAATTACCCAGAGTATGTTGGATAAAAGGTCACAAGTGCAACTAATGTGGCATTTTATTATGACAATGTTTCGCTCTCCAGGAGTCTTGTCAAGTTTAATAAAGCTCTTGGAGAGTGAAACGTTGCTACAAAAATATGTCGCATTAGTTGCACTTGTGCCCTTTTACCTAACATGGAAACTAATCACAAACGAATCACAGTCGTCAGAAAGTTCCTTAATACGTCAGATATGGACGACTAAAGTGAATTTTAAAAGCAAATCGGTGAGAGAGAACACGTCAGTCCACAGTAAGAGGCGGGGCCAACAACTAGACTTCACTACCTAAAAATCGACTATTTAAATACACAATATTTAATTGATATCTCGGGGATATACCACCACTCCAGCATGTGCTGTATCCTCTTCCCTCTCCTCTCCACTCCATCCCCCACTCCTCTTCACCTACACTAGCACACAACTTCCACTTAAGGAAGCGCAGACCGTCTCACTTACATGACAATTCACTTACAACGGCCAGCAGCTAGGTGGATGTTAGAGTTTCTCCTTATTCTCCTCTTCCCCTCTTCTTCCATTACCTCCTCTGTCTACTGTGATTGGAAAATTTGATTACCCCTTGTGTACTGCTCTTCCCCCTTTATCCCTGTATACCTCCCTTAGCCCTTTAAACCCACATCCTTTCCTTTCCTCTATCCCTCTACCTCTCTTTCTCTCCCCCCTCTCTTACGGGAGCTTTAAATTGGCCTCTATTTTTTAAATTAAGTAAATCAATAATAAGTAATAATCAGTAAACTTCAAATCTGGAAATAAACTTAGCAAAACAAATAAAAGGCATTCCTTGAAGAAACAGACAAATAAGGTCGATTGATATGCGTGAAACAACGAGATGTCGGGGATTATGAAAAATACAAATACAAATTCTTATTTCAAAATTACTGAGCAAAACCTACAATAACCTGACGGTCCACAAGATGCTCACGTTTCCAGCACATAATGTATTGACGAGTAACCAGAGGTGTCGTGTAGCATCTGGGAAATGTTTAAAATACACCTTAAGATAGTACACTGCAACACCTCACCTGAGGTGTTTAGAAGACCAACTGCTTGAAGAATAAGACACTTGTGCAACATTTGGGTATTTTTTAATAAGGAAACGTTTCGCCTGCCAGTGGAAGATGAGGTAATAAGTCCCTCAGCCTGGAGTCAATGTGTTCAATACATCAATCAAAGAGAGAGAGAGAGAGAAATATTGATTCTTGCATTTCCTCTCTCCATCTTACAACAATGCCTGCGAATATGTACTACAAAGGTCAACGCTACTATCAAAATCAAACAGTTGAGACTGAGGCTTCACAGCATGCAGATATCTCCTCATAGTTATAGCTAT
The DNA here is from genome assembly GCF_026875155.1 of Cherax quadricarinatus. Lineage (NCBI taxonomy): Eukaryota > Metazoa > Arthropoda > Malacostraca > Decapoda > Parastacidae > Cherax > Cherax quadricarinatus. The sequence goes on along the minus strand of NC_069477.1, from coordinate 5,976,793 downwards.
GATTGTGTCTAAGTCTATCTTCTGCAATACAAAGAATTAAAAGTGTTTGGATGCTATAAAAATGAGATTATATGAAGCATCAATGTTTTCGAATGTGTTCATAAATTTCTTTTCAATTATTTGATACCTAGAGTTCACTCGTAGATATTGACTATAAAATATATCAGAAAAAACATATAACGGAAAAACCGTGAAATATTACCACATCCGGATGAATCCGATAATGCTTTTTCCATCGTTTGTCTGAAAAAATGTAAAGAAATACGAGGTATTTTAGAGTTCTATAAAAACGGATCAAATTGAGGCATTGTCGAATCGGATTAACTTTACATTTTTCTTGACGTGTTGGTACAATAACTTGACCTCTGTATAGACATGAGGGGAGAGAGAGTTGGTGATGTTTGTCCTGTAATCCAAGTTCTTAGTGTTGGAGTGATGGCGGTACAGTGGGAGTCCAGTCATAAATTTACCGAGTTACACGCATCATTGGACATTTCCTTAATACATTTTCTTTAGTAGAGCTCCTGTACTCTGAAGGAGGGATGAGAATATTGCAGTTTAGAGGGTCATCCAAACTGTTGATGGAGGTACCTTTCTGGCAAGGCAGTGATTGAGTGATGGTAAACGTGTTTCCTCTTTTTTTTTTTTTTTTTTTTTGGTCGCTATTTTGGTGGGACACATGAGGTGTGTCAGAAGCTAATAACTCAGATGTTGAGGTAACTTTAACAAAAATGTAAAAAGAGGACAAACAACTTGAGTTGTTTTCACCGAGTCTGGAAACGATCGCTACACTGGGATAAATCCATCACATCGTTACCCTAAATCACATGGAGATCTAGTTTCCGAAGCTTGGCGCTTGAAGGGTTCTTGATGCAAGGATCTGAAGCACTACCCTTGTGTCAACCTTGATTACCTCCCATTCCCCAGGCGTTGTATAGCCCTTACATGTTTAGCGTTTCCCCATGGATACAAGAAGAATACTATGTAGGACAGAAATATTCCTCACAGAAGATATTTTTCTTTCCCACTTATCATATTCTACCACAAAGTAGTTATATCAGTCGAGTCTTTAAAACATGCACATCCAAACATAATTTAGATTTATCCAAAACATATAATTTACTAGATTTATCGTTTTTATGACTGACAGGTTTAGCGATTGGTTATGATTATAATAATATAGTCTTCTAGACAGTGCAAAATATTTTGTATAACCACAGTTCTTTTTAAGTGCCTGACTTAAATTGTAGTAAACAGTGAACGGTGAAAAGTGAGAAATAAAACAAAGAGAGGCAAAGAAAAATCTGTATACGAGTGGTAGACTATACCACGAATCATGTAAACAAAACAGTATGCAGTTCACGGCGCTTACTGGCGGGTGACGAGTCGTCTCAATTAATTCCACAAACT
>NC_069477.1:5930383-5970383 GCF_026875155.1 Cherax quadricarinatus | reverse complement strand
TAAATTGCGCTTGTTATAATAAGGTTAGGTAAGTTTTGTAAGGTTCTTTTGGTGCAAAATTATTAATTTTTACATTAACATAAATGAAAAAAAAATATATCTTTAAACGTATAAGAGAAATTTGTTTTTAGCTCTTACTAAATGATCAATTTCACCTATTCGACACCACACACACACACACACACACATATATATATATATATATATGTATATATATATATATATATAATATATATATATATATATATATATATATATATATATATATATATATATAATATATATATATATATGCAATAAGATCACAGTAAACAGGTGATTTCAAAATATGCAAAACAACCACTCTGAAAGAATAGAGAAATTCCAAGCACTTTCGTGACTACTCACATTATCAAGGAACTATGATAGTTCCTTGATAATGTGAGTAGTCACGAAAGCGCTTGGAATTTCTCTATTCTTTCAGAGTGGTTGTTTTATATATATATATATATATATATATATATATATATATATATATATATATATATATATATATATATATATATATATATAAATATATATATATATATATAAATATATATATATATATTATATATATATATATATATATATATATATATATATATATATATATATATATATATATATATATATATATATATAATTTGGATTGGATTTCTTCCTGAAGCCATTTGAATGTTCTACTCGGGTTGTATGTGTCGAAATAATTAGTAATAAGTTTTCTAATATGTTTTATATATATGGAATTATTAAGGACAACTTCGCGGGGGAATAAATAGACTGAAAATGGATGAAGAAGAGGAAGTTGAACTTAATACACAGTCTCAACTGTAGGTTTGGTAAGCTATAAAAAGGCTGAAACTAATTATGCTGGTAATTTTCGCTTAAGAAGTGAGCACAGGAGCCGAGGCTTGACCCATGTAAGCACATAATTATATTCATGTTGAAGCGCTAACCTCTAAGGGCCCCACATAAGCACAAATTGACGAGTACTCATGGAGAACCAACGTCTGAGTCTAACAAAATAGACGGTGGATAGGAAGAGATATTAAATACCAGGAGCTGGAGCTGGTTAAGGAAGGTAAACTTAATACACTGATTGAAGACTAGATATTGTAGAGCCCAAGTCATACTTTTGATTAAGAGGCGGGGCCAAGAGCTGTGGATTGACTTTCGCATACGCAAATCGTTAATCAAATATCTCAGTTCTGGACATGCTGACATGCTCCCCCTTGATCTACCCCCAACCCCTCCCCCAACATAAATCAGATTTTTTTTCATCAATTATATCTGTGTCGACTCGAGTTTCATTGCAAGCTTTTTGCAAGATCGTCCGTCCTTGCAAGATTCAATTGCCATCCCAACCCTTTAGCAAACCCAAGTTTTAATTCTGTATTGGTCTTTTAGGATTCTGTCGTCTGTGACAGCGACTGAGGTCTCTGCTGGATTATGTCTTTTCTGTGTGACTCTTTGATTTTACCTCCAATATTGTACGACTTCTTTATAGTTTATTTTTATATCTTCTTGCTTTATTGACAGTTCTTCTTTACCTGCTTTTGTCTCTTACTTTGTCTCCTTTTTCTTCTAATATTATAGAACTATACGAGGTTCTCGTCTGTTTTGACAACGAAGAGAAATTATGCACTAACTATCCCTCTTCTTACCCATTCACCCTATTCCCCATTCTCATCCATTCACTCTACTATTCCCCCATCCTCTCCCATTCACCTACTCCCTCACCTCGCTCCTTTCTGAAAATAAGCCTTGGGGAAACAAGCCGTTATATCTCCAAGCCGGAAATAATTAAGTTGACACCATGGACTAAATGATGTGATGAGGAAGAATAAGAGGAAGAGGAGCAGGAGCAGTAGTAGGAGGAGGAGGTTGTTGTTCCTGGAAAGGGAATCTGTGAAAATATAGAGGGAGGCTTTTAATTTCTTTTCTCTCTTCTCCTCCCTCAGTTCATCCTCTCTCTCTCTCTCTCTCTCTCTCTCTCTCTCTCTCTCTCAATTATTTACTAAACAGTATGATTGTAGAAGAGGCTTGAGAACCTGGAGGATGAGCGAGTAGCAGTAGGGCAGACCAGGGAGTGAAAACCTCCTTTCCTTCCTTAAGAGAATCTCCCTATCTACTTTCCCTGAGTAAGAGAATCACCCTGTCTACTTTCCCTAAGTGAGAGAATCTCGGTATCTACTTTCCCTAAGTGAGAGAATCTCTCTACTTTCCCTAAGTGGGAGGGACTCCCTCCACTCATCTCCCCAACACTAGGGCAGGATCCGCAGCTTTCCATTATAACTCTCGTATGTCACCTTTAATAATAACCAGCCTTGACATTTACCCTGTACTTGCCCTTCAAGAGGGTGCCTTGATGCCTGTGAGAGGGGGCTCTTGATCCTCAGCTGGAGCTGTTCTCTTCTTCCACGGATCAAGTCTGATTACCTCCCACTACCCCTAGGAATTCTATGACTTACAGGTTTAGGGCTTGCCTTTTTAATAATAATGATGATGATAATGCCAGGGATGGAGTACTGAAGTGGGAGACGGGCAACAAGGATGGAATAAACCAAATGGAAAATAATTGGGAACTGAGAGTCTAATTTTGTTCAGTGACATTTGAATTTTGGAGAATGGCAGCTGAGCTTAGGGCACTGACAGTCTCCCTTTGGGCAATAGTTCTCGAATTCTGAGTACTTACAGTGGAATTTTTGTACTGACAGTGGAATTTTTGGCGCTGTCGGTCCAGCTTTGAGTAGACAGACTTGTGGTATTTTCAGAAGATCTTCGGGTGCATAGGAGAGACACCCTTAGTATATTGACAGACGCGCTTTGGGTAGCATTGGTAAGCTCTAAGGGATGCTGGTAAGCTTACAGAGATACCATCAAGCTTGTACTGAATCAAGCTGATCCACGTTGTTTTTCAGGCCTAATTAGCTGATTTAAAGTCATTACTAAACACTGTTGCCAATCAGCAGTTGACTGAAACAATTGTGTTTTTAGGGATGGGGTGGCAAGCCACTAACTACGCCGAGGTCACCCAGGGGAAAAAAAAGCATTCCTCACGGAAACTATTGGTCGGGAACAGCAAGTAAAAAGCTGTCATTAATGATTAGTCAGCATCTATTGACTGGAGGCTGTTTGTCGGAAGAATTTGGTCGGAAAAAGTTGATGGGGTAAACCGAATCGAAAATAAATTTTGTCATTATATTATGATCATGGAAAACACTAAACCCGTAAGAATTAAGATAACATGTGGGTCCCATAGACATGACATATTAATTCTCAACTTAATAAAGTTTTTTTTATGTAACAGATATGAAAGAGAAATTATTATATTTCGGGAGAAGCACTAAAACCGTAGGGGTCATACAACACCTGGGTAGTGATAAGAAATCAGGTTTCATCTTAGGAATGAGAAAACAGGTGAAATTCCCTCAAGACCCTCATACCGGGATCAGGGAGTCTCCCTGAAAAACTAAGTGAGAGATGTGTTGAGGTGGAGACAGTGTGAAACATCACTGTATCACTTAATGAGAGATACAGAAAGTGATTTAATGAGAGATACAGAAAGTGACTTAATGAGAGATACAGAAAGTGACTTAATGAGAGATACAGAAAGTGACTTAATGAGAGATACAGAAAGTGACTTAATGAGAGATACAGAAAGTGACTTAATGAGAGATACAGAAAGTGACTTAATGAGAGATACAGAAAGTGACTTAATGAGAGAGACAGAAAGTGACAATGAGAGATACAGAAAGTGACTAATGAGAGATACAGAAAGTGAACAATGAGAGATTAACAGATTACAATGATAATGTGAGAAAACAGAGCGAATATTTAAGAATTATTGAAAACATTTTATTTACTAGAATTAATTTTGAGTTTCATTATCGGGAATATATAGATAAAAGAGTATGTAAAGCATAATATTTAACTGGCATAATTTACAGTTTAGAACTATATAACTGATTACAAGTTTCGTTAAATTTGCATAATTTATAATTAAAAACTTTTAAGATGTAAGATTAAATCCATATACTGATGAAAATGACATTGGTGTTAAAGATGAACGAACAAGTTTCTTACCTATTAAGATTTTATTGCGACATTAAACTTGTGAAGAATCCGAGTATTTGAAATATATAAAAAAAGAAATGTTCTGTGAGGATTTTTTTAACTGAATTCCGACTTTTGGTAAGACTTCCCTGGTGACCGCCTTCCCTGGTGACCGCCTTCCCTGGTGACCGCCTTCCCTGGTGACCGCCTTCCCTGGTGACCGCCTTCCCTGGTGACCGCCTTCCCTGGTGACCGCCTTCCCTGGTGACCGCCTTCCCTGGTGACCGCCTTCCCTGGTGACCGCCTTCCCTGGTGACCGCCTTCCCTGGTGACCGCCTTCTAACATGCTCACCATCACATAAAACATTCCAACAGCCAAAGATACAATGAAAAAGAATCACAAACAGCGTTCTCTGGGAAAGTTGCATTAAAATATTACAGTGGCGTAGTGCGTCGTCCAAGAGAGATCAACATGTCAGACACCACCACCACCATCACTTCCGCCACCACCACCAACTCCAAATTAAAAGGATATATTCCCCAATCACGTTAAAGTTCCCTAAATAAAATATGTAGGATAACTATAACGCTGATGAAGGGGCCGAGAAGTTTTCCCTGGATGCTATAAAACTTCGTTGGCCAAACTTCTTTACGGCTTCCGTCTTTTTAAACGGGAAATCGGAGACAGCATGACAGTTTTATCTTTAGCCAAAGTCAGTGGGGAGGGAGAGGGAGAGAGGAGGAGACGAGGGAGAGAGGAGGAGACGAGCGAGGGAGGGAAGGGAGAAAGGAAAGTGAGAAAATAAAAAAAGTGTTCCATCGTTCAGAAGATGGCCTTCGTAAGAGTGGCTTGTTCACGGAGAGTTGTTTGAGACTTAGCCTGATGGGTCTCTGCTGTGTTGTGGAGGCGGTGGCAGGTACAAGGCAAGACTGGTCGCGTCCGATTGGTGAAATTATAACCATCAGGAAGAGGGTAAGGATTCTCCCGCTATATTCTGTGCTGGGGCGATGGAGAAACGGGTTATGTTGTGCATACCTGGAGAGGGTTTCAGGGGTCAACGCCCCCGCGGCCAGGTCTGAGACCAGGCCTCGTGGGTGGATCAGGGTCTGATGAACCAGGTGGTTACTGCTGGCCGCACGTAAACCGAAGAACCACAGCCAGGCTGATCAGATACTGACTTTAGGTGCCTCTCCAGTGCCATCTTGAAAACAGCCAGGGGTCTATTGGTAATCCCCTCTATGTATGTTGGGAGGCAGTTGAACAGTCTTGGGCCCCTGATACTTATTTTGTCTCTTAGTGTACTCGTGGCGCTCCTACTGTGTGTTGACGATGAAGTTACTGTTGTTATATTGTTACTTAGATGTATACCATTTTGTGCAATTAGAGGGAAGGAAGAATTTTTTAGCGAGTAGAACTGGCAGAGATTAATTAATATCACAAGCTCTCAAAATATCAGTGGGAACTGATGTTTATGAAGTATTATCAAGGACCAAAAAGAGTAGGAACATGCAAGACAAAAGGGCAGGTCAGTAGGTGAGGAACACACTGAGAACCAGAGGTCAGAGACGTGAGAGATTAAAATATCAGAAGAAAGGTCAGTTCAAGTAACGTGATGTTCTGATGAACAAGCAACTGTCGAAACAAAGCTGAGGTTATATCTCGTGTTAAGGAAGGTCAGCGTGGTGTTGTTAAAGATCTGAAAAGGGAAAATTTGTTTTGAAGATTATTTAGGAAGACTCTTTTGGGATGGATAAAAAAAACTCTTAGCATCACGTCAAATATCCTTGATTGTGGCATCAAGATGACCACATCTGTGTTCTTTGAATCTGACCAAAATTAGAATTTGGTTTTAGCTGATAAATATATTAATTTATAAATAACAAATTATGCCCATACTGACCTAGAACTTTCTTTTATCCATATGCTCTTGCACGACCCATATCCACGCAATAGACATTGGGTGCAAGTAGTCGTTTTGGCGAGAGAATCTAAAAACTAATAAGGGAGCGACAGAGTTGGATTAAACAAGTTGTTTGTGATTTGTTTCAGGTATTCTATTGTAATTCCTACTCTCCATGTGTGTCGTTGGGAACTGGGGGCGTAGACCCGCCCCCCTGAGCACCGTGCTCACTTCATTTGGCTGTAAATGTTTTAATTAAATGCAGTGAAGTTATAATTGGTTCACCCTCATGCCTCCCCCGCGAAAAAGAGCTAACATTTGTTTTTCCTCGTTTTCAAACAAACATGTGGTTGAAGGAACGAGAGTGAGACGTGTGGCTTCCTGAGTAATGGTAGGTGGAGTGTGTTGGATGGGAAGCAGCAGGTGATTAAGTGCTGGATGGATGGGAAGCGGTAGGTGATTAAGTGGTTGGTGGGAAGTGTGTTGTTAAGAAATGAAGTGCATCATGATAACAATGCCCTATCTGGAAACACAATTAAAGAATTCTTGTCTCGAGAATAAGGGACATGTTTCCGGGAAATGCCGATCTTGTGGAGGGCAAATCATTATTGGGTTTGTACAGATCAACTAGCTGGGTTTGTACAGATCAGCTAGCTGGGTTTGTACAGATCAACTAGCAGGGTTTTTACAGATCAACTAGCTTTTACATGTACTTGTGTGCAAATTTATCCTGCAGGCTTCCAGCGAGTGATACACAGTTGTTGATGAGTATGTCTCATTCTTGGTAATACAGATTTAGAGGCTGACAGGATGTTGGAGACATCCAGACAGGAAAGCCTTTGATGCAAAGCAGTTTGACAGTTTATACATGACTCACATCCATGTTCGTGTACAAATCCTTTTCCATGTTAATTACACAGATGAATTACCAAACAGATTTCTATTAACACACTCAACCAGCAAATGCGGATTAATAAAGGACTGCATATTTTCCAGTCACATTTCATATTATATATATATATATATAATATATATATATATATATATATATATATATATATATATATATATATATATATATATATATATATATATATTACTTGTATGTTTTTAAACCCTGGTTGTTTCCCATCGAGTTTCGTGACTCGAAAACGAAATTCTTTCACTAACGCTGTCTTGCAAGAGCTCACTGACATTATAGCTGAGATGTCCCACAAGTGCAGGTACTGTACCTTCTGAGACGTCACGCCAGTGCAGGCACTGTACCTTCCATGTAGGGGTTGCTAGGGAGGGTATTAGTTTTTATGTGGTATTTTTGGTATTTTTATGGAGGATACCAGGCCTCCTGGTAGATCAAGGTCTGATCAACCAGGCTGTTACTGCTAGCCGCACGTAGTCCAACGACAGAACTACAGCTCGCCTGACTTGAGGGCCTTATTAAGATCCCTTTCAAATACAGCCAGAGATCTGTTGCTAATTTCCCTTAGGTATGATGGTTGACTGTCAGTAGGGTAAATAGAGTTATTAAAGTTTATTCCAAGGGGTAGCATTGAAAATATGTTGGGAAAATATTTCTGTTAGTGTGTCTGGGTTTGAAAAGTATTAGTATGGGCCAATAGGCCTTCTGCAGTGTTCTTCCTTGTATTCTTATTGTGATATTAGTGCGCTCGTAGCACCCCTACAGTGAAAATATTCTGAATACAATTGTATTTAGAAATGCCTTAGTCATCACATAGAGGCGACAAGATTTAATTTTGCAGTCGATAGTCGTAGAGAAGCAAGGGAGTGCATCGAGGTGTGTCAGAGGGAACACCATCACCAGGCGGTCACTGGGAGGTATAGTAACCGCTATAAGCCTGACCCTATCATTAACGTACTGCTGGAAACCCTCACTTGGGTCGTAATAGGAAGGTAATAGACTGTTGAAGCGTGACGTGTGGAGGGTCCATTCTTGTGGGGGGCGGAGAGAGGGAAGAGGAGAGGTAGGAGTGGATTAGTGGGAGGGTAGGAGTGGGATGGGAAGAATGTGCAGAGCCTGGTTGCATTGGGGGAAGGAGTTTAGGAATAGGAGAGGAGATTACGGGAGGGTAATGGAGAAAGGAAGAGATAAGGTGGGAGATAGAGAGAGAGAGAGAGAGAGAAAGAGAAAGAGAAAGAGAGAGAGAGAGAGAGAGAGAGAGAGAGAGAGAGAGAGAGAGAGAGAGAGAGAGAGAGAGAGAGAGAGAGAGAGAGAGCTGGAATGGAAAGATTATCAGGAGTTTAAGAAGCTGTAAGATCGTGTGGACAAGTGAATTTAGAAAGGTAACGGGCCTTGGAAATGGAGTGGTAGCACAGGAGGTGGGGAAGGTGTTAGAATGGGGGTTATTATAAGGGTAATTGTATAAGATCTGTATTCAGGTATTCCCGGACTGGGGACGACAATAATTGTTAACGGACGTTTTTTCTTCAATGAAAGATTTTCGTTTATAACTTGAGAATGCCAGATCCGATGGTAATCAAATTTTCAAGGCTGGTGAAACATAACCAGAGGAAGATTCATGCAACTGTCAGGAAGGGCAGGTGCACCTCTTTCAATTTTATGAACCCATTCTTGATGTTGACTGCATGGCGATAACATGTGAAAACCTTTTCTAAGCAGCCATGATAAATCTCATCACTGGTGTATATTGATGGTATAAAATACCGGAAAGTTGATGATTAAGACACCTGTGCAATACTTGGGTATCTGTACTGATGAAACATTTCACCTGTACAACAGACTTCTTCAGTTGAATGCAGGAGAATGTAACACTGTAGTTGGATTGAGGTGATCTGTCTTTCAGCCTTGGTAGTGGGTAGTCGCTTAAGCTAAACCAATGATTAAATTCAAGGAAAGCGTTAAACAAGTAGGGGGTCATACACTGAAAAGCTAAAATAGGAGGCATTGAGATTCGATCTTCGTATTGTCACTGAATGATGGTTCATATTGTTACTGAAGGATAGTATTGTTACTGAAGGATGGTTCATATTGTTCTTGAAGGATAGTATTGTTACTGAAGGATGGTTCATATTGTTACTGAAGGATAGTATTGTTACTGAAGGATGGTTCATATTGTTACTGAAGGATAGTATTGTTACTGAAGGATGGTTCATATTGTTACTGAAGGATAGTATTGTTACTGAAGGATGGTTCATATTGTTCTTGAAGGATAGTATTGTTACTGAAGGATGGTTCATATTGTTACTGAAGGATAGTATTGTTACTGAAGGATGGTTCATATTGTTACTGAAGGATAGTATTGTTACTGAAGGATGGTTCATATTGTTACTGAAGGATAGTATTGTTACTGAAGGATGGTTCATATTGTTATTGAAGGATAGTATTGTTACTGAAGGATAGTATTGTTACTGAAGGATGGTTCATATTGTTACTGAAGGATAGTATTGTTACTGAAGGATGGTTCATATTGTTACTGAAGGATAGTATTGTTACTGAAGGATGGTTCATATTGTTACTGAAGGATAGTATTGTTAATGAAGGATGGTTCATATTGTTATTGAAGGATAGTATTGTTACTGAAGGATTAGTATTGTTACTGAAGATAGTATTGTTACTGAAGGATGGTTCATATTGTTACTGAAGGATAGTATTGTTACTGAAGGATGGTTCATATTGTTACTGAAGGATAGTATTGTTACTGAAGGATGGTTCATATTGTTACTGAAGGATAGTATGTTACTGAAGGATGGTTCATATTGTTCTTGAGGATAGTATTGTTACTGAAGGATGGTTCATATTGTTACTGAAGGATAATATTGTTACTGAAGGATGGTTCATATTGTTACTGAAGGATAGTATTGTTACTGAAGGATGGTTCATATTGTTACTGAAGGATAGTATTGTTACTGAAGGATGGTTCATATTGTTATTGAAGGATAGTATTGTTACTGAAGGATAGTATTGTTACTGAAGGATGGTTCATATTGTTACTGAAGGATAGTATTGTTACTGAAGGATGGTTCATATTGTTACTGAAGGATAGTATTGTTACTGAAGGATGGTTCATATTGTTACTGAAGGATAGTATTGTTACTGAAGGATGGTTCATATTGTTATTGAAGGATAGTATTGTTACTGAAGGATAGTATTGTTACTGAAGGATAGTATTGTTACTGAAGGATGGTTCATATTGTTACTGAAGGATAGTATTGTTACTGAAGGATGGTTCATATTGTTACTGAAGGATAGTATTGTTACTGAAGGATGGTTCATATTGTTACTGAAGGATAGTATTGTTACTGAAGGATGGTTCATATTGTTCTTGAAGGATAGTATTGTTACTGAAGGATGGTTCATATTGTTACTGAAGGATAGTATTGTTACTGAAGGATGGTTCATATTGTTACTGAAGGATAGTATTGTTACTGAAGGATGGTTCATATTGTTACTGAAGGATAGTATTGTTACTGAAGGATGGTTCATATTGTTATTGAAGGATAGTATTGTTACTGAAGGATGGTTCATATTGTTACTGAAGGATAGTTATTGTTACTGAAGGATGGTTCATATTGTTATTGAAGGATAGTATTGTTACTGAAGGATGGTTCATATTGTTACTGAAGGATAGTATTGTTACTGAAGGATGGTTCATATTGTTACTGAAGGATAGTATTGTTACTGAAGGATGGTTCATATTGTTACTGAAGGATGGTTCATATTGTTACTGAAGGATAGTATTGTTACTGAAGGATGATTCATATTGTTACTGAAGGATAGTATTGTTACTGAAGGATGGTTCATAGTGTTGCTGAAGGATAGTATTGTTACTGAAGGATGGTTCATATTGTTACTGAAGGATAGTATTGTTACTGAAGGATGGTTCATATTGTTGCTGAAGGATAGTATTGTTACTGAAGGATGGTTCATATTGTTATTGAAGGATAGTATTGTTACTGAAGGATAGTATTGTTACTGAAGGATGGTTCATATTGTTACTGAAGGATAGTATTGTTACTGAAGGATGGTTCATAGTGTTGCTGAAGGATAGTATTGTTACTGAAGGATGGTTCATAGTGTTGCTGAAGGATAGTATTGTTACTGAAGGATGGTTCATATTGTTGCTGAAGGATAGTATTGTTACTGAAGGATAGTATTGTTACTGAAGGATGGTTCATAGTGTTGCTGAAGGATAGTATTGTTACTGAAGGATAGTATTGTTATTGAAGGATGGTTCACAGTGTTGCTGAAGGATAGTATTGTTACTGAAGGATGGTTCATATTGTTGCTGAAGGATAGTATTGTTACTGAAGGATGGTATTGTTACTGAAGGATAGTATTGTTACTGAAGGATAGTATTGCTACTGAAGGATAGTATTGTTACTGAAGGATGGTTCATATTGTTACTGAAGGATAGTATTGTTACTGAAGGATGGTTCATATTGTTACTGAAGGATAGTATTGTTACTGAAGGATGGTTCATATTGTTACTGAAGGATAGTATTGTTACTGAAGGATGGTTCATATTGTTACTGAAGGATAGTATTGTTACTGAAGGATGGTTCATATTGTTACTGAAGGATAGTATTGTTACTGAAGGATGGTTCATATTGTTACTGAAGGATAGTATTGTTACTGAAGGATGGTTCATATTGTTACTGAAGGATAGTATTGTTACTGAAGGATGGTTCATATTGTTACTGAAGGATAGTATTGTTACTGAAGGGTGGTTCATATTGTTACTGAAGGATAGTAGTGTTACTGAAGGATGGTTCATATTGTTACTGAGGGATAGTATTGTTACTGAAGGATGGTTCATATTGTTACTGAAGGATAGTATTGTTACTGAAGGGTGGTTCATATTGTTACTGAAGGATAGTAGTGTTACTGAAGGGTGGTTCATATTGTTACTGAAGGATAGTATTGTTACTGAAGGGTGGTTCATATTGTTACTGAAGGATAGTATTGTTACTGAAGGTGGTTCTTTATTGTTACTGAGGGATAGTATTGTTACTGAAGGATGGTTCATATTGTTATTGAAGGATAGTATTGTTACTGAAGGATGGTTCATAGTGTTGCTGAAGTATAATTGTTACTGAAGTATAATTTGTATTATTACTGAAGTATAATTCGTATTGTTAGTGAAGTTTGTAACTTCTAATTTGTCAATTACTGAAGCCTGATTTTGAATGGAATAATCATATAACGACTGATGTAACTTATGAAATGAATGATCCTCTAAGTGAAGGCTGCAAGATGCAAATTTACCAATTTGCTAAAATAATGAACTATGAATTGATGTATTTAGCGAATTACCTGGAGAATGCTGCTTCTGATCGGCTACAAACTTTAGCCATGACGGATTTCCTTTTTTAAAGGTTCACATTGTTGTGGGACTGTGAAGATTTCAATTTGATAAATTTAGTAAATCGTTTTCTTTGCAAATAACCTGACAATCACTCTCGCAGTCAACAGAAGAGATTTATAGTGCGAAGATAGAAAGGTGAGGAGGGGTAAGGTAGAGGGAAACGAGGGAGAGAAGAGAGAAGGAGTACAAGAATCACAGTAAAAAGGTTAAGTAAATGTATTTGTATCCTCGTTCTCTTTTTTCCATTCCCGATAAAAGACCTGAGTAGACGTCAGGATGATCTCTAAGATGGTTTTCAAATTCTCTCCCTCTTTCTCCTGTTGTACCATTTTTTCAGTATCGCTACTTTCCTTCCTCATCCAGAAACCACGAAAGTTTGCAGGGACTTAGTTACAGCTCCTGGGCTCACCACTACATATATGTAACTCCCTCTCACACACACGATGGTCTTTAGACTAAAGCGCTAGAAATATATCGACTCACTGCTACCTTTAGAAGAATAGAAATAAGTGTGTGTGTGTGTGTGTGTGTGTGTGTGTGTGTGTGTGTGTGTGTGTGTGTGTAAACATACACTCCCCCTTACTAATCACACTACTATTACACACCATATCCTTTATATTCCAGACATCTCCTGTTACCTCTGATATTCTTTCCTTCCTCTGACATTACTTGCTACCTGGCATCCCTTGCTATTCTTTACATCCCTTGCTATTCCTTACATCCCTTGCTATTCCTTACATACCTTGCTATTCTTTACATCCCTTGCTATCCATGACGTCCCTTGCTACCCTTGACATCCTTCACACTCCTCCAGAAAAAATCTACCAGTCTTTTACCAAAACACGGCCACTACCGTCAACTATTCTTAATTGTCGCAGGCGTGTCTAGCTGTCTTGGGATGGACCAATAGAGGACAAAGGCTAGGGGTCCTGGGGGAGATAGATGGTGGGGTGAGGAGCCATTCCAGGGGAGGTAGATGGTGGGGAGGGGAGCCATGCCTTCCCTCACCAACATCCCAAATCCCACCCATCCCCCAGACATGAGCTTCATAAAACTGAGCAAATGTTGAGCTGGCTGCGAGATCGCGCGGTCTTATCTTGATGGCTGATAAATTGGCTGGTGAAGGGATGGGGAAGGGAGGGAAGGATGGTGAGATGACGGAGTCTGGAAAGCAAGGAAAGGCAAGAGTGAATGAAAAGTCAGGAAAATAGAGAAACAATCATCCCAAAAGCGACAGTATATTTTATGATTTCAGAATCTGTCGCTCTCCAGCTGATCACATACTGAACTTGTATTAAACTTCAAAGTGGTTAAGCTAGAACGACTAAGCTTCCTGTTGTCCGAGAAAATATATTAACAAATGTGAAACAGGTTGAAATGAGCTTTGCAGTGGTGTCGCCGGTGGGATCTTAAAGTTGATGCGAGGCATTAACAGCATCTAATACACAAATGTGTAATTGATGGTGTTTATTGTAAATAGAACTTTGACTTTGTGTTTTTACCACAGAAAGCTGAATGTTTTATTAAACAGTGCTCTTTGAAGTCTCCAGTTCCACCCATCCTTCCTGAGTGGTGAGGCTTGTGTGGTGGTGTTGGGTGTGTGGAGCGTCTAGACTGCTGTTGGATAATGTCGTTCTGTTATTTGTTAAGTATTACCTGTGTTGTGTTTGTTCCACAGACGAGCAAGGAGAAGTATGTACCTGTGGCTGTGAGGATCCACGAGACACTTGAGTTAGCCGATGACAAGTTCTATGTCATCAAGTGTGGCTTACAGGGATTCTTCAACAGCAGGTAAGATCAGGGTGGGGGAGTGTGTCCGAGATTTGATAAAAATCCCCATTATGAAAATTAATATAAGGGAAAATTATAATAACCTCAGTAAACAAAATGGTAAGTTACATCGCTAAAACAAATCTTTATTAACACAAGTAAAATAAAAATGAGTATTATAATCAGGATAGCACGTATTCTTAACCCTGCAGAAATAATATAGCTAAGTAATTATAGCAGTGTTGTAGTCTGGCGGTGGTGTCAGGACTGGAGATATGTAGAAGTCTCAAGTAATATAGCGTTATATATGGTTGTGAAAAAAATATTGTAAGCAAATCTTTCATTAAGGCTTAACTTAGGAAAAAAAACATAACTGCAATGTGGATATATATAAAAAAAAGTTCATATAAGAATTATCTACATTTTACTTTTTCCCTCACTATATTAATTATTATAAACACAACTAAGCGCTAAACCCATAAGGGTCATACAGTGCTGCAGAGTAGGATCTGTTAAAATGTGTTATATGCCTGATCAGACTTCAGTGAGGCTGAAGAATGTAACAGAGGGAGAGTTAGGAGGGAGGTGAGGAGTGCTAAAGGAAGTATGATTAAAGTTGGTGTAATAAAACTGTTGCTGACAAAGTCAAAGAGAGAGTCTGTGTCAAAGTCAAAGAGGGAGTCTGTGTCAAAGGTGGGGGCTCTATATCATTAATCTATATGTTAAAGACTATCTCCCTGTGTGAACTTGTTTAACAAAATAACTAAGATTTTTATGCCTTTAAAATTTTAATACCAGAAACCTTGCAGTCGTACGATTCTCTCTCAGTGCAATTGTTTATTAAAATTTATATACTGATTTTAACTAATATTGACACTAAAAAATGCTTAAATCGCGAGCCTATAGCTCAACATTTTTTGAGGTTAAAATCTATTTCTTTTGTCAGCTGGAAATAGTAATGGTAGACATTTGTCAGGCAAAATAACACATGAAATGTTTTGTTATATGGAAGGGGTGGAAGAGGTTAGGGAAGAAGGGGCAACTGAGGGAGGACTGGAAATTGAGGGAGGACGGACGAAGAAAACGGCGCAAGGACCTCAAACTGCATCTTGAATGAGAAGTGAGAAGGGCGGTGAATGGAACAAGGCAGTGTGAGAGATCGGCTGAAAGATTTCACTGAGAGAACAAAGGCAGACTAGACGAGGTGAGAGTGAGAGGTGAGGAGAGGGAGAGATGGGGGAAAAGAGAGAGGTGGGGAGAGGGAGAGATGGGGGAAAAGAGAGAGGTGGGGAGAGGGAGAGATGGGGGAAAGAGAGAGGTGGGGAGAGAGGAACAACAGATGCTAGTGAGGGGTGAGGCTGTAGAGGGAGAGAAGTTCTTAAGAATGCGTGTCCTTGTGAGAAAATATTATGTGAATGAGAGGAGTAGAATTGGAAGTGGTGATGACAGTGATGGTTATAATGATAATGGTGATGACAGTGATGGTTATAATGATAATGGTGATGACAGTAGCAGTGTTCTCTACTGCTTGTCCTTTTCTTTTCCTCACCAAGCTTCCTTTTTACCATTCTCCGTCTCCATCTCCCTCATAAAGATGCTTCGCCACAAGAAGTTTCTAACCTCTGGAATCGCCAGAGTTAGTGAGAATAATATGTATTTATTTAGCAAAAAAGTTTGGATGTAGAGATCAAAATGTTGTATTTCCTAGAATAGGGCCCTTGGCTGGAGGCCACTGGGACTAATGGTCCTTGGGGCTGCCTGTAGTTGGGGGCCCTGAGCAAGGAGAAGGAATGGCCAATGTGAAGGGAAAAGGGGGGAAAAGAAAAGGAGGAAACAGTAGTGGGGAGAAAGGAGAGGAAAGAGTAGGGTGGAATTTACAGCAAATATACACACACACCAGCCGAGGTTGATATTCCAACGGGAATGAAAATCCACTACTCTCTAGAATAAAAAAAAAATCCTAGATGAAGGTATGCATGAATGTCCCCATATCAATTCTTTGAAGTAATACTTATTATGTATGATTTATGAACTAAAATATTGAATAAGTATACAAGAACTAAGCATATTAACGTGTTTCAATACATTTTTATAACTTCATGTTAAAAAAGAATGAAATATTAACTATATTAATTGACAAATAATTCGTACTTGGGAAGGGAAACTTTGGATGACTTTTATCCATCAAGTTGTGACTTAATAAGAGCCCAGATGTGATCGAAACGTCGTTTAAAGTTTATTCTCCAAAGTATTAATTGTTTCAACTATGTTACTGGGATTATTTTTTCTAACTTTCATCGGCAGGAATGAGTCGAGTTTCGTCAACCTGCAACTGCTCGACCCAGCAAAGAAGAAGATCAAAGAAGCTGTCTTTGACAGGAAGTATATACTTCGAGCAGACATCTCCAGACCAGACAGTGAGTGATGGTGGTGGCAGTAGGGATGATGGTTGTGGTAGTAGCAGGGATGATTATTGTGGTGGTGGTGGTGGTGATGGATATAATGGTGATGGTGGTTCTCCCTGCCTCCTGCAACAAAGGAACTCCTACTACTCTCGCTCAACATGCACATAACAATGCAGGTCAATAATTCGTGTCAATGGCCTGTTAAAAGTTGCTGCGTCGTGTCAAAAGCCTTTTAATGTTTTCGTCTCCTTTATTTTATCATCTTCCTCTATCATCGTTTTCTAACACCAGGGTTGATATAAAAGTTACATACTTTTCGTAACTGGGTTAAAAAAAATTATATATATATATATATATTATATATATATATATATATATATATATATATATATATATATATATATATATATATATTATATCCAAAACAACCACTCTGAAAGAATAGAGAAATTCCAAGCGCTTTCGTGACTACTCACATTATCAACGAACTAGTTCCTTGATAATGTAAGTAGTCACGAAAGCGCTTGGAATTTCTCTATTCTTTCAGATTGGTTGTTTTGCATATTTTGAAATCACCTGTTTACTGTGATCTTATTGTATATATATATATATATATATATATATATATATATATATATATATATATATATATAATATATATATATATATATATATATATATATATATAATGTCCACAGGGCTGAGGAAGGGTTGTTGAGGTGGTTCGGACATGTAGAGAGAATGGAGCGAAACAGAATGACTTCAAGAGTGTATCAGTCTGTAGTGGAAGGAAGGCGGGGTAGGGGTCGGCCTAGGAAAGGTTGGAGGGAGGGGGTAAAGGAGGTTTTGTGTGCGAGGGGCTTGGACTTCCAGCAGGCATGCGTGAGCGTGTTTGATAGGAGTGAATGGAGACAAATGGTTTTTAATACTTGACGTGCTGTTGGAGTGTGAGCAAAGTAACATTTATGAAGGGATTCAGGGAAACCGGCAGGCCGGACTTGAGTCCTGGAGATGGGAAGTACAGTGCCTGCACTCTGAAGGAGGGGTGTTAATGTTGCAGTTTAAAAACTGTAGTGTAAAGCACCCTTCTGGCAAGACAGTGATGGAGTGAATCATGGTGAAAGCTTTTCTTTTTCGGGCCACCCTGCCTTGGTGGGAATCGGCCAGTGTGATAATAAAATAATAATAATAATATATATATATATATATATATATATATATATATATATATATATATATATATATATATATATATATATATATATATATATATATATATATATATAATATTAAATGCCCAACCCAGGATTTTTTTTGGGTTTAAAAAAATGACTATTTACAAGAGAAAAATATTTAGGACAACCAATTGTTAAATTCAGAATTACCAGTTTAACATATGCATACTGAGTATTATATGCTATCCTCTCAGTTCTGTAACGGTTTCAATTATAATTCTTTGGTAATTTGTTCAAGTCCGAGTTGAACTCTTAATGCGATTCGACGTTAAATCCTACATTTGTCTGTTAATTCCAGTGTTTATTCTCCTGTTTTCTCCAGTTTAATTCTGTATCGACAGCTAGCATTAAATATGAGCTTAATACCAACTAGCTGTTATTCAAGAATTGTGGAAAATACTTTACTTCTTAACAGTTTAAATAATCACTTCAATTCTAAATTACGTTTATGAGTCTAACTTCCATGCTTCAGTGCGTCATTTTTATTTACAGAATTTTAGCATTAATTCCATGCGGGTATTCCTGCCTAATCCTTTCCTGAGTAATTCCTTTTTTTAATCCCAATAAGTGAAGGGAGATTACCCTAAATGCTTGTCGCATTTATGCAAGAACTTCAGGCTAGGATTATTCAGGGAAATGTTTAGCTGTACCGTTTGCCTCTGCCTGGTTATATACAAATTGAACTTGTTTACAGAGAGAGAAAGAGAGAGAGAGAGAGAGAAAGAGAGAGAGAGAGAGAGAAAGAGGAGGGAGAGAGAGAGAGAGAGAAGCGTACATCAGTAAATATACACACCCGTACATACACAATTTTTTACGCAAAATCTGTTTAATGATAATAACGCATTTATGTATGCACATGGATCCATTTAAACATACAACCTCTCAGTGAAGCTTCTGATGTTATAATTGATGTTTTTTCCTGGTTTACCATTCCACCCCGGGTACACATAAGGCACACAACTTATTTTAAAATTAATGAAAAAAATACTGTAAATTTGCTCTATAGTGACGAAGAATGAGTAGTTGCATAATGGTTGGAGAAAGGAGAGGGTAGAGAGAGGGACATGGTAGAGAGGAGGGAAGGGAGCGAGGAGGATGGAGGAAAGAGGCGGGTAATTAATGGGGAACTAAGGAAAGAAGGTAGTTGTTACAGTCTGAACTAATAAACATCAACTATCAAGATAACGAGAGAAATAAACACAAATGAATTCCCGACGTTTCAGTCCTAAGATCTTAATCACTTCAAATATATTCATTGAAGTCATAAAAGTCAAATGATCGAAACGTTTTCATTAGACGTGTCGTAAGTTAATGCATTCGCGTCCATTTATCTTCGTGTTTGGCAGTTGTCATCTTACCCAAATAAAGGTCATTAAAGAAAACGGGCCATTATGTGAATATCTACGGAAGCCACAACCCAGGTTTCACTAACCTGACGTCGACCCTTGATTATTGTGTAGCCATTCAGTCTCATTTTAGACTTTTTATTATTTGACATTACCGAGCGTGAATTTCTGATCGTCTCTTTGCATACAGATTTACATTTTAAGATTAAATTAAATTACATAATCTTATAAAACTTATATTTAACACACAAAAATTATTTTATAAATTAGAGCAACACGCCAATGGAAAAGGGATAGAGATTCTAAGCTGAATTTATTGAATTCTACCGTGCCAATGTACTCCAGTACGTTCCTTGGCACTATAAAATTACTTATTATGCAGATCATATTGGCCAGCAAAGGCTATGGTGAAATTGAGACACATGTGCAACATCTGGGTATCTTTATTGTAGACGTTTCGCCATCCAGTGGCTTTATCAATACAAATTCTAGGACATAACTTGGAGACAGGAGAATTATGTACAGAAGATGAGGTAATCAGTCCCTCAACCTAGCAGTAGGTGCGAAGAGCACCATAGTCGTGGAGATTTTGAAGCAGAAGCAAGGCGCCTGACGCTTATATAGTAACGTCAGGTGGAAATGGGACGGGTAGCAGACGAGGGCATAGTCACTGGTAGGCGGATTCCCCAGTGGAAGTAGGTCCTACCCAAAGAGATGGGTTAGTTGTAGCAGTAGTTGTCGTAGTCGTGAAGGTTATGTACATGTCCTCAGACACTGCAACATCATGGAATCTTGATTCTGAGGACATGTACATAACCTTCACGACTACGACAACTACTACTACAACTAACCCATCTCTTTGGGTAGGACCTACTTCCACTGGGGAATCCCGCCTGCCAGTGACTATACCCTCGTCTGCTACCCGTCCCATTTCCACCTGACGTTACTATATAAGCGTCAGGCGCCTTGCTTCTGCTTCAGAATCTCCACGACTATGGTGCTCTTCGCACCTACTGCTAGGTTGAGGGACTGATTACCTCATCTTCTGTACATAGTTCTCCTGTCTCCAAGTTATGTCCTGGAATTTGTATTGATAAAGCCACTGGATGGCGAAACGTCTACAATAAAGATACCCAGATGTTGCACATGTGTCTCAATTTCATCTTGTTGGTATTGTATACAATTCTTGTACAACGGCTATGATAGAGATGGAGACTTCAAAGATAAATGTCTCGAGTGATAGATTCGAATGGCTAACAAGCGAGCACCCATTTTCGGGGCTCGAATACTTGTATATAGCTGCAGTAATTTTTTTCCACGACGGTGTGAGATGTTTCTGTGAACAATGGTTGTTCATGGTGGAGCTGAGAGTGTAGCTCACTGACTGGCATCACTAGTGAAACGTAAGTATCACACTTCTACTGAATAACTGGAGTGTTTTGGTAGAATTTATTTCATTAGTGCAATGAATGGTGTTGAAGATAAGGAGAGCTGGAAATGTACTTTGAGGGATCATAGGTATACCCAGCTCACAATATATGAACAGGTCGTTTTTATCTACTTGAGAAACCGTTTAGCTAATAGTGTCGTGTCGAAGTTCTAGGATGTCTTTTTGGTTTGAATTCCTTCTTGAAATGCAAGTATATTTAATTTCTCTCTTCATCTCGAGGATAAAAGCGCAAAACTTATTATTTTAGGCATGAGCCAAAGTTTAGCGTTTTAGTTAACCTGTCTTTGATTGGAAGACTTAAAACAGATATACTGTATAGACAGATCATGCTTATTTCTTTTTACTCGAAATAATTTGCTCAGAAAGACTGTAGAGACATGAAAGTGGCTCTGTCCCATGCAATGACAGCTGTAATACAGCGTAAAGTGTAGTGATGACTGAGACATTCTCATGGTGACAGTCCTGTGCACGGTGATGAAGTCTCTGACAGGGCCTGTCCAAGGTAGTGAAGGCTGACAGAGCCTGTAAGGCTCATAACAAAAACAGAAGCGACTCGACCTGAACTCGCCGTCCCCAGTGTTGCAGAATCCTTTAAGATTTTAATAAAATGACACACCACCTCGCCGCCTGTGTTCCCGTGCAGCTTTTTCTTTAACTTTTGTCACAATTCGACTTTGGAGAGAAGCCTGATATTTACAGTATTTCCTGGGTATTGTTTTGCTTAGAGTATTCTCAGCAGTGAATACGCTAGCGCAAGTTATGAATTTTTATATCACATTCATCAATAAATATTACTTGCGTATTTCTAAAATGATATACATGAACTTTGTTTACAGCCTTCTTGGATTTGGGTAAATGTATTTACAGCCTTATTAATTGTAGGTGAATGTACGTACAGACAGCTTGTGATCTTGCTGTTCTAATCTTACTTCCTGTCCACAGAGGCTCACTCAATGCGTGTCAAGAACTGCTTCAGTTTCGGAGAACCAAACTACACTGTCCCTCTCACAGACGACCGTGGGTAAGTTTTCCTGGGGGGAGATTTTTTGGCTTTTGTTTATGGGTTGATCACAAGACTTTATTTACAGAGCATGGTTTATGGGGTATCGCTTCGAGGTGGGCTTGGGTTAT
Organism: Cherax quadricarinatus; assembly: GCF_026875155.1. Classification (NCBI taxonomy): domain Eukaryota; kingdom Metazoa; phylum Arthropoda; class Malacostraca; order Decapoda; family Parastacidae; genus Cherax; species Cherax quadricarinatus. The sequence goes on along the minus strand of NC_069477.1, from coordinate 5,948,724 downwards.
AGGGTATGTGGATGGTTTGTAGGGTATCACTTCGAGGTGAGGTTGGGTTATAGAGTATGTAGTAGAGGTTAAGAGGCTAGAGTTTGAAATAACATTTTTATATTAAATGGCGTCTTTTTTAAAATTTGTGGGTTTTAAATAGTTCCAGCCGCAGCATTGTGGGTTCGGGAATACTAGGAATTTACTAGAGTTATGGGAGTTGGCTGAAAAATATGAGATATTGTTTGGAGAATATGGATGATCGATTAGTAATTTGAGGCATGGATTGAAAGAAATGGGAGCGGGGCTTGGTATGGGTATTCTTTTGAGGTTGTGGATATTAAGAATGGGTTAGCAATTATGATGGGCAGGATATGGTGAATGTAGCTTACGGTACTGTATATGATGATTGGGCTGTAGGAAAGATCGAAGCATGGTCTGAAAATTATGTGAATCGGCTTTGCAGATGCGAGTTTTAGGTAAATGAGGTTGTTTAAACAAAATAGAACATAAAATGAACAATTTGCTTTAAAAGAAATCCACTCAAAAGCATCACCTCTATAAAATCTATTTTTTATCAATATATTACCCTAAGAAGTTGGAAAATGTTCCAGCTGTTAAAACAGGGAAAAAAGTGAGAGAATTAAAAATATGAAGACAGATTAAAAAATGCAACAAGAGTAGCCACAGATTATTTTTTTTATCTGATAATGAGATTAAAATTTGGTAACACCGTTCACCCCCGTCTGTGTCGGCCACACCCTTCACCCCCGTCTGTGTCGGCCACACCCTTCACCCCCGTCTGTGTCGGCCACACCCTTCACCCCCGTCTGTGTCGGCCACACCCTTCACCCCCGTCTGTGTCGGCCACACCCTTCACCCCCGTCTGTGTCGGCCACACCCTTCACCCCCGTCTGTGTCGGCCACACCCTTCACCCCCGTCTCTGTCGGCCACACCCTTCACCCCCGTCTCTGTCGGCCACACCCTTCACCCCCGTCTCTGTCGGCCACACCCTTCACCCCCGTCTGTGTCGGCCACACCCTTCACCCCCGTCTGTGTCGGCCACACCCTTCACCCCCGTCTCTGTCGGCCACACCCTTCGCCCCGTCTCTGTCGGCCACACCCTTCGCCCCCGTCTCTGTCGGCCACACCCTTCATCCCCGTTCGTATCGGCCACACCCTTCACCCCCGTCTGTGTCGGCCACGCCCTTCGCCCCCGTCTCTGTCGGCCACACCCTTCACCCCCGCCTCTGTCGGCCACACCCTTCACCCTGTCTCTGTCGGCCACACCCTTCAACCCCGTCTCTGTCGGCCACACCCTTCAACCCCGTCTCTGTCGGCCACACCCTTCAACCCTGTCTCTGTCGGCCACACCCTTCAACCCCGTCTCTGTCGGCCACACCCTTCAACCCCGTCTCTGTCGGCCACACCTTTCAACCCCGTCTCTGTCGGCCACACCCTTCAACCCCGTCTCTGTCGGCCACACCCTTCAACCCTGTCTCTGTCGGCCACACCCTTCAACCCCGTCTCTGTCGGCCACACCCTTCAACCCTGTCTCTGTCGGCCACACCCTTCAACCCCGTCTCTATCGGCCACACCTTTCAACCCCGTCTCTGTCGGCCACACCTTTCAACCCCGTCTCTGTCGGCCACACCCTTCAACCCCGTCTCTGTCGGCCACACCCTTCAACCCGTCTCTGTCGGCCACACCATTCAACCCCCTCTGTCGACCACCTCTTGCTGGCCAATACAATAGTCAATATCATTACGTTCTCGTCCACTCTTACGCTTCCCTCAAGAGCGTAAGGTCTGGAAGCACATAAACAAGGTTAAAAGCAGGCAAACAAGATAAGTAATATATTAAGTTACTTGTCCCTGGTGGAAGAAATGGAAGAGATGGAGTAGGAGTACGAAGAGGATTGGAGTCAGGAGTTAAAAGGAGTTGTATCCTTAAGGATATTAGATTCTTCTGCTGCTACTGTCTGACGAACGACAGCTGTGTTATTTGCTGAAGTACAACGTAACGTTGATGGCAGTTATTTTTTTATTTATGGCGAGATAAATACTGAGTGTCGATATAAAACGCATATCCAATAGATGTATGTTGTATTAGTTTTACTAAAATATTTCTCTATTATATTAGCCAGGAGTGAACGAATGAATGAAGATAGTGTGAGGGAAGAATATGAAACTGAGATGAAATTGATGAAATTGTGATTAACGGAGAGAGAGTCAATGAATATTCACCTGTTTATAATAATCTGTGTGGATGTAGAGGTTAATTTTCAGCGCCTGTTCTTGTCTCTAACTTTCCGCTTGCCAGATTAACTCCCTCCTATCTTAATGGTCCATGTCATTCCTCTTTAAATCATGTATGGAGCCTACCTCCACTATGTCGTCAAGGCCTTTCCATTTTCTGACCACCCAGAGACTAAAATACCTGCTAACATCCCAGTAACTCTTCTGAGTAACTTTCAATAGGTCCCTCGTGTACCCATATCTCGCCTCTCAAACTCACTTTCCCTCTCCACCCCATCAAGTCTGTTTAATATTTCGTATATCGCTATGTATCGCTATCTTGTAGTTTGTTCAAATCTATTTACAGTCTTTCTTTATTCTCTCCTGTTCATATTTTTCCCACTAGATACCCGTAATCTCAGGCATGTCGATCACACACCAGAAATAAAATAGGTTCCAGGAGGAGAGATGATCTGTGTAATAAGAAATAGGATACAAGCAGGAAGGAGAAATTATCTTAGAATAATTATCAAACCGCTAGAAGCTATCATAAAAGGCCTACTTACTCTCTGAATTTCTTCCTTAAGCTGTTTATCTTACTCTACTGTCCCATCCTTTACAGCGAATTTCCACCTTCCGCAAATGTGGGAAATTACGCAAATAACTATGACATCACGAATTTCGAAAATTAGATTTAAACTTTATAAGAGTCCAAGAATCTTAATCTAATGTTTAGTTTGCCAATAATATGAAATATTTTTCTTAGATTGTTATTGCGAGTTGAAATGCTACATGTTCTCTGCCAGTGAAATTTACACCGGGTTTGACCTCATTTGTTACAGTACACGGAAGGTCATTCAAGGTAACTACCTCTCTGAGTGAGCTTCCACTGATGCCTCCCCAACAGCCACTTGAGAGCCGGCCTAATATAGTTTACCAAAGTGCTCTCTCTATCCTCCCGGGCTGCCTTAAGTAGGTTATAAAATCTGTAAATGGAGCAAAATAAGGCTATCCTGGGAGGTCAGAAGGTATCATTTTGTTCGTGATTGTCTCTGGTGCCTCTTGGCAGGGTCTGATAATTATCTTGAGGCCTGATTCCTGCTTCCTGTTTCTAAGTTCTCGAATCATCCTTTTCTCTAGAATCCTGTTTTCCGTTCCCCGAGTCTTGAATCTTTCTGCAGCTCCGTGTCCTGCTTCCCCAATGCTCCTTTTGTAGTCTCATTTCCTGGTCGCCGAGTCCAGATTACAGTTCCTTAAGTATTTCTTTCTGTTTCCTTCCGAACTGCTTCCTTCACATTAGGTAAGAGTAATGTTTTTTCCGTATTGGTTCTCGTCCTTTCTTTATGTCGCGATCTCTCTATTTCTATGTGTGGGTGTGTGTGTGGGTGGGGGGGGGGGAGGGGGTGCGCGCGCGCGCCTGTGCGTGTGTGTGGTGTGTGTGTGTGTTGTGTGTGTGTGTGTGTGTGTGTGTGTGTGTGTGTGTGTGTGTGTGTCTGTGTGTCTGTCTGTCTCTCTGTCTCTATCTGTCTCTGTCTCTGTCTGTCTGTCTCTCTCTCTCATTTCCGAGCGACTTCCTTTCATTGTTACATAAGAACCCTGACTGAGTCTTTCTCTTCAATCGCTCACCGAGTCATATAAACCAGGACTTGAGAAAGGCGGAGAGAGCAAGCTCGGGGAATCACTTGTGGAGAGGGAGGTGCTGTTGACGACGCAAATGACACAACTGAGCTTCCAAGGTGACACTCGATGTCACCATTCTGGAAGTGGACGACATCCATTTGGCGCACAGTAGCTGTAGAAGGGTGTGTGTGTGTGTGTGTGTGTGTGTGTGTGTGTGTGTGTGTGTGTGTGTGTGTGTGTGTGTGTGTGTGTGTGTGTGTGGTGTGTGGGTGTGTGGATGTGTGTGTGTGTGTGTGTGTGTATGTGGGTGTGTGGATGTGTGTGTGTGGGTGTGTGGTGTGGGTGTGTGGGTGTGCATGTGTGTATGTGTATGTGTGTGTGTGTGTGTGTGTGGGGGGTGGGGGGGATGTGTGTGTGTGTGTGTGTGGGGGATGTGTGTGTGTGGGGATGTGTGTGAGTGTGTGTGTGTTTGGGGGATGTGTGTGTGTGTGTTTGTGTGTGTGTGTGTATGTGGGTGTGTGGATGTGTGGGTGTGTATGTGTGTGTGTGGGGGGGGATGTGTGTGTGTGTGGGGATGTTGTGTGTGTGTGTGTGTGTGTGTGTGTGTGTGTGTGGATGTATGGGTGTGTATGTGTGTGTGTTGTGTGTGTGTGTGTGTGTGTGTGGTGTGTGTGTGTGTGGGGATGTGTGTGTGTGTGTGTGGGATGTGTGTGTGTGTGGTGTGTGTGTGTGTGTGTGTGTGTGGTGTGTGTGGTGTTTGGGATTGTGTGCGAGTGGGTGTGTGTACTCACCTAATTCACCTAATTGTGGTTGCAGGGGTCGAGACTCAGCTCCTGGCCCCGCCTCTTCACTGATCGCTACTGGATCCTCTCTCTCTCTGCTTCCTGAGCTTTGTCATACCTCTTCTTAAAACTATGTATGGTTCCTGCCTCCACTACTTCACTTGCTAGGCTGTTCCACTTGCTGACAACTCTATGACTGAAGAAATACTTCCTAACGTCCCTGTGACTCGTCTGAGTCTTCAGCTTCCAGTTGTGACCCCTTGTCCCTGTGTCGCCTCTCTGGAACATCCTATCTCTGTCCACCTTGTCTATTCCCCGCAGTATCTTGTATGTCGTTATCATGTCTCCCCTGACCCTTCTGTCCTCCAGTGTCGTCAGTCCGATTTCCCTTAAGTACGACATTCCCTTGAGCTCTGGGACTAGCCTTGTTGCAAACCTTTGTACTTTCTCTAACTTCTTGTCGTGCTTGACCAGGTGTGGGTTCCAGACTGGTGCTGCATACTCCAGTATGGGCCTAACATGCACAGTGTACAGTGTCTTGAACGATTCCTTATTAAGGTATCGGAACGCTATTCTCAGGTTTGCCAGGCGCCCGTATGCTGCAGCTGTTATTTGGTTGATGTGTGCCTCCGGTGATGTGCTCGGTGTTATGGTCACCCCAAGGTCTTTCTCCCTGAGTGAGGTCTGTAGTCTTTGTCCACCTAGCCTATACTCTGTCTGCGGTCTTCTTTGCCCCTCCCCAATCTTCATGACTTTGCATTTGGCGGGAAATTGAATTCGAGAAGCCAGTTGCTGGACCACATGTCCAGCCTGCCCAGGTCTCTTTGAGTCCTGCTCATTCCTCGTCCGATTTTTCTTCTCATCCAACTTCACATCATTTTGCGAACAGGGACACTTCAGAGTCTATTCCTTCCATCATGTCGTTCACATATATCAAAAATAGCACTGGTCCTAGAACTGACCCCTGTGGGACCCGCTCGTAACAGGCGCCACTGTGATACCTCTTCACGTCCCATGACTCGTTGCTCCCTCCCTGTCAGGTATTCTCTTATCCATTGCAGTGCCCTCCCTTTTACGTGCGCCTGATCCTCCAGCTTCTGCACTAATCTCTTTTTGGGGAACTGTGTAAAAGGCCTTCCTGCAGTCTAGGAAAACGCAATCTACCCACCCCTCTCTCTCGTGTCTTACTTCTGTTACCTTGTCATAAAACTCCAGGAGGTTTGTGATACAAGATTTGCCTTCCATGAACCATGCTGGTTTTCATTTATAATCTTGTTCCTTTCCAGGTGTTCGACCACTTCCTCCTGATAATCTTCTCCATGACTTTGCACAAAAATACATGTCAGGTTACAGGTCTGTAGTTTAGTGCCTCGTTTTGTTTCCTTTCTTAAATATGGGGATACATTAGCTGTCTTCCATTTCTCGGGTTTAGTTGCCCATTTTTCAAGGGATGTGTTGAAGATTGTGGTTGAGGCACGCACAGATCTCTGCTCCTTCTCAAAGGGAAACCCATGGGGAGATGTTGTCCGGTCCCATCGCCTTTGAGGTGTCAAGGTCACTTAAGAGCTTTTTTCACCTCCTCCTCAGTTGTTCGTTTTGTCATCCAACACTTGTTGGTATTTTCCCTCTTAAATGTTCCCTTCTGTGCTCTTTTCCCCACAGCCTTCCTGTCTCTACTGTAAAAACTTCCTTAAATCTCCTGTTCAGCTCCTCACTTTACCCCCTGATCATTTCTTGTGAGTTCTCCACCTTCTGTCCTTAATCTGATCACCGGGTTTCTTTGACTGTTGTTTTCCTCCTGATGTGGCTATACAACAGTTTCGGGTCAGTCTTGATTCTCGTGCTATGTCATTTTCTACTGTCGCTGGGCCTCCCTCCTTACCTGTGCGTACTCTTTCCCTGGCTGTGCGACTGATCTCCCTATTTTCGTTGTTTCTCTGCCTTCTGTACTTTTTCCATTCTCTATTGCACTTTGTTTTTGCCTCCTTACACCGTCGGGTAACCAGGGGCTCGTTCTGGTCTTCCCGTTGTTACTGTTCCCCTTTGGGGAATAAAACCTTTCCATCCCTCCTTGCATTTTGTTGTTACATATTCCATCATTTCATTTACTAGCTTTCTGCCAGTTCTCTGTCCCACTGGACCTCCCGCAGGAAGTTCTTCAACCCTACGTAGTCCCCTCTTTTATAGTCAGGCTTTTCCCATTCAACTCCTGTTATTCTCTCCACTTGCAGCTTACTATGTACTCAAAGCACAGAACCACGTGGTCGCTAGCTCTTGGGGACTTCATACTTGATGCCCTCAATAATTAGCTGCCCAGGGTGAACACAAGGTCCAATCTTGCTGGTTCATTCTCCCCTCTCACTCTGGTAGTGTCCTTAACATGTTGGTGCATGAGGTTTTCCAGCACCACGTCCAACATCCTGGCTCTCCATGTTTCGGGACCCCCATGTGGCTCCAGGTTTTCCCAGTCAATCTCCCTGTGGTTGAAATCCCCATAACCAGCAACTTTGCTCTGCTGGAGTGAGCTCTTCTTGCCACCTCAGCAAGTGTGTCCACCATTGCTCTGTTGCTCTCTTCATATTCCTCTCTTGGCCTCCTGCATTTCTGTGGTGGATTATACATCACTGCAATGCCCACTTTGTTTTCCCCCAGACTGAAGTGTACCTGCTATGTAGTCTCTTTCTTCCGTCTCATTTTCCTTCCATTTTCTCGAATTTTCCCATCTGTTTTTTAAGGCAGAGCAACCCCACTCCCCCCTGCCCCTTCTATCTTTCCTCATGATTGGTATCCTGGTGGGAAGACTGCATCTGTTATTGTCTCCGTGGGTTTTGTTTCTTTTAACTCCCTATGATGTCTGGGGATTCTCATTGATTCTTTCTTGCCATTCCTCATGTTTATTCGTTAATCCATCTGCTTTGTGTACCAAACCTTCAACTTCTGTTCTAATACTGTAACTGGGGTTTGCAGGGGGTGGAAACAGAGGGATCGGTGTGTGATGGGTTGGTTTGGATTGTTCAGTTGCCTTGGGGGTGTCGTGGCTGTAGTCCTTCTGCAGGTGTTTCTGGGGGGTGCGTTTGTCCTTCCATTTGATCCTGGGTTATTCTGCTCTCCTTTTTCATTTCCTCCATTTCTCCTTTCGTTTTTGAACTCTTTCATTGTCTTCCTTTCGTCCTTTGTGTTTCTGTCTCGATCGAGGTACACACTCCGGAACTCCTGCTTGCCTCTCAGCCGTACTTTCTCCTGCAGGATCTGGTTCGGGTTGATTCTGCCTTGAAAATTACTTTGAGAGGCCGATTCCTTTTTTTTGTGAACCACCAATTCTCCGAAAATTTGCCACCTGGGTCATGTCCCCCTTGCCTATCACCTTCATATCTTCAATCGCTTTTTTCTCCTCCTGCTTTCTTTCATCATAAGTTTCCCCTTTAGCTTCGTCTAGCCCATAGGGCAAAAAAATGGATCTCTCCCCTTTTCCCCCTCCCACTGTGACTCCCATTGGGATCCTCTGATGTGTTTTAGTTCCTTCCCCTGGAGTGTTCCTTCCTTCAGTCCCTTCCCCAGTTATGGCCCTATTTCTTCTTGGTTTATTTCCCTTCCCGCTCACCTGCTCCTGGCCCCCACGGTATCTGGTAAGGTCTTGCACATGTCCTAGTTCCTTCAATGTCTTCCAACCTCTCATTCTGTCTAGTGTGTCCCTGTCTTTGTTTTGGCCCCATGTGGGTTTGGGCAGGACCTCTGCTACAGTTTAGTTTCATGCTTCCCTTTAGACCTGTTGTCTGTGTTGATGTAGCCATTGCGATGCTACTTCTGTAATATTTTTTGTCTCTGTGCTGTTTCAGTGTCTCAGCTCCTCTTCTAATCTCTCTATCTTGATTTCTGCTGCTGTGGCCTGTTGCTTCCACCTTCTGCATTCTGTGCTAAACCCCTCTTTCCCTTTTCCTTTCCAGCTCATCTAGTCTCCTCCCAGTTCTTCCTCCCCTTTTTTGGCTCTACCTCCCCTTTCCCCCTCCCAGATTCGTCCTTGGAGCCCTTTTCCTCATCTGGTTAGGGGGAGGGGGAAAGATGGTTAGGAGAGGGGATGGATGGTTGTGGGGGAGGGGGAGGATGGTTATTGGAGGGGTAGAGATAGTTGGGGGAGGGGTTAGATGGTTTGGGGGAGGAGGGGGATGGATGGTTATGGGGGAGGTTGAGGATGGTTATTGGAGGGAGGGAGGTAGTTGGGGGGGTTAGACGGTTTGGGGAGGGGTTAAGTGGTTTGGGGGAGGGGTAGGTGCTAAGGTGAGGTGGTTAGGGAAAAGGGGAGAGGTGGTTAGGGGAGGGGGGGGTATGTGTTTGTTTTCAAGTGGTGGGGGGTGTCTGGGTGTGTGTTTTGTGTGCGTGTGTGTGGGGCGTGTGTGTGTGCGTGTGTGTGTGGGGTGTGTGTGGTGTGTGTGTGTGGTGTGTGTGTTTTGGTGTGTTTTGTGTGTGTGGGGTAAGTGTGGTGTGTGTGTGTGTGTTGGGGTATGTGTGGTGGTGTGTGTGTGGTGGTGTGTGTGTGGTGTGTTGTGTTTTGTGTGTGTGTGTGGTGTGTGTGTGGTGTGTGTGTGGTGTGTGTGTGGGGTGTGTATGTGTGGTGTGTGTGTGTGTGGGGTGTGTGTGGTGTGTGTGTGTGTGTGTGTGTGTGTGTGTTGTTGTGTGGTGTGTGTGTGTTATGTGTGTGTGTGTGTGTGTGTGTGTTTTGTATGTGTGTGTATTTGTGTATGTATGTGTGTGTGTGTGGTGGTGTGTGTGTGTGTGTGTGTATGTGTGTGTGTGTGTCTGTGTTTTGTGTGTGTGTGTGTGTGTGTGTGTGTGTGTGTGTGTGTGTGAGTGTCTACCTTGTGTGTGTGTGCTTGTTGTGTGAGGGAGGGGAGGGTTAGGGGGGGTTTGGTTGTGTGGTTGAAAGATCCGTCGTGTAGGCACAAATTTAGTCCATTTATCTTTCCAATTATCTACTCTCTCCACTTATTGCCCTTTTGGATTTACGTATTAATTGTTGCTGGTTATTATCGTTTTCCTTGTTCACCTTGAGAGAGGGGCTTCCTAGCTTCCTAAGTATTCTTACTGTAATAACTACCCGGGAGTAAAAACTGCCTGTGTGCGTGTGTGCATGGGGTGTGTGTGTGTGAGTGTGTGTGTGTGTGTGTGTGTGTTGTGTGTGTGTTTTGTGACAGAGAGTCTTGTGCGGTTGTAATGACTTGCCGCAACTTCTTGTGACCCGACACAACCTCCCGGGAAACCCGACCCTAGCACCGTCTTACAATGTTGCCTTAAAAGCTTGTCCCACCTACCTTCTCACACTCGTCAACACTTATTCTCTATGTCTATGCTATTTCTATTCTAATTCTGGTAATAGCTTTTCAGGAGTGGAGTGACCAGTATCAAACAGTTATGCAAGGCAGCCAGGGCCGTCAACATGCAAACCCCAAATAGGCGAATAAACTTGCGGTGCAGTTGCCAGCTGCTGATGACCAAGTCGTCGTACGTAGGCCTTAAATTCCTATTTTGGAGATCCTTCACCCGTGATGATTATAACCATATATTCTCATACATCCCCCTTCCTCACGCGATTTCACTCTTCACTGATGATAGTATACACTTTACATTATATACACTTCACTTTATTGTATAATGGCACACAACTTGTGTGACGTCACTTCTTCAGGCCTACCGCTACCAATGTGGCAACAGCGCCTAAGACCCCCAACGGTTTGCGCTTTGAAATATTATGATTTCAACTTTCCTCTCACTTTCTTTAACTAATAACTTTAATTATTACTCGTAGTATTGTTCACTGACGTTCCACTACCACTGATTACTGCTATCTGTTATCGCACGCCATACAACGCTAAGGATCTCGGAGCCTTGTTACCCACGTCTTCACCCTACGGACCCACGCTGTGTGTGTGGGGGGGGGTGTGGGTATGTGTGTGTGTGGGTATGTGGGTGTGTGTACTCACCTATTTGTGGTTGCAGGGGTCGAGTCATAGCTCCTGGCCCCGCCTCTTCACTGGTTGCTACTAGGTCCTCTCTCTTCCTGCCCCATGAGCTTTATCATACCTCGCCTTAAAACTATGTATGGTTCCCGCCTCCAATACTTCACTTTCTAGGCTATTCTACGGCTTGACTACTCTATGACTGAAGAAATACTTTCTAACATCCCTTTGATTCATATGAGTCTTCAACTTCCAATTGTGACCTCTTGTGTCTGTGTCCCATCTCTGGAACATCCCGTCTTTGTCCACCTTGTCTATTCCGCGCAGTATTTTATATGTCGTTATCATGTCTCCCCTGACCCTCCTGTCCTCCAGTGTCGTCAGGCCGATTTCCCTCAACCTTTCTTCGTAGGACAATCCCCGTAGCTCTGGGACTAGTCTTGTTGCAAACCTTTGCACCTTCTCTAATTTCTTGACATGCTTGACTAGGTGTGGATTCCAAACTGGTGCTGCATACTCTAATATGGGCCTGACGTAAATGGTATACAGAGTCTTGAACGAATCCTTGCTGAGGTATCGGAACGCTATCCGTAGGATTGCCAGGCGCCCGTATACTGCAGCTGTTATCTGATTGATGTGCGCCTCAGGAGATATGCTCGGTGTTATACTCACCTCCAGATCTTTTTCCTTGAGTGAAGTTTGCAGTCTTTGGCCATCTAAACTATATTGTGTCTGCGGTCTTCTTTGCCCTTCCCCAATCTTCATGACTTTGCATTTGGCAGAGTGTGTGTGTGGGTATGTGAGTGTGTGTGTGTGTGTGTGTGTGTGTGTGTGTGTGTGTGTGTGTGTGTGTGTGGGTGTGTGTGTGTGTGGGTATATATGGGTGTGGGTGTGTACTCACCTACTCACCTAGTTGTGGTTGCAGGGGTCGAGTCACAGCTCCTGGCCCCGCCTCTTCAGTGGCAGCTACTAGGTCACTCTTCGTTCTCCATGAGCTTTATCATACCTCTTCTTAAGCTATGTATGGATCATGCCTCCACTAAATCACTTCCCAGAATATTCCACTTCCTGACAACTCTGTGACTGAAGAAATACTTCCTAACATCCCTGTGATTCAGAGTCTTCAACTTCCAACTGTGTATGTGTGTATGTGTGTGTGTGTGTGTGTGTGTGTGTGTGTGTGTGTGTGTGTGTGTGTGTGTGTGTGTGAGAGAGAACGTGTGTGTGTGAACGTGTTTGTATGTATGTACGTACATACGTACTCTTAGTAGCGTGGGCTATCATGCCCTAAGTGTAGTCGCTAAATTTTGTTTGCAATGGTCGATTTGTTGCTCCTGGAAGAATTATTTAAATTATTTTCAACAAGTTTTGCTTATTTTTCCCATCAGTGCCAGATCGTACCTGCTCTTGAAATTGTGTATATATTTTTTCCACTACTGTACTACTTTGTTACTGAGCCAGTTCCTTCACTAAATATGATATATATTAATTTCTGATTTCTTTGTAATTTTAAGAGAAATATGCTGGACCTTCCATATTGACTTGAGTTCCAAACAACTAAAAGTCTCGCGAAATATATTTCGACTGATTTCTTCGTTGAACATGTACATTCTTTCTTACTGAAAAATGCTTTTAAAACCATCTCTTGTGTAATATTGTTCCTAAGAAAAACTTCTCTCAGACGAGTCTTATAAGACTGAACAACTGGAAGTTCTGGTGTAGTTACCTCTGATTTGCCCCAGTCATAACACTTTCACTTCATGATTACATAATCTCTCCTGGGTAGGGCACAGAAAAGCTAGTCTCCGTCATTTCTCGTGGGGAAATGATACCCACAGGCTCATCACTTCGAATACTTCCATAATATTTTTATTATAGGTGTCCTGAAGGAAACCTCATTACGCCGTTTGTATACAATGAGACGGCTGGGACAGCCGAGGCTGTGCTCAACAGAATGTTTCGCTTCCCTACCTCAAACAGAGTTCACTTCCAGTGCGATGTGCTCATCTGCAGAGGTGAGTGTTTTTCATGGCGGTAGGTGTTCCCCATGGTAAGTTTCCTGCTGTTCTAGTAGAGGTAAGTATGTAACTTTTTACTGACCTGTGCTGTAGACAGCAGGTACCAGGGTGTAGACAGCAGGTACCAGGGTGTAGACAGCAGGCACTAGGGTGAAGGCAGCAGGTCCAGACAACTGTGTTGTCGGTTCATATCATACGGTTGCAAATGACCTGCGCGCGCACACACACACATATAGGAGTGCAGTGATGCTGGAGAAGAAAACTTGACCTCTGATCAAATTTGATTGCCTCCCATTTCCTAAGGACTGTATTACGCTCATAGGTTTAACTTTTGTATATGAATATAATGATTAGCAAAATCTTCAGCATGGTAGAGGGACAGGGCCAAGTGAACCTTTATCATGGAAAAGGTTTCGTACCAATAAGGCGAAACATCGTTTATAAAACATATTTTATTTGTCAGCAAAGCTACCATACTTGTCAACAATGGCTACCATACTCTTCAACAATAACTGCCATACTTGTCAACAATTACTACCATACTTGTCAACAATAACTACCATTCACCATCATTTGTCATTTTTATTAGTGTTATGTAAGTGGAATTAATCTTTATCAATACAAACAATATGAAAAGATTCTCAAATAATTTTGTACATGTGTATTTTAATTTTAAATTTCTTAAAGAGGGTTTTTCTCAAGAAGAAATAGGCATTTGTTTCCCCCTGGATGCAGAGAAAAATTACCATAAATGTCATCTCTCTTCAGTTCCCTGTCCAGTCTTTACTATCTCTTTCTGTCTGTTCCCTTCAATTTTGAAAAATCCCTTTACCCTATTCTCCCCTTCCTTCTATTCTTAATCTGTTCTCATTCCTTACCTTTTTATCCTTTGCTATTTTCATCTCATCATTTGAGGTTCCATTGTAAACATTAGATCTTTTCCAGTGTTTGTTGCAATATGTTTTTTGTCCTCCCTATGTGATCCAGGTTTTGCCCTTATAGTAACACGGCTCTTGCCCCCAGGTCCGTGTGACAGCGAGCGGTGTGAGGGTCACCCTGAACGACTGACAGTGGTGCAAGGTCGAGCTCTGCCTGACTCTGACGCCAACAGCGTAGAGGAGAAATCAGGCAGAGTGCAAGCAACAACCACCGTCTATGTTGTGGAGCCCACGTCTGCAGGTAAGACAGGGAGAGCGGGAGGGAAGGAAAGTGGAAGAAATGAATTGAGAGATGGAGAAAAGGATGAAGCAAGGTAAGTTTTGGGTACCCTGGAGTACACACGATAGCTACCATAAGACCTAAGTCACACAAGAGATACTTGCTTAGAAAATCCATCTATCTTTACGTGTATGATCAAGGTGAGAATGAGTTATGGGTGGTTTTGAATTTTGCAGAACACGTGGTATTAGGGTCACTCAGAGCTCTGAATGATAAGAACTTAGTCAACATGCGACACACTGTCATCACCATGAGAGTAAAAAACTGTCTTTAAACAACAGTTACAGGAAGTCTTAGCTTAATAAATAGAACACTAACAATAACTAAATACGTTATTAACAATCTTCCCAGAACAGGGCATCTGGGTATCCTGCAAGGAAGTGTTCGTGAGGTATGTGTGTGTGTGTGTGTGTGTGCGTGCGTGTGTGTGTGCGCGTTTGTTCTCATTTTGCAACAAATATTCTCATGGTAAGAGTTCGTGTGAAAAGTGGAGGGATGGGCGCTCTCTCACTGCTCAACCCTGTACAACTTACTTGCTGATAGACTCCAGAGCCTCGGTTCTCGAGTCTAGAAGCAAACTATACAGCAAAAATCCTGCTATAGAACACAGCTCAGAGACTTCTACCTTCGAAACTGGCAGTCATTAACTAGAACCCCAAGATGTCTCATGGCACCAATAGAGTTCCATTCATCTTGAATATAGAGGAACTAGCTACTAAGTGAATAAAGCCTGTTATTTACAAAGCAACAAATGTACCCAAAGAATCAGAATAAATAGTAAGCTTGGGCCTAATATTATCAGCAACTAGGTCGAGTGCAGCTACAATAGCATTAAGTTTAATCAAACCAGATCCAGCATAGAGTCGGAAAAAGCAGCCATACTCAAGCCTTAGCCAATGCAGGGACACTTCTAAACAGAAGATCCGGTGTTTTATCCCACATAGGGAGACAGGGAGAGGATATAAGCTAAGGTGGCAGAGGACAAGCCACAATCAATGTCAGTTTCAAAGAGTGAGGAAAGTGGGGCTTGATTGCAAGTAGTGCACCATAGACACTAGAAGACCCAAGGTCAGTCACCCTTACTTATCTAGCCAATCTATCTCATTTTCTTCCTCCATCTCTATCCATTTATCCCTACCCCTCCCCCTCCCCTCCTCCTCTCTCTCTCTCTCTCTCTCTCTCTCATAACTATGTTGGAATCATTCAGGAATCATGGACTCACAGGAGTGCATTAATCCGGAAATGCTGGAGCAGTGAGTTTTGCTGTTGACTTTTGCCTCGGAACGCAAACTCGTCCATGTTCCTTGATATTCATGAGCGAAGTCCTGGAGATATTCTTACGTGAGGTTCGGGAGTTGACGTTCTTGGGTGAGATGACGTCCTTGCCTAAGGTACTGGAGATGAACTGATGTTCTTGAGTGAGGTGCTAGAGATGATGTGCTGGCGCCCTTCCCTCAGCATCCACCAGGAAAAATTTTCCGGTTCTATGGCTTTTGAAGAGTCAAATTCCTTCAGAATCTTCTTTCGCTTTTGATGTACACATTTTCTATGTTCTGTGGTATTATTTTTCGCTATTTTCCTAAAACTTTGCTGAAACTTTTGCTTAATTCCTGGTGATTAATTCTCTAGTTTTCCGAGAGTCTTTTCCTGCCCTCTTTAGTCGTATCACGTTCTCTTTTACAAGTCTATTTCCTTATGAATTTTAGTTATGAAAAAATCTAACCTTTCCTGCCATGCTAATCTCAAACAATATCTTTGCTTCTCTATTACCATTCATAGTGGTTCATTAATTTACTTGCTTTCTGTTCTCCTCCATTCTTTGGAGTTTAAATTTCTTTTATGGTTCAGTGCAGCCCTGGTTGATCCAGGGTTCTATATTTCACACGGCTTCATGCTTATGGAGAGAGAGAGAGAGAGAGAGAGAGAGAGAGAGAGAGAGAGAGAGAGAGAGAGAGAGACACAGAGAGAGAGAGAGAGAGAGAGAGAGAGAGAGAGAGAATGAAACATGTGTCACGGCAAAGGCCGTATTTCGTATGTTTTCTTTACTTTTCTTAGGATTACCATCAAATTCTATTTATATATTTCTCGGGGAGGACAGGAAGGACATAGAGAGGGGATACATTGAAGGAGAATGGGAAGAGAAAAGCAAATCTGGCTGGAAAACTGTTGGGAAGGAAGATGAATGTTGGGACTGAAGGAGAGAAGAAATGGAGATGGGAAGAAAGGGAGAAGGAAGGAAGAAAGAAGGCAAGGAAGGTGTGAAGGAGATAAGGGAAACAGAGAGAGTATAACAAGTATTGACGTAACTTAACCAGTATTTATCACACTTCATCATATCTTAAGCACATTGAACTCTGTATATATTATGTAGTCACGAGATGCTTGTACAATATTAACGCTACTTCACCCTCCTACCACTTCCCTTCTCCTTCCCTACTCTTTCCCTCTTGTTCTCTTCTCCACTTTCACCTCTTCTCCCACACACACAAGCTCTCCCAACCTTTCCCCTTCCTCGGAATACATAAAGGAAGACTTAGTCAAAACTTGTAAATCTTGGTCCCCTTCCTCTCTCTCTCTCTCTCTCGTTTCATCCCTTTCAGTCTTCACTTCTTTCTCATGTCAGTTCCTCCCACTGTCCTTCTATACGTAGTACTCGCCTAGGTGTATGTGTTAGGGTTGTTATATAGAACTTTTCTACTCGTATGCAATTCAATAATTTTGTCAGCGAATTCCTAGGTGTAGTTGTTCTAGCATAAACTATTCCTAAATGTGGCTCTTCCATCATGTAGTATTCATACACATGTCTATATATACTAGAATATTTCAGACACGCGCCGAATTCCTGTGCAAAAAAAGTATGCCGTCGGAAAAAATAAAATAATTAGTTCAGTTATTTTTTTTTGCCATGGTTCTAGGCAGTGTTCCAGGGGAAGGGGGTTGGGGGACTGATCCACTTGTTAAATGTTTGTTTGAGGCTCATCCACTTGTGAAGTGTTCCTGTCTGAAGTGGGTTTACCCAGCCCTTGTGAAGTGGCATCGGGGAGCCGCTTATTTTTCTCCTTTGTTTCCCATAGCAAAAGTTGTGTCTCGTTTTCTTCCATCCTGCAACCTTCTCCAGCCGGAGAAACACAAGTGCCAAATGAACCATAATAAATCCTTTCGAATTTAATCCAAATCAGACGCTGTGTCTCCCACACGTACATAATTTACCTCTTCTCTCTTTTCCTCTTTTTCAGACCATAAATAATATCCTTACTACTGCTTTGAACATCAAAATTCCACACGACATCCGTTTTACTAATAAATTTGCATTAGTATATAGGAATGTGCTGATAAACGTGTCTCAGTTAATTTATGGCAAGACTTAATTTACCAAAGCTAAAAATCTGTGACCTTTCTAAACGTTTCTTCGTGATATTAACAAAATTATTTTCACTAGAGTCTGCCATACTCACTACGTTATATCATGTTTATGTAGAGGTTAACTTCTTTACCACACAAAATCGTTTATTTATTACATAGTCACTGATATTCAAATAAATACTGGAATTTGTATATTTAATTCTCCTCTCGGAAAATCGCACGTATTTCAAGGTAATTCTTACAGTATTTCTTGTGTGGATGCCAGGAAGGTGAAACACTTGGAGTGGAAATCGAAACAG
This sequence comes from Cherax quadricarinatus, assembly GCF_026875155.1. Classification (NCBI taxonomy): domain Eukaryota; kingdom Metazoa; phylum Arthropoda; class Malacostraca; order Decapoda; family Parastacidae; genus Cherax; species Cherax quadricarinatus. The sequence goes on along the minus strand of NC_069477.1, from coordinate 5,931,256 downwards.
GATGTACAGTGATTTATTCACTCGTTTATGCAAGCCTAGTCTTCACACTTTTGTGAAATTAAAAAACAATGATGAAAACTGGACATAGATTAGGACAATCATAGTCTAAGTTTCATTTACAATTTGTGGACTAGCTGTAAATGTTTAAAGTTGTGAAAAAAAACTGTATATATTTTCCGGAAACACGGTAATTTATAGGTAAATAGATGCCCTGTATTGTATTTTTAAAAGAAGTATGTTATCGAAAAAAAAGAAGAGACTCTCGCCATCTTGGTTTTGAATTTTGTACAAATGTTGGTGTAATGGGAAGAATTTTTCGTGCTCTAGAGGTTAAAATTGTGTTGACACCTCTCAAATAGGAGGCGAAATTGGTGGATGTGCATTCCTGCATAACTTGAGATATCAGACGACTGGACAAGACAGCTCCAGGAACCTCAGATAAGCTCTCTAGATTTGTGTGTAATTCTGGCCAGCATTATTTTCATAGATTTAGTTAGAGTGAGGTTTTCTGAGTATGATACACATTAATCTCCAGTCAAATTGGTGAGTGATATTAAGATATATTTTTTTCTGTTATGTAATTATGTTATATGTATAACCATTTATTATTTTTAATATACAGTCCACAAATTTATATATTTACCAGTATTCCTGGTGTATGTATATTTCATTTAATTAATAGGTCCAGAGCAACTTGTGGTTATGACAGTGGTAGGTATCGAAGGGGGACATTTTTTGCGACCTAGGTGTCCCAAATTCCTACTTGTCTATGTAACACTGATAAATAATAATCTTTATCATTTACTGTTATGTACATAGTTACATTCAGATAAATGTAATTTTCACTTAAATTTGCCCGTTGGGCCTTCCCAG
>NC_069477.1:5849772-5929883 GCF_026875155.1 Cherax quadricarinatus | reverse complement strand
ATTTTGGGAGTGACGTGCACGGAGGTCTATGAAAGACGGGGGAAATCATAAAAATTGATGGGGGGAAAAAGTGAGTGGTGCACTTAGGAGTCGGGGAAAAAAAAGAATTTTGTCCTTGGAGCAAAGAGGGGAATGTATGAGAGTATTTTTTTTTTTCCCAAACCTCTTAATGGTGGAAGCATGGTGATGATGTTGCAGGAGGAGAAGGCGGAGGCAGGGGAGATGTATGTTGAAGAAATTGTGGGTATATAATGCAGAGAACGTATTTGGAAGTTAGGAGGAGGTGCGGGATTCCCAAAAACTGTTTGCAGAGGGCTGAGAAGGGTGTTGAGGTGGTTTGGACATTAGAGAGAATGGAGCGAAACAGAATGACTCAAAGGTATCAGTCTGTAGGGGAAAGGAAGGGGGGGTAGGGGTCGGCTGGGAAAGGTTGGAAGGGGGGGTAAAGGAGGTTTTGTGTGCGAGGGGCTTGGATTTCCCACAGTATGGGAGCGTGTTTGATAGGAGTAAATGGGACAAAGGTTTTTAATACTTGACGGCTGTTGGAGGGGAGCAAAGTAACATTTATAAAGGGGGTTCGGGGAAACCCGGGCAGGCCACTTGAGTCCTGGAGATGGAATACAGTGCCTGCACTCTAAAAGGGGGGTGTTAATGTTGAGTTTAAAAACTGTAGTGTAAAGCCCCTTCTGGAAACGTGAGGAGTGAATGATGGTAAAAGTTTTTCTTTTTGGGCCACCCTGCCTTGGGGGGAATCGCCAGGTATAAAAAAAAAAAAAAATTGTTCTCAAAATGTCTAACCTGTGACCCAATAAAAATTTTTTTTTTTAAATTTACTTTACCTAACAAAACTCCATTCTACTAAATGCACAGCAACACAGAAATGACCATAGACCATCTTTGAAATACTCATTGTGCTAATTGTTATTTTTTATTTATTATTTTTATTATTATTATCACACTGGCCGTTTCCCCACCAAGGCAAGTGGCCCGAAAAAGAAAAACTTTCACCACATTCATCCATCCTTCTTGCCCGAAGGGTGCTTTACCACAGTTTTTTTAAAACAACTTAAACACCCTCCTTCAATGCAGGCCTGTACTTCCCATCTCCAGGACTCAAACCGCCTGCCCCGGGTTTTCCCGAACCCCCTTTAAATTTTTTTACTTTTCCACACTCCAAAGCACATCAGTATTAAAAACCATTTGTTCCATTCACTCCCATCAAACCCCCCATGCCCGCTGGAAGCCAAGCCCTCGCAACAAAACCCCCTTTTCCCCCCCCCAACCTTTCCCAGGCCAACCCCTACCCCCCTTCCTTCCCCTACAGACTGATACACCTTGAAGTCATTTTGTTTCGTCCATTCTCTCTAAAGTCCGAACCACCTCAACAACCCCTTCCCCACCCTCTGACAACATTTTGGTAATCCCGCACCTCCCCCTAACTTCCAAACTACGAAATTTTCGCATATATTCCCCCCACACATTGCCCTCAGACTGACATTTCCCGCCTCCCGCCTCTTTTTTCGCTGCAACTTCATCACCTATGCTTTCACACCCATATAAGAGGTTGGGGAAAACTATACTCTCAACATTCCCCTCTTTTCCTCCAAGGGCAAAGTTCTTTGTCCCAAGACTCCCAACACCACCACCCTTTTTCCCCCCATCAATTCTATATTCACCTATCTTTTATAAACCCCTCCCCTGACACATCCACTCCCAATATCTAAGCATTCACCCCTCCATGCGCTCTCCCTCCAATCGATATCCAAACTTTCATCACCTAATCTTTTTTTTATCCTCAAAAACCTTTAAAACTTTTTCCTGTTTTCCCCTTTTTAATTTTCCCCTTTTGAAAACCCTCCCAAAATTCATCACCAAACCTCTGCCAACTTCTTTTCGAATCCCCCCGGGAAACCCACAGTGTCTTTCAGCAAAGAAAAATGTGAAAAACCCCCATTTTATTTTGTGATTCTTTATTTTTTAACTCCAACCTCTTCCCCAAGACCCTCGCTTTTTACCCCCCTTCTTACAAGCCCATTAAAAATAAAATTAAAAAACCACGGGGGACATTACACACCCTTGTCAAAAGGCCTATTTTTACGGGGAAAATTTTTTCCCCTTTTCCCTACATATTTTAATTTGGCCTCATTTAAATTGTTATTGTTTACAATAATGTTTTTCCCACTAAAATATATCATTGCTTATTTAAATTTTAAATTTTAAATTTTTAAGCCTCCCCCTTAAGGGCTCTGCATACAAGGGGTTTTTGGGCTGTTGCCCTTTTAATAACTGTATTTCTTTGTATTTCACTGTTTTCATGTTCAAATTAAAAAATTTAAATAAATAAATAAACCACACCAAGCATTAAATACACATCAACGGGCAAATTTCAAATTATTTTTTTCAAAAGTGTGTGATATTTTTATCCATTTTTAAAATTTTTTCATAACAGTAAATTTCTTCTATTTGTGAAAAAAATTTCAAAATGGAAAGCCCTTACTAAAAGGGAGGGGCCTGGAGATGTGATTAATAAACAAAAAAAAAATGTTTTTTGAGTGCCAAAAAATTTTGGCCTGGTCATTCGGACCCTTTTTTTTAAAATTGGCTTTTTTTTTGAAATTTGGTTAAAATTTGGGTTTCAAATTGCTAATTTCTGCCCAACTTTATTGGGTAGCTGAAATGGGTTTAAAAAGGCAGTTTTTTGGTATTTTAATCGATAGAAAAAATGGATTTCTAGAAAAATAGCTATGATTTTATTTGACTGGAACAATGGAATTGGCCAAAATAGGGCCCAAAGGGGGCCCAAAATGCTGATGGTAAATTTTTGCCGATATTGTTTAACTTGCAAAGGAAAAATTTTCTTAAGTTTTCATAAAATTTTTCAATTTTTGGTATCTTTTAGGGGGGGGAAAAGATTTTTCAAAAGGAAATATATATATATATATTTTATTATATATATTATTTTTTTTTTTTCAACAAGTTGGTCGTCCCCCACCGAGGCGGGGTTTTGGCCCCAAAAAAAAAAAAAAGGGAAAACCCCCAAAAAAGAAAATCCCTTTCTCTTTCATTAAAACACTTTCACCCACTCACACATTATCCTGTTTTCCCAGGGTCCCCGGGAATAAACAGTTTAGAACCCATTTACTTATAAAAGATACAAACATATCCCTCCAAATTCCCCAAAATCCCCAAACCACCCCTTTTTAAAGTGCGGGCCTTTTGTATTTCCCCTTTTCCCAAAGGGGACTCAAGTGGGACTATATAAAAAATCCCCCGGTTTTCCCCGGAACCCCTTTCCCACAAAATATTCCGGGCCCCACACCCAAACCCAGATCTTTCAGGCCCCAAAGTCCCCTTGGGTTCTCCATTCACTCCTATCTAAACACGCTCCGCCCCTTTTGCGGGAAAAGTCAACCCCCTTTGCCCCCCAAAACCTCCTTTCCCCCCTCTCCCCAAACCTTTCGAGGGGGACCCCTCCCCCTTTTTTCCCTTTCCCCCTAAGATTTATTTGTTTTCCCATGTCATTTTACTTTGATCCATTTCTTTAAAAGACCAAACCACCTAAACAACCCCCTCTTTTCCCCTCTGACTAATGCTTTTAAACTCCACCCCTTTTCTCCTTTAATTTTCCCACACTCCGAATTTTCTGCATAATATTTACCCCAAACACATTGCCCTTAGACAGGACATCCCCACTGCCCCCCAACCCTTTTCCCTTGCTGCGGCTTTTCCCCCCCAAAGCTTCAATCCTAAAAGGGGTGTTTGGTACTACTATATTTTCAAAATTTCCCCTTTTTTCCCCTCCAAAGAAAAACGTTTTTTGACTCCACATATACCTAAAGCATCACTCCCCTTTTTTTCCTCATCAATTTTTTATTAAACCTCCCCTTCATAAATCCATCCCCCGGGACACATCAACTCCCAAGTTTTCTAAAAAAACATTCACTTCTTCCATACCTCCCCCCCAATTTGATATCCAATTTTTTTTTTTATCTAAATCTTTTTGATACCCTCATAAACCTTACTCTTTTTTTGGTTCACTTTCAATTTTTCTACCTTTACAACATTCCAAACTCTTTCCACAAACCCATTGCTTTTTTTTCTTTAAAATCTCCCATAAGCACGTATCTCAGAAAAAAAGAAAACTTTTGTTTTTTCCCCATTTTAAATTTTGATTTCCCCTTTAATTTAACCCTACCCCTCTCCCGAAAACCCTAGCATTTACTTTTTTTAAAAAAAACCCCATCTATAAATATATTAAACAACCATGGGGGCCCATTAAACCTTTCCCTGTCTAAGACCAAACTTTTACCGGGGAAGAAAAATTTTCCCCCTCTCTTCTACACACCTAACCGGACCCCTCCCCTTTTCCTCATAAAAGCTCTTTACAGCTTTTTAGTAACTTCCCACCTTTTCCCATAAACTTGAAACATTCCCACATTCCCTCCTCACCCCACTCATCTTATCCCTTTTCAAATCCTAAATGAAATTTAAAAACTTCCCAAACCTTTACTAAATATGTTCACATATATGCTTCAATTTTAAACACTTGATGAAAAACACCCCCTACCCTTTCTGAAGCTCCTTGCTCATCCGAATTCTACATTCTGTCTTCCCTCTAATTTTTTTAAATTTAAACCTTCCCCGTTTTTTTTCCCTTTGGTTTACTCGAAAAACTTATTCCTCTAAAAAATTTTTTTTACAATCTCTTTTGTCCCCTTTCCCTTTATAAAAAGGGGGACTAAAAACATGCTCTCCCCCAACCCCTAGGTTTTTTCCCCCTTTTCTTTCATCCCTTTATTAAACAAAAGTCCCAAACCATCCAAAACTTTTTTTCCCCCTGCTTTTAACATTTCGTCATCCCCCTTCATTTCCCAGCTGTTTTTTCCCCCTTTTTTCTTCTACGTAAGGCCTCATTTTCCTCCACCCCCAATTACTTCTGCCCCAATTTCCTCCTAAAAGATGGTTTTCCTCCCTGGCCATATAAAATTTACCGCCTCCCTTTTTCCTAACTTTTAAAAAAATTTCCCCCAAAAATATTCTCGCCATCTACCTTTTTCCCTCCCTCCCCCCCATCTACTAACTCCCCTACTCTGTTTTTAACGGGAAAAAACCCCATATTTTCCCTGGGGTTTTTAACTTTTTTAAACCCCACCCAAAATTTTTTCTTTTTTTCTTTTAAAACTTTTTGCGGGGCCTTTTCCCACTCTTTTTCTGCTTCCTTTTGCATCTCTCCCCACTTCTTTCACCTTTTTTTTATCCCCAAAACCTGCTTTCTTAAAAACATTCTGCTTTGAAAAAAACTCTCTTTTAAAGCTACCTTTTTCTTTTTTTTATCACCCCCTTTTCCCTTAAATCATTCCCCCAAAATCCTCCTCTTTCCCCCTTTTTTTTCCCCACCCTCCTATAACAAAAAATTCTGCCCCAAATTCTAATACTGCTTTTTTAATAATTCCAACCCCTTAAAACCCCCCCACTACTCTTTTTTGCACTGGGCCCCCCTTTCTGCCAATAGTGCTTTTTTTTCGCCCAAAACTTCCTCCCCCTTTTGTTTAACATTTTCACCCCCCTCTTACTTTTTGGTTGCCCCCTTCCCTCTTTTACCACTCCCTCTTACTCTAACTGTAGCTACAACAAAATTAATGATCTGTTTTATCAGTTGCCCTTTATAAACATGTAAAATCCTGGAGCCTACCCTTTTCCTTTTTTTCCCCCAAATACATAATCTAAAAAAACTACTTTCATTAGTGCTACATAATCCCTTGTATATTTATTTATCCTTTTTTCAAAAAATTTATTATTACTTTTACCAAATTTCTTTCTACAATAGCTCAATTAAAGGCCCCCCCATTTACATTTACCCCTGGCCCCCCAAATTTACCTATACTCCCCCAATAAAAATTTTTACCCCTTTAGCTTTAAAAAACCCCCAAACCCCCAATTATCTCACCTTGATTAAAAAACCCCCCACGCTTTCACTCAACTTTTCCCCAGAATCTCTCTTTTTTCCCTCTACCTTCTCTCTTTTTCCAGGTGCATAAAAGCTTATTTAAAAACCCCCCTTTTCAAATCCAATCTTTATTTTACTCCACAAAACCCTTGAATTTTGCTTTGTAGTCCCTTTTTTCCTGCCAGCTTACCTTTTAAACATTATTGTTTACCCCTTCTTTAGTTTAAACTCAAATTTTAAAACCCCCTGCCTAATCCCTTTTTATTCCTCCCCATTAAAGTTTCTCCCCCCCCTTTTCAGTTTTTGTTTCCCCTTAAACCCAGGACACCCAGTTTTTCTCTTTCCCAAAAACATCCCCCAATCATCTCTTTTTATCATTTGCCAACCCCACCATATTCAGACTTCCCACTTTTGACAATTTTCTTCTTTTTAAATTCTTTTTAGTAATTTTTTCAGGAAAAAAGGGGTTAAATGGACCCATTTTTCCCCGGCCTTTTTCAGTTGACTTTTCCCAACACGCATGGCTTACGGAGGAAAAGATTCTTATTCCACTTCCCCATGGATTTTTAAAAGGAAAAGAAATAAGACCAAAAAACTATTAAGTTTAAAAATCAAAGAAAACTCAGATGAGTGTTTTTTAAATAAACGGGGCACGTAGGGTTTTGGGCCTAAGTGTAATTTAGATATATAAAAAACGTACCTGAAATCTTATTTTGCATATGCTTAGGGCATATGCTTATATTTATTATTAATATTATATTATATATATTATATATATTTATATTTATATAAAATTTTAATATATATTATAATATATATATATATATATTATATTTTTATTTATATATTTATTTAGGGGGGGTACCACCTTTAAAAAAACGTCGGGGGCCCCCTCATCCTCAGAGAAAAAAATATAAACTTGCTTAAAGGGAAAACTCGGGGGGTTCCCCCTGAAGCTTTTGAGTTTTTTCCCCTTTTCCCCCCCCCTATATTTTATTTTATATTTTTTTAAAGCCCTAATCATTAAACAAAACATTCACAAAAATACGATAGAAAGTAAAACAACATAGGTAACCAGGTTTATTTTCTCAAATTACTTCGCCCCAGCCCCTGGGGGGGTGGGCCATGTGCCCCAGATTGTGCAGGCATTTCCTCCCCCCCCTAGATCGAAAACATTGAGTCTCTGAAAGAGGAAAAGTGGTCCCCCTTTGTGGCCCTTTGGGTTTTTCTATGATGAGCTTTTCACCCAGCTCTATTGGAGTTTAAATAATATATATTTATTAATATTTTATATATTTATTTTTTATATATTTTAATATAATTATATATATATATATTTTTTTTTTTTTTTTTTTTATTTTTCACCCCCGGCCCGTTTTCCCCCCAAAGGGCCCAGGGGGGCCCGAAAAAAAAAAAAAACTTTACCTTAATTCACCCCATCATGTCTTGCCAAAAGGGGTGCTTTACACTACATTTTTTTAAAACTGAAACTTTAAAACCCCTCCTTCAGGGGGCGGGGACTGTATTCCCTTTCCAGGCCTTCAAGTCCGGCCTCCCGGGTTTTCCCGGGAAATCCCTTATAAATGTTACTTTGCTAAACACCCAACGGAACGTCAAGTATTAAAAACCTTTGGGTTCCCCATTCATTTCCTTTATAAAAACCGTTTCCCCCACATCCCTCTGGAAGCCCAAAGCCCCTCGCACACAAAACCTCCTTTTACCCCCTCCCTCCAACCCTTCCTAGGGGGCCCCCAAACCCCCCCCTTCCTTCCACTACAGACTGTACACTCTTGAAGTTTTTCTTTTTGGGCTCCATTCTCTCTCATGTCCGAACCCCCTAAAAACAACCCTTCCTCCCCCCGGGGACAAACATTTGGAAAATTCCCCCCCACCCCCCTCCTAATTTCCCAAATACGAATTCTCGGGCATTATTTTCACACCACACATTTCCCTCAGACATTTACATTCCCCCTGCCTCCAGCCTTCTCCCGCTGCAACATTCATACCCACGCTTCACAAAAATATAAGAGCGTTGGTTTAAAAATATACTCTTATACATTCCCCTTTTGCCTCCAAGGACAAAGTTCTTGTCTCCACAGATCCTAAGTGCCCCCACCACTCTTTTTTCCCCCATCAATTCTAGATTTACCTCATTTTTTCATGACCCCTCCCCTGACACGTTCCCCTCCCAAAAAATCTGAAAACGTTCACCTCCCCCATTTCTTTTCCCCCTCCCTCCAATTGTTTTTCAAAACTTTTTATCACCCCAAATTTTTTTTTTTTAAACCTCCCTAACCTTACTCTTTCCTGTACACCCTTTTTTTTTCTTTTTTTGCACACCCTATTTATATTTTTTTATATATTTTATATTTATAAAATATATATATATTTATTTTATATATATATTTTTATAATATATATTTTAATAAATACATACCCTACATACATTTCTTTTAAAAACATACTTCGGGTGACTTGTTGGGGAAAAAAATATATACAGGACTCCCTTTAACTTCACGTTTTCAACTTTTTATGGGCTTCACAAAATTCGCGAATTCCCAACCGCCCCCAAAATTTCCCCGCCAAACCCAAAATTTCCCCGCCGCCAAATCATATTTAAGTTTCCCGGGCCCCCTGCGAGTCCCTACTACCCCCCTCCGACCCCCGCACTGGCAGCCAGCCCCCCCCCACCCCAGTGTGGGAGTGTTTTGTTTGTTCATTATTTGCTTTAAAATACAGTATAAAAAATGTAAACCCATTTATGACTGCATATTGGAAAAAGCTTTCGGACAGGTATTTTAAAAGATGACATCATGTGTTTACTTTTAACACTGCAAAAAATTTTAAAAATTTTGCTACAGCTTAAAAATTTAAAAATAGTAATAATAAAAAATAATAATAATAATAAAAATTTAATAATAATAAAATAATAATAATAAAAATGTATAAATTTAAGAAGGAAATTGTAAAAAAAATACGGAGGGAAAATGGTTGACCATTCTCAGTGTGACTTTGGGTTTTTTCTGGAGTGAAAATTTGTTTTCCCTGCTTTCCCAAAAATTTCACAAAAATTTACTGTGTTTGGTGCTTGTAGAGAGTGTTTCTGGAGTGGTAAGGCAGTTTTATTTAGGCAATGGTATTTAATAAACTTTCATGTTAAAAATAATACATGTTAATTTAAAAAATTTTTTACTATTTTTTTTTAAAACAGATGTTTTTAAATACATACATGTTAATAAAAATCATGGGTTTTTAATAATAAAATTTTACTATTTTTTTTATAACAAATTTTGTGTTATTTAAAAACCAAATGCCTCAAACCCCCTGAGTTATTTTGGGGAAAAGTTTTGGAAGAGCAGGGAGACTAATGTTCACTCCGCATAAAAAAAGTCACACTGACGTGGGTCAACCCCTCCCTATATTTTTGTACAATTTTCCCCTTCAATTTATCGTTTTTATTATTATTATTATTTTTTTTATTATTATTATTATTATTATTTTTATTAAATTTTTAATAGCAGAAAAGGGTTTTATTCTTTGCAGTGTTCAGAGTAAAAAAATGATGTCACCGTTTTTAAAAACCTGTCCCAAATTGCCATTCCCAAAAGGCAGTCATGAATGGGTTTTCATTATTTTTTTCTGTGTTTAATACAAATAAAAGAAAAAACAAAACATCCCCACAGTGGTAGGAGGGCCCGGTGCCCGTTGCGGGGGGGGGGTTTAGGGGGGTAGTAGAGACTGCTTTTGGGGGAGGAAATGGTGGAGTCAAAATAAAATAAGGGTTTCGTTCGGATTTTTTTTTCCCCGGAGGGGGGTTTGCCACCCCGGAAACCCAAGAAAATCAGTGCGTCATCGAGGACTGTCTAACTTATTTTCCCCTTGGGGGCCTTAATCTTGTCCCCCCGGATGCGACCCACACCAGTCGACTAACATAATGTTATTAAATACATGTTATTAAAAATTAAAATACGTTTTAAGCATAAATGTATATTTTATACCCAAATTTCGGGCCCTTTTCTTTTTATTTTATGATTATTCATGGGTTTTAACAAATTAAAGGGAAACAGTTTTTGTTAAAATTTTTTTCCCTCAATATATTGGGGCACCAAACATTCACGGTTTTTTATTTTATGTGAAAAAGTATTTAGGGTAAAAATAGGGAAGGTTTTTATTGCATTTTATGGATTTAGAAAAGGCATATGAAAAGAGGGTAGAGGAGCAATGTGGAGATGTTGTAAGTATATGGAATAGGTTTTTTAAAGGGTTTTTAAAGCTGTAAAGAGTTTTTATGAGGATAGTGAGGCTCAGGTTAGGGTGTGTAGGAAAAGAGGGGGACTACTTCCCGGTTTAAAAATAGGTCTTAGGGCAGGGGGGTGTGTAAAGTCACCATGGTTAATTTTAAATTTTTAGATGGGGTTGTTTAAAAGGGAAATAAATGCTAAAAGGGGTTGGGGGAAAGGGGGGGGATTTTTAAAATTTTTTTGGGAAACAAAACAAAATGGGAATTTTACACAGTTACTTTTTGCTGATGGTTTCTGTGCTTATGGGAGATTTTTAAAGAAAAATTTTTAAAAGGGGTTTTTTGGATGAGTTTTGGGGAAAGTGTGTAAAGGTAGAAAGTTGAAAGTGAAAATAGAAAAAAGTAAGGTTTATGAGGGTGTTTAAATGATTTAGATAAAAAAAAATTGGATAAACAAATTTTGGGGGGGAGGGTATGGAAGAAGTGAATGTTTTCAGATATTGGGAGTTGACGTGTCGGCGGGGGTGGTTTATGAAAGGGGTGGGTTTTAAACATGAATTGATGAGGGGAAAAAAAATTTGGGGGTTTCATTTAGGGATATGTGGAGTCCCAAAAAAAGTAAACTATGGAGGCAAAGAAGGGAAGTAAAGAAAAATAAATTTTGTACCCAAAACTCTTATATGGGTGTGAAACTTGGGTGGTAAATTGGGAGCCCGCGAGGAGACGGTTGGAGGAGTGGGATGTCCTGTTTAAGGGCAATGTGTGGTTTTAAAAATTTTATGGGAAGGGAAAAAATTCGGGGGGTGGAAATTTTGGAGAAAGGGGGGTTTGGGGTTAATTTAAAAATATTAGTCAGAGGGCCAGAAGAGGGGTTGTTGAGGGGGGTTTTGGGCATTTAAGAGAATGGGATCAAAGTAGAATGCATGGGGGAAAACAATAAAATCTGTAGGGGGGGAAGGGGGGTAGGGGTCGGGCCCCGAAAAGGGGTTTTTGGGGAGAGGGGGGGGTTTAAAAGGGGGGTTTTTTGGGCAAGGGGCTTGGACTTCCAGCAAGCGTGGGGCGTGTTGATAGGAGTGAAAGGAACAAAAGGTACTTGGGACCCCGACGATCTGTTATGGAGTGTGAGCCCGGGTAATATTTAGTGAAAAGGGTTCAGGGAAACCGGTTATTTTCATTTTGTCGGACTTGAGTCCAAAAGGAAAAAGGGAAGTACAATGCCTGCACCTTTTTTAAAAGGGGTGGGGTTTTGGGGTATTGGCCCGTTTGGAGGGATATGTTGTGTATCTTTTATGTGTTTCTTTAGACTGTTGTTTTGGCACCTCTGCAAAAAAAGTGATAATGGGGCGAGGGGTGGTGAAAGTGTTTAATGATGATAAAGTATTTTTTTTGGGGGTTTTCTTTTTTTTTGGGTCACCATGCCCGGTGGGAGACGGCCGATTGGGGTTGGGGAAAAAAAAAAAAAAAAAAATATATTATGGGAGAGTTTCAATGGAGAGGAAAAAATGGGGTTTGGTCAGGGGTTTTTAAAATAGAGTTAGAGCAAAGGGAAGGGGTCAGCAATAATGTTTAAGGATAAGTTTTTGGGAGGAAAAAAAAGGGGTACAAATGTTAAATTCAAAGGGTTATGTTGGAAATAAAAAAGATTGGATGTGAAAAGTGGGTTATAGTAAGCGTTTTTATGCACCTGGAGAAGAGGGGAAGTGTAGAGGGGGAGGAGAGATTTTTGGGGGAAAGTTGGGGTGGGAAAGCGTGGGGGGTTTTGAATTAAGTGTGAGAGTAATGGTGGTTGGGGATTTCAATGCTAAAGTGGGGTTAAAAATGTTTTTTAGAGGGAAAAGTAGTAGGTAAATTTGGGGGGGGCCGGGGGGAAAAGTAAATGGGAAAAACCCTTTTTAAATTTAGTATGTGTAGAAGAAATTTTTGGTTTTAAAAAGTAATACATATTTTTGAAAAAGAGGATAAAAAAATATTCAAGGTATGATGTAGCACGTAATTTAAAGTAGTTTGTTTGGGTTATGTACTGGTGGAAAAAGGATGAGGGGTTGGCCCCCAGGAAAGTTTCATGTTTATTTGAAAGGGGGAACCCGATATTCGGATCATTATTTAGTTGTAGCACAGTTTGAGTTTAAAAGGGGATGGGAAAAAAAAGGGGAAAGGGGGCAACAAAAAAGGAAGAGGGAGGTGAAAATGTTTTTAAACTAAGGGAGGGGGAAGTTCGGGCGAGATATAAACGGCTATTGGCAGAAAGGTGGGCTTGTGCCCAAAAATGAAAGGGGAGTGGGGGGGTTTGGGAAAAGGGTTGGAATAGTTTTTTTAAAAAAGGAGTATTAGAAAATTTTTGGGGGAGAAGTTTCTGGTTTTAAGGGGGGTCGGGGGCAGGGGGGAAAGAGGAAGGGGAAAATTTGGGGAAATGAAAGAAGTAAAAGGGTGTTTATAAAAGAAAAAAAGGGAGCTTACGGAAAAGGTTTTTACAAAGCCAAAAAGTGTTTTTAAGAAAGAGCAGAGTATATGGAGGTAAAAAAAAAGGGTTTAAGGAGTGGTGAGAGGGGTGCAAAGGGAGCAGATGAAAGAGTGGGAAAAGGTAAAGGGCAAGAATTTTAATGAAAAGAAAGGAAAAAAAATTTTTGGGGTTTAGTTAAACAGTTAAGGGAAAACCTAGGGAAAATTTGGATTTGTCAGTTTAAAAAAAGAGTAGGGGAGTTTAAAAATAGTGGGGGAGAGGGGGGTATTAGGTAGATGGCGAGAATATTTTTAGGGAAAATTTTAAATGTTGAGGAAGAAAGGGGGGGCGGGGAAAATTTTATGCCTGGTCAGGGAGGTTTTACCATTTTTAGGAGGGGAAAAAAGAGCGAAAGTAAGTGTGGTTGGGGGTTTGGAGGCATTAGTAGAATGAAAGGAGGTTAAAGCAGCTGGAATGGGTGGGTTTATGACAGAAATGTTTAAAAACGGGGGGGATTAGTGTTTTGGGGTGGTTTGTACTTTTGTTTAATAAATGATTTGAAAGAGGGGGGTTTAATAGGGATTGGCCCGAGAGATGTATAGTCCCTTTTTATAAAGGGAAAGGGGACAAAAGAGTTTTTAAAAAAATTTTAGGGGGAATAAATTTATGAGGATACCAGGAAAAATATACGGTAGGGTTATAATTGAAAGGGAAATTTGAGGTAAGACAGGGAAAGTAGGGTTGCGGATGAAGGGAGGGGAGGCTTCAGAGTGGGTAGGGGGGATGTGTAGATCAAGTTTTTTACATTGAAAACATATATGTGAAAAAGTATTTAGTAAAGGGAGGGAAGTTTTTATTGCTTTTTTGGATTTAGAAAAAGGGAAAAATGATAAGGGGGATAGGGAAACAAGGGGGCAGATGTTGCAAAATATATGGGGAAAAGGTTGGTTTAAAAATTTTAAATGCTGTAAAGAGCTTTTATGAGGATAGTGAGGCTCGGTTGGGTGTGTAAAAAGAGAGGGGGAAAAATTCCCCGGGAAAAAAAAGGTCTTAGACAGGGATGTGTAAAGCACCATGGTTGTTTAAAATTTTTATAGATGGGGGGTTTTAAAAGAAGTAAATGCTTTTTTTGTTATGGGGAGGGGGGGGGATTTAAAATTTTAAAGGGGGAAACAAAATTTAAAATGGTAATTTACCAGTTCCCTTTTTTTGTGATACTGTTTTTTATGGGGGGATTCTAAAGAAAAATTGCAAAGGTTAGGGGATGAGTTTGAGGGAAAGTGTGTAAAGGTAGAAAGTTGAAATTTAAATAAAAAGAGTAAGGTTTATGAGGGTATTTTAAATGATTTAGATAAAAGAAAAATTGGGGTATCAAATTGGGGAGGGGGGAGTTTTGGAAAAAGTGAATGTTTTCAGATTCGTTTCTTGGGAGCTGGTTTTCGGCGGATGGGGGTTTATTTAAGGTTAGGTTTAAACATAGAATTTATGAGGGGAAAAAAAAAGGGGAGTGGTGCGTTGAGGTATATGTGGAGTCAAAAAAAGTTTTTTCTTGGAGGGAAAAAAGGGAATTTTATGAAAGTTATAGTAATACCCAAAACTCTTATATGGATGTGAAGCTTGGGTGGTAAAAGCAGCAGCGAGGGGACGGTTGGAGGCAGTGGGGGATTTTCCTGTTTAAGGGCAATGGGTGGGGGTAAAAATTATGCAGGAAAAAAATTTGGGAAATGTGGAAATTAGGGGGGAAAGGGGTGGAGTTTTAAAAAAAGCATTTGTCAGAGGGCAGGAAGAGGGGTTGTTGAGGTGGTATGGTCATTTAGAGAGAATGGATCCAATTAGAATGGGGCATGGAAAGCATATTTAAAAATTTAGGGGAAGGAAGGAGGGGTAGGGGCGTCCTCGAAAAGGGGTTTGGGAAAAAGGGGGGTTTAAAAGGGGGGTTTTGTGGGGGTAGGGGCTTGAACTTCCAGCCAAAACGTGCCATGAGCGTATTGGTTTGGAGTGAATGGAGGCGAATGATTTTTGGGACCCCGAAAGATCTGTTTGGGTGGAGCAGGGGAAATATTTAGTAAAGGATTCAGGGGGAAACCCGGGTTTTTTCATAAAGTCGGACTTGAATCCTGGAAATGGGAAGTCAATGCCCGAATTTTTAAAAGGGGGGGTTTTTGGGATATTGGCAGTTTTGGGGGAAAATGTTGTGTATCTTTATTGTATATCTTTTTGAAATTTTTTTATTTGAGCACCTCTGCAAAAGCAGTGATTGTGTGAGTGTGGGAAAAATGTTGGGTTTATGATGAAAGTATTTTCTTTTTGGGGGTTTTTTTTTCTTTTTGGGTCACCCCGCCTCGGTGGGAAGCGGCCGACTTTTGAAAAAAAAAAAAAATAAAAATTTATATTTATATATATATAAATTAAATTTATTATTTTATATATATATATATTTTTAAAATATTTTTATATAAAATACATACATGCCGGTAGTAGGTTGGTAGACAGCAACCCCTCCAGGGAGGTAACCGTCCCGCCAAATGGTTTTTAAAAAAAAAGCCCGTGATTTTTTTAAAATGATGGTTTGGATTGCTAAGTCTTTTGTCGTCTCATAAATTGCAAGTTTTCAGGCTGTCTTGCTACTTCTATTACATTAGGGCACCCCTACAATAATGTTTCACATTTTATATTTTTACAACACCATGGCTTACGGAGGAAAGATTCTATTCCACTTCCCCATGGATATAAAAGGAAAAGTAATAAGACCAAGACTATTAAGATAAAATCAAAGAAAACTCAGATGAGTGTGTATAAATAAACGTGTACACGTATGTGTAGTGTGACCTAAGTGTAAGTAGATATATCAAAACGTACCTGTAATCTTGCATATGCATATGCATATGCATATGCATATATATATATATATATATATATATATATATATATATATATATATATATATATATTTATATATATATATATATATATATATATATATATATATATTATATATTATATATATATATATATAGGGAGGTACCACCTCTAGAACTGTCCTGGGGACCCTCATCCTCAGAGAAAAGAATAAACTTGCTTCAGGGAAAACTCAAGGTTCTCCCTGAAGCTGTTTGAGTATTTTCTCCTACCACCCCCTATATTTTATATATATTTTATTTAAAGACATAATACATTGACAAAACATTCACAAAAATACGATAGAAAGTAAAACAACATAGGTAACTCAGAGCTACTTCTCGAATACTTCGTCCAGCTCCCTGGCGGTGGGCCATGTGCCCAGATTGCTGCAGCATTTCCTCTCTAGATCGCAACACTGAGTCTCTGAAAGAGGAAGCTGGTCGCCCTGTGGTCCTTGGTTTCTATGATGAGCTTTTCACCCAGCTCTATTAGGAGCTTATAATATATATATATATATATATATATATATATATATATATATATATATATATTATATAATATATATATATATTTTTTTTTTTTTTTTTTTATTATCACACCGGCCGATTCCCACCAAGGCAGGGTGGCCCGAAAAAGAAAAACTTTCACCATCATTCACTCCATCACTGTCTTGCCAGAAGGGTGCTTTACACTACAGTTTTTAAAACTGCAACATTAACACCCTCCTTCAGAGTGCAGGCACTGTACTTCCCATCTCCAGGACTCAAGTCCGGCCTGCCGGTTTCCCTGAATCCCTTCATAAATGTTACTTTGCTCACACTCCAACTGCACGTCAAGTATTAAAAACCATTTGTCTCCATTCACTCCTATCAAACACGCTCAGCATGCCTGCTGAAGTCCAAGCCCCTCGCACACAAAACCTCCTTTTACCCCCTCCCTCCAACCCTTCCTAGGCCGACCCCTACCCCGCCTTCCTTCCACTACAGACTGATACACTCTTGAAGTTATTCTGTTTCGCTCCATTCTCTCTACATGTCCGAACCACCTCAACAACCCTTCCTCAGCCCTCTGGACAACAGTTTGGTAATCCCGCACCTCCTCCTAACTTCCAAACTACGAATTCTCTGCATTATATTCACACCACACATTGCCCTCAGACATGACATCTCCACTGCCTCCAGCCTTCTCCTCGCTGCAACATTCATCACCCACGCTTCACACCCATATAAAGCGTTGGTAAAACTATACTCTCATACATTCCCCTCTTTGCCTCCAAGGACAAAGTTCTTTGTCTCCACAGACTCCTAAGGCACCACTCACTCTTTTTCCCTCATCAATTCTATGATTCACCTCATTCTTCATAGACCCATCCGCTGACACGTCCACTCCCAAATATCTGAATACGTTCACCTCCTCCATACTCTCTCCCTCCAATCTGATATTCAATCTTTCATCACCTAATCTTTTTTGTTATCCTCATAACCTTACTCTTTCCTGTATTCACCTTTAATTTTCTTCTTTTGCACACCCATATATATATATATATATATATATATATATATATATATATATATATATATATATATATATATATATATATATATATATACATATATATATACATACATACATACATACATACAACATACACACATACATACGGCTGACTTGTTGAAAAATATATATACAGGACTCCCTCAACATTCACGTTTTCAACTTTCATGGGCTTCACACATTCGCGAATTCCCAACCGCCAAATTCCCAGCCACCAAAATTCCCACCCCCAAAATCATTTTTTAAGTTTCCCGCCACCGGGAGTCCCTACTACCCCCCTCCGACCCCCGAAACGGGCAGCCACCCTCCCACCCCATGTGGGAGTGTTTTGTTTGTTCATTATTTGCTTTAAACTACATATAAAAAATGAAAACCCATTCATGACGCATTTTTAATAGCTATTCGGACAGGTTTTAAAACGATGACACATTGTTTCCCTTTGAACCGCAAAGAATTAAACATTTTGCTACAGCTAAAAAATAACAATAGTAATAATAATAAAAATAAAAATAAAAAATAATAAAAATTTAATAATAATAATAATAATAAAAATGTAAAATTGAAGAAGGAAATTGTACAAAAATAGAGGGAGGGGTTTTGACCATCTCAGTGTGACTTTTTTTATGCTGGAGTGAACATAGTTCCATCCCTTTCCCAAACATTTTCACAAAAATTTCACGTTTTTTGGTGCTTGTAGATTGAGTTACGGGAGGGGTAAGGCAGTGATTGAGGCAAGGGTTTTTTAAATAACATACATGTTAATAATAATACATTTATTAAAATAATACTATTTATTTAAAACAGATTTATTAAAACATACATGTTAAAAATAATACATTTTATTAAAAATAACATGTACATATTATTTAAAACAAAGTGTTATTAAATACCACCCCCAAACCCCCGATTATTGAAATGTTTGGAAGAGCGGGGAGACTAATGTTCACTCCAGCATAAACAAAGTCAACTGACGTGGTCAACCACTCCCAAAAATTTTGTACTTTTTTCCTTCTTAAATTATATCGTTTTTTATTTTTATTTTATTTTTATTATTATTATTATTATAATGTTATTATTGCAATAGCAGAAATGTTTGATTCTTTGCAGTGTTCAAGAGTAAACAAATGATGTCACCGCTAATACCTGCCCGAATGCCATTCCAACATGCAGTCATGAAAGGGTTTTCATTTTTTATCTGTTTTAAAAACAAATAATGAAAAAACAAAACATCACCCACATGTAGGAGGGCTGGTGCCCGTTGCGGGGTTGAGGGGGGGGGAGTAGAGACTGCATTGGTGGAGGGAGTGGTGGAGTCAAAATAAGATAAATTTCGTTTTTTTTTTAAACCCCCCGGGGGGGTTTGCCACCCAGGATAACCCAAGAAAGTCATGCTCACGAGGGGCTGTCTAACTTATTCCATGGGTCCTTAACTTTTCCCCCCGGTCGACCCCCCCATCGACACATAATTTAAACAACATGTTTTAAATAACATACTTTTAAAAACATAAATGTATAATTTTTTACAATTACACATTTTCATGTATTTTTTGATTATTTGTTTTAACAAGTTAAAAGGAAACAGTATTGTAATATATTTCCCTACAAATATATTGGGGCACCAAACATTCACGGTTTTTTATTTTATGTGAAAAAGTATTTAGGGTAAAAATAGGGAAGGTTTTTATTGCATTTTATGGATTTAGAAAAGGCATATGAAAAGAGGGTAGAGGAGCAATGTGGAGATGTTGTAAGTATATGGAATAGGTTTTTTAAAGGGTTTTTAAAGCTGTAAAGAGTTTTTATGAGGATAGTGAGGCTCAGGTTAGGGTGTGTAGGAAAAGAGGGGGACTACTTCCCGGTTTAAAAATAGGTCTTAGGGCAGGGGGGTGTGTAAAGTCACCATGGTTAATTTTAAATTTTTAGATGGGGTTGTTTAAAAGGGAAATAAATGCTAAAAGGGGTTGGGGGAAAGGGGGGGGATTTTTAAAATTTTTTTGGGAAACAAAACAAAATGGGAATTTTACACAGTTACTTTTTGCTGATGGTTTCTGTGCTTATGGGAGATTTTTAAAGAAAAATTTTTAAAAGGGGTTTTTTGGATGAGTTTTGGGGAAAGTGTGTAAAGGTAGAAAGTTGAAAGTGAAAATAGAAAAAAGTAAGGTTTATGAGGGTGTTTAAATGATTTAGATAAAAAAAAATTGGATAAACAAATTTTGGGGGGGAGGGTATGGAAGAAGTGAATGTTTTCAGATATTGGGAGTTGACGTGTCGGCGGGGGTGGTTTATGAAAGGGGTGGGTTTTAAACATGAATTGATGAGGGGAAAAAAAATTTGGGGGTTTCATTTAGGGATATGTGGAGTCCCAAAAAAAGTAAACTATGGAGGCAAAGAAGGGAAGTAAAGAAAAATAAATTTTGTACCCAAAACTCTTATATGGGTGTGAAACTTGGGTGGTAAATTGGGAGCCCGCGAGGAGACGGTTGGAGGAGTGGGATGTCCTGTTTAAGGGCAATGTGGGGTTTGAAAATTTTATGCAAAAAAAATTCGGAGGGGGAAAATTAGGAAAAGGGGTGTGGAGTTAATAAAAGTTTTTGTCAGAGGGCAGAAGAGGGGTTGTTGAGGGGGTTTTGGGGTTTTTTAGAGAGAATGCATCAAAGTGAATGCAGGGGGAAAAGCAATAAATCGTAGGGGGGGAAAGGGGGGTAGGGGTCGCCCTCGAAAGGGTTGGAGAGGGGGGTAAAGGGGTTTTTTGTGGGCAAGGGGCTTGGTTCCAGCAAGCGTGGGGCGTGTTAGATAGGAGTGAATGGAACAAATGGTACTTGGGACCTGACGTCTGTTGGAGTGTGAGAGGGTAATATTTAGTAAAAGGGTTCAGGGAAACCGGTTATTTTCATTAGCGGACTTGGCCCGGAAATGGGAAAACAATGCCTGTTTTTTTTAAAAGGGTGGTTTGGGGTATTTGGCAGTTTTGGAGGGATATTTGTGTATCTTTATGTGATGCTTTGCTGTTGTATTTGGCACCTCTGCAAAAACAGTGATAATGTGGAGTGTGGTGAAAGTGTTGAATGATGTAAAGTATTTTTTTTTGGGGTTTTCTTTTTTTTTTGGGTCCCTGCCCCGGTGGGAGCGGCCGATTTTGAAAAAAAAAAAAAAATTTTTTATATTATGGGAGAGTTTTAATGGAGAGGAAAAAATGGGATTAGGTAGGGGTTTTCAAATAGAGTTAGAGCAAGAAGGAGTCAGAAAATGTGAAGGATAAGTTGGCAGGAAAAAGAACAAAAATTAAAACCCGGTGATGTGGAAATAAAATAAGATTGGATGTGGGAAAAAAGTGGGTTAAGTTAAGCGTGTATGCACCCGGGAAGGAGAGTTAGGGAGAGGAGAGATTTGGGGAATGTTGAGGGAAATGGTGGGAGGGGTTTTTAATTAGTGTGGAGAAGGTGGTTGGGGATTTCAATCTAAAGTGGGTTAAAAAAAGTTATAGGGGAAAATGTAGGTAAATTTGGGGTGCCGGGGGTAAATGTAAAAGGGAAGCCTTTTAAATTTAGTATGTTAGAAAAAAATTTGGTAATAAATAATACATTTTTTATGAAAAGAGGATAATAAAAATACAAGGTATGATGTAGCACGTAATGAAAGTAGTTTGTTAGATTATGTACTGGTGGATAAAAGGATGATGGGTAGGCTCCAGGATGTACATGTTTATAGAGGGGCAACTGATATATCGGATCATTATTTAGTTGTAGCTACAGTTAGAGTAAGAGGTAGATGGGGAAAAGAGGAAGGTGGCAAACAACGTAAGAGGGAGGTGAAAGTGTTAATAAACTAAGGGAGGAGGAAGTTCGGGCGAGATATAAGCGACTATTGGCAGAAAGGTGGGCTAGTGCAAAGATGAGTAGTGGGGGGGTTTGAAGAGGGTTGGAATAGTTTTAAAAATGCAGTATTAGAATGTGGGCAGAAGTTTCTGGTTATAGGAGGGTGGGGGCAGGAGGGAAAGAGAGTGTGATTGGTGGAATGATGAAGTAAAGGGTGTGATAAAAGAGAAAAAGGTAGCTTACGAGAGGTTTTTACAAAGCAGAAGTGTTTATAAGAAGAGCAGAGTATATGGAGAGTAAAAGAAAGGTGAAGAGAGTGGTGAGAGAGTGCAAAAGGAGAGCAGATGAAAGAGTGGGAGAGGATAATGTCAAGAAATTTTAATGAAAAGAAGAAAAAATTTTGGAGTGAGTTAAACAAGTTAAGAAAGCCTAGGGAAAGTATGGATTTGTCAGTTAAAAACAGAGTAGGGGAGTTAGTAGATGGGGAGAGGGAGGTATTAGGTAGATGGCGAGAATATTTTGAGGAACTTTTAAATGTTGAGGAAGAAAGGGAGGCGGTAATTTCATGCACTGGTCAGGGAGGTATACCATCTTTTAGGAGTGAAGAAGAGCAGAATGTAAGTGTGGTGGAGGTACGTGAGGCATTACGTAGAATGAAAGGAGGTAAAGCAGCTGGAACTGATGGGATCATGACAGAAATGTTAAAAGCAGGGGGGGATATAGTGTTGGAGTGGTTTGTACTTTTGTTTAATAAATGTATGAAAGAGGGGAAGGTACCTAGGGATTGGCAGAGAGCATGTATAGTCCCTTTATATAAAGGGAAAGGGGACAAAAGAGTTTGTAAAAATTATAGAGGAATAAGTTTACTGAGTATACCAGGAAAAGTATACGGTAGGGTTATAATTGAAAGAATTAGAGGTAAGACAGAATGTAGGATTGCGGATGAGCAGGGAGGCTTCAGAGTGGGTAGGGGATGTGTAGATCAAGTGTTTACATTGAAAGCATATATGTGAACGTATTTAGATAAAGGTAGGGAAGTTTTTATTGCTTTTGGATTTAGAAAAGGCATATGATAGAGTGGATAGGGGAGCAATGTGGCAGATGTTGCAAGTATATGGAATAGGTGGTAAGTTACTAAAGGGCTGTAAAGAGCTTTTATGAGGATAGTGAGGCTCAGGTTGGGTGTGTAGAAGAGAGGGAGAATACTTCCGGAAAAAGTAGGTCTTAGACAGGGATGTGTAATGTCACCATGGTTGTTTAATATATTTATAGATGGGGTTGTAAAAGAAGTAAATGCTAGGGTGTTCATGAGAGGGGGTGGGATTTAAATTATGGGGAATCAAATTCAAAATGGTAATTGACACAGTTCCCTTTTTTGCTGATGATACTGTGCTTAGGGGGAGAATTCTAAAGAAAAATTGCAAAGGTTAGGTGGATGAGTTTGAGAATGTGTGTAAAGGTAGAAAGTTGAAAGTGAAATAGAAAAGAGTAAGGTGATGAGGGTATCAAATGATTTAGATAAAGAAAAATTGGATATCAAATTGGGGAGGAGGAGTATGGAAGAAGTGAATGTTTTCAGATACGTACTTGGGAGCGACGTGTCGGCGGATGGATTTATGAAGGATGAGGTTAATCATAGAATTGATGAGGGAAAAAAGGTGAGTGGTGCGTTGAGGTATATGTGGAGTCAAAAAAAGTTATCTATGGAGGCAAGAAGGGAATGTATGAAAGTATAGTAGTACCAACACTCTTATATGGATGTGAAGCTTGGGTGGTAATGCAGCAGCGAGGAGACGGTTGGAGGCAGTGGAGATGTCCCGTCTAAGGGCAATGTGTGGTGAAATATTATGCAGGGAAAAATTTGGAGTGTGGAAATTAGGGGAAGGTGTGGAGTTAATAAAGCATTAGTCAGAGGGCAGAAGAGGGGTTGTTGAGGTGGTATGGTCATTTAGAGAGAATGGATCAAAGTAGAATGACATGGAAAGCATATAAAATCTTTAGGGGAAGGAAGGAGGGGTGGGGGTCGTCCTCAAAAAGGGTTGAAAGAGGGGGTAAAGGAGGTTTTGTGGGCTGGGGGCTTGAACTTCCAGCAAGCGTGCATGAGCGTATTAGGTTAGGAGTGAATGGAGGCGAATGATACTTGGGACCTGACGATCTGTGGAGTGGAGCAGGGTAAATATTTAGTGAAAGGATTCAGGAAACCGGTTTTTTTCATATAGTCGGACTTGAGTCCTGGAAAGGGGAAGTACAATCCCTGCACTTTTAAAGGAGGGGTTTGGGATATTGGCAGTTTGGGGGATATGTTGTGTATCTTTTTTACGTATATGTTCTGAATTTGTTGAAATTCTGAGCACCTCTGCAAAAGCAGTGATATGTGTGAGTGTGGTGAAAGTGTTGATGATGATGAAAGTTTTTTCTTTTTGGGGATTTTCTTTCTTTTTGGGTCACCTGCCTCGGTGGGAGACGGCCGACTTGTTGAAAAAAAAAAAAAAAAAATATTATATATATATATATATAATATATATATATATTTATATATATTATATATTTTATTTTATATATTATATATATACATACATACATGCCAGGTAGTAGGTTGGTAGACAGCAACCATCCAGGGAGGTACTACCGTCCTGCCAAGTGAGTGTTAAACGAAAGCCTGTGATTGTTTTACATGATGGTAGGATTGCTGATGTCTTTTGTCTGTCTCATAAATATGCAAGATTTACAGGCATGTCTTGCTACTTCTACTTACACTTAGGTCACACTACACATACATGTACACATTTATATATACACACTCATCTGAGTTTTCTTTGATTTTATCTTAATAGTTCTTGGTCTTATTACTTTTCCTTTTATATCCATGGGGAAGTGGAATAGAATCTTTCCTCCGTAAGCCATGCGTGTTGTAAAAGTCAACTAAAATGCCGGGAACAATGGGCTTTGTAACCCCTTTTCCTGTAAAAATTACTTAAAAAGAATAATAAGAAGAAAATTGTTTTTTTTTCTTTTTGGGTCACCCTGCCCCGGTGGGAAAACGGCCGACTTGTTGAAAAAAAAAAAAAAAAAAAAAAAAAAAAAAAAAAAAAAACATCATACATACATACCATACGGCCGACTTGTTGAAAAAAAAAAATTATTAATATTATATATATATATATTTATATATATTATATATATATTTTATATATATATATATACATACATGCCCGGTAGTAGGTTGGTAGACAGCAACCGCCCAGGGAGGTACTACGTCCTGCCAAGTGAGTGTAAAACGAAAGCCTGTAATTGTTTTACATGATGGTAGGATTGCTGGTGTCCTTTTTTCTGTCTCATGAACATGCAAGATTTCAGGTACGTCTTGCTACTTCTACTTACACTTAGGTCACACTACACATACATGTACAAGCACATATATTACACACCCCTCTGGGTTTTCTTCTATTTTCTTTCTAGTTCTTATTCTTTTTTTATTTCCTCTTATCTCCATGGGGAAGTGGAACAGAATTCTTCCTCCGTAAGCCATGCGTGTTGTAAGAGGCGACTAAAATGCCGGGAGCAAGGGGCTAGGGGACCTCTTCTCCTGTATATATTACTAAATGTAAAAGGAGAACTTTCGTTTTTTCCTTTTGGGCCACCCCGCCTTGGTGGGATACAGCCGGTGTGTTGAAAGAAGAAAGATATATACGTATATATATATATATTATATATATATAATATATATATATATATTATATATATATATATATATATATATATAAAATATATATATATATATATATATATATGTATGTATATATATATATATTTAATTTTTCAACCTTTAGAGTGAGATAAGGATCAGGGGTCTCGACCCTCAAAGAGTTAAATCTTCTCAGGGTTTGGCGTTTCAACCTGACATTCTTTTTCGCAATTTTCTGTGTACTGTAAATTAACATTTATGTATATAAAGAATTAAACTGGTGTTTTAGCTCACAAAGATTTGTTAGAGTCAATTTTCTTCACATGTAATACTTTTTTAGAAAACAACAGATTTTCTACATTACCTTCAGTAAGGTTTCTTGCCGTTCAGCATTTAATCTCAGTATTTCACGAATTTCTGCTAGAGCTGTGGAACATGATTCCAACATATGAAAAGTGTGAATTTCCATCTGAGATGAGTCCAGGTTATCAGCTGTGGAAGATTTAGACGAGCCTTGATGAGCTACAAGATCCCCTCGTATAGTTAACCCAGTAGACTCTGAACCAAGATCATCATCTTCTACAGCACCCCACCACCTGTCTCTTGCCCGCTGTGCTGCACGACGATATCTGCTACATAAATCAAATGTAAATTACATGTACATTTTTCTATTAAGAAATCTGAGAAACTTCTACCCCTTGACCCATGTGTGTGTGCCCATTAGAATTTTTTTTTTTTACTAATGATTAGTTTTGATAATCTTTCTACTCTGTCAGCCTAAGTAACTGAGCTATTTCTCCTTGTGGTCCACAGATGAAACTTGAAGTATTGTTAGAATGTGCTAAAGAGGTGTCAGATATTGGCCACTTTGTGCTTCATCCATACATTTTACTTATTCTAGCATTATGCCAGTCACACCATCTTAGTGCTACATCTGAAGTTTAAGACACATTTTACTTCAACTCAAAAAAATCATCACCCAAGTTGAAGAATTGTGACTTTTAAACCTCAGATGTTGATAGACAGGTTTTAAACTGTACTTAGCTTTCTACGGTGCACATTTACAGCACAGACTCATTCTCTCACATCTAGGCCCATATTTACTGCTCACAGCTTATCTGAGTGAGCTGAGCTCATGGTGTAGTAATACAGGACTGACCTGTGCTTCAAAGCTGTAGTACTACAGGACCCACCCCAAAATGGTTAAGAGCAAGGCAAGAGCCAAAAATAATAAACATGAATATAACTGAAAAGAACTGTATTAACAAAGCCCTCTAAAGTGAGTGCCATATTTACAAGGTATGCCTGTATAAGGAAATTCCAACAATTTGAAACAAATACATGAATACAAATTATATACCTTCCCCTTTTACGAGGTGGTTCACTCTCAATAGTTTCAGTCTTGCATTTACCCTCTGATGAAGCACATGTTTGGGCAGACACCATTACTGTATTTACAGAAGTCACTGATAAAGGAGCAGAAGCCACTGATAAAGTATCTTGATCAGGAACAATAGTGGTGGTGAGAGAAAGACTGTCCTGAGGTACATCAAGCTCTTGCTCCTCTAAATTTGAAGGATTCAATTTCTCAATCTTTTCTTTTCGTATGAGAGGCACTACTTGATCAAGTATTTGAAAGTAAGGCCAATCTGCATTTGCTGTTGAATAGCCACCTTTAATGTCCTGAAATATCAGAATGTTCATTAAAACATATCTCTTTGAAAAAATGACAAATTAAATTTTAAATTCAAATTAAATTAAATTAAATTAAATTTTACATCAATTACAAATTTATTATCATACCATGATAATCCACATCCCCAAAATGCTACATTTTTTAACCAAAAAAGAAGTACAGGTCTCCCTCAACATTCACGTTTTCAACTTTCATGGGCTTCACACATTCGCGAATTCCCAACCGCCAAATTCCCAGCCACCAAATTCCCAGCCGCCAAATCATATTTAAGTTTCCCGCCAACTGCGAGTCCCTACTACCCTCCCTCCGACCCCCGCAACTGGCAGCCAGCCCTCCCACCACTCAGTGTGGTGAGTGTTTTGTTTGTTCATTATTTGCTATTAAACTACAGTATAAATAATGTAAACCCATTCATGACTGCATATTGGAATGGCTATTCGAACAGGTATTAGATGGTGACATCATGTGTTTACTCTTGAACACTGCAAAGAATTAAACATTTCTGCTACAGCTAATAATAACAATAGTAATAATAATAATAATGATAATAATAATACAGTTTTTAAACTGCAACATTAACATCCCACTCTGAAGGAGGGGTGTTAATGTTGCAGTTTAAAAACTGTAGTGTAAAGCACCCTTCTGGCAAGACAGTGATGGAGTGAATGATGGTGAAAGTTTTTCTTTTTCAGGCCACCCTGCCTTGGTGGGAATCGGCCAGTGTGTTAATAATAAAAAAAATAAATAATAATAATAATAATAATAATAATAATAGTAGGTAGTAGGTTGGTAGACAGCAACCATCCAGGGAGGTACTACCGTCCTGCCAAGTGAGTGTAAAACGAAAGCCTGTGATTGTTTTACATGATGGTAGGATTGCTGATGTCTTTTGTCTGTCTCATAAATATGCAAGATTACAGGCATGTCTTGCTACTTCTATTTACACTTAGGTCACACTACACATACATGTACACATTTATTTATACACACTCATCTGAGTTTTCTTTGATTTTATCTTAATAGTTCTTGGTCTAATTACTTTTCCTTTTATATCCATGGGGAAGTGGAATAAGAATCTTTCCTCCGTAAGCCATGTGTGTTGTAAAAGTCAACTAAAATGCCGGGAACAATGGGCTAGTAACCCCTTTTCCTGTAAAGATTACTAAAAAGAATAAGAAGAAGAAAATTGTTTTCTTTCTTTTTTGGGTCACCCTGCCTCGGTGGGAGACGGCCGACTTGTTGAAAAAAAAAAAAAATAATAATAATAAATATGATATAATTGAAGGAGGAAATTGTACAAAAATACGAGGGAGTGGTTGACACATCGTCAGTGTGACTTTGTTTATGCTGGAGTGAACATTAGTCTCCCTGCTCTTCCAAACATTTCACAATAATTCATTGTGTTTGGTGCTTGTAGATTGAGTGTGACTGGAGTGGTAGAGGCAGTGATTGAGGCAATGGTATTTAATAACATACATGTTAATAATAATACATGTTATTAATAATATGTACTTTTATTATTTATAACATATATGTTATTAAATACATACATGTTAATAATAATACATGTTATTAATAATAACATGTACTATTATTATTTATAACATACATGTTATTAAATACCACTGCCTCAACCGCTGAGTTATTGTGAAATGTTTTGAAGAGCAGGGAGACTAATGTTCACTCCAGCATAAACAAAGTCACACTGACGATGTGTCAATCACTCCCTCGTATTTTTGTACAATTTCCTTCTTCAATTATATCGCATTTATTATTATTATTATTATTATTATTATTATTATTATTATTATTATTATTATTATTATTATTATTATTATTATTATTACTATTGTTATTATTAGCAACAGCAGAAATGTTCGATTCTTTGCTGTGTTCAAGAGTAAACACATGATGTCACCGTCTAATACCTGTCCTAATAGCCATTCCAATATGCAGTCATGAATGGGTTTACATTATTTATTCTGTAGTTTAATAGCAAATAATGAACAAACAAAACACTCACCACACAGTGGTGGGAGGGCTGGCTGCCAGTTGCGGGGGTCGGAGGGAGGGTAGTAGGGACTCGCAGTGGTGGAGTCTGTGGTATTTAATAACATACATGTTATTAACATACATGTTATTAAAGCATAACATGTATATATTTAGTACAATTTACGATGTTTTCATGTATTTTATGATTATTCATGGTTCAACAAGTTAAGGAAGCAGTATTGTAATACATTTCCCTACAATATACTGGGGCACCAAACATTCATGGTTTTTCAACATTCGCGAGGCTCTTGATCCCCTAACCCTCGCGAATGTTGAGGGAGACCTGTACTTTTCTTCATGTACTGTAAATATGCACATCAACATGCATGCACACACATATACACACATATACAGTGCTCGTAATGGCATTATACCGGGTGAGTGCCCCAGCACAATGCCGTAATGAAAATCAAAAGCCCACCACACAGGGAGGTCTTTTTTCATCAGTGCATCCTGCTGGGTAGCAGCTGTTAGCACAATGTCACGGCCTGCTGCCACACTTTACATTGATTTCTCATTGCTCACATGGCTGCCGTGGTCAGAGGAAGTGTTGCACTTTTGTCTCTCATCCACCTCATCTTTTGTCTAGTATTCCCTCTGGTTTTGGGGCTATACATCTTTGATTATGGGTAAAAGGAAGTCTTTAACACCTGAAACTATAGCTCAAATCATAGGGCTTCACAAAGCTGGGCACCAGATGCAACAAATAGTGGAGAATGTTGGTGTGTGTGAGCATTCAGTGAGGAACTGGGTGCAGCATTTCAAGGCTGGTGGTGGTGTCGAGTAACCATCTGCCAATTCTCGGCCTGGCCCCTCCAAGAAGACATCTGTTCATACCTTAACCGCATTAAAGAGTAGTTCCTCTCTAACCGCTTCTTTAACACAGTTAAGGTACAAACAGATACATATCTTCTTGGAAGGGCCAAGCCAAGGTTTGGCAAACGTTAACTCGACACCACCACCAGCCTTGAAACACTGCACCCAGTTCCTCACTTAATGTTCACACACACCAATATTCTCCACTATTTCTTTCGTCTGGTGCCCAACTTTGTAAAGCCCTATGATTTGAGCTGTAGTTTCAGGTGTTAAAGACTTCCTTTTACCCAAAATCAAATATGTATAGTCCCAAAACCAAAGGGAACACTGGACAAAAGATGAGGTGGATGAGAGACAAAAGTGCAACACTTCCTTTCACCACTGCAGCAGAATGCACTGATGAAAAAAGACCCCCCAGTGTGGTAGGCCTTTGATTTTTCATCATGGCATTATACCGGGGCGCTCACCTGGCATAATGCCGTGATGAGCACTGTACATACACAGAGTTGTACAGTGAACCCTCGATAATCTTAAGGCTCGAAAGTCGTAATTTTCGGAAATCATAATGTTATTTTCGTCAAAACATTGACTCGCGAATCGTCGTTTGATTCGCAAATAGTCATTCATCCCAGACGCATACTCACGGCCCCGAGCCGCCTCACACTCCCTTCCCAGCCAGTGTGGCATTGTTTACCAGTGACAGTCGCCTCACTTGTTCATACAAAATATTTCATAATATTCCATTCATTTTAGTGCTTGCAACTGCTAAATAAGCTACCATGACTCCAAAGAAAGCTCCTAGTGCCAGGCCTTTGGTAAAGAAGATGAGAAATACGATTGAATTCAAGAAAAACATTATTGAACAATATGAAAGTGGTATACATATGGCCGAACTGGCCAGGATGTATAAGAAACCCCATACAACCATAGCTTCCATCATGCCCAAGAAAAAGGAAATCAAGGAAGCTGTTGTTGCAAACGGGGTAAATATGCTGACAAAAATGAGATCACCAGTACTCGAAGATGTTGAGAAGTTATTGTTGGTGTGGATAAACGAGAAACAATTAGCAGTCGCTTATTTGTGAAAAGGCTAGGCAGTTGCATGACAATCTTGTAAAGAAATTTCCTGCAACAAGTACTGATATTTGTGAATTTAAGGCCAGCAAAGGCTGGTTTGAGAGATTTAAGAACTGTAGTGGAATACACAGTGTGATAAGGCATGGCGAGGCTGTCAGTTCGGACAAAATTGCAGCTGCAAAATTTTTAAGTGAATTCAAGGAGTACATACAGAATGAACAATTAAAACCACAACAAGTGTTCAATTGTGACAAAACAGGCCTCTTTTGGAAGAAAATGCCAAAGAGGACCTACATTACTCAGGAGGAAAAGGGATTGCCAGGACATAAGCCTATGAAAGACAGGCTGACGCTCATGTTTTGTAGTAATGCTAGTGGGGATTTCAAAGTGAAGCCGTTACTAGTATACAATTCTGAAAATCCCAGAGCGTTCAAGAAAAACAATGTTATGAAGAGTAAATTGTGTGTGTTTTGGAAAGCTAATAATAAGGCATGGGTCATGAGGAAAATTTTCGTACAGTGGTTCAACGAAGTGTTTGGCCCCAGTGTGAAGAATTACCTCCTGGAAAAGAAATTTGATCTCAAGTGCCTCCTGCTAATGGACAATGCACCTGCTCATCCTCCAAACTTGGATGACCTAATTCTGGAGGAGTATGGGTTCATCACAGTAAAGTTCTATCCCCCTAATACCACTCCTCTCCTCCAGCCCATGGACCAGCAGATCATTTCAAACTTTAAAAAACTCTACATCAAAGCAATGTTTCAAAGGTGCTTTAATGTGACCTCAGACACTCAATTGACCCTAAGAGAGTTTTGGAAAGATTACTTCATTATCCTCCATTGCATAAGCCTTATAGGAAAGGCTTGGGAGGGAGTGACTACCAGAACTTTGAACTCTGCTTGGAAAAGATTGTGGCCAGATTGTGTCCACATGAGGGATTTTGAAGGGTTTGTGGCTGACCCTGACGAGCCTATGGCAGTTGTGGAATCTATTGTGGGATTCGGGAGTTCCATGGGGTTGGATGTGAGTTTGGAGGATGTGGAAGAGTTTGTGGAGGACCACAACAAAGAGGTAACCACTGAGGAGCTGCAAGAGCTTCAGCTGGAACAGCAACAGACTGCAGCTCAGAATATGGCTGCAAAGGAGGAGGAAGAGAGATGGAAGAAGTTGCCTTCTTCAGAAATTAAGGAGATTTTTGAAATGTGGAGTAGGATGGAAAGATTTATGGAGAAACATCACCCTGACAAGGCTGTTGCAAGCCATGTTGGCAACATGTACAGTGACAAAGTCTTGGCCCATTTTAGGGAAGTTTTAAGGAGATGCCAGAAACAGAGCTCTCTGGACAGATATTTAGTGCCACAGATGAGCAGTGACTCTCAAGCTGGTCCTAGTGGCATTAAGAAACAGAGATGAGAAGAAACCCCAGGAAAGGACTTGGTACCTGAGGTCTTGATGGAAGGGGATTCCCCTTCCAAACAGTAAATAATCCAATCTCTCTCCTCCTCCAGTCTTCCATACACTAAGAAGAATCGCCAATAAAGGTAAGTGTTATGCTGTTAATGTTTCATTCATGTCCCATTGTATTGTGTATGTACTACATCTACATTTCATGTAAAAAAATTGTTGTTTTAATATTTCTGGGTGTCTGCAACAGATTAAGTGTATTTACATTATTTTTTATGGGGAAAAAGGTTTCGAAAATTGTCAATTTCGATAACAGTCACACTCTCTGGAACGAATTAATTATGAAAAACGAGGGTCCACTGTAATTCCACTGTAATTCTTCTGAGATCTCTCAATCACATTCTCAAGGAATACATAAGAGCATAAAAAATGAGGAACACTGCAGCAGGCCTGTTGGCCCATACTAGGCAGGTCCTTTACAATCCTTCCCACTAACAAAATATTTGCCCAACCCAATTTTCAATGCTACCCAAGAGGTAAGTTTTGATGATTTTATTTACTCATTGCTTAAATCTAACCCCTCTCACTCATATATTTATCTAACCTAAATTTGAAACTACACAACGTTCCACTCATCAACTACCCTATTTCCAAACCAATACTTTCCTATATCCTTTCGAAATCTAAACTTAACTAATTTGAATCCATTATTGCAAGTTCTTTCTTGAAGGGATATCCTAAAAACCTTATTTATATCCCCTTTG
Source organism: Cherax quadricarinatus (assembly GCF_026875155.1). NCBI lineage: Eukaryota > Metazoa > Arthropoda > Malacostraca > Decapoda > Parastacidae > Cherax > Cherax quadricarinatus. The sequence goes on along the minus strand of NC_069477.1, from coordinate 5,897,492 downwards.
TTAATACCCATCTTCCACTTATACACTTCGATCATGTCTCCCCTCATTCTTCATCTTACAAGTGAATGTAGTTTAAGAGTCTTCAATCATTCTTCGTACGGAAGATTTCTAATGCTATGTATTAATTTGGTCATTCTACGCTGGATGTTTTCTAGGGAATTTATATCCATTCTGTAATATGGAGACCAGAACTGAGCTGCGTAATCTAGGTGAGACCTTACTAATGATGTATAAAGCTGTAAAATAACCGCTGGACTTCTGTTGCTTACACTTCTAGATATAAATCCCATTAATCTGTTTGCTTTGTTACGTATGCTTAGGCACTGCTGTCTTGGTTTAAGGTTGCTGCTTACCATAACCCCTAGATCCTTTTCGCACTCCGTATGGCTAAGCTCTACGTTATTTATCTGATAAGTACTAGGGTTATGAACACTCCCGAGCTTCAAAACCTTGCATTTATCTTCATTGAACTACATTTGCCACTTTTCTGACCAGGAACTGAGTTTGTCTAAATCCTCCTGAAGTTCCGTGACATTTACGTTTGAATCAATTATCCTACCTATCTTTGTGTCATCGGCGAATTTGCTCATATCATTAGTAATTCCCTCATCAAGGTCATTGATATATATTATAAACAACAACAGGCCCAAGACTGATTCCTGTGGAACGCCACTTGTTACAGATCCCCACTCGGATTTAGCCCCATTTAAGCATTTATGGATTTGGAAAAGGCGTATGAGAGGGTGGATAGGGGGGCAATGTGGCAGATGTTGCAAGTGTATGGTGTAGGAGGTAGGTTACTGAAAGCAGTGAAGAGTTTTTACGAGGATAGTGAGGCTCAAGTTAGAGTATGTAGGAAAGAGGGAAATTTTTTCCCAGTAAAAGTAGGCCTTAGACAAGGATGTGTGATGTCACCGTGGTTGTTTAATATATTTATAGATGGGGTTGTAAGAGAAGTAAATGCGAGGGTCTTGGCAAGAGGCGTGGAGTTAAAAGATAAAGAATCACACACAAAGTGGGAGTTGTCACAGCTGCTCTTTGCTGATGACACTGTGCTCTTGGGAGATTCTGAATTTGGTAGGGTGTGCAAAAGAAGAAAATTAAAGGTGAATACAGGAAAGAGTAAGGTTATGAGGATAACAAAAAGATTAGGTGATGAAAGATTGAATATCAGATTGGAGGGAGAGAGTATGGAGGAGGTGAATGTATTCAGATATTTGGGAGTGGACGTGTCAGCAGATGGGTCTATGAAAGATAAGGTGAATCATAGAATTGATGAGGGGAAAAGAGTGAGTGGTGCACTTAGGAGTCTGTGGAGACAAAGAACTTTGTCCTTGGAGGCAAAGAGGGGAATGTATGAGAGTATATTTTTTACCAACGCTCTTATATGGGTGTGAAGCATGGGTGATGAATGTTGCAGCGAGGAGAAGGCTGGAGGCAGTGGAGATGTCATGTCTGAGAGCAATGTGTGGTGTGAATATAATGCAGAGAATTCGTAGTTTGGAAGTTAGGAGGAGGTGCGGGGATTACCAAAAACTGTTGTCCAGAGGGCTGAGGAAGGGTTGTTGAGGTGGTTCGGACATGTAGAGAGAATGGAGCGAAACAGAATGACTTCAAGAGTGTATCAGTCTGTAGTGGAAGGAAGGCGGGGTAGGGGTCGGCCTAGGAAAGGTTGGAGAGAGGGGGTAAAGGAGGTTTTGTGTGCGAGGGGCTTGGACTTCCAGCAGGCATGCGTGAGCGTGTTTGATAGGAGTGAATGGAGACAAATGGTTTTTAATACTTGACGTGCTGTTGGAGTGTGAGCAAAGTAACATTTATGAAGGGGTTCAGGGAAACCGGCAGGCCGGACTTGAGTCCTGGAGATGGGAAGTACAGTGCCTGCACTCTGAAGGAGGGGTGTTAATGTTGCAGTTTAAAAACTGTAGTGTAAAGCACCCCTCTGGCAAGACAGTGATGGAGTGAATGATGGTGAAAGTTTTTCTTTTTTGGGCCACCCTGCCTTGGTGGGAATCGGCCAGTGTGATAATAATAATAATTAAACATACATGTACTCTCTACTTCCTATTGGTGAGCCATGACTCGATCCATAACAGCACTTTTCCCCCAATGCCATGAGCTGCCACTTTCATTAACAGTCTCTGGTGTGGTACTCTATCAAAAGCCTTACTAAAATCTAAATAAATACAGTGGACCCTTGCCTTACGATCAGCTCCCAATGCGACCAATTATGTAAGTGTATTTATGTAAGTGCGTTTGTACGTGTATTTTTGGAGGTCTGAAACGGACTAATCTAATTCACAATATTCCTTATGGGAACAAATTTGTTCAGTAATGGCACCTGAACATACCTCTGGAATGAAATAATATCGTAAGGCGGGGGTCCACTGTAATATCGAATTCTTTATCATGATCAACGACCTCAAAAGCTTTACTGAAGAAGGTTAATAAATTAGTTAGGCAGGAACGGGCCCTCATGAATCCATGTTGAATATCATTAACCCTTAAACGGTCCAAACGTATATATACGTTCTCTCGTGCAGCGCCCTGAATATTTTGAGAAAAAAAAAATCATTTTTTTTATAGGAAAAAAGAGCATGTGGTACGCAGGCATCCCCAATTTTTTAATATGGCACACACTGAGTGCACACACCCATTCTCTCATGTCTAGGTGACCCAGGCATATCGTGCCAATGTTGAATGAATGACAAATGAAACATATATATACGTTTGGGGTGCTACGCGAGAGAACGTATGTATACGTTTGGACCGTTTAAAGGTTAATCAAGCTATGCTTATCAAGATGGCTTCTTATATTATCAGCTATAACTGACTCTAGTAATCTACCTACAATTGAGGTTAGGCTTATTGAGCAGTAATTTGATGTTACGTAACAACTTGTCCCCTGCTTTAAAAAATAGGAATTACATTAGCCATCTTCCACATATCAGACACAACACCTGTTTGAAGAGAAATATTAAAAAAATTAGTCAATGGTTCACAAAGTTCCATTTTACACTCTTTAAGAACCCTTGAAAAAAAGTTCATCAGGGCCCGGGGATTTATTTTGCTTTAACCGGTCTATCTGCTTGATAACCATTTCGCTAGTGATTGCGATACTGCATAATTTATCAACCTCAGGCCCACTATAAAAATTAATTACTGGGATATTGTTAGTGTCTTCCTGAGTGAAAACCGAGAGAAAATAATTATTAAGAATAGAGCACATCTCATTCTCCTTGTCAGTGAGATGCCCAGAGTTATTTTTAAGGGGACCTATCTTATCTCTAACTTTTGTTCTATAAACCTAGAAAAAACTTTTTGGGTTAGTTTTCAAATCCCTAGCAACTTTAATTTCATAGTCCCGTTTAGCTTTTCTTATCCCCTTTTTAACGTCCCTCTTAATGTCAATATATACTGATTCATAAGATGACCCTCACCTCTTTTGATACATCAATAAATTCCTTTTTTCTTTCCTAAAAGATATTTGAGACTATTATTCATCCATTTGGGGTCATTTCTATTCGATCTAATTTCCTTATATGGGATAAATGTCCTTTGGGCAGCATGTATTGTGTTAACAAAGCTGTCATACTGATAGCTCTCTTCGTTACCCCAGTCCACAGATGATGTGTTCTCTAAGCCCACTGTAATCTGCTAAGTGAAAATCTGGGACCTGAGAGACAACAAAAGTACAATTGACTCTTGAGTAACACAAGTGATAGCGTGAATGATGGTGAAAGTGTTTCTTTTTCAGATTACCTGAAAAATAAATAAATAAACACACATAAAGGAGGTTCTGGGTGCAAGGGCATAAATAAGCATGTTAGACAGGAGTGAGTGGAGATGAAATGGTTTTTGGGATTTGACAAGCTGTTGAAGTGTAAGCAGGGTAATATTTTGTGAAGGGATTCAGGAAAAACTGGTTAGCCAGACTTGAGTCCTGGAGGTGGTAAGTACAGTGCTTGCATTTTTAAGAAGTCTGGGATATATGCTATTTGGAATAACATCCAAACTGTCATATCTGCATGCCTCTGGAAAGATAATGACAGTGTGAATGATGGGCAAAGTGCCAGGAATTAAAAAAAAAACTAAAATAAAAATAAATTTGGTTATATATCTTTATCTCATCTCATCTCTCTCTCTCTCTCTCTCTCTCTCTCTCTCTCTCTCTCTCTCTCTCTCTCTCTCTCTCTCTCTCTCTCTCCTCTCTCCTCTCTCCTCTCTCTCTCCTGTATCTCTCCCCTGTATCTCTCCATATCTCTCTCCCCATATCTCTCCATGTCTCTCCATATCTCTCTCCCTCTCTCTCTCTCCTCTCTCTCTCTCCCTCTCCTCTCCCTCCTCTCTCTCTCTCTCCCTCTCTCTCTCTCCCCTCCCCCTCTCTCTCTCCCTCCCCCCCTCTCTCTCTCCCCCTCCCCCTCCTCCTCCCCTCCCCCCCCTCTCTCTCTCTCTCTCTACTTACCATATATTTCTGCAAAAGATTGGACCATTTTTTCCTAGCCTGTGTAGGTGTTATGACATTGGTCAGCCCAAGCTCATCAACGATCCGACTGTCACACAAGGACACAAAGTTAATAATAATATTAATGGCAAAAATTAAATTTTAAGCAACTTATTGATGTTGAACTCATCAAATATGAAAATTATTTTTATTAAGGTATAGCAATTACATAAGTACAGAATTTATATTAGTAGCAATATATAATACAGTACACAGCAGAGCTTTGTGTACAGCAGGACTTTACACACTGGGTTCTTTTAATAAAATGCTCTCAAAGTATGAATGCCTTAAAATTTAAGGCAGATAGAACAGAGATTTTCAAATCAGCCACCAGCCTGCCTTCTTACTAATTAACCAGTTGGTATTATTAATTGTTTTCACTGTACTGTACATGTATTATGAAAACAGATTACATAACATAAAAGGTGATATGAAAAAGACATGGAAAACCTTATCTGAAATTCTAGGATCTAAACAGATATCCCAAAACAGAACGATCAACCTAATGAAACCAGATGAACCTCTCCTCCAATCAACTGATACTGCCAACAAACTTAATGTCTTCTTCTAGACTGTAGGAATAAACCTAGCAAGCAGAATCCCAAACTCAAACATTCAACCAAAAGACTACCTCACTGGCAACTACCTAAATACTCTAACACCAACTAACTCTACTGAAATCTTGCTCATCATTAAAACTCTAAAGAACAAGACAGGAAACCTAAGTAACTTACCACCACTTGTGTACAAAAAAGCTTCTCGTGTACTGTCACCAATTATTGCAACTCTCTCTAACAAATCCATTGAATCTTCCACCTTCTCATCTATTTTCAAGACAGCAAGGGTTACCCCAATCCTCAAGGGAGGTAATCCAACTGATTTGAACAACTATAGGCCTATATCAAACTTGCCCCTTCTATCTAAAATCATTGAAAAATTAATTCACAAACAAGTCTACTCTTACTTAGTTTCCCACAACATACTCAACCCCAGTCAGTTTGGTTTCAGATCAAAAAAAAAGTACAAATAATGCAATTATACATATGCTAAAACTTATACGGCACTTGGAAAAAAAGAACTCCCCCCTGGGAATTTTCACTGACTTACGTAAAGTTTTTGATACAGTTGACCATGACCTATTGCATCAAGTTAGCTCATTATGGGATCAGAGGACACTCTCTCAATTACCTAAAATCCTATCTCAGCAACAGAAACCAGAATGTATACACAAATAGAGCTAACTCTACCACTCAACCTGTTCCTGTTGGTGCCTTGACCCAAATCTCTTTCTCATTTACATCAATGATCTACCAAATACATCTAAACTCCTCAAACCAATACTATTTGCAGATGACACTACTTATGTCTTCTCTCACCCAAATCCAACAATACTGACACTGTAAATGCCGAATTACTGAAAATATCTACTCGGATGACTACCAACAAACTTACTCTCAATATAGACAAAACCTACTTCATGCAATTTGGAAACAGAGCTTCAAATGTACAGCTTAACATAATGATAAATGGCTCACCCATCTCTAGACTCACAGAGGACAAATTTTTAAGCCTCCACCACGACAGTGGTCTCAAATTCCAGATACACATACAGCAAATTTCCAAGAAAGTCTCGAAAACAGTAGGCATCCTTTCAAAGATACGGTACTATGTGCCACAATCAGCTCTCCTTTCTCTGCACCACTCACTCATTTACCCTTACCTCACCTAAGGAATTTGTACATGGGGCTCAACCACAGCAAATCACCTCAAACCTTTAGTAACCCAACAAAAAACTGTGGTCCAATTGATTTCTAACTCCAGCACTAGACAGCATACTCCACCTCTATTCGAGAGTCTCAACCTGCTTAATATACAAGACATCCACACTTATTATTGTGCCTACTGCATACATAAAACACTGCACTCAAAATCTAAACCCTCCTCTTAAAATCCTCCTTGACAACTATAACAAAACACAATCATAATACAAGACACAAATGACTCTTTGATATCCCTCATGTCCATCTCTCCCTATGCAAAAATGTGATTCACATAAAGGGACCTAAGATCTGGAATTCATTGCCAGAGGACACTAAAGGACCCCTTCCTGCAAATCAATTTAAGGCTCAACTTAGAAATCATCTACTCACCCAAAATTAACCAGCCTAACCATACTCAATACCTACCAGTTACTCAAAGACTATAAAAAAAAACTTCTAAATAATATAAGTCTACTCAACTTTAACTTAATTCACCTCCACTACTATATACCGTGCTTACGATTACTCAACCATAAACTCGTTACTTCTAAATTAGATGCTTAAATTCTTTGCATAAATATTACTAAAATGTAATAATTATTAATTCCATTTAATTGTTTTAAATTATACTAAATTGCAATAATTTCATACTGTAAACTGTTTTTTTTTTTAAATTGTCCCATTGTAATACACCCATATTGTAAATTAATTCCACTTGTACCATTATTTGTAATAATGTCCATATAAATACAGTGGAACCCCAGCTTACAAACTTAATCCGTTCCATGACCATGTTCGTATCCTGATTTGCTTGTATGCCGAGTCAATTTTCCTCATTTAAATTAACTGAAATACAATTATTCTGTTCCAGCCTCTCAGGAGGTATGACAAAATAATGCTAACATCAACTTTACAGCTTAGTTATCTATCACAGTTCATCTAATATGACATAATAAACAATATTAATAACATAGAAACATGATGTATACTCTAGAATGAATAAAGCAGGCCCGGTGGCCTGGTGGCTAAAGCTCCTGCTTCACACACGGAGGGCCCGGGTTCGATTCCCGGCGGGTGGAAACATTTCGACACGTTTCCTTACACCTGTTGTCCTGTTCACCTAGCAGCAAATAGGTACCTGGGTGTTAGTCGACTGGTGTGGGTCGCATCCTGGGGGACAAGATTAAGGACCCCAATGGAAATAAGTTAGACAGTCCTCGATGACGCACTGACTTTCTTGGGTTATCCTGGGTGGCTAACCCTCCAGGGTTAAAAATCCGAACGAAATCTTATCTTAATATGGTGAGTGATGGCAACGCTGGCGGCAGTATCCTGCCGCCATTTACTCTCCCACTCTAGTATCTTCCCAGTCCATAACCCCACACCTAGCTTGTGTTTATCTATAATTAGTGGTGAGGTTGTCACATATGTAACCACAGGTGTGGTCAAGACAGATGTATATATAGGTGAAGACATGATCACTGTGGCCACAGTGGTGGTAGTGGTGGTGGTTTTGATGGGGGTGGTGGAGGTGGCAGCCACAGTGGTGGAGGTGGCAGCCACAGTGGTGGAGGTAGCAGCCACAGTGGTGGTGGTGGCCAGCTGCCTCACTCTCTGCTGCTGCTGCCTTCCTTTCTCTAGCTTTTTTCATAGTTTCTAATCGCTTCCTGAGCTTCTTGCTGATTGCACGCGAATACTGTCTCTTCGGGTGAGGCATTGTGTAAGAAATTTGTACAATATAAAACAAAATTACACATCCAAGGGTCTGCTGCGGTCACTCAGAGTGGCTCACCTCCCCCTCCTTTTGACCCTTTGTTGGCACTGAGATAGCTGTAGTCTAGCAGCTGTACCTACAGCCACCCAGAGGGTTACCAATTTGTATTTTGAAGCATTTGGCACAAAAATATGAAAAAAAATTACAAAAAATGTCTAAAAATGACAACATATTATTATTATTACTATACTGTATTATTAATTTTAAGCCTGCCCATAATGCTATGCATTCAAGTGGCTTTGGCATGCTGCATTTAACTGTATTCTTTTGTACTTCACTGTATCATGTTCAAATTAATAAATAAATAAATAAATAATTTTTTTTTATTATTATTAACACACTGGCCGATTCCCACCAAGGCAGGGTGGCCCGAAAAAGAAAAACTTTCACCATCATTCACTCCATCACTGTCTTGCCAGAAGGGTGCTTTACACTACAGATTTTAAACTGCAACATTAACACCCCTCCTTCAGAGTGCTGGCACTGTACTTCCCATCTCAAGGACTCAAGTCCGGCCTGCCGGTTTCCCTGAATCCCTTCATAAATGTTACTTTGCTCACACTCCAACAGCACGTCAAGTATTAAAAACCATTTGTCTCCATTCATTCCTATCAAACACGCTCACGTATGCCTGCTGGAAGTCCAAGCCCCTCGCACACAAAACCTCCTTTACCCCCTCCCTCCAACCTTTCCTAGGCCGACCCCTACCCCGCCTTCCTTCCATTACAGACTGATACACTCTTGAAGTCATTCTGTTTCGCTCCATTCTCTCTACATGTCCGAACCACCTCAACAACCCTTCCTCAGCCCCCTGGACAACAGTTTTGGTAATCCCACACCTCCTCCTAACTTCCAAACTACGAATTCTCTGCATTATATTCACACCACACATTGCCCTCAAACATGACATCTCCACTGCCTTTTCTGTATGTAAATCTATATTTAATCTGTAAAAAAATTATTTTTTGTTAATAATTTTGGGTGTCTGAAATGGATTAATTGGATTTACATTATTTCTTATGGGGAAAATGGTCTTGGTTCTCATGAATTTTGGTTTTCGGCAGACTCTCTGGAACGGAATAATCACGAAAACCAAGGGTCCACTGTACTTGAGAGGCTCGTGATGGTAGCAAATACAGCTGTTACTGTAGGGTTACAACTCTAGGACAACAAAAAACAAGACTTCAACCAAGCTGGAAACTGAAAAGGAGGGGAGATCCAAAATCTGGTGATTTAGATGGTATAACAGGTAGGTTGCATTCCTAATAATTCATCAGAAAAAATGCAAATATTACATGAGATATGCATTAAAACTGCTGTACTATATTTCAAATACCAAAAGCTGCTATGACTTTTCAGCAAACAGATGGAAAAATACAATAGGAAATTAATACCTATATGCTTTTTCACACTGGTGCTTGCGTCCATTGAAATGATGTCGAAGCTTGTACCGAAGTTGAATGAATTCCCGAGTAGATTCATCTGACCCTGGAAAATTTTAAGTTTAGTTGCATACAGATAGAAGTTTCTCACAGGATAAGCAAATGCGCCAAGTTAAATAATTTAAAAGGTGAACACTAAATTAAATGTTATCTGGATGAATCATTGTCAGTATTTTGCAATTTTTATGCTGTACTGTACTGTAATACATTATTATGGGCTTCTACAAATTTGTGACGGAATTTCTTCCTACTTTTTGCAATCCATTTCAAGGGAAAAAAGCTTTGTTATCCATTCATTATTGATACTGTGCATATTACTGTATTTCAAAAATAAAGAAAAGACTGATCTAAAAAAGTGTTAAGAAACCATTCTCCCCAAAATGCCATAACTGTCCCATTTCATCAATTATTATTAAAGCTATTTAATATCTCAAAGTGATTTACTGAAAAGCATAATTAAAGGAAGAAACAGCAATCAGATGCATGACCAAGCAAATCATTAAGATGGGTGAATAAGAATAGTTACTACTATTGATATACTGTACCTCAGAACAGTTTTAAAAGTTTACCTACTCCTGCAGCCCAGCCCTGGGAAAGGCTTGCCACATTACGATTCAATTTTTCCTCTGTAATAATCCACTTTAAGAAGTCAGATAGTTTTCTATTTATAATTGCTCTATGGGCATCAGCATGATCAGACTGTGATCATGAAGTACACAATCTATGCGATCAATGCTCCACACACTGACATGACCTATGTAACTGGGAATCACACCAAGGGGTAAATTCACGAATCAATATCCTTTTAGGGATCAAAGGACAGAACTTACTAGTCACCTCCACAAACACATTGTCAAGAATATTTGGTATCTTGTCAACAGATGGTGCAGATGCAAGCACCTTATCCAAGGCATCTCTCACCATCATGCCAACATGGTCCACATAAAGATTTCTATAATTACAAAGGTAGTATGTGTCATACACAAATAACCCGCACATTCAAATTCAAATTCAAAGTTTATTCTCTATAAGGATTACAATGCTGAGTTTACAGAATTTGGTTATTGTGTGGTTTACATGTAGTAAAATAATAATTACAGAGTGTACCACTAGAACACCTAGCATGGCTAGGCACTTCGGGCAGACTTAAATTAAATCTTAAGTTTAAAATATTACAAAATTATGAGGTAAGTTGGTATTATGGCTAAGTGACTAAATACTAGTTTGTGAGTTTAGCAATGTGAATGCTTTTGTTTTGGCACTATACATAGTTTCAGTACTGGAGTATCACAGGCCAACTTATGACTAGTTAAGATTCATTATTTTGAGATTGAGATTGATATTTCTGTTTATGGTCAAATGGGTGAGTGAGTGTAAGTGTTAACCACCAGGTGGTATTCGTGTAATAGTTGACAGGGTGTATCAGGGAGATAAGATGTTTTTCTGATGGTAGTTTTGAAGGTGATGAATGTGTCTGCAGTTTTAGAATTTTCAGGTAGGGTGTTCCAGATTTTAGGGCCTTTGACATACATTGAATTTTTGTAAAGGTTTAGTCGGACACGGGGAATGTCATAGAGATGTTTGTGTCTGGTGTTGTGCCTGTGGGTTCTGTCACAACTATCAAGAAAGCATTTTAGGTCAAGGTTAATATTGGAATTTAAGGTCCTGAAGATGTAGACTGCACAGTAGTAAGTGTGGATGTACTGAACAGGGAGTAAGTTTAGATCTATGAAGAGTGGGGGGGTGTGTTGCCAGGGATGGGATTTAGTGATTATTCTTACTGCGGCTTTTTGTTGGGTTATTATTGGCTTTAGGTGTGTTGCTGCAGTTGAACCCCAAGCACAGACAGCATAGGTGAGGTATGGATAAACAAGTGAATGGTATAGTGTGAGAAGGGCAGTTTGCGGCACGTAGTATCGTATCTTGGAGAGGATCCCAACCGTTTTGGATACTTTTTTGGTTATGTGTTGGATATGGGTGCTGAAGTTCAGGTTGTTGTCGAGGTATAGGCCTAGGAATTTGCCCTCATTATGCCTGGCAATTAGAGTGTTGTCGATCTTAATTTGCGCATCTCCTGCTCTGCTACCAAACATAATGTAGTAGGTTTTGTCAGTGTTAGGCGTAAGTTTATTGGCTGTCATCCACGTCGATATTTTGATCAGCTCTTCATTAACAATGGTGTTGAGGGTGGCAAGATTAGGGTGAGAGTTGACATAAGTCGTGTCGTCAGCAAAGAGAATGGGGTTCAGGTGTTGAGATACGTTTGGAAGAGCTTACGACGACATTTCGGTCCGACTTGGACCATTTACAAAGTCACACTAACGAGAAGTGGAGCAGGACGGGTATATATAGGCGGCGGCGGCGGCAGCGGCAGCGGCAGCGGCAGCAGCAGCAGCAGCAGCAGCAGGGAATTGAGGAGGAGGAGGAGCCAGTCAAATACAAAGAAAGGGGAGCACTGTAAGGGAGCTAGGTGCCCACAGAGGTAGAGCAAGTACACAGAGGTGGGGGGAAGGGGAAGTAATGAAATAAATAATGAAGGAACAGAAACACAAGACAGAAGAAAGAAAGACAACCTAGAAGAGAAAAGAAAAAAAGGTGTGACTTTGTAAATGGTCCAAGTCAGACCGAAACGTCGTCGTAAGCTCCTCCCTTCTATGTGCGGGTTATTTGTGTATAGTTCCAGTCACGGTATTGTGCCTTTTATTGTTATTTATAGTATGTGTCCTCACATTTTGATCACAAACAACATTATCATATAACAGTAAACTCTGAATAAAGCAGACCCTGATACAACAGACTTTTAAAATTACAGTGGACCCCCGGTTTACGATCAGCTCCCAACACGACCATTTATGTAAGTGTATTTATGTAAGTGCGTTTGTATGTGTATGTTTGGGGGTCTGAAATGGACTAATCTAATTCACAATATTCCTTATGGGAATAAATTCAGTCAGTACTGGCACCTGAACATACTTCTGGAATGAAAAAATATCGTAAACCGGGGGTCCACTGTATAGGTGAAACCCAATGGGTAAACTGCACTTTTAACTTTTCAATATTTCTTGCAGAATATCTGTAAATTATGTGTTAAGTTTATAAGGCATATAACAGAATATTTTAGTGTATTTTATTACTATTTTTTAATGTTATTCAGACATAATAGATGCCCCCTATTAGTCCATTCTATCTTCAATGCTCCAAGAATCAGCAGTAGGCAAGACATAGCTATGGCCACCAATGTGGATGGGTGACAACACATTCTCAAAATTATTCAAATTTATAGCTTGCATTATGGACAATCAATCCAGTATAGTTACCACACACACAAGTTGATGATTGCTCTTTGCAAAGGATTCAATGAGAAATCCAAATTCATCAAGAAGCAAGGAAATCCGAGCCATCAGTGCCAGCGTTACCCAAAACCTGTTGTAAACCCTTACACCTTTTCAAGCCAACATATATACTTATACAGTAAACAGTTGATACAACAGACTAATAGGGGGGACTCTTCAAATGTCCATTAACCCTTTGAGGGTCGACAGGCCCTCTCCAAGACTCGTTCTCAGGGTCTAACAAATTTAAAAAAAAAAAAAATTATTTTTTCTTATGAAAAGATAGAGAATCTTTTCCCAATCATAATGACACCAAAAGTATGAAATTTTATGGAAAACTTACGGCATTATGCTCTCGCGAAGTTAGCGGTCTCGACGATGTTTACGCATCGGCGATTTTGCCCACTTTGAGCCCTATTTTCGGCCAATTCCAGTGTACTAGTCGACAGAAATCATAACTATTTCTCTAGAACTCTATTTTTTCTATTGAATGAGTACAAGAAACCACCCATTTACTGATTTCAACTATCCAATACAGTGGTCAGAATTTAGCAATTTTGCCAATTTCACACAAATTTCAAAAGATGCCAATTTCCAAATAGGGTCCAGAATAAACAAGAAAGACATTCCTGGCACTAAAATAACATTTCCTCTGTTCGTTAGTCACATCCCCAGGCCCCTCTTATATTTCTTTGGCTTTCCACTTTCAATTTTTATTCTTACAAAAAATAGAAGATTTACTGTTATGCAGACTGCTGCATTAGTGTAGAAATGGTATAAATAATATCAGCGCACTTGTGAAAGAATATTAGACTCACCAGTTGATGTGTATTGGACGCTTGGCATGATTTGTTTACTTTTGAACTTTGGTAAAAATCGAACATTTCTGCTACTCTGAGCTCAATTTCAAGGTACTTTTCATTGTAAAAACCAGTCAAAATCATCTCAATTTCTGTAATATGTCTTCCATTCTATAAAATGAAACCAAGAAAACTAGAATACACCTACCATCCGACTTACGACCTGCTCGACTTACGACCACTCGACTTAAGACCGTGTTTTTTATGCCAAATTTCTGGGAAATAAACAACTATTTGTGTTGTACACAGTGTTTATCCTAAACCTTACAGTATAAAATACAATACTAACAACATAAAAAGTAAAGTAAAACACGAAATACCAAAATAAAACAATAAAATAAAGTCATTACAAAAATGTTTTGTTGATATTCAGTAGTAAAGTTTGACTTACGACCATTTCGACTTACGACCGGTTTCTCGGAACTGAACTCGGTCGTAAGTCGGATGGTAGGTGTACAACAATAAATACCATACGAAAATACAGTGCAAAGCCGCTGTTTTATTCCAAAAACACGGTCAAAGATTTTTTTCTCTCATTATGCACTGTGTGCTGCAGGATTTTTTTATACTGCACACACTGACAACATAGACCCATTCTTTCATATGTATGCCAACCAGTTTTCTCCCACTAGATTTGAGGGCGTTAGAATTTAGGCGTACTAGTACGTCAAAAACCCTGGGTCGTAAGCCGTACTAGTACGGCTGAAACCCTCAAAGGGTTAAATTAGAATAATGTTAAAAAATAGCAAAAGAATGCACTAACATACTCTAATGCATATTTAATAATATAGTGCTGTACACAAAATTTATAGATTTAATGCAATATAAGAAATTTAACCAGTAGATTTTACCCATAATTTTAAAGGCCCATTATATCAAGGACTGTTTTACTGAGGGTTTATTTTAACATCCAGTACTGGGCCCCTGCTAAAACCAGATGGGACTTACACAGATGACAGCAAAGAAATCAGTAAGATACCGGTCCCAAAATGATTTGCATTTAGTGAGCCATTAATCAGACAAAGGGTCAACAATCTAAATTATTTTTTATGACCGAGACTTTAAAATTTGGTTAATTCAGGAATTTCTGATAATATCATAACACCAAAAGATTTTGAAAAAACAATAAACGACATGCCCATGCACTCTGCCTCAAGCCCAGACTCGTGGAATCAGTGTTCATCAAGGACTGCAAGAAATCCCTCTCACATGCCTTAAATATTCTATGGAGAGCTAGCATAGAAAGAGGGGTCATCCCACAGTCACTAAAAACAACAACATAGCCCCACTCCACAAAAGTGGCAGCAAAGAATTACAGACTGATAGCACTAACATCCCACATCATAAAAATCTTTGAACGGGTTCTAAGAAGCAAGATCACCAACCACCTGGATACCCATCAATTGCACAACACAGGGCAGCATGGGTTTAGAGCAGGTCGTTCCTGCCTCTCACAACTACTGGACCGCTATGACATGGTCTTGGATGCACTGGAGGACGAACAAAATGCAGAGGTGGTCATAATGACAATTGCCAACAAACCATGGTACAGGTAGGGCTTGGACTCTCTGCAAGTGAGTCATAAAACTCCAGGCCAGTGCATAAGCAACTGGGCCAGCTGGCTACAAAAAGATTCATCCAACTTGGTATACAGACACTCCTCACTTAACAACCTACCTGCTGAATGACCACGTGTACTTACAACCACGTCGATGTCATAAATAAAAAAAATGTGGAACTTGCTAACATGCTTAATTTAAATGTTGAAGCAAAAGATATTGAAAAATTAGTGGAATATGTCAAGGGAGAACTAACTAATGGAGATTTAAGAGTTGGAAGTGCAGCAGCACTTGGAACATACTAACTGAACTAAGTCATTAAGTGAGGAATGCCTGTATTTATACACCACAGGGAGGTAAGTATGGGTCCCACTGTGACCACATATGCATTTGTGGTCACAGTGGGACCCATGCTTACTTCCTGATGGTGTATAAATATACCTAGTTGGATGAATCTTATTGTAGCCAGCTGGCCCAGTGGCTTATGCGCTGGCCTGGAGTTTTTCGACTCACTTGTTATGAGTTCAAGCTCCACCCGTGCCGTGGTTTGCAGATGTAGTATACACAGATTTTGTGAAAGCCTTTGACAAGTGCGATCATAGTGTAATAGTACATAAAATGTGTGGTAAAGGAACAACAGGAAAAATGGGTAAACAGATCTAAAACTTCCTAACAAATAGAACACAAAGTGTAATAGTAAACAGAGTCAAGTCTGAGGTGCGTACAGTGAATAGCTCTGTTCCACAAGGTACAGTACTCGCTCCCATCCTTTTCCTCATCCTCATAACTGACACAGACAGAGATGTAAGTC
The DNA here is from genome assembly GCF_026875155.1 of Cherax quadricarinatus. Classification (NCBI taxonomy): domain Eukaryota; kingdom Metazoa; phylum Arthropoda; class Malacostraca; order Decapoda; family Parastacidae; genus Cherax; species Cherax quadricarinatus. The sequence goes on along the minus strand of NC_069477.1, from coordinate 5,881,453 downwards.
ACAGCACCAAGTGCTCCATTGCTGATGATACCTGAATTTGCATGACTGTGTCATCATTGAGAACACTGCAAATCTTCAAGTGGACATTAACCAAGTCTTCACACGGGCCGTAGAAAACATGAAGTTCAATGAAAACAAATTTTAACTACTCTGCTTTGGGAAACTCGAGAAAATAAAAACTGGATCAGAGTATAGAATGAATTCCAACCACACAATAGAACGAAAAACTAAAGTGAAGGACTTGAGAGTTATAATGTTCGAGAACTTCACATTCAAAGAACACAACAATATTTCTACCACTTCTGCTAGGAAAATGATAGAATGGATAATGAGAATCTTCAAAACTAGAGATACCAAGCCAATGATGATTCTCTTCAAATTGCTTGTTCCCTCTAGGTTAAAATACTGCTGTACACTAATGGGCCCCTTTCAAAGCAAGCAAAATTGCAGACCTGGAGATTGAACTTTTCACTATACATTTAACTTCAATAAAGCACCTAAATTACTGGAAACAGTTGAAGTCCCTTGACCTGTACTCCTTGGAATGTAGAGGAGAAAGATGCACGATAATATACACCTTAAAATCTTAAAGGGACTAGTCCCAAATCTACAAGGAAATCACTCCCTATGAAAGCAAAAGACTCGGCAGGTGGTACAACATCCCCCCAATGAAAAACAGAGGCTCCATGAATACGCTGAGACAACTATTACGGAGTACTGTAAAAAACAATAGTATTTATATAAAATAACAGTCCATATATCATGTCATTTTCTGTGTAGTATACAGAAAGTGGACATGTATTATTCCTTGTAAGCAAACGCATTTTATTCCTGTCAGTCAGGCAGTGGCCAGGAGAGGAGCAGACGAGAGGTGTGTTTTGTTGAGTACCAGACGGGTGGTCACGGGGTGAAGTTATCATGTTTGGGTGGTAGTTAAGTAGGCAATTTTGGTAAGTTTTTTAGTGAATTCTATTTTGTGTATCTTCTGGTGCTCTCATGTTTATTTGTAAAGTCCTAGTATGCAGGGACTTGTGTAGGCTATGTAGCCTGCAGAAAGGGCTGGGGGTGTCATGGAGCCTTCTTGTTCATAAATGTTCATTTATTTTATTTAACTCATTAGTAGCAGTGTGCTAGTGAGCTAATGTGAACTGGAGTGTGGTGGTTTTTCTTGGAGAAGATTGTAAGTTGTATGTAAGTTATTATTATTACATTATATATATTTTTGTATAGGTGAGTTTTTGTGTCCTTCCATATACAACGTTAATTATTTGCACTCATGCTTAATTTGTACGAGTACGTGCTGGCCCAAGGTTCGCTGTGTTTTCAGAGTAATTTTATAACCCCTAGACAGCAGTGTAAGCAGCCTTTAGGAGCCAGGACCATTTTATTTAAGTTACGACATCAAAGGAATAACACAACACAATAAGTGTCAGGGGCCCCAAGACTGTTCAAATGCCTCCAGTATACATAAGGGGGATTACCAACTGACCACTGGCTGTCTTCAAGTGGGAGCTGGACAGATACCTAAAGTCAGTACCTGACCAGCCAGGCTGTTTTTTGTACATCGGTTTGTGTGCAGCTAACAATAACAGTAGCCAGTGAGCCTACATACCTAATTTTCCATAGTTTCCACCAGAGGCCAGGCCTCTTGGTGGACATGCCAGCCTGCCCACCCCTGCCTCTCCCTCACTCTGGCAGCTCACTTCACTTGGTCAACAGGACTGACTCCTCTCTCCCTCACTGCCCATGGCCCGAGAGGGCCATGGGTACTTAACACACTGCCTGTGTACCCCACGACATTGCAAATAAAGTAAGAAGCCTCCAAAGCCTTTATCATGACTCCCCGCTACCAAGAATCACCAATAACCAAAAATTGTGTAAAGCATGTACACTGTACATTGTCCATAAAAGATAAGGTGGCTTTGAAGCCACTTTCGGTCGCCAGATAAGCTGCGACCGGTAAATTTGACTCTACATATGAAAGAATAGGTCTGTGTAGTAATTGTGCACTATATAAAAAAATCCTGCAGCGCACAGTGCATAATGAGAATAAAACTGCGACCGTGTTTATGGTGCAAACCCAATTTCACCGTGTATTTTCGTATGGTGTGTATGGTTGTATTCTCGTTTTTTTGGTCTTATTTGATAGAATGGAAAATATAGAAATAGATATAACTTTGACTGGTTTCACGCCAGAAAGTACTTAAAAATTTAGCTCAAAGTAGTGGAAATGTTCGATTTTTGCCGATATTCATGAGTAAACAAATGATGTCACCATCCAATACGTGTCCATCTAGCCAGTCTAATACGCAGTCACAAATGGCTTGACATTGTTTATACAATTATTACGATAATACAGTAGTCTGCATAACAGTAAATCCTGTATTTTTTTGTGTTAATAAAAATTCAGAATGGAAAGTAAGCATAATACAGTGGATCCTCAGTTAACAACGTCACCGGATAACGTAAAAATCGGATAACAACACATTTTTGCATCAAAATATTGGCTCAGTTAACGACAAAGAATTCGGTTAAAGTCATTCGTCCCGAACGTGTATGCGTGGCCTGAGTGACCTGGCCACTCCATGTACAGCCAGTGTGCCATTGTCTACAAGCCAGTGAGGATGATTCCACGCGTACATGCGATACATTTTGTATTATACCATTGTTTTTAGTGGTTGTAACTGCTAAATAAGCCACCATGGGCCCAAAGAAAGCTTCTAGTGCCAGCCCTTTGGTAAAGAGGGTGAGAAACACTACAGAATTTAAGAAAAAGTTGGTAGAAAGATATGAAAGTGGTGGTGGTAGAGGGTGGTAGTGATGGTGGTACATCAGCCAGGGTACTTCCCCACATACCAGCCAGGGTACCTCCCCACATACCAGCCAGGGTACTCCCCCACACACCAGCCAGGGTACTTCCCCACACGCCAGCCAGGGTACTTTCCCACACACCAGCCAGGGTACTTCCCCACACACCAGCCAGGGTACTTCCCCACACACCAGCCAGGGTACTTCCCCACACACCAGCCAGGGTACTTCCCCACATACCAGCCAGGGTACTTCCCCACATACCAGCCAGGGTACTTCCCCACACACCAGCCAGGGTACTTCCCCACACACCAGCCAGGGTACCTCCCCACATACCACCCAGGGTACTTCCCCACACACCAGCCAGGGTACTTCCCCACACACCAGCCAGTGTACTTCCCCACATACCAGCCAGGGTACTTTCCCACACACCAGCCAGGGTACTTTCCCACACACCAGCCAGGGTACTTTCCCACACACCAGCCAGGGCACTTTCCCACATACCAGCCAGGGCACTTCCCCAAACACCAGCCAGGGTACTTCCCCACACAAGCCAGGGTACTTTCCCACACACCAGCCAGGGTACTTCTCCACATACCAGCCAGGGTACTTCCCCACACACCAGCCAGGGTACTTCCCCATATAACAGCCAGGCTACTTCCTCACATACCAGCCAGGGTACTTCCCCCACATGCCAGCCAGGGTACTTCCCCACACACCAGCCAGGGCACTTCCCCGACACACCAGCCAGGGCACTTTCCCACATACCAGCCAGGACACTTCCCCACATACCAGCCAGGGTACTTCCCCACACACCAGCCAGGGTACTTCCCACCATACCAGCCAGGGTACTTCCCCACACACATGATTTGATTTGATTGGGACTTGCACATGAGTGAATAGAATTATCAAAGCTCATTGCTTGGGTAGCATTGAAAACTGGGTTGGGCAAATACGACTCTGTTAGTGGCATTTTAATTAAAAAAAAAAAAAGGTCTTTTTTTTTCTCATTATGCACTGCGTGCTAGGATTTTTTTTATATGGTGTACACTGACCACACAGACCCATTCTCTCACATGTGGGCCTACCAGCTTTCTCCTGCTTGATATGAAGCCGCTAGAATTTGTGAGTATATATATGTCAAACACGGTGGCTCGTAAGACATATATACATGACCGAAACAGTCGAAGGGCTAGTATGGGCCAACAGGCCTGCTGCAAACATTTATGGATGAACATCACCCTGACACAGTTGTTGCAGGCAACATCTACAATGACAATGTTGTGTTCCATTTTAGGGAAATTTTAAAGAGATGCCAGAAATAGAGCTCTCTGGACAGATATTTAGTGCCATAGGTGTGCAGTGACTCAAGCTGGTCCTAGTGGCATTAAAAAACAAAGGAAAGTAACCCCAGAAAGGACTTGGTACCTGAAGTCTTTATGGAAGGGGCTTCCCTTTCCAAACAATAGTACACCTCCATCCTCTCCCCTCCTCCCGTCTCATCACTCATTAATAAGTCTTCAATAAAAGTAAGTGTCATTTCAGCATTGTTTATTCCGCATGTCTCATTGTTTTCTGTGTAGGGAAATGTATATTTCATGTACAAAAATTGTATTGTTTAATACTTTTGGGCGTCTGGAACGGATTAATTGGATTTCCATTATTTCTTATGGGGAAAATTAATTCGGATAACGACAGAATTGGTTAACCCCTTGATTGTCACAACCCCAAATCCTGAGGTGTCTCCTGGTGTCGCAAAAATTAAAAAAAAAATTATTTTTTTTTCATAGGAAATGATAGAGAATCTTTTTCCTATGGTAATGACACCAAACGTACGAAATTTGATGGAAAACTTATGGAATTACGCTCTTGCGAAGTTAGCGACCTCGGCAATTTCACCCACTTTGAGCCCTATTTTCGGCTAATTCCATTGTTCCAGTCGACCAAACTCATAGCTATTTCTTTAGAACTCCATTTTTTCTATCAATTGAGCGCAAGAAACTGCCCATTTACCAATTTCAACTACCCAATAACACGGTCAGAACTTTTCAATTTGGCCAATTTCACGAAAATTAAAAAATATGCCAATTTCAAAATAGGGTCCAGAATGAACAATGCAGACATTCCTGGCTCTAAAATAACATTTTCTTTGTTCATCAGTCACGTCTCCAGGCCCTTCTGATATTACTCTTTCTTTCTATTTTAAATTTTTATTCAAACAAAAAATAGAAGATTTACTGTTATGCAGACTACTGCAATATTGTAATAATTGTATAAATAATGTCAACCCATTCATGACTGCATATTAGAATGGCTAGTTGGACATTTATTGGACAATGACATCATCCGCTTCCTTTTGAACATCGGCAAAAATCAAACATTTCCCCTACTTTGAGCTCCGTTTTAAGGTTCTTTTCTTAGTAAAACCAATCAAAATCACCTCTATTTCTATAATATGTTTTCCATTCTATCAAATGAGACCAAGAAAACGAGAATACAATCATAAATACTATACGAAAACAGACCACAAAGTCGGCATTTTAATTAAAAAAAACGGTCGGAGTTTTTTTTCTCATTGTGCACTGCGTGCTGCAGGATTTCTTTTATATGGTGCACACTGACCACATAGACCCATTCTTTCACATGTGGGCCTACCAGTTTTCTCCTGCTTGATTTGAAGCTGCTAGAATTTATGAGTATATATACGTCAAATAAACCATACCACGGGCGGGAATGAACCAGCGGTCAGAGTCTCAAAACTCTAGACCGTCACGTTAGCCACTGGACCAGCTAGCCACAATAAGATTCGCCCAACTAGGTATATTTCTACACCATAGGAAGGTTAGCATAGGCACCACTGTGACCACAAATGCAAGTTTTTACAGACAAATCTCCAGCTAGTGTGGCCGTGACGAACTCTAGCTCAAGTCCCCTCAATGCCGTCAACATGACTCACGAAATCATAATGACACGACTGCAAACAAACCATACCACGGGCGGGATTGAACCCGCGGTCAGAGAGTTTCAAAACTCCAGACCGTCGCGTTAGCCACTGGACCAGCTAGCCACAATAAGATTCAAACAAGGTGGCTCATAAGACGTATATATACGACTGAAACAGTCAAAGAGTTAAACACAAGCTCTCTGGAATGGATTTGTGTCGTTAACTGAGGACCCACTGTATAAGAGGGGCCTGAAGACATGACTAACGAAGAGAGAAAATGTTATTTTAGCGCTAGGAATGTCTGCATTGTTAATTCTGGACCCTATTTTTAAATTGGCAGTGTTTAAAATTTGTGTAAAATTTGCCAAATTACTGATTTCTGACCACTTTACTGGACAGTTGAAATAGGTGAATGGGCAGTTACTTGTACTCAATCAACAGAAGGAATACTAGCAAAATAGCTATGAGTTTGGTAGACTGGAACAATGGAATGGGCCAAAAATAGGGCATAAAATGGGTGAAATCACCGATGCATCAATATCGCCATTGGGTTAGTGTATTCTAACCTAATCACTCTGCAATCCGGCAAAATTACTAATTTGGCACCCTACAGGTCCCGATGATGCCAGATTAGTGATGGCCAACCTGTACACACAAGTACAATTGTCATACACATGGCAGTTTAACCCTTTCGGGGTTTCTGACGTACTAGTACGGCTTACGTGCCAGGGGTATTGACGTACTAGTACAAGTAAATTCTAGCACCTTCAAATCAAGCAGGAAAAGGCTGGTAGGCCTAGATGTAAGAGAATGGGTGTGTGTGGTCAGTGTGCACGGTAGAAAAAAAATCTGGGACCCAGTGGCTCATTGTGAGAACACCATTTTAGTAGACCTTGCTCACCATGCCTTGCAGTAAGAAACTCCTCACTCCTCGGTGAATTGGGACAATTTTGTTCCCCAGTGACAGTTCTAATACAGATGGAAGCACCAGTGAAGACGAGTCTCAAGGTTTTGATGAGGTTGTGACCGAAACTAATGACCATAATACCGGTAATAGTGAGGAAAACCCAGACAACCCTCAGCCTTCCACCTCTGCTGCTGGGCCATCTTGTTCACGTTCAGTTGTACCAGAACAAAAGAGGAAACTCCTATTTTCCCATATCTCGGACTCAGATGTGAGCATTGGTGATGATAGTGATAGTGAATATGAACTACAAGCTCTTGAAAACAGTTCCGGTAGCGATAGTGAATTGGAATATTCCCCAGTGATGAGTCAGTATATACGACGGCATATGCGCTTTAGTAGTGTGCCATATGCTATTCCAAGGGGAAGGAGTACATCTCGGAGTCCATCCCGTGACTGTACAACAGGAACAGATAGTGAAAATGAAGATGATAGTGTTGCAATCGGGATGGAAAATGTGCATGGTGGTGGTAGTGGTGGTGCCAGCTGTGAGGCACCAGCAGTGGAGCATGCTGCCACCCACGCCGCTGCCTCAGCTGATCTACAACAAAGGCCACCATCCCCCACCCACCCACCACACCAGCCTCCACAACCACAACCTCCACAACCACAACCACCTGTCAATATCCAGCAGACTGCACCTGGTACTGGCAGGAAGCTGGATATTTTGTTCACAATCCCCATCAGTTTGATGAAAGTCAAAGTGGAAAACGACCATCTTGTACACTTGGGAACAATGCCACTGAACTCGAATGTTTCGAGTTATTCTTTGATGAACCCCTGATGGAAATTATTGCCAGGGAAAGCAACACATACTTCGATTACACCATGGCAAACACAAAACTTTCACCAAAATCACACCTACACCAGTGGAAGGAGACAACTGTGGCTGAGATGTATCTTTACTCTGCCACAATAATGCTTATGCCACAAGTGTATAAGCAGTGTCAAATCATACTGGTCAACAGACTGCCTGACTGCAACCCCAGGATTTAGTGATATAATGCGAGTGAATTGATTTGTGCTACTATTACGTATGCTACACTTCTCAGACAGAGCCAGGCCTGACAGAAACGACAGGTTATATAAGATTAGGAATGTGTTTGTGTATCTGAAAGAGAAATTTAATATGTATTTTTATCCCTTCAGGAAGCTTGTTATTGATGAGTCTTTGATTCTGTTCAAAGGAAGACTCTCATTCAAGCAGTACATATATATATATATTTTTTATTATTTTATTATTACACTGGCCGATTCCCACCAAGGCAGGGTGGCCCGAAAAAGAAAAACTTTCACCATCATTCACTCCATCACTGTCTTGCCAGAAGGCTGCTTTACACTACAGTTTTTAACTGCAACATTAACACCCCTCCTTCAGAGTGCAGGCACTGTACTTCCCATCTCCAGGACTCAAGTCCGGCCTGCCGGTTTCCCTGAATCCCTTCATAAATGTTACTTTGCTCACACTCCAACAGCACGTCAAGTATTAAAAACCATTTGTCTCCATTCACTCCTATCAAACACGCTCATGCATGCCTGCTGGAAGTCCAAGCCCCTCGCACACAAAACCTCCTTTACCCCCTCCCTCCAACCTTTCCTAGGCCGACCCCTACCCCGCCTTCCTTCCACTACAGACTGATACACTCTTGAAGTCATTCTGTTTCGCTCCATTCTCTCTACATGTCCGAACCACCTCAACAACCCTTCCTCAGCCCTCTGGACAACAGTTTTGGTAATCCCGCACCTCCTCCTAACTTCCAAACTACGAATTCTCTGCATTATATTCACACCACACATTGCCCTCAGACATGACATCTCCACTGCCTCCAGCCTTCTCCTCGCTGCAACATTCATCACCCACGCTTCACACCCATATAAGAGCGTTGGTAAAACTATACTCTCATACATTCCCCTCTTTGCCTCCAGGACAAAGTTCTTTGTCTCCACAGACTCCTAAGTGCACCACTCACTCTTTTTCCCTCATCAATTCTATGATTCACCTCATCTTTCATAGACCCATCCGCTGACACGTCCACTCCCAAATATCTGAATACGTTCACCTCCTCCATACTCTCTCCCTCCAATCTGATATTCAATCTTTCATCACCTAATCTTTTTGTTATCCTCATAACCTTACTCTTTCCGGTATTCACCTTTAATTTTCTTCTTTTGCACACCCTACCAAATTCATCCACCAATCTCTGCAACTTCTCTTCAGAATCTCCCAAGAGCACAGTGTCATCAGCAAAGAGCAGCTGTGACAACTCCCACTTTGTGTGTGATTCTTTATCTTTTAACTCCACGCCTCTTGCCAAGACCCTCGCATTTACTTCTCTTACAACCCCATCTATAAATATATTAAACAACCACGGTGACATCACACATCCTTGTCTAAGGCCTACTTTTACTGGGAAATAATTTCCCTCTTTCCTACATACTCTAACTTGAGCCTCACTATCCTCGTAAAAACTCTTCACTGCTTTCAGTAACCTACCTCCTACACCATACACTTGCAACATCTGCCACATTGCCCCCCTATCCACCCTGTCATACGCCTTTTCCAAATCCATAAATGCCACAAAGACCTCTTTAGCCTTATCTAAATACTGTTCACTTATATGTTTCACTGTAAACACCTGGTCCACACACCCCCTACCTTTCCTAAAGCCTCCTTGTTCATCTGCTATCCTATTTCTCCGTCTTACTCTTAATTCTTTCAATTATTTAACTCTACCATACACTTTACCAGGTACACTCAACAGACTTATCCCCCTATAATTTTTGCACTCTCTTTTATCCCCTTTGCCTTTATACAAAGGAACTATGCATGTTCTCTGCCAATCCCTAGGTACCTTACCCTCTTCCATACATTTATTAAATAATTGCACCAACCACTCCAAAACTATATCCCCACCTGCTTTTAACATTTCTATCTTTATCCCATCAATCCCGGCTGCCTTACCCCCTTTCATTTTACCTACTGCCTCACGAACTTCCCCCACACTCACAACTGGCTCTTCCTCACTCCTACAAGATGTTATTCCTCCTTGCCCTATACACGAAATCACAGCTTCCCTATCTTCATCAACATTTAACAATTCCTCATATATATATATATATATATATATATATATATATATATATATATATATATATAATATATATATATATATATATATATATATATATATATGTGTGTGTGTGTGTGTGTGTGCAAAACCACTCTGAAAGAATAGAGAAATTCCAAGCGCTTTCGTGACTACTCACATTATCAAGGAACTATGGAAGTAAAGCATCCAAGGAAGCTATATAAGGGGTCTGGCCAACACCTCACTATCAGATCCCACAACGGTTAACCCTTTCAGGGTCCGTCCCGTAGATCTACGGCTTTACGTTCAGGGTCCAAACCGTAGATCTACGCCATGAGCTCAGCTCACTCTGATAAACTGTGAGTGGTACATTTGGGCCTAGATATGAGAGAATACATCTATGTGGTATGTGTGCACCACATAAAACAGATCCTGCAGCACACTGTGTATAATGAGAGAAAAAAACTTAAATCATGATTTTTCGATTAAAACAGCAACTTTGCAGTGTTTTTTCGTATGTTTTTTATAGTTGTATTTGCGATTTCTTGGTCTCATTTGATAGAATGGAAGACATATTACAGAAATAGAGATGATTTTGATTGGTTTTAGCACTGGAAATGGCTTGAAACTGAGCTCAAAGTAGCGGAAATGTTAAATTTTTGCCGATATTCAAGAGTAAACAAACGACCTCACACGTCTAATACACGTCAGCTGGTGGGTCTAATATACATTCACAAATATGGTGATGATATTTATACAATTATTACAGTATTGCATAACAGTAAATCTTCTATTTTTTGGTGTGAATAAAAATTCATTATGTGAATAAAAAATCAAAATGGAATTTATTTGTAAAGCCTCAAAACATAACTAATGAACAGAGGAAACGTTAGTTTAGTGCCAGGAATGCCTACATTGTTTATTCTGACCCTATTTTGAAATTGGAATATTTTGAACTTTGTGTTAAATTGGCCAAATTAACAATTTCCGATCACTTTATTTTGTAGTTGAAACAGTTGACTTGGCGATTTCTTGTGCTCAATCGATAGAATAGAAGTAATACTAGTGAAATAGCTAAGAATTTGGTTGATTGGAATAATGTAATTGGCCTAAAATGGGAGTCAAAGTCGGCAAAATTGCCGATTCGTAAATGTCGCTGACACATCAAAATTCGCGAGAGCATAATTTTGTCAATTTTCCACCAAATTTCGTACTTTTTGTTTTATTACCTTCACAAAAAGATTCTCTACGATTTCATAAGAAAAAATAACAAATTTTTTTTATGAAAATTCTTGGACACTGGTGTGTGCCTCCAGATTTGGGCCTTGGACCCTGAAAGGGTTAAACACCTGACACGCGCCGACCCAACTGTATAGGTCCTTTGCACAACTCACCCACAAACTATTCTACCCAAGAAAATTTAAAAATTATTATTTGTCCAGTGTACTATTAAATTCTTCCCAAATTCTATTAATTATAAATGGATCTAATTTATATAAACCAAAGGAAATATTCATATTATTGTCAAAACTGCTTTTTATGAAACAAGATTCAATTATATTCCTGTCGACCATGGACTTGCTTGATACTACTTTCTCAACTGTTTGAAAATCAATTGGATGGTTAAAATCTCTTACATGAATAAATAGAGCATTGGAATCTTGTCCAGTTCTAATGCTATATTTATGTTGTTTTAATCTTAGTTCGAGATTTTTACCAGTTTGACCGTAATAAACAAGGAATCTTATAGACACATCCATCAGCATTTTGGGGGGAATTCTTTATCAAAAGTTTTTTTACTGTATCAAGATTTTTGAATACAACTTTAATATTAAAAGTCTTAAGAAGAGAAGGCATATCAACCAAGTTTTCATGGTAAGGGAGAACCAACATATTTTTAGTTGAATAAGGCTGATTGTCCCTTTTTGGATTGTAAAAAGTATTTCTAGCAACTTTAAAAGATTTATCAATTACATTTCTTGGGTATTTTAAATCATTACCTAACTTCATAAATTTTGATATTTCCTCATCTATGAACTCAGGACTACAAATTCGTAAAGCTCTCAAAAACATTGATGAGAAAACAGACAGTTTGACTCTATCTTGATGCGAGGAATAATAGTGGACATAGGAACAGTTGTTTGTAGGTTTTCTGTAAATTTTAAATTTGAATTCATTATTACCCTTAATAATTAAAACATCTAGAAAAGGCAATGAGTTATTTTCTTCAAACTCAACAGTAAAGTTTATAGAATAGGCTAAGCTATTTAATTTTTCAAGGAAATGGTGTATATCTACATTTTTGGGCATAAGACACAAAATATCATCAACATATCTGAACCATTTAGCTCTATTAGGGAGGATTGTGTTAAGCAGCCTTGTTTCAAAAAATTCCATGTATAGGTTACTAAGAACAGGTGAAAGAGGATTTCCCATTGCCATACCAAACTTCTGAGTGTAAAACTTATCATTAAATACAAATTTTGCATCAACAATGCAAAGTTTAGTAAGTTTAATGATAGTAGGAACTGGCAATGGTAAATCATAGTTAACGAGTTCTTCAGATAAGAAACTTAAAAAATCATCAACAGGAACTTTCGTAAACAAGGAAGTAACATCAAAACTAACCATGTTAAAATCATTTAAGTCAGACAAGGAGCTTAATTTATCAACCAAGTCTATGTTGTTTTTAACATTAAAGTTAGAAATTTTGCCAACAATAGGGCTCAAAATATCAACAAGCCATTTGGATAATTTATATGAAACTGACCCTATGGAGCTAATAATTGGTCTGACTGGATTCCCTGGTTTGTGTGTTTTTATTAGTCCATACATGTAAGGTAAAGATGGATTAGTGGAAGTAAATTGTTTGACTAATTCATCTTTGGCTTTCAGTAGAAGTTTTATTGTTCTATTGAAATTGCTGTTAACGGTTTCTAGGGGATTTTTCCTAAGTTTAGAATAGGTTTCAGTATCATCTAAGAGATTATTCATTTTTTCTTGGTAATCATTTTCTTTCATAATTACTATTGCATTTATTTTGTCTGCTTTAGTAAGGCACAAATTTTTATTGTTATTAAGTGTATCATAAGACTTAAAGAATCTTTGAGGGCAATTGGGAATGTTTGGTTTTAACATAGAGCTATATACCATTCATTTTTTTATTATCACACTGGCCGATTCCCACCAAGGCAGGGTGGCCCGAAAAAGAAAAACTTTCACCATCATTCACTCCATCACTGTCTTGCCAGAAGGGTGCTTTACACTACAGTTTTTAAACTGCAACATTAACACCCCTCCTTCAGAGTGCAGGCACTGTACTTCCCATCTCCAGGACTCAAGTCTGGCCTGCCGGTTTCCCTGAATCCCTTCATAAATGTTACTTTGCTCATACCATTCCTTTACTAATATTTTCATCAGAGGATAAATCAGAAAATTTTTCAAAGTTACAAAAGGCTTTTGCAATTTCAACATTATTAAGTTTTTTTGAAGTTGCAAAACTTAGGCCAAAACCTAGAGCAGCAGTTGTATGTTTGTCTAAAATTTCATCTGATAAGTTAATTACAAAACTGTTATTAGCATGCCTTGTCCAATCACTATTTTCAATTAAAATGTCTAATTTTCTTTGTAGTTTGCTCTTGAGTTCATTACAAATTCTTCTGAGTTTATTATAGCAATGATCCAACATACTGTTTCCATTCTGATGGAATGGCCTGATTAAAAGAGTATTTTTTGTTTCTCAATATTTTGAATGCTTACTTCTCCTGTATTTTAGTTATTTCAATATGTTTCTGAAAAATAATTCTCATAAAATCATCAAAAGGACGATCTCTCATGTCAAGGAGTCTATTGGGTAAAAGAGACTTGGGCAGAACTTGTTCATTTAAACAATTTTTTAAAAAATTAAGTCGAATTTTTAACTTGTGGGACTTGATCAGTGCAGAAGAAAACTGTGAAACAAAAGATATATGATTAGGAAAGCTTATCGAGAACATTCAAAATTTATGAAATAGGTAATGATTTAAAATACCCAAGAAATGTAATTGATAAATCTTTCAAAGTTGCTAGAAATACTTTTTACAATCCAAAAAGGGACAACCAGCCTTATTCAACTAAAAATATGTTGGTTCTCCCTTACCATGAAAACTTGGTTGATATGCCTTCTCTTCTTAAGACTTTTAATATTAAAGTTGTATTCAAAAATCTTGATACAGTAAAAAAACTTTTGATAAAGAATTCCCCCCAAAATGCTGATGGATGTGTCTATAAGATTCCTTGTAAAATTTGCTATAAAGTTTATTACGGTCAAACTGGTAAAAATCTCGAACTAAGATTAAAACAACATAAATATAGCATTAGAACTGGACAAGATTCCAATGCTCTATTTATTCATGTAAGAGATTTTAACCATCCAATTGATTTTCAAACAGTTGAGAAAGTAGTATCAAGCAAGTCCATGGTCGACAGGAATATAATTGAATCTTGTTTCATAAAAAGCAGTTTTGACAATAAATGAATATTTCCTTTGGTTTATATAAATTAGATCCATTTATAATTAATAGAATTTGGGAAGAATTTAATAATACACTGGACAAATAATAATTTTTAAATTTTCTTGGGTAGAATAGTTTGTGGGTGAGTTGTGCAAAGGACCTATACAGTTGGATCGGCGCGTGTCAGGTGTTTAAACGTTGTGGGATCTGATAGTGAGGTGTTGGCCAGACCCCTTATATAGCTTCCTTGGATGCTTTACTTCCAATTTCTTTTTTGCAAGTACCAAAACTATCTTTTGCTAGCTAGTACCAACTACCTCATTTTTTTTTTACTTTTTATTGTGCAATAAACTGCTCAACTTATTTAATATTACAAATCAGATCTTACTCCTAAACCAATATTATTTCATAGTGACTATCTGTCCATTTAACTTGTTTACCATTACTTAATTGTAGTCCCTTATATATTTTTTTTTCCTTTATTTTAGCTTTATATAACTACCTTAGCTCATATATTAAAACAATTTTTTAAAATAATCAAGGTGCATTCTCAGGTGCTAAAGTTAATAAAGTTCACTATTTTGCCATTATACTCCAAAGCTCATTTATTTGATTACCACTTTATTGTTCACCACAACTTATATTAGTCCCTTTTATATTATAATTTTAATTATAATTCTAACTTTAAAGAATTACCTTTAAAGAAACTACCTACTATCATATTCCCAAGCTCCATTATTTGATCATCACTTTATTTGTTCACCACAAATTATTTTAGTCCCTTTTATATTGTCTCCTTTATTTTAGCTTTAAAAAACTACCTTAGCTCATTATTTTTACATTTGTTAAATAATTCAGGTGCTATTTTTTTTAGCTTTAGAATAGTTACTTTATTTTTTACTTAATTCTAACTATAGATTCACTACAAATCTTATGATTACAGTGGACCCCCGCATAACGATGGCATCACATAGCGATTTTTCCGCATACCGCTTACTTTTATCGCAAAATTTTTGCCGCGCATACCGATTAAAAACCCACTCACCGATTTTCGTCCGAGACGCGTCCAATGTGCCCTCAGCCAGCCTCACATGTGCCGCCCGTCCCATTGTTTACCAGCCAGCCTCCGCGGTAACATCCAAGCATACACTCGGAATATTTCGTATTATTACAGTGTTTTCGGTGCTGTTTCTGGAAAATAAGTGACCATGGGCCCCAAGAAAGTTTCTAGTGCCAACCCTGTGGTAAAAAGGGTGAGAATTAGTATGGAAATTAAGAAAGATTTTAAAGGGGTTTTTGGGGCTAACCCTGAGAAGCCTATGCCAGTTGTGGAATCCATTGTGCCTACTTCAAAGATTAAGGGAAAAATTGTGCACAGTGGGTTGAACTGCAAACCTTTATGGATGAAAATCACCCTGACACAGCTGTTGCAAGCCGTCTGGTGACTATTTCAATGCCCATGTTGTGGCCCATTTTAGACAAATCGTAAAGGAACGGGAGGTACAGAGCTCTATGGACAGATTTGTTGTGCGACAGAGGTCCAGTAAACTCTCAAGCTGGTCCTAGTGGCATTAAAAGAAGAAGGGAAGTAACCCCGGAAAAGGACTTGCTACCTCAAGTCGTAATGGAAGGGGATTCCCCTTCTAAACAGTAAGAAGATAATGCTCTCCCCTCCTCCCATCCCATCAATCATCACCAGATCTTCAATAAAAGTAAGTGTCATGTAAGTGTGCATGCCTTTTTCAGTTTGTGTGTATTAAAATTAATATTTCATGTGGTAAAAAAATTTTTTTTTCATACTTTTGGTGTCTTGCACGGGTTAATTTTATTTTCCCTTATTTCTTATGGGAAAATTCATTCACATAACGATTATTTCGCATAACAATTACCCCTCTTGCACGGATTAAAATCGTTAACCGGGGGTCCACTGTACAAGCATTGATCCTGATACCAACCTCTTATTTAATGACTTAAATGATTCAAACAGTTACTGTAATTACTACACAGCAGAACAATCAAAGGCACTTCTCAGAGCCAACAACAACATAACTATCTTTAACTACAATATCAGATCTTTAAGCAAGCATTATGATGACCTCCTAGCATTACTAAATTCCTTGCATGCCAATATGTCCATCATTACACTAACTGAAACCTGGCTAAAGCCTGATACTACAGATGTCTATGCCATTCCTGGTTACACAGCCATACACAACTGTAGGCCAGACCAACAAGGGGGTGGCACTGCTATTTTACCTACTCAGACCAATTAGAATGTATCACAATACTTGCACAAGGGATGAACATGGGGAATATATAATAGCTAAATTCAAATCCAAATACCTACAAAAACCTCTCACAGTGATAAACATCTACAGAGTTTCCACAGTCAAACATTACCAATTTAGTCAAAACCCAGGAAGTATGATAACTGATGCACGCATGAACAAAGATCACGTACTACTCTCAGGTGACTTCAATATAAATCTCCTGCAAGATCAGGGACCCACACGTTACTGAATCACAAACACAATGAGTAACTGCATGTTGCTACCAACAGTAACAAAACCTACAAGAGTTACAGAGACTAGTGTTTCCCTACTTGACCACATCTGGACCAACACCATATCCCCCCTTTTAAAAACAGGCAAATTACAGATAATACCACAGACCACTACCCTACTTTCCTCATAACAACTCTGGTAAAATACCCCAAGACACTACTAAAGTCACCTTCAGACTTCACAATGAGGGAGCCATTAATAACTTCACAACAGCAGTAACAAATATTGACTGGCACACTGAGCTAAAAAATCTATACAGATATTGACGAATGTTTAATAATTTTCTAAAAAAGACCCAATACCTTTATAACAAGCACTGCCCTAAACAAACTAAACAGATGACAGCTAAGAGACTGAACAGTCCCCCGGCTAACACCCACATTCTCAAATCCAAAATACAAAACACCGATATGAAAAACAGTTCAGAATGGGTCACATAACCAAGACCAAACAAAACGTTACTCGTGAATAATAACCACCTGATAAGAAAGGGGAAAAAAATTGTATTATGAACAGATTTTCCAACTTACGAGGTGATATAAAAAAGACCTGGAAGACCCTATCAAAATTCTGGGAACAAAAAAGAAAATCACGACATAGCAAAATAAAATTAGCAAAATCAGATGAACCCCAACTCCCACCAACAGAAACAGCAAACAGACTCAATTGATTTTCTTCTCCACTATAGGTCAAAACCTTGCCAATAAAATCCCAAGCTCAGATACCCCACCAAATGACTACCTCACTGGCAACTACCCGAACACACTGTTCCTAGCTCCGACAAACCCATAACGAAGTCTCCCTTATTATCAACGCACTGAAAAACAAGGGAGGAGATTTAAATACCTTACCACCCTTTATATACAAAAAAGCATCACAATACATCACCAATCATTGCAACACTCTTTAAAAAAATCCATTGAATCCTCCACCTTCCCTACAGTTCTCAAAATAGCAAGGGTCACCCCGATCCATAAAGGAGGAGACCAAACAAGTTGATAACTAAAAGGGCCCAAAACCAATTTACCCACCCTCTCCTCAAAAAATCTTTTGAAAAATTAATTCATAAAAGAATCTACTCCTACCTCATTCCCAAAAAAATTCTCAACCCCCGCTAATTTGGATTCAGGCCTAATAAAAATACAATGATGCTATTAACACATGCGAACAATAACACTCAATAAGAAAAAAGAAGTCCCCGGGGGATCTTCTTTTGCTTACATAAAGCTTTGATACATTTGACCATGATTGCTCCACGTAAAATTGTCACACAGGGGGATTAGGGGGAAACTCCCCAAATACCTTAAGTCTTACCCCAGCAACAAAGCCAATAGTGTAAACCCAAAGGGGCAACTCTTTCCCCACAACCCAAATTTCGTTGGTGTCCCACAGGGGAAAGGGCCTTGGCCCCTTCCTTTCTCCTATAATAAATGACCAACCAAATGCTTCGCAATTACTCAAACCCACACTTTTTGCAGATGACACTACTACGCTTCTCTACCCAGCCCATCACGCAGCCAATACTGTAAACACTGAATTTCAGAAAATTAAAAAGGATGAGTCTAACAAAATTCACTAAACATTGACAAAACCTACTTCATTTATTTTTTGGTAACAGAGCTACAGATGTCCTCTTAAAAAACAAAACGGGTCACCAAACACAAAGCTAACAGAGGAAAAATTTCTTAGGAACCACCCGAAAAAAACTCAAATTCTACCATATACAACAAAATTTTTAAGAAAATTTCAAGACGGGCAAACTATCAAAAAATACGGGACTAGTTCCACATCAGCCCTCCGGCCCTTTATCCTCCTTATTTACCCCTATCCCCTATGGAATTTTTGTGATGGGGGGCCCCAAAAACAAATTAACCATCTCGACCACTAATACCCAACAAAAGGCTGCATTAGAATGATAACAAATTCTCACTACAGGGAACACACTCCACCAATATTCAAAACACTCAACCTACTCACCATACAAAAAATCCATACTTATTATTGCACCTATTACATACATAGAACACTTAACTCTGATATTAACCCTCCCCTCAAACATCTCCTTGCCAACCTCAACAGAACACATGACCATAACACAAGGCACAGATCACTCTTTGATGTTCCTCGTGTCCATCTCACACTATGCAAAAACTCAATGCACATAAAAGGCCCTAAAATCTGGAATTCATTACCTGTAAATATAAAAGAAACACTACCTGTTTATAAATTCAAGTCTCTTCTCAAAGTTCACTTACTCACTCAAAACCAAATAAATACTGAATAACTGTACCTTATAAATTGTATATCCAAAATGTTACTTACAATTATATCACATAAATGTTAAACCTAGGACCCAATCTAACTTTGTTATTTTTTTAAATACACTACCTAACAGAATACTCCATTCTACTGAATGAACAGCAATGCATGCAACCATATGACCTGTCTTTGTAATACTCATTTGTGCTTTATAGTTATCTGTTTACAATAATGTCTTATCACTGATTTCATCATTGCTTAGTTAATCTTAAGTTAATTTTAAGCAAGCCCGTAATGCTATGCATATAAGTGGCTTTGGCATGCTGCTCTTACCTGTATTTTTTTTGTACCTCTGTATGTATGCTAAAATTTCTAAATAAATAAATAAATAAAATAGTTCCTTGATAATGTGAGTAGTCACGAAAGCGCTTGGAATTTCTCTATTCTTTCAGAGTGGTTGTTTTGCATATTCTGAAATCACCTGTTTACTGTGATCTTATTGCATATATATATATATATATATATATATATATATATATATATATATATATATATATATATATATATATATATATATATATATATATATATATATATACATATATATATATATATATATATATATATATATATATATATATACATATATATATATATATATATATAATATATATATATATATATATATATATATATATATATATATATATATATATATATATACATATATATATATATATATATATATATATATATATATATACATATACATAATGTATACGTACGTATATACCAAGCAAGAGGAAACGCTTTGGTAAAAAGTTATTTGTGCTTTGTGACTGCTACAGTGGCCTTGTATTGGATATTATTGTGTACACTGGAACTTATACATTGCAAAATACGTACCAGGAAGTTATTGGGCATCTCTGGTGATGTGGTTAGAACAATGATGGAACCATATCTTGGTAAGGAGCATATATTATATACTGATAACTGGTACACAAGCCCCTCACTCAGTGATTTTTTGTGAGTGAACATGACAGATGTGTGTGGCACAGTGCGTGCAAATCGTAAATATATGCCCAGGTTTGACGCTGGCACTCGTAGAGGTGAAGTGCAAGCGCTTGCTGCCAATGACATCATGGCATTTTGGTGGCATGACAAACGAGATGTCACACTGTTGTCATCATTTCACCCTAACGAAATGACAAACACTGACAGGCAGAATAGAGAGACCAATGAACCCATTTTAAAACCTACAGCTGTGATTGATTACACCTCCATATGCATTCAGTGGACAAATGTGACATGCAGATTGGGTTTGCTGATTGTGTTCGCAAGAGTTATAAGTGGTACATAAAACCCTTTTTCCATCTACTGGACATTTCCATGCTCAATGCTTATAATATGTATAAGATGAGAACCAGAAACAAACCACCATATGGCAAATTTTGTTTGTCTGTCATCAGACAAATAGTATTCGAGTACCAAGGAACAACACCTGCAATAGAAAACCGCCCACTAAATTATCAACAACAACCTTCTCATCTGAAGCACGGTGATCACTTCCTAATACAACTGCCTGCTACTGCTTTCAAGAAAAAGGCTCGGAAGAGGTACTACGTCTGTGCATGTACAAAAAAAAGCCCACAACAACGCAGAGACACTAGGTCTACATGCGAGGCGTGTAAAACATCACTGTGCATCACACCATGTTTCAAAGAGTTCCACAGGCTGCAGAACTTCTAGAAGCATTTTCTGTGACTGTATATGTATATATAAAATATAGAAAAATAGTAGTAAACAACATTTTATATCGTTCGTCTGTGTAAACAAGTTTTGTAAACAATGTAGTGACAACAGTATTTGTGCAGTTATTGTGTAGTAAATAAAAAACTTACAAAATAGTGCTCATATTGGTCTCGCAAGCCATAAAAGTTGCTTGAAAAAAAAATTAAAATAGAAAAAAGTCAGCGATGATGCCACATGCAGTTCATTTTCTGTCCACTTCACGCCTCCATATCTCAGTAAGTATTGATGGCAAATTTTTTTTTTAGCCTATAATGTTTAGAAAAAAAAAACTCGTTCTTTTCATAAGAAAAAATATTCTCTTTTTTTTTTTTTAAATTTCTTGACCCTGAGAACGAGTCTAGGAGAGGGACTGTCGAACCTGAAATCAATCAATCAATCAATCATGTTTATTCTCTATAAGGATTACAATGCAGGGTTTACAGATTTTGGTTATTGTGTGGTTTACATGTAATAAAATACTAATTACAGAGGGGGCCACTAGGACACCTAGCATGGCTAGGCATTTTGGGCAGACTTAGATTAATTCTTAACTCTAAATTATTGCAAATTATGGAGTAAGTTGGTATTATGGCTAAGTGACTAAATACTAGTTTGTGAGTTTAGCAATGTTAATGCTTTTGTTTTGGCACAATACATAGTTTCTATATTGGAGTATCACAGGCAAACTTATGACTAGTTAGGATTCACTATTTTAAGATTAAGATTCATATTTCTGTGTTTATAGTCAAATGGGTGAATGAGCAAGTGTGGACCACCAGGTGGTTTTCATGTAGTTAGTTGATGGGGTGTATCAGGGAGATAAGATGTTTTTCTAACAGTAGTTTCAAAGGTGATGAATGTGTCTGCAGTTCTAGAGTTTTCAGGTAGGGTGTTCCAGATTTTAGGACCTTTAACATATATTGAATTTTTGTAAAGGTTTAGTCGGACACGGGGAATGTCATAGAGATGTTTGTGTCTGGTGTTATGCCTGTGGGTCAAACCACAACCAACAAGAAAGCATTTTAGGTCAAGGTTAATATTGGAATTTAAGGTCCTGTAGATGTAGATTGCACAGTAGTAAGTGTGGATGTTCTGAACAGGGAGTAGGTTTAGATCTATGAAGAGGGGGGGGGGGTGCTGCCAGGGATGGGATTTAGTGATTACTCTTACTGCGGCTTTTTGTTGGATTATTATTGGCTTTAGGTGTGTTGCTGCAGTTGATCCCCAAGCACAAATAGCATAGGTGAGATATGGATAAATGAGTGAATGGTATAGTGTGAGAAGGGCATTTTGCGGCACGTAGTATCGTATCTTGGAGAGGATCCCAACCGTTTTGGATACTTTTTTTGTTGTGTGTTAGATATGGGTGCTGAAATTCAGGTTGTTGTCAAGGTATTGTTGCAACCCCTGAATGGACTGCAATGATTATTATGTATATATATAATTATTACCTTTTCATTTAATTTTATATTGCTTATGTTTGCGATAATAGCTAAATCGTAAATGTATTGCTTTATATTGTTATTTGACGTAGTTATGTTGTTAGGTAGGATGTAACATAATATGTGCTCAGTTTAAGTCTTGATTGTCAAACTACTGTAATTATCGCTTGTAGCTCGTTAGACTGCCGGCTTCTGAGCTGCAGTTGTCCACGTAGCTATCACGTGATCTAGGCGGGGGGGGTCCTCACCTTGCCTAAAGTATTCAGTCTGCTCTAGACTCTCTTGGTGGTTGGACAGATTGTCTGTCTCATTATTCTTGTTAGTTCTGTAGAACTCTGTTCACAGAACATTGTATAGACTTAGTGATTTTCGACGTTGTACTGAGGTTGTGTGTCGCATAGACATTCTAAACATCTCAGGTCCTGAGCTGTAACTTCTCACCTAATTTGTACTGGTTTCTGTGTATTATCACAGTCGGGGATTTTCTTATGCTGAACTTAGATTCAGTAGTATGGGAGTTTTGTGACTTTTGTGGAGGATCTGCAGATGGTCCCTACTTAGTGTCGTTATATTATCTCCTTGTTCCTGATTCTGTGTCGCAGTTGCTTGTTGTATTGCTATTGGGCTTAGCATTCTTTTTATTGTTCAAGCAGACTGTTCTGGTTGCCAGTCGGTCAAGAAGTTAGTTTATTTGAGGACTTTGTCAGTCACTTGTTTAAGTCTAGTCGAGTCGTGAGACAGAGAACTACTTAGAGCACTTACACACATACACAAACTTACTTGTACATATTTGTAATATCTTATTAAATGTTAATGTACCAGACAGTACTTAAGAATTATAAATGTGATATGTGCTTTCAGCACAATAATATTATACTTGAGAGAAGTGATATTTTGATTACTGTGATTAATTTCATTTAATTTAATTTGATATACCTCTAGACTTAATAAATTTATTAAATTTTAATTTCTCTAGTTAGTAGCCTACCAGTTGTAATCCTGAAGCACTATTGAATCATACTGAATTCTAATGGATAATTGGACAAGGATACTGACTACTTGTTACGAAAACCCAGTAACAGGCTGGATGCTAGAAGGGCAGTCCTTTCTAGTATTCACTGGAGATCTCTAAGCTTTTAGAATCGCGTTTTTTGTAACAGTATAGGCCTAGAAATTTGCCCTAATTATGTCTGGCAATTAGAGTGTTGTCAATCTTAATGTTAAGTTGCGCAACACCTGCTCTGCTACCAAACATAATATACACGTAGTAGGTTTTGTCAGTGTTAAGTGTAAGTTTATTGGCTGTCATCCAAGTCGATATTTTGAGCAGCTCCTCATTAACAATGGTGTTGAGGGTGGCAAGATTAGGGTGAGAAATGACACAAGTCGTGTCGTCAGCAAAGAGAATGGATTTCAGGTGTTGGGATACATTTGGAAGATCATTTATGTAAATGAGGAAGAGCAGGGGACCAAGGACACTTCTCTGCGGAACTCCAGTATCAGGTGGCCGTGTTGATGATGCTGTGTCTTTAATGGTGACATACTGATATCTATTAGTAAGGTAGGATTTGAAATATGCAAGTGCATGGCCTCTTATACCATAATGGTCAAGTTTGTGGAGTAGGATGCCATGGTCTACTGTGTCAAAAGCTTTTCTTAGGTCAATAAAAATTCCTAGTGGATATTCCTTATTTTCCAATGCTGTGTAAAGCAGATCTAGCATTTTTACAATTGCATCATTAGTGCTTTTATTTTTCCTGAATCCAAATTGGCAGGGGTTGAGTATGTTTTGTGCCGTTATAAATGAATATAGTCTCCCGTGCACGAGTTTCTCGAAGATTTTGGATAGCAATGGTAAGTTTGATATTGACCTATAGTTGTTTACATCTGTAGGGTCACCACCTTTTTGTATTGGTGTAACCCTTGCTGTCCTGAGTAATTTCGGGAAGGTGCTAGTTTCTAGTGACTTATTAAAAAGTAATGAAATAGCACGCAAAAGGACATGGGGTTAACATGTGTAAATTACCTAGGATAACCCCAAAAAAAAGTCTGACAACATGAGTTATTTCCATTGGGGTCCTTGTAATATCTTATTATTAACTAGTAGAGTTTATAATGTACCATCTTCAAAGTCCTTAAGGGAAACTTGAAAATATATGTGATGGACCATACATCAGATTGGGACGTTAACAATTTTCACATCATCAAGCGACAGGTGCGACAATTTGTTAAAATACAAAGTTATTCAATTAATTTAGCATCAGTTGGGTTATGTTAAGTTATGGTAGGTCAGCAATTATTGACAATTTTATTGAATTTGCACATGGGAGAACTCATGGCTCAGTTACACACGTTAAACTATGTACAGTGGATCCTTGGTTTTCGTGATTATTCCATTCCAGACAGTCTGCCAAAAAACAAAATTCACGAAAACCGAAACCATTTTCCCCATAAGAAATAATAGAAATCCAATTAATCCATTCCAGACACCCAAAAGTATTAAAAAAAAAAATTGGAGATTAAATATAGATTTACATACAGAAAAGAATAACAAATCAATATAAAGCATGGTAGATGGTATTGTATGGTATTGTTCACCACAACTTATATTAGTCCCTTTTATATTTTTGATTTTATAATATAAAATTATAATATAAAAGGGACTAATATAAGTTGTGGTGAACAATACCATAAAAATGTATTGTTCACCACAACTTATATTAGTCCCTTTTATATTATAATTTTATATTATAATTCTAACTTTAAAGAATTACCTTTAAAGTACTACCTACTATCATATTCCCAAGCTCCATTATTTGATCATCACTTTATTTGTTCACCACAAATTATTTTAGTCCCTTTTATATTGTCTCCTTTATTTTAGCTTTAAAAAACTACCCTAGCTCATTATTTTTACATTTGTTAAATAATTCACGTGCTATTTTTTTTTAGCTTTAGAATATTTACTTTATTTTTTACTTAATTCTAACTATAGATTCACTACAAATCTTATGATTACAAGCATTGATCCTGATACCAACCTCTTATTTAATGACTTAAATGATTCAAACAGTTACTGTAATTACTACACAGCAGAACAATCAAAGGCACTTCTCAGAGCTAACAACAACATAACTATCTTTAACTACAATATCAGATCTTTAAGCAAGCATTATGATGACCTCCTAGCATTACTAAATTCCTTGCATGCCAATATGTCCATCATTACACTAACTGAAACCTGGCTAAAGCCTGATACTACAGATGTCTATGCCATTCCTGGTTACACAGCCATACACAACTGTAGGCCAGACCAACAAGGGGGTGGCACTGCTATATACTACTCAGACCAATTAGAATGTATCACTAATACTTGCACAAGGGATGAACATGGGGAATATATAATAGCTAAATTCAAATCCAAATACCTACAAAAACCTCTCACAGTGATAAACATCTACAGAGTTCCACAATCAAACATTAGCCAATTTAGTCAAAACCTAGGAAGTATGATAACTGATGCACGCATGAACAAAGATCACGTACTACTCTCAGGTGACTTCAATATAAATCTCCTGCAAGACCAGGACCCACACGTTACTGAATTCACAAACACAATGAGTAACTGCATGTTGCTACCAACAGTAACAAAACCTACAAGAGTTACAGAGACTAGTGTTTCCCTACTTGACCACATCTGGACCAACACCATATCCCCTTTAAAATCAAGCATAATTACAGATAAACCACAGACCACTACCCTACTTTCCTCATAACAACTCTTGTAAAATACCCCAAGACACTACTAAAGTCACCTTCAGACTTCACAATGAGGCAGCCATTAATAACTTCACAACAGCAGTAACAAACATTGACTGGCACACTGAGCTAGAAATCTATACAGATATTGACGAATGTTTTAATAATTTTCTAAAAAAAGACCAATACCTTTATAACAAGCACTGCCCTAAAAAAACTAAACAGATGACAGCTAAGAGACTGAACAGTCCCTGGCTAACACCCAGCATTCTCAAATCCATAAATACAAAACACGGATATGAAAAACAGTACAGAATGGGTCACATAACCAGAGACCAAACAAAACGTTACTCGTCAATCCTAACCAGCCTGATAAGAGGGGAAAAAAATTGTATTATGAGAACAGATTATCCAACTTACGAGGTGATATAAAAAAGACCTGGAAGACCCTATCAGAAATTCTGGGAACAAAAAAGATATCACGACGTATGCGAAATAAAATTAGCAAATCAGATGAACCCCAACTCCCACAACAGAAACAGCAAACAGACTCAATGATTTCTTCTCCACTATAGGTCAAAACCTTGCCAATAAAATCCCAAGCTCAGATACCCCACCAAAATGACTACCTCACTGCAACTACCCGAACACACTGTTCCAAGCTCCGACTAACCAATACGAAGTCTCCCTTATTATCAACGCACTGAAAAACAAGGCAGGAGATTTAAATACCTTACCACCCTTTATATACAAAAAAGCGTCACAAGTACTATCACCAATCATTGCAACACTCTTTAACAAATCCATTGAATTCTCCACCTTCCCTGCAGTTCTCAAAATAGCAAGGGTCACCCCGATCCATAAAGGAGGAGACCAAACAGAGTTGAATAACTATAGGCCAATATCCAATTTACACCCTCTCTCAAAAATCTTCGAAAAATCAATTCATAAACGAATCTACTCCTACCTCATCTCCCAAAACATTCTCAACCCCTGCCAATTTGGATTCAGGCCTAATAAAAATACTAATGATGCTATTATACACATGCTAGAACATATATACACTGCAATAGAGAAAAAAGAAGTCCCACTGGGGATCTTCATTGACTTACATAAAGCTTTTGATACAGTTGACCATGACTTGCTCCACGTAAAATTGTCACACTATGGTATTAGAGGGCACTCCCTCAACTACCTCAAGTCTTACCTCAGCAACAGAAGCCAATATGTGCACGCAAATGGGGAAAGCTCTTCCGCACAACCAATTACAGTTGGTGTCCCACAGGGAAGTGTCCTTGGCCCTCTTCTCTTTCTCCTATACATAAATGACCTACCAAATGCTTCGCAATTACTCAAACCCACACTTTTTGCAGATGACACTACATACGTCTTCTCTCACCCGAGCCCAGTCACGCTAGCCAATACTGTAAACACCGAATTACAGAAAATATCTACCTGGATGAGGACTAACAAACTTACACTAAACATTGACAAAACCTACTTCATTCAGTTTTGGTAACAGAGCTACAGATGTACCTCTTAACATAACAATAAACGGATCACCTATCACAAAGCTAACAGAGGGAAAATTCCTAGGAATCCACCTCGATAATAGACTCAAATTTCATACACATATACAACAAATTTCTAAGAAAATCTCCAAGACTGTAGGCATACTATCGAAGATACGGTACTATGTTCCACAGTCAGCCCTCCTGGCCCTTTATCACTCTCTTATTTACCCCTATCTCACCTATGGAATTTGTGCATGGGGCTCAACAACAATTAACCCTTTCAGGGTCCAAGGCCAAAATCTGAAGTCACGCACCAGTGTCCAAGAATTTTCAAAAAAAAAAATTTGTTATTTTTTCTTATGAAATCGTAGAGAATCTTTTTGTTTAGGTAATAAAACAAAAAGTACGAAATTTGGTGGAAAATTGACGAAATTATGCTCTCGCGAATTTTGATGTGTCAGCGATATTTACGAGTCGGCGATTTTGCCGACTTTGACTCCCATTTTAGGCCAATTACATTATTCCAGTCAACCAAATTCTTAGCTATTTCACTAGTATTACTTCTATTCTATCGATTGAGCACAAGAAATCGCCAAATCAACTGTTTCAACTACAAATAAAGTGATCGGAAATTGTTAATTTTGGCCCAAATTTTAAAACAAAGTTCAAAAAATTCCCAAATTTTAAAATAGGCTCCAAAAAAAAACAAGTAGGTATTCCCCGGAACTAAACGTTAATTTTAAAGGGGTTTTTTTCACAGTTTTGTTTGCCGTGAAGGGGTTTTCTGTTTATTTTTTTATCAGCAATTTTTACCTGCCCTGAAAGGGCTTTAGAGTGCAAACAAACCCAATTTCCCCCCTGATAGAACAAGCGACCTTGGGGAAAAGTGTCCAAAGGGCTTGGCAATTTTGTTTTGAAAGGCCTTTATTTTTCCCTTTTTTTTCCCTTTTTTTTTAGCAAAGCAATTGATACATGTTTTGGTTTTGAAGGGAAGATCTTCTAAAATGATCACTCCCCGGGCCTTTAAATTATTTTTCACTCAAATTTTGTGGTTTTAAATTTTTTTTATACTCCAATATAGTTTTTTAAAAACCTTTAAGTTTTTATACTTTTAAAAAATTTAACCCTTTTTTCATCATTGAACTTCATATTTTTTTTCTGTGGCCCATTTTAAAAATTTGGTTTTATTTTGCCTGAATCTTATGGGTTCTTCAATGGGGGAAAATCACCAAAAATTTGGGGGGCAAAAACTCTCCCCTTCACACAGGGAGGGCAGGGTTTCCCAATTTCCCGGCGAAGGGGGTAAAAATATCGGAAGTGTTTTCCCTTAAAACCGGGTTTTTCTAAAGTTCCCCCCATTTTTTAAAAAAGGGGCCCCGGGTTTAGGGCAACTGGTGTGGGTTTTCATCCTAGGGCAAAAATGACCAATTTTGCCCCCAAAAAGCTTTCCGCCCCTAACCCAACGGGGAAATTTTAAAAATAGTAGTTTCAATGTCCGGGCAGCTAGGCCGTAAACCTTGTACATGTACTACTTGTAGTAAAAAAAGTTTTTATTTTAAAATTAAAAAATAACCAAAAACCCAAAAAAAAATCAGACAAAGGGAACTTATTTCCCCTTGGGGGCCTTTTTATCTTTATTTCCCCCCTCCCTTAGCGCAGGGGGTCAGAGAACTCTTTTAACCCTTAAAAAATTTAAAAAAAGCCCTTTAAAAATCAAATGATGAAAAAAAAGTAAAAGGAATGTATCATTACAAGGGCCCCTGTTTACCCCAGCAGTAAGGGAGGGTTTCCCGGGGGCTTAGCCCAGTTGTTTTGGGGCGCAACCTGGGGGTAGAAGATTAAAAAACCCTAAAGGAAATAAAAGGTTTTTATTCAAGTCCGGTACAACCCCCAAATGGGGCCCCCTGGCCCCCATCCCTACATAGCAGCATATGCGTAAATTTCCTACGACAACCCAAAAAAGGGCAACAAAATTTCTTTTTCCATTGGGGGGCTTAATTAAATTTTTAATTTTTTTATTATTTAGAAATTCCCCAAAGGGGCATCTCCTGACTGAAGGTAAAATTTGGTGAGATCACTGGAAATTTCCCTTGGGGGACACCCCCCCCCACACCCCCCCCACACACACAAATATATATATATATATAATATTATAATAAAATTTTTATATATATATATATATAATTTATTTTTTATATAAAAATATTTTTTTTTTAGTCGGCGAGGGCCCCCCTTTGGCAAACCCTTACATCTTGGGGGGTTAAAATTTTGCAAAGTTCATCTTGTCATTTGGCCCGGAAAATTTGGAACAATAAATTTTTAAAATCTTCTGAACCCCCCCAACGAAAAAAAATTTTAACCGGGGGGTTTTGTATTTTAAAATTACCGGTAAACAAAGCTAAAAAAATTTTTTAGTTTGGGGTTTGGCTAAAAAAATTTCTCTTGTTATAAAAAAGGTTGGGGAATTTTCTAAGAATTTTTTTTGGTTTCAAATTAAAATTTTTTTTTTCATTAACATTAATGGAAAAAAAAAATATATCTTTAAAGTATAAAAAAAAATTTCAGAAAGGGCCCTTTAAATTTTTAAAAGAGTTTTTGCAAAATTTACCAGTTTTTAAAAATATTCGGCACAATTAAAAATAAAATTTTAAAAATATATATATATAAAATATATATATATATAAATTAAAATATTTTATATAATATTTTTATATATATACTAATATATATATATAAATTATATTTTATATTAAAAATATTTTTTTTTTTTTTTTTTTTTCAAAAGGCCCGTCTCCCCCCCGAGGCAGGGGGACCCAAAAAAAGAAAGAAAATCCCCAAAAAAAAAATACTTTCATCCTCATTCAAAACTTTCACCACACTCGCACATTATCACTGTTTTTGCAGAGGTGCTCAGAATACAACAGTCTAGAAGCATAAACATATAAAGATACACAACAATCCCTCCAAACTGCCAATATCCCAAACCCCTCCTTTAAAGTGCAGGCATTGTACTTCCCATTTCCAGGACTCAAGTCCGACTATATGAAAATAACCGGTTTTCCCTGAATCCCTTCACTAAATATTACCCTGCTCACACTCCAACAGATCGTCAGGTCCCAAGTACCATTCGTCTCCATTCACTCCTATCTAACACGCTCACGCACGCTTGCTGAAGTCCAAGCCCCTTACCCACAAAACCTCCTTTACCCCCTCTCTCCAACCTTTCGAGGACGACCCCTACCCCGCCTTCCTTCCCCTATAGATTTATATGCTTTCCATGTCATCTACTGTGATCCATTCTCTCTAAATGACCAAACCACCTCAACAACCCCTCTTCTGCCCTCTGACTAATACTTTTATTAACTCCACACCTTCTCCTAATTTCCACACTCCGAATTTTCTGCATAATATTTACACCACACATTGCCCTTAAACAGGACATCTCCGCTGCCTCCAACCGTCTCCTCGCTGCTGCATTTACCACCCAAGCTTCACACCCATATAAGAGTGTTGATACTACTATACTTTCATACATTCCCTTCTTTGCCTCCATAGATAACGTTTTTTTGACTCCACCATATCCATCAAACGCACCACTCACCTTTTTCCCTCATCAATTCTATGATTAACCTCATCCTTCATAAATCCATCCGCCGACACTCAACTCCCAAGTATCTGAAAACATTCACTTCTTCCATACTCCTCCTCCCCAATTTGATATCCAATTTTCTTTATCTAAATCATTTGACACCCTCATCACCTTACCTCTTTCCTAATGTTCACTTTCAACTTTCTACCTTTAAAAAAACACATTCCCAAACTCATCCACTAACCTTTCAATTTTTCTTTAGAATCCCCATAACACAGTACATCCCCAAAAAGTAACTGTGCAATTCCCTTTGAATTTTGATTCCCATAATTTAATCCCCACCCCTCCCAAACACCAAGCATTTTTCTTCCTTACAACCCCATTTTATAAATATATTAAACAACCATGGTACATTACACCCCCTAAACCTACTTTACCGGAAGAGCTCCCTCTCTTTTTACACAC